>OY728133.1:927229569-928429569 GCA_963277665.1 Viscum album
GGGAACCTTTGGAGGAATCTAGATAGCTTAGGGATGAGTATGGAAGTTCACCATGGATTTTTAGTTAACAGAAATTGGAGCATCGATGAGTTTATATAGGAAAAATTGGGAGATTCATTAATATTCATCTTTTGTACTATATATAATAAAATTACCAAAACTTTTAATAACCCCATAGGTTTTTCTCATGGTTTCTGAAAAGTGGGAGTTGTTCTAATTATTTTCAACGTAAATTCGATGAACTGAATAAAACAATATCATTACTTATGTGTAGGTGAGTCATAGTGTTAATTAAATGATTTTAAAACCATAAAATATTATAATCATTTTAGTTGGTTCAAATTGGAATTCAAAAATAAATTCAATAAACATAAATATAAATATGTTTTAGATTAAAAATATAACATTCAATGTATACCATTTATAGTGTTTATTATTTCACGTTTGGGTCATTATGATGTGATAATACACAACGTCAGAATGTAATTTTCACTTGAACATTCAACATTCTTAGATAATTATGAAAAATTCACTATTGGATAATTTAAATGTTGTAATTCCAAATATAATAAAAAAATATCTAAAACAATTATAAATATGTTAATTATTGCTTTTGAAGAGTAAATTATAATTTTTAGGAAAATATTGTTTTTTGAAAATAATATTTTTCAAACTCTTCTAAAAATCACATTTAACGTATCAAAAATTATATAATCAGGTATTTATAATAGAATTTGTTAAAAAATATTTTATTAAAATTATTTTTTATTTTCAAAAATACATTAGATAATGGAAAAACTCTTAATAATTGAATTTTTTTTATATCACAAAACATCTTAAGTGTGTTATTGTATCCAAATATTAATCATTTACAATGTATCAATCATAGGAAGAATGTATATTAATTTTCATAAAAAAAATATATAAATATACATATTCAAGGTTCTTGATACATATCCCTTTAATAATACCAGAAACTCTGTAAGAGTAAGGTACATGAAAGTGAGACTTTCTTGGCGTGGTTCAACATACATGGATTGGTTCATGATTTTGATATTATTAAACATCTCCCATAAACAGTTTAAATCATTATTATGATGATGGATATTATATTAGGATAGGTCAAGTGAGAATCCATTGATTCTATCTCCATAAAATTTAGAAATAAATAGGATTTATTGGGTACAATCCAAATAAATTATGCTAATACATTCTTTTTTGGGTCTATTGGATTATTTAACACCTCATATTTATACTAATCTTGTGATCATTGTTCAAAAAATATATTACCAAAAATATATATTATTAAAAAAAATAAATCATAAAATATATAATTAAACCAAATAATTGAATGGGTTTTCAATATCCATTTGACATAATACGAAATTTAATTAAATTTCAAAGGGGATTTTATTTATAATAGTTTGGGTCGTTACAGGTTGGTTCCCTATCATTCATTCATAAACATCAATATATAAAATGTATTGTTAAAAAATCTAGTGGGAATAAATTACCTCCAAAATAATTAATGGAATATCCATGATAAAAGAGCTATTCTAAAGAATCATGTGAAATGTTATGTGGCTACTAAGATTTATGGTATTTTCATGAAAAATAATGGAGAACAAAAAAAATATTATCCTCCTTTAGAAGAACATTTCATGGATGTATTTATTGAAGATTTCTTTCTCTTAAATATTGGGAGATAGGTAGTATTTACAATTGTTGTAATTCTAGGTGGAGCTCATGTGTCCATTCCTACATATACAATAACCCCCATTGTGATCCAAATGAACATGGGGGAGTTCAACAATCAAAAGGAAACTGGTTTTATATTTTTGAGAAGATCATTGGATTCACCCATGAATTTATATAACATGATGAATAAGAAACTACATGGGATCTGGTAATCATCTATTGTGATTCAAGTAATCATCTGGTGGAGGATCTCTTTGACAAACTCTGAGGAGCTAGGGTATTATCTGTGATATACATTATGGTAGGTAATTTTCTATTACAATTATGGAATTAAGACATAAATCATACATATTTTTTGAATAATTTATGGTCGGTATGTGTATCTCATTATATCGTTCTGTCTTACCAACTAACCCTCCATTTCCCTGATTCGATGAATTGGGTTTCCCCTCATATCTGGATTTTTCATTCATGGTCATTGTGGATTAAATCATGTTTTATTCTCACACTCATAGAATCCATGCTCAAAATCTTGAGATTATTTTGAACACATTGAGATCCAGTTATATTTATCCCATAATTCCTATGTTATACATTAATATCAACAATGTTCACTTCATGGTTTATATTGTCAAGGAATTAGGATTATATGTTTGTCCACGAGAAGGTGATTGTATGGTTTCCTAGGAGCATCATATGAACGAGTTTGATATTCCTAATTTCATGGGATAACATAATTTTACATGAATTTTTTTCAAGAGTTCTCTTGACTTAATTCAACTCTAAATGGTATTATAAACAATGGTGTTAAGTGAATATTCTCAAACGAGTGTGAAATAGCCATTCAGGAGGTGATTCAAAGTCTTTTTTTGAAGTTATTTTGATTCTTAATTAGCCTATCATAGGCAATATAGTTATTTTGTGATGAATTAGGGATCATCCTGGATGTTTTTCTTATGTTGGATTATAGATTCATTTCTTAAGGATCTATGAAATTGATTCATCATGAGAAAAACTACCATACACACTCCCTTGAGCTTGAAATAGTCTTGATTTCCTTTTATTTTTTTGAGACACTATCTATTGGGAGAGTTCTTTGTGCTGAATATGTACCATAAGATCCTCACATATATCTCTTTTCATTATACAAATTTAATCATAAATTGTGAATATGGGTCAAATGTCTATAGTCGTATGATTTTATGTTTTCCAATATGCCTAGAAGGGGAAATGTGGTAGAAAATACACTAAGATAAAAACTCTGTACAATCCTTATAGGATGAAAAAGATGTATAGAAATTGGTGGACCACTTTTTGAGCTGCATGCGAAGTATCATGAGAGTCATGATCATTCTTATTAGATATCTGTCATAGTAACATATTTTCTCTTTGATAGGGTAAACAACTATAAGTTATTATATATTTTGGGTTTGGTATTATGGGAGACTGTTTCTGGTGGGGACCAACCTCTAGATATGTATTTATATGGATATTATGACATCTGTATGAATGGAGATATCTGGGTTCATATATATATAAAAGAATAACCAGTGAATGAGTCTGAAAATTATCAATGGGATGATATTCATGGCATATCTATAATGTATCCTGATATTTGGTACTTGTGTTGGTGTCCATGGATGAAACATCAGTTATCAATATTTTTCAGTAAGTGTTCAACATGTCAGCAGGTGATGGTGGAGAACTAATGGCCTACTATATTGTTCCAATCACTTCTGGTCCAATAATGGAAATGGGAAGATGGTTCATAGGGGCTTTGGTGTTGTCTTATCACTTTCAACTCATGGTTGTATCATGGTTTGTGTAGTCATGGATCGAATAACAAAAGAGGCCCAATCCCTTTCCTTATGGGATAAATTATTAGTTGATAAAACTAAAATATTGTATGTTTGTGATATCATATGAATATGTTAGATACCTCGTGCAATTTTTTTAGATTAAAAAAAAATGTTTCTCATCATAGTTATGGTAAGGGTAACAGAACACTATGGTTATGTAGGTGATTCTGAGAACTTATCTGCACCAACACAATGATATCTAATAAGAACAAATGATACATGTTTAAGGGGAAATTATACAATAATGAATTCTTGATTTTGTTGTCTATTAAATGAATAATACACAAATAATTTATTACACATATAATAATATATTTCAATTGACAATTCAGATGGATCCTTTTGAGTCCATTTATGCTAGTTTATATTGGTCACCATTGTTCTAGATAGTGGATGGTGACACAGTACTATTGTGTCCTCATTTCATTTAGGATACTTCAAAGAAGTATTAGATGAAGAAGAAGAACATGCATAATGGTCATTATATATTGAAATCATATGATGATCTTTATTTATGACCTCTTATTTTCAAGTATTGTGACTATGTTTTCTATCGATTATTTAGTAGACATGGGTATAAATAGAAATTGAGGCTTGTGAATTTATCGTTGTGATTTTTTAGGGCGCTTAAGATTAGTGATATAGTCAGTCTGATAAAAAATCAATTTCTATTAGATCATATGCACCATTCCATGTAATAAAAATGACACAGATGTAATTATTTATGTAACCATGTTGACCCATTTCACACTTTTGATCCTGAGAATGTTTATGTAGTTTCTGGTGAATCATTTTAAAAGTATCATATATGCATCATTGACATGAGAACACAGGATCATAGATGACATATTTCCCTATAGTATGAGTGTTATGGCATCATGGGTGAATAAAGGATGAGACTTGGGAGTTATAGTCATACATACCTGAACAGTGGAATGATTTTTTCTCATATAGTGTTTCGTCACCCTTGGACGGTGAAACTGACAATGAGTTCAATTTAAGGGGAAGAAAAAAAAATACCAAATTTTTATCAGAGTTATTAACCCAGTAAATTTCAGTCCAATTTATTATCATTGAAATCATATTGATCCCTAATATGTTCATAGGTATATCTGGGCTGTCAATGGAATTTTAGGAGCTCATAGCTGATATTTTGGTAAAATTTTACTAGCCACACTATTATGAGAAACTGTGTAGGGTAGACCGCATGTTTACTCCTAACTATATAAGGATGAACTAAGGGTCATTAGGGGTACACTTTTTACCAAACCGTGAACCAAGATCCACAATCATGTCTAGGTATGTCAGAGAAATGTAATATATATGTTTCAAAGGGTTGGTGCACTATTTCTATAAACATGCATCTGAACCCTATGATAACCCCACATAGGCAGTAATCTGTGATTGATTATCACACTTTTTCGACAACCATCACCCATTATTATGTTGTAAAAATAACCAAAATTTGCTCAATTATATTAATATGTACCCCTTCAGTATTTCCCATATTTCTTGTGTGTGTGGATCTTCATTTTCATTATGGATCTTCACTAGATCCAGCCTTTTATTTGGATTCCACTACGTACTCTCTATGATCCATTAGATTAGTTCATTATTTTATTCTCCTCAATAATTATATTTTAATGGAGTATCATGTGACACACATTAAATGTGTTCATCATTTCTTTATATTTAAATCAATCCATGCTGAACTAAGGGATGATAGCCTCTGGGTATGTGGTCTATGAATCATCCCTCAAGTATCTCCATTTTATAAAATGTCATCATTGTGAAAACAGTAATTTTATCTGGAAATTACTATTAAATTAATATTCATTTTTTATAATCATCATTATCATATTTTAGATCTTGTTCTATATGTGTCATAAATTATTGGATGTAATATCATCAATGCTGACTGTAACATCCTGGTTCCAGAAGCTGCCCATAGGTTCCATGTACCAGGTCGGTCACATGGCCTCAGGTGTATTTCCCAAAATTTCAGAGGCTATTGACTAGAAATGAGGTCCTTGGGTGTGATATTGGGGAAACGATGCCCTCATTAACAAAGTAGCACAACAAAGTAAATGAATATACAATAGTGGAAGAGGTAATAATACCATACATCAGTAAACAATAGAAGAAAAAAAGAATATATTAAATCACATATATATAATTAAGATGCATGATTCAAATATATAGGAATTATTCCAAACAAATTACAATGATAGAATTCAAGTATAACCAATGTACAAAACAAACAGATAAACTCCAACAACAGCGAAAAAACAACTTGGTCTTGTGATCTCCTGCTCCTCAGCAATCATGTACATGATGTAGAAGGGAATTTTTTCTTATCTATACCTACATAAATATAACTTGTTTGGGACCAATGGAAAGGCCCAAACATGGTGTGAGACTAAATCATATTATAAAACCACCCAATGATCGGTTCCTAATAGTCAGTAAACATATATGGCTAGCGATAATCATGATGGAGCAGTAAACAAGGAAGTACACAAAAGTAAACAATCCTACAGTTCAAATGCATTCAATGTAATATATCTAATAAGAAGTTAAACAGAGAAGGTAACACTCTTAGAGTACTAACAACCTAACCCCTATGGTTCAACCAAACATGAACAAGCAACCCTTAGGGAAGTACACACAGTCTCACCCCTCTTGTTCAGCTTATGAATAGACTCTCTAAGTAAGAACTCACCGTCGATTCCCCCTATATTCTCATATCGGTAACTAAAAGGCACTCTAGGGAAGCACACATCATCCCATTTCCCAAGTGGACCGCATCGTGGAACTACAAAAACTCTGAGGATGAACATACATAAATTACCATATGGTCTCGCATCATAACAGTAAACAGACACTCTGGAGAATCCCTTAGTGTCTATTATCCATGTGGTCTAGTACACCAGGTTCTCACAGACCTTTTTAAGTCAATAGAGCATAATGATTAATAGAGTCCAAGGTAATCCTCATGAAATACATGGATAAATAGTCTACAGCTCAACATCATGTCAGATGATAAAAACTCTATCCTACAACACTTGGCATATGAAACAAACTAGGAAACCTAACAGGCTGAGCAGGACCAAACAGTTATAAAAAACATGCATGTGAAAAAAATTCCAAATCATAGCAATTATGCCTATTCACATTCAATTAACCTATATTCAAGCATAAAATCTAATAAGCAATTAACAGGGCTAAAAACATAAACACGCAAAACCATGTTCATTGTTTTTGGACACTTTTTCACATATATCTCAACCAATTTCTATGGAATGGTACATTCCACCTACATTGTTGTTATAGGATATCTGTACTTGAACCTCATTCCTTAAATCACTCAAGAACATTGTAGATATAAAAAAATCTAAAAAATCTCAACCGAGGATAACTCTTGAAATAAGAATAATCAGGAAACAATTCTCTAGGAGAAGGAAGATCTTATCGTGGTGATCCCAACACAATCGACGATGTTCGAATCAGTGAATGGATTCTTTTTTCGGGGGCTCAGAGAATTATTGGAATCTTACAGAAGCTCTCATTTGAAAAAGCCGAAGAACAAGATGCTTCTAACAATAAGACACATCCCTAGTCCGTTTAATTAAATAAAAGAAAGTACAAAGCATGTACATTAGAAGTAAACGACATGTAATTTACCTTAATGGCCCCCACATTAGATGGTCTCTAGGTCACCACACACTACTATGTGCATTTTCGTTACACAGCCAGAACACGGCTACACACGGTAACCAAGTACATGACGTGTACATATAATGTACACAATGTGAACATATATGATACACGATGTGTATTTATGAAATTTCCAAAAACTAATATATTTATCAAAAAACTATAAAATGGAAAACAAACCCGGTAAGATGATCTGAGTTCTTAAAACATCCCCCTTAATGAAATTATCCATTGAATTTCCCTAGAAGGGTTTTATAGAAGAATAATCCTCAAAAATCTCTGGCCACTACGATCATACATCGGCCTCCCTCTCCGAGGTCTCGTCTTGTAATCGCCCATGATACCATAGCACTTGTACTAGAGGAACCCAAATTCCATAGGGAACCCTCACACTTTGATCAAAAATATGGTTATTATTCTCCTTTAATGAGGCATCCTCCTCTAAATCAACCTCCTCGGGTTGAAAAACATGTGACGATCCAGAGATGTAACATTGAATTTGAGAAATGTGGAAGACATCTCTCATATCGTAGTAAATCTAAGGTAACTGCAACCGATAGGCAACCATCCCAACTCTCTTAAAAACCTCAAACGTCCTGACATTCCTAGAATAATTCTTACCCTACCTTCCAATCCTCCTATGTCCCATCCACAGTTTGACACACAGGAAATCCTGATCTCCGACAACAAACTCTAGAGGTCATCTCCATCGACTTGCATATGAATTCTATTGTGACTAGATGTACCAATCTTCTTCTGAATCAAATTTATTTATTCTTTGGATTCATGGAAAAGACGATGTCCCATAAAAGCTGCCTCTCTTGCCTCTAGGAATTATAAGGGTGATCAGCATGGTCTACCGTACAACGCCTCATAAGGTGCCCTCTGAATATTTTCATGAAGACTATTATTGTAGGGAAACTCCATAAGAGGTAGGTGACTCCCCAATGAACCTCTAAAATCCAAGATGCATGCTTGAATCATGCCCTCAAGCACCTAAATCATACTCATGGAATGTCCATCTTTATGAGGATGGTAAGATGTACTCAAATGTACCTGTGTACCCAAATCCTTCTGAAGACCCTACTAGACCTGAGAAGTAATATGTGCATCCCCGTCAAAAGCGATGGAGTGTAAAACCTCTTGTAGACATAGAATCACTTGAATGTACAATCTTCACAAATCATCAACACCAATGAACTTTTTTATTGGCATGAAGTGAGCAACCTTGTTGAGTTTTTCAACAAAAACCCATACTGCATTATTCCATCGAGGTGACCAAAAAAATCCTATCATGATGTAAATGACGACATCATTACACTTCCACTCAGGAATGGTATACTTTGGAAAATCTATATTTGTCACTGACACTCCACCTTCACCTGCTGACAGGTGGAACAACTCATGAAAAAACCAGCAACATCTCTCTTTATACCTGGCCACCAAAACTAACAGTGTAGATCACAATACATCTTCCTGACCCCAAGATGAAATTCAATAACCAAGGAATTAAAGTCTTGTATCATCTCCACATGTATGTCTGATTAAAACCATATGCACCCCTAAAAATTCAAGATCTCATCCTTGCCTAATATTCATCATGCAATTGGGTCCTCTCCTGACATGCTTTCCTGTAGGAGTATGACTTCAGAATCTGATAGCTGCCTCATTCGCACTCTCTCAAGAAGAGTATAGGTAAAAACTACAATAGATTAAAACATCTACCCCTTTCTGTCATGCACATTCAAATGCATCCTAAAGGATGGATCCATAAGTTTCCACTCATTGCTGGCCTCTCAAACAACATGTATTTGAGTCCTTATACTCAACACATTAGCCACTATATTGCCTTTCCCAAGTGTATAGGAAATCACATTTTCAATGGACAGAAGGTACACAACCAACCTTCACTGTCTTTAATTCTGGTCACACTGAGTGAATATGGAATTTAGACTATTGTGGTTGGTGAAAACTAACAAATGAACTTCTAGAAGATAATTTCCCCAATAGTGTAAATCTTGAACTACTAAATCCAGCTCATGATCATGTGTTAGGTAGTTCCTCTCATGTGGCCTCAACTACCGAGACCCATACGCAATGACTCCTTCTCAATGCATAAGCACTGCTCCCTGCGTGATGCTTGATGCCTCACAGTATACATTATAGCTCTTACTTGGCTCTAGAAACACTTGTATCAATGTTGAGGTCAACCTCCCTTTCAACCCATGAATGGAAGAGTGACAATAATCTGACCACAATAATTTTTCACCCTTTATAGTCATGACCGTTAGTTCCACTGTTATCTGAGAAAATTTCAGTATGAAATGTAGGTAGTATCCATCTATCACTATAAAACATTATACCTAGAAGACATTCTTCGTCTGCTCTCTAGTATGTACTTCTCTCACATTCTCTAGGACTAATGATACTCATATCTCTAAAATAGCATGACCCAATGTCATGAACCAGATCTGGTCACCGTCAAACCAGCACCCAACCTAGCCCGTGCCAAGGCCCGAAGGGCGTTCCCGATCCCCACGGGTTGGCACCAGTGCCCGGGTATCATAAAATGAAAATTGGGAACGATTTACCTGAGTTTATAAACATAAAGCAATAAAAGAATCCAATGAAACAAATCTGGATTTTTCAAACCAAACAATGTTTTATAGAAAATCAGAACTGAATTACATAGTCTAAAATAACTCAACATGACTATAAAAAAGGAAAAAAAACGAACAGCCCAAGAACCTCAACATGGAAAGAGCCATTGCCCTCAAGCCATCTCCACAACCCCGCATCATGAATGACCGGTGAAAACCTGAACTGTTGTCACAAATGCTATACCCAAACCTGTGACAACAAAAATAACCAAGTATACTTACACCCAAGGGTGTATGTAGGGTGTGAGACAATTCCTAGTAGGTTACCACCACTATGATATTCCATTGATAAACATTCAAAGACGAAAAGCATGCATGTTTTCAAAAACATGTAATTTTTAGTTACACTTTCTAAAAGATGCAACTTAAAAAAACAGTTTTCAAGTGGGCTAATTTAAAGAATCAACACTTTTAGAATAAATTCAAAAGCTACAGAATTTTCCATCCAAATATAACGTATTCCAATGGTAAGTATAAAGTATCTAATCATCACAAGCAATAGGAAATAACCCCTAAGAACTAGCTAGCTGTGGGTCCCAGGTACCTTGTATCTCAGTGAGAGTAAGCACAAAAATTATCCATTCTCGTGCACGAGCCACTAGTAGGGAACATACCCATAACCTAGTGGTCCCCAATCATCATCATCATAGTTTAGTTAGAGTTGTATGTGTCAATCCTGCTATGTGAAGCTGAGGGCAAACCCCATGGATTCACTAGCATACTAGTACACATCCACCCACCTAGATACTCGGGTTTTCCCCTTGTGCTCAAACAAGTTCATCATGCCAAGAAATATAATTTTCACATGAAAATATCACATCCACATCACACATTATCCAAACAGCCCCATTCACATCACACAAGTCACAAATTACAATTTTCATTCAAAATCATTTTGAAATCAACCTCACACCAAAATAGCCCACAACACTTTTTTCATAACTTTCACAATCCAACACATACATTAACAATTTTATAATGTATTTACAAATATGATAATAATCACATAACAGAACTATTCAGATTTAAAATGGTTCATTTGAAAGTATAAACAATCCAAAATATATTTCCAATGTGGTTTCACCTCTTACATAAATCATTAAACCACTCAAAACATTCATAAAACAATTCTAAATAGTGTACCAAAGATTTTCAAATAAAACCCATTTCAAAACCATATTTCAAGGACAAAATCACATCAATAAAAATTCAAAACAGAATTGTAATCCTCAAAACATTTATTAAACAACCCCCATGTTTTATACAAAAACCTCAAACAATAGCACAAAAGATCCACATGAAACGCACACTTTTTCAAAATCACTTTCAAGAAGTACAATAATGTTTTACACCTTAAACCCTTAAAATAATCTTTATGACCTAGTGGCACACCAATACCCCACCAAATCATAATTTTCATCCCAAACAAGTTTTATTAAACCAAATTCATATGTTATAAAACAATCCCAAAAAATACCCAAAGGGTTACACCTGAAAAACACCAAATTTTATGCTAAAATGAAACAATAATAATAAATGTTTAACCAAATCCAACATAAACAATTTTTTCACCACAAACAACATATTATGAAAATTAATAATATGTAATTCAAGCAAACTGAATTATCTAGAAATTATTACACACTGAATCACCTACCGGAAGTGTCAAATCCCTCAAAACTTGGTTCGAAACGTCAACCGCACAATCGTCGCACCACAAGGAAGATAAATTCAAACCTAGATCACAATATTTGACCACAAATACACCAAATAAAACCCTAGGATCAAACCCTAAATTTTGGAAATTTTATAACATAATGAAAGAGAGAGGAAACCCTAAGGGAAAAGGAAGAAACCAAGAAAGAATCCCTTACCCAAAACAATCATGAAGCAAACGACCCAAAATCGACCAGAATCTGAATTTTAAAACATATAAAATTTTAAATAATATTCAAACAAGAATGATAAGTTCATGTAGGAATTGGAATGGGGGAAAAAGAGTAAGAATAGAAGGAGTGATGAAAGGATCAATTTACCTCTCCAAATCTGGATGATTTCTAAGATCCATAGAAGTTTCGACCATTTCACGATTCTATCGAGCTCCAAATTGTGGGTAGAGGGCATGGGGGCGCGCCTTAGGTAAGTGGGCTCGGGTGAGAGTTGGAATCACCGAAAAAACACTAATAGTGAATGAGATATTAAGGAATTAAATTTTATTTTTAATGCAGAAAATGGGCCTTCGGGCAGGCCCAATTCCTTAAATAATAACCCATATCCACCATGATTATAGATTTATAAATGGTCCAAATAAATATGGTGGTGTTACTATGTAAGGTTTTTACAATTATGAATTTTAATGGATGAAAAATGTTGAAAAATTAAGAAGTTATAATGGAATCAAAATTTATTTTTTAATCTGGAATTGTGCTCACAGTTTGGCCCAATTCATAAAAACTCTCCCATTCCTCCATAAATGCTTGAGAAACCCTCAAAACAAAGCATAAATGGAACATAAATGGATTTTAACTTTATAATAAGTCATTAATGTGACAATTATCCCTACCATGAAAACTTTCTGCCCCAGAAAGTCACATCAAGGACAAGGCAACAACCAAACCCAACTAAGAAACCAAGAGGTACTCCTTCGCCAGGTTCCACCCCCAAAGGCCAAAACACCTCCAGTGATCAATTAAGGATTACTCTCACAAACAAAACATATAACACTTTTCTGAAATGATCAATCACGTTCATACTTTATCCCAAAAGAAAACTCCTCAAACACTATCTGAATAAGACTCAAGCAATTCACCCAAACGAACAACAACATTGAACAATGATACACTTACCTTACTTTAACTAATCCATTGGGCGCTCTCCATTCCCAAAGTTTAGCCATGAAAGATGTTGGTAGCTAGAGAGCTCCGAAAAAGTCTATCTACACTAATCCATGACCATGGATAAATGTACGTTACTCGTACGGGGGGACACAAATACGCTCCCCACCATAAGAGACAACCAATAATTTTTTTTGGAGACAAAAATATGACACTAATTGGGGGAGGCCTGAACGGACTCCCCAGTACATAGGGTAGACTTAAATTCAAAATTTCTGAAGGATAATACATGAGAATCATAGTGGTTCTCCCCACGATAAGAACCAACCATCTTAACCGACTAGCATGTGCCGGCACAAAAAAACCCAAAAATTTCAAGATTTGGGAAGGTCGCACGGTTAGTTTGCACAGTTTGTGAAACCGTGAACTAACTGTGAAGATCAATATTCCTGAATGACTTCTAGGCACACAGTCTCTCTTAATCGTTCACAAACCATGTGCTCAGCCTGTCTAGCCAAATTTCCAACCATTCTCCAAATGCTCAATGGAAACCAAAGGGGGAGGTAATGACATTGGGTGATGTCATGGGTATAAGGCCCTCCACCTATTTCCACCAAACATGAAAAACAGAAGAAAGATAATGAAACCATAGGTTTAAACACGTAATATCTTTCATATTTAGGATAGTACTTTGTACAAGGGTTTAAATGACCCTATGATTTCCCTTGACTATGAGCCAGCTTCTCTCCGAGACCTATGGTTGGAGCTCAAATGATTGAAGCATCTTCGACCTCGCAGTTAGTGTTTGGAGTCCCACTGAATGTGAATTCTTCTTTCTGTGCCACCAAAAACTACACCGCAATCCCGAATAATTTTTCTAAACATAACACATTCCAAACTCACTTTACCATATCCCGATATTTCACTGAAACGAGGGCTAAGAGGATGCCCACACATCACACCTTGTTTCTTCAGGTGAGAAACAATAGAAGTAAAGAACAAATACACTCACATTCCTCTAAAATGGATGATTTTGAAGTTTTTACAAGGGAGACATTCGCCCAACATAACATGGACTGTCATAGGAATTCACTACTTTCACATATATGGTCAATCGAGCACATGACATCATAATGAATCACCGAACATGACCATTGCGACTGATATAAACAATGCATGGAGAGGAACCTTACACAACATACCCAAACAACACATAATTATAGAAAGTGTCCAAAATATCTTCTCATGACCAGATTTCCCACACTGGTAGTTTATTTTGAACTCTTTCATCGAGGAGACTACGAAGGTCTCCGAGGCCCTCTTAGACACTATCCATACTGACAACCCCAGACAACTGCCACCTTCGACGAATCAGGTAACTTAAGAAACTAAGGTCTCTTTTAACCATCCACGAGCACTCTTCCACAACAAGAGGATCCAAAAAAAAAGGATTTAAATTCTGTAGACCCATTCTACAAAGCTCAAGAAAATATTCCTTACATTGATCAACTGGAGGATTTTCCAACATCGAAACAATCCGAGTTTCACTTCTGTTGTGCACTAACCATAAATGGGGGCGTACCTTATCCAACAGGAGAACCCAAGGACCCAACCAAGATGGTCCATTGGTAAAAAACCATAAACCAGATCCAAAAACATAAAGGGAACCACCGTAAAGGCATCCCGAAACATTTTTCAAAAGAGACCACTAACCGTCCCTACGACACAGCTTACCGACCAAACACAAACCCAAAACACAGTTCAAACAGAAGGGGTTCTTGGACTCAAAACATCCCACAACATCAACATTTTCAGAAACCCATAATAAA
Source organism: Viscum album (assembly GCA_963277665.1). Taxonomy (NCBI): domain Eukaryota; kingdom Viridiplantae; phylum Streptophyta; class Magnoliopsida; order Santalales; family Viscaceae; genus Viscum; species Viscum album. The sequence goes on from OY728133.1 coordinate 927,244,167, forward strand.
AACCATCCCAAACTATTCATCAAGACATCATTTTTTTCTTTAAAACCATTTCTTTGGAAACAAACGGTTCAGTGGTAAGAGTATCGACAAATGGTACCCCATGGGCCTCACACATGCATGTTTTTGTGCCACACCAGACACCCTCCTCATATCCGTCCCGGAACTCATCCATTAATGCCATCAACAAACCATTATCCCATATAACCCCATGCATTTGGTCGCTAATGTAAATACCAAAGGTTAAAACAAAAATTCTTCCCACTTATCAAAACCAAAACGGTCAACCAACACATCATTTTTCTCAAAACCGCTAACCACGAGATTTCAAATCCCAATTCAAATATTCCTAAAATTTTCAGAAATACACAACCTTTTATAACAGAACTCACATTCATGTTATTCAAATAAATTTCATAACATCTCATCCCATTAAAACATCCTATGATTGTTTAGAAAACTCTATTGGAAACACTTTTTCAAAACCAACTTTAATACAGTCTCTGCCTTCAAAAGAGGTGTAATCACACAATTTTCCATTTCAAAATAATTCTGAATATTCAGTTCCAAAATTTCATAAATCATACCATTCCATCATTATTTGAAAATAATTTCACAAAAACATTACACTTCTTAAAACCAAGTCACTTTAAAACTAAAGTTCCTTGATTTCAAAACTAAATAACATAAGACAATGCGAGAGGAAACTTGTTTCAGTGGGTGACATGGACATATGGTTGGTGCCCATATTCCAATAACTTCACTATCACAGAGAGTTTTCTAGGGAATATCCCCAGCTCCACATGGCTTTCCAGGACATGCGATCTTACTGAGTCCATTAACCCAACTCTCTTTTCATTTCCCCTAATCACCATTAAACCAAGAAAACCAAAGGACTCTGAAAGGTCCTGACTTCCCCTGGAAACTTGAATCCCGCCATGAGGTGTGGTGATCAGGAACACTACCCATAACTAGAATACCACGTCCCTACAATCTGATCTCCATACTATCCTGACTCTTCCCTAGATAACTTTACCCAAAGAGAGCGAACCTCCTTTGATAGCATTTTGTCACGAACCAGAACTGGTCACCATCAAACCAGCACCAAACCCGGCCCGTGCCAAGGCCCGAAGGTCGTTCCAGATCCCCACGGGCTGGCACAAGAACTCGGGTATCATAAAATGAAAATTTGGAACGATTTACCTGAGTTTATAAACATAAAACAATAAAAGAATCCAATGAAACAAATCTGGATTATTCACACCAAAAAATGTTTTCCAGAAAATCAGAACTGAATTACATAGTCTAAAACAACTCAACAAGACTATAACAAAGGAACAAAACAAAAAAATGAACATCCCAAGAACCTCAACATGCCAAGAGGCATTTCCCTCAAGCCATCTCCACAACACTCCATCATGAATGACCAGTGAAAACCCGAACTGTTGGCACAAATGTTATACCCAAACATGTGACAACAAAAATAACCAAGTCTACTTACACCCAAGGGTGTAAGTAGGGTGTGATCCAATGGCTAGTAGGATACCACCACTAAAATATTCCATGTGATAAACATTCAAAGACGCAAAGCATGCAAGTTTTCAAAAACATGTAATTTCTAGTTACACTCTCTAAAAGATAAAACGTTAAAAAACAGATTTCAAGTGGGCTAATTTAAATAAATCAACACATTTATAATAAATTCAAAAGCTACTGAATTTTCCATCCAAATATACCGTATGCCGAAGGTAATTATAAAGGATCTAATGATCACATGCAATAGGAAATAACCCCTAGGCACTAGCTAGTTGTCGGTCCTAGGTACCTCGCATCTCGGTGAGAGTAACCACAAAAATTATCTGTTCTCGTGCACGAGCCACTAGTAGGGAACATACCCATAACCTAGTGGTCCCCAATCATCATCATAATAGTTTAGTTAGAGATGTAAGCGTCAATCCTGCTATGTGAAGCTGAGGCCAAACCCCACGGATTCACTAGCATACTAGTACATGTCCACTCACCTAGATACCAGGGTTTTCCCTTTGTGCTCAAACAAGTTCAACAAGCCATGAAATATACTTTTCACATGAAAATATCACTTCCACATCACACATTATCCAAACACCCCCATTCACATCACACAAGTCACAAATTACACTTTTCATTCAAATTCATTTTGAAATCAAACTCAAACCAAAATAGCCCGCAACACTTGTTTCATAACTTTCACAATCCAACACATCCTTTAATAATTTTATAACGTCCCTAAAAATATGATAAACATCACATAATAGAACTATTCAGATTTAAAATGGTTTATTTGAAAGTATAAACAATCCAAAATAGTTGTCCAATGTGGTTTCACCTCTTAAATAAATCATTAAACCACTCAAAACATTCATAAAACAATTCTAAATAGTGACCCAAGCTTTTCAAATAAAACCCATTTCAAAACCATATTTCAAGGAAAAAATCATATCAATACAAATTCAAAACAGAATTGGAATCCCCAAAAACATTTATTAAAAAACCCCCATGTTTCATACAAACACCTCAAACAATAGCACAAAAGATCCACATGAAACACACACATTTTCAAAATCACTTTCAAGAAGTACAATAATGTTTTACACCTTAAACCCTTAAAATAATCTTTAAGACCTAGTGGCACACCAATACCCCACCAAATCATAATTTTCATCCCAAACAACTTTTAATAAACCAAATTTATATGTTATAAAACAATCCCAAACAATACCGAAAGGGTTACACCTGAAAAACACCAAATTTTAAGCTAAAATGAAACTATAAAAATAAATGCTTAACCAAATCCAACATAAACAATTTTTTCACCACACACAGCATATTATAAAAATTATTAATAAGTAATTCAAGCAAACTAAATCATCTAGAAATGATTACACACGGAATCACATACCAGAAGTGTCAAATCCCTCAAAACGTGGTTCGAAACGTCAACCGCACAACCGCCACACCACAAGGAAGATAAATTCAGCCCTAGATCACAATATTTGACCACAAATACACCAAATGAAACTCTAGGATCAAACCCTAACTTATGTAAATTTTATAACATAGTTGAAGAGAGAGGAAACCCAAAGGGAAAAAGAAGAAACCAAGAAGGAATCACTTACCCAAAAAAATCCTGAAGAAAACGACCTAAAATCGAATAGATATGAATTTTAAAACAGGTAAAAATTTAGATTATATTCGAACAAGAATTAGAAGGTAATGTAGGAATTTTTATGGGGGAAAAGAGTAAGAATAGAAGGAGTTATGAAAGGATCAATTTACCTCTCCAAATCTAGACGATTTCTGAAATCCAGAGACGTTTCGACCATTTTCATGACTCTATCGAGCTCCAAATTGTGGGAGGAGGGCATGTGAAGGTAAGTGGTCTCGGGTGAGAGTTGGAATCACCGAAAAAACGCAAATAGTGAATGAGATATTAAAGAATTATATTTTATTTTTAATGCAGAAAATGGGCCTTCGGGAAGGCCCAATTACTTAAATAAAAATCCATATCCACCATTATTATAGATTTATACATGGTCCAAATAAATATGGTGGTGTTAATATTTCAGGTTATGACAATTATGAATTCGAATGGATGAAAAATGTTGAAAAATGAAGAATTTATAAAGGAATCAAAATTTATTTTTAAATCTGGAATTGGGCTCACGGTTTGGCCTAATTCATAAACACTCACCTATTCCTCCATAAATGCTTGGGAAACCCTCAAAATAAAGCATGAATAGAAATTAAATGGAATTTAACTTTAGAATAAGTCATGTATGTGACACCCAAGAAGTTAATTTGGTTCATCAAAAAGTGGATGTTTGAGAGCATAGCATATAACTGATGCTCTCTCAGTGTACTCAAAATTACCTCAACATTTGTGGCATGGTCGTGTCAATTGTGTGAGTACACCAATATATCATCCACGAAGAATACCATGAAATAATCCATGTGTTGATGGAACACTTGGTTCATCACTTCCATGAAGACTACAGGCACGTTAGTGGGACCGAATGGCATAACCACATACTCAAATAGGACCTACCTACACTGGAAGGCTATAAGAGGTATATCAGATGGTCAACCATGCAACTGATGGTAACCAGACTTCAAGTAGATCTTCGAGATCACCCAGGCACCTAGAAGCTAGTCAAAGTGATCATCAATCCTCGAAAAGGGATATCAGTTATCAACAGTAAAATGGGTCAACATCCAATAATCCACACAATGTCTATTGTTACTGTAACATCCCAAGTAAGTAATGAATAATAGATATTTTTATCTATGTCTATTAATGATTAAGATAGTTTTTTAGAGTCTTAAAATGAAAATAAATACAATCTTATGCATGGAATACACTAATATTCTTAAAAGATTGTTTTACAGCCTTTTGATGGAAAACCCTTTTTAAATCTAACTTTTGCCAATTTTATATTATATTTTTGTCAAAATAAACTTATTATTTATTTTTGGGACATCAAAATATAATTTGTGTGAATTTTTGGTATTTTTCCGATAAAGTTCATTTTTTAATGAATAGTGAAAAATGTTGAATTTTAATTCAAAACCTCTTTTTAATCTAATTTATTTATATGATTAGAATATCTGTTGAATTGGTTTTGAAGTGAAATTAGAATATATTTTTACCATTTTATCCAATGGTGGTCATTCGAATCAAATTCACTTTGAAATTGGACTTAAACTAGTGTAAATCTTTTGATACTTATTGTTTCATAAAAACACGCTATTTGTCCTGACAGCGGAAATTAGTTATTAAATTAATTAATTCAACTTACATGTTATTAATTTTGTAAAGTAGACAACATTTTTGAATTCGGAATATCAAATATAGCTTAGGGTGATGTTTTGGTGTCTTTCTGAAAAACATCAATTTTTGATGAATAGTGAAACCACTAAATGGTAGTTAAAGAAACTCATTTTTCATTTAAATGAAACTTTTCCACTTCTGTGATTTTATTTTTAAAAATCCGACATACATGGTTTTCATTAAGAAGTAAAATGTTGTTCAATGAGATTAAAATAATTTTTTGGTGAATAGTAACTTTTAAGTTCTTAATCGTGATTAGTGGTAATTATTGTAGTTTAAGGTAAAAATAATGTTTTAATAATAGAAGATGAGCTTGACACATGTCCTACCCTCATTGGATGTGTCATGGACGACCAAGACAATCCATGGGTTAACTTGGGGACCCCATGGAGCCTCTTTGGTTGGGAAATGACATAAATAATTTTTTATTTAATGTTAAAGTAAAAATGACACAAACATGAAATGTTTTACTAAAAAAAATTTTACATGGGGTTAAACAAGTCAGATTTTTTATTATAAATAGTAATTGGAAGGCTAAAATGTTTTCCTACATCATAGTATTTTTTTAATTTTTAGACTTTAAATAAATAAAATTATTTATGACATCATGATGATGCAGCGATTACCACATTAATAAAGGATTTAAATAAAATGAAATGATAATGTAAAATCTATGAACTACACATGTCCAAAACCTATTTTATGGGTGGATTTATAACCCTTATCACCTTACCCTCGAATTATATCAATGTGGGACCTTTTGAATCCGAAACACATTTTAAAATAATGTAACATTTCTTTAAATTCCAAGAGTGCCCCTCCTCTCCTCTTATAAAAGGCCCCCACATCTACCTGCTTACCCACACTCCCAAAGCCTTTGCCTCGGCCAACCCCTGCCCATTTTGTCTCTCCACATCCCTCTCTTACTCCTTGAAGCCTCACATTGGGCAGAATTCTTCCCAAGGAGGCCTTTGAGCTCAAACCAAAGGGAGTTACCCGATTTTAAGGTAATGTCTTCACTTGAGTCATTTTGTATTATTTTGTTTCTCCAACCCCCTAAACTATTTTTATTCATTTATTTTGTAACAAATACAGTATCTTCAATATACTAGGATGTTTTTATAAGATTTATTCGAGCTACAATTACACACACCTACATATAATGGTTAAAGAACATAATGTTTCTGTGGATGGTGAATTTATGCCTCCTGAAACGATGATTGTTCAACATTATTTTAACACATTCAAAGGTGGCCATTAAGATAACACTATATTTATATATGATATATAATATGTTTATGTTTTCTTTATGCTTCTGTATTTTTCATTTTGGGCATACCTTTATGGTTTCCATTATGGGTAAACATGATATCTTCATTTAAGGAAGTGTGGACTACCGCCCCCTCAAAGTGATTTGATTAGATAAATACCATATGTGGGATGTATAAGGGGTGTAACTATGATATTATATATGATATTATACTGGAATTATAATATACCTTTATATCATTATGATTCTATTCTATAAAATACGAAATAGAAATGAAAGTAGCGTTAATGCGTACGTACTGTAACACCCTGAGATTTTATGAAAAATATTCTTTTAATATCATTAATGTATTTTGTTGTATGCTACACCAAGATTATCTTGGGCTATACGCAACACTGTATTAGTTTGCAGTATACGCAACACTATTCTTGGATCGTGTTACACACAATTTTGATAATAGTTATTCTTCGCAACATTGAGTATATATTTATATATATTCAATGTATAAATCAAATATTATTGGATTATTATATATGAAACAATGAAGGATTCTTGTACAGCACACAACCCTGACTTGGCTTGCATTACACGCAATCGTGACCTTACTCAATAGCGTGTGTTGTACGCAATACCAGGTTTTACTAAACAACGATATATTATTATAATATTATTATGAACTAGCCGTTATGAATAGAATTAACTAAATTTTTAATCTTATAAAATTATTCTTCTTCTTACACATTTCTAGAACATGGTATAAGAACAAAATAAATTTTTCGGGTAAAATAAGTATTTTTCAAAAAATGCAGTTTTTCCGCCTTTTGATGGCGCACCAACTTTAAATCTAGTTTTTGACATGTTTATAAATTTAATTTGACAAAATAAAATTATTCTTTGGAATCAAGAAATAAAAATTTACTTTGGATAAATTTTTCATTTTATTCTGATGACTTTCATATTTTAATGAATAGTAAAAACACGCTATATTTTAATTAAAAACAACTTTTTCCATCGTAATATCTTATGTGGTTAAATTATAATATTTAATGGTTTTAAAGTATAAATAGAATATATTTTAATCATTTAATATAATGTATGTCATTATCATTGATTTTACCTTGAATTCGTAGGTTAAATCAATTCAATCTTTTGCAATGTTTTAAAGAAAAACCCGTTTTCTTTCGACAATGACATTATTTTTAATTTAATTTCTGCAACTTTTGTGTATTGAATTTGGAAAATGGATTCCATATTTGGAATCAGTGGATCAAAATTATTTTAATAAGCTACTTTGTATTTTTTGGAATTATGAATAGTAACTACAATAAACTTTATTTACCATAGTTAAAGGTAAATCGGGTAATTAAGGGTAAATATAATATTATAAAATTATCCTAACACATGTAAAAATACTATTGGATGACTAGAAGGCGACCCATATCACCTAAGGGTCGGATTAGATTCATTTAATGGTCTTTTTTCTATGAAAATAATTTAATTATTATTAAAACCAAAGAATGCGACAACATGTCACTTTCTTAAAGCTTATAAGTATAATAATTTTAATTTAGTGAAACACTTCATGAAACTTCGAAAATGAATAGTTTAAAAAAATCTAATACAATTATCTACATCATAGGAATTTATTTAGAATTTTTTGGGATTAAATAATTATCATTTATTATGACACAAAGTTGATGCAGTAATTGTCTTATTAATGAAATATTGACATAATTGATATTATAAATGCCCAAATAAATGTAATTTGAGACTTTTTATGACTTAAACTAATTTTATAGGTTAATATGACATGTTATTGTTTATTTAAGTAACTTTTTTCGAACTTATCATTCTGTTATAAATTTCATAAAAAACATGTACCAAATACTATCAAAATTAACATAAATTAGTTTTTAAAACAAATATTATATTATTAATTGTTATTTAATTCTTAAAAATCTAAGGTTCGGCCAAATGACTTAGATAAGGATAGATATATTAATAATAAACAACTTGTGGTTCGTTTGGCTTTTTATGGTATGTTTATTAACTATATAGTGTAAGAAAACAAAAAGACACGATAAAAGTTAAATTATTTTACTTAGAGTTAAATCTAATTGATAAGGTTAAAATAATATCCTAAACTTGTCTAAATCCTATTGGATGGGAGTCTTGCGACCCCTCCCCACTTTAGCTTTGAAATAAGACCCTTTGGAACCATTATAAACCGAATTTGACCTTAATATAAAATAATATTTTGAGATTTTCCTAAGGTGCCCCTCTCCTCCCTTATAAAAGGGCTCCTCCTCCCTCTCCTCCTCACACCAATTTGAGCATTCAAGCTCGGCCAAACCCTGCCAAAATCTCTTCTCCACTTCCATAGTATCATCCTAGAGGTCCTGGTCTTCTTCAAAGACCATCGTTAGTTCTTTAAGTGGAGGTTAAGTGAAGGCGCGTCAAAAAGAGGTAATATCCATTACCGATCTTTTTTAATTTCTTTCTTCTTCAACTTCTTCTTATTTAGTTGTTTCATAGTAAAGTACTAACATAAGTTTTTATTATATACTTATATGTTTTTATAAATATTAAACAACTCTAATTAACCTTCTATCCGCCCTACAGAAAAAGGAAATCACCGCGCATGCGTATATTAGGAATACCGTATCCACGCTGTGGTGTAATCTATTTTCCGCCACCACCTTAATTGGATGGGTATAATGGGGTAATGAGTAAATATATATGATTATTATCAATTGATATTGATACTGAAATAGTATAAATACACTTCAACACAATTCCACGACCATGGGAACAATATCATCACTCGTGCGTACGTAAGGACTACCGTCTCCACGACACGATGAGATTCATTCTCCACATTATCCATTCATGAATGATTATAAAGTATATATAATGAATAATAATGAAATATATGACATGTTAAATCTACTGGATTTATGTATATATATATATATATATATATATATATATGTATGTCATCTACTTACTTCCATTCAAGACAATAAGTAAAGGAAAACAATGTTCATGCGTACGTAGGGACTACCGTCTCCAGGAACGGTGTGTTTCATTTCATTTATCTTTCTATTATATATATATATACTGAATATATATGATATATAAATCATGTTTTATATTCTGTAAGTAATTAAATCATGATATATGTAATAATAATGTCAAGAACAACAAGTCCAAACACCTACGATAAATGAAACGATTTTACCCAATACGCTTCTTTAACATGGAATTTACAAAAGAATGGGTAATATAAAGTCATAAGTGAACCATATATGATATCATAAAAATGAATATTATTCTTTAATAAGTTAATGACATTATTTAAATCATTATACAGGAGGTTCAGATACGTACAAAGCATATCGGACATAAGGTAAGTGAAATATCACAATCTCATTTTTATCCGAGATTGTTTTTACTTTGGCATTTACTGGGGTGTATTTTATCATCCACATCCATTTTTCCTCAATATGTAATATTATTTCCATCCACCTACAATTGTTTAAATCCAATTTTACCCTTCGGTGAGTTTTTAGTAAAATATATGAAAGGAATCATTTGTCATTTTTCGTACGAGGCACTTTTTGACTTTTCCGACAAAAGTACGAGAAGAATGTTTTTTTTAAATTATATGGCATGAATGGATTTTTAAAACATTATTTCCAAGAATCTTCCTTTACAAGTTTTCATGTTAATTTTAAATCAAATTCTTTTAGTTTAGATTTGTATGACATGTTAAGAAAGGAAAAGTGTTTTTGAAATAGAAAGGATATTTTCCTCAAGAATGAAGTTCAAGTGTTTTATCAAAATTATTTTCCATGTAAGATAATAAAGGGTTATGTTTTTATCCCTATTATATATTTTATTATGTAGTGATGGAATTATTTTTATGAGTTCCTTTATCGTATATGAATTGTTTTATGATGTCATGATGTTTAAGATTCCCATTTTTATTACATGGGTTATGCAATGATGTATGGTTTATGATTTTGTGGCATGCATAAGAATGGTATCATTATGAGATGGGTGGGACCTATATCTCCCTCCAATGAATTGGGTAAAGATTTTATATCTCATGAGATAGACATGGCTGGAACGGTAGGTTATTCCGGTTTAGTGAAACAGGACTGAAACAAGGGTGACTCGGTTCACTTTTTCCACTAAGATAGTCTTGGCAATGAGTCTTGACTAATAAGATATGACTATCTATGATTATGTGTGTATTATACAAAGTTTCATGTTTTATGTTATGATTATTGGGATTTCATTTCACTGCTAATATTTTTCCCATGTTATGATATTATGATCTTTTTTGAAGGTTAAGATTTCCAAAATGTTATGTTCTTATGAATATGATGTGATTGATTTTTCTTTTGTTTACCCTTACAGAGCATTTGAGCTCACCCTTTTATGTTTTCTTTTCCCCAGGATATAAAGAAAGGTTTTAGGTAAGAAAAAAAAAGGGAAGATCTTTATCGGAGATGTTGAAGATTTTTCACCATGATTAGAAGATTACGTTCCGAGTTTCCAAAGACACTAAACTATTACGGTCCTTGTGTGTTTGTTTTTCTTATGTATTAAGTATTCCACAAAAGTAATGTAATATTCATGTACGTCAAGCTTCGGGTCTCTACAGTTGGTATCAGAGGAAAGGTTTAGTCAACCTTTGGAAACTAGGATGCGAAAACGTTAGTGAGATCCCTAGAGATATTTCTATGGTATGTCTAGGGATGTCCCTAAGGATTAGTATACATATAAGATATAGTCCTAGAACTATGGTAACAATATTAGATTAAACCAAATATGTTAGATATTGAAGTTACTCCCCCTTTATTATGATTTTTTCCTCTCACACTATTCTTTTTGGGTTTTAGAAAATGGCTGGAAACAAGATGATTCACGATAATGGAGGATATTATGGACAATGGAATGATATTCTTCATGAGCAACCAAATGAAATGGGATGTGGAAGTCCAAACATCATTATTATGCCGAATCAGCAATCTCATAATATGATCAATAAAGTAAAATTTGTTAAGTTTCCTGACTCGGCTAATAAGAGAAATATGGAGTTTCATGATGATCATAGAGGAATGAAAGTTCAATTTACCCTATGTAAATCATGTGGGAAGAGGCATCAAGGAGAATGTTTCAAAGGAACTGGAAGATGCTTTGGGTGTGGAGAAGAAGGACACAAAGCCAGTAAGTGAAAAGGAAAAGGTTCAGTTAACACCAGGGATGAGGATAATGGTATTGCTACGACATCAACAACAGTTAAATGTTTTAAATGTGGAATGTACGGGCATTATGCAAACCAATTCCATAAGGGAAAGTCTCATGAAGAGAATCAGTATGGTATTATGGGTAGTATTTATGTGGATGGTGATGAAGAGACTACAAATGATATGTGAGATGAAAGAATTGTTGAAGCTCGGTCAATGGTTTAAGAATGTAGTGGAATTATTACATGTTTATAATGTGTAATGTTGTATAAGTAATCTCATGGTACTATGGAATAAAGAGACATCTAAGTATTGTTACACTATTGTCTTTCCTTGAGTTTTGAAAGTGTATGATTAATGGTACCAGTATCCATGAAAGGTTATTCAGATATTTTTGGAATGTAGATGATATGCGCATAATGAAGGGATAAGGAGAAAATTAAATGTTTGATAGTATTCATGAGATCATGACTGATATAAGGAGAAGGTTATATCATGGTTTGAGTATATATAATTTTGAGGATTTTGGTATGTGGAAGGTGTTAACGTTTAACTGCATTCATGTTTTCACTATGGTTCAATGGGTATTCAAGAGAATACATGATTATGGCCTTTGAATGTTTAGAATGTGACCAAAAAGACATATCTTATGATATATGGGGATCAACGATGGTCTTAAATCTCTGGTAATAGTTTTCACTATATTATGAGAATGGATTGCAGTATTATGGATAAGCCTAAAGATTGGAATGAATTATGTTGGGCATAAGTTAGTATTGTTTAAGGATAGAAGTTTTTTCGATATTATTGATGGGATGTTATAGTAATATAGTTTTAGAAAAAGGAAAACCTGCAGGACGGGCGACATCCCATCGCGTCGGACAAGGCTGTGGGAATCGAACCCACAACCGAAGTGCGACTGGCCTTTATCGCCTACCACTGGCCTACATGAAGTCCCTGTTTAGTAGAAACTAGTTTTATTATATTAAGCAGCATGATATATGAAGTATAAGTCCATTTTAGGAACCATATATCATTAATCTCACTATAGATGGACTTACGTATTTTTTGATAACTTTTCTAACCTTTTTTTTGAGACAGATGGAATGACCCATCATTCTATCACATGATTTGCTAACACATCACTAATGAAAAATTCAACTTCATTTCTTTAAGAGATGAAGTGGAAATTGTCCAAAGAACGACAAACGGTGAGACTATACCAAAATCATGAAAGTATTTCTTCTAATTCCAATTTCATCATCTTCAGGGAAATGATATTGAATAACCAAAAATGTTGTCCTACTGCCCTTATATCCGATGAATCAGATGGTACCTTAGATCACCACAAATCAATAGCTTTGTGATTGTTGGCTTTTTCCATAGCCATGTTCTCTACCACTCTCCATCAGAACATGATGGTTAGATTTCTCTTCCATATCCATATATTCACCTATGTGGAAACCTAGTGATTAGTTTATTTGGGTAACCGTTACGTTTCATACATTTGTTTTTAAAGATTGGTTTTGGTATTCCTTTTTATGACGTGGGTTTCTATTAAAGAAACTTTCAAATAGTAAACCATTTATAACCCCGAAGAATTTCGAGGGTGAAATTAATTTTATGGGGGGTAGAATGTAACACCCGGAGATTTTATGAAAAATATTCTTTTAATATCATTAATGTCTTGTGTTTTATGCTACACCAAGATTACCTTGCACTATACCCAACACCGTATTAGCTTGCAGTATACGCAACACTATTCTTGGATCGTGTTACACACAATTTTGATAATAGTTATTCTTCGCAACATTGATAATATATATATATATATATATTCAATGTATAAATGAAATATTATTGGATTATGATATATGAAACAATGAAGGATTCTTTCACAGCACGCAACCCTGACTTGGCTTGCATTACACGCAATCGCGACCTTCCTTAATAGCGTGTGTTGTATGCAATACCGGGTTTTACTAAACAACGATATATTATTATAATATTATTATGAACTAGCCATTATGAATAGTATTAACTAAATTTTTAATCTTATAACATTATTATTCTTCTTACACATTTCTAGAACATGGTATAAGAACAAAATAAATTTTTCGGGTATAATAAGTATTTTTCAAAAAATGCAGTTTTGCCGCCTTTTGATGGCGCACACACTTTAAATATAGTTTTTGACATGTTTATAAGTTCAATTTTACAAAATAAAATTATTCTTTGAAATCAATAAATAAAAATTTACTTTTGATAAATTTCTCATTTTATTCTGATGACTTTCATATTTTAATGAATAGTAAAAACACACTATATTTTAATTAAAAACAACTTTTTTCAATGTAATATATTATATGGTTAAATTATAATATTGAATGGTTTTAAAGTATAAATAGAATATATTTTTATCATTTAATATAATGTATTTCATTAGCATTGATTTTACCTTGAATTCGTAGGTTAAATCAATTCAATCTTTTGCAATGTTTTAAAGAAAAACCCGTTTTCTTTCGACAACGAGATTAATTTTAATTTAATTTCTGCAACTTTTGTGTATTGAATTTGGAAAAATGGATTCCATATATGGAATCAGTGGATCCAAATTAGGTTAATAAGCTACTTTTTATTTTTGGGAATTATGAATAGTAACTACGGTAAATTTTATTTACCATAGTTAAAGGTAAATCAGGTAATTAATGGTAAATATAATATTATAAAATTACCCTAACACATGTCAAAATCCTATTGGATGACTAAAAGGCGACCCATATCACCTAAGGGTTGTATTAGATTCATTTAATGGTCTTTTTTCTATGAAAATAATTTAATTATTATTAAAACCAAAGAATGTGACAACATGTCACTTTCTTAAAGCTTATAAGTATAATAACTTTAATTTAGTGAAACACTTCATGAAACTTCGAACATGAATAGTCTACAGAAATCTAATACAATTATCTACATCATAGAAATTTATTTAGAATTTTTAGGGATTAAATAATTATCATTTATTATGACACAAAGATGATGCAGTAATTTTCTTATTAATGAAATATTGACATAATTGATATTATAAATGCCCAAATAAATGTAATTTGATACTTTTTATGAATTACACTAATTTTCTAGGTTAATATGACATGTTATTGTTTATTTAAGTAACTTTTTTCTAACTTATCATTCTGTTATGAATTTCATAAAAATCATGTAACAAATAGTTCCAAAATTAACATAAATTAGTTTTTAAAACAAATATTATATTATTAATTGTTATTTAATTCATAAAAATATAAGATTAGGCCAAATGACTTAGATAAGGATAGATATATTAATAATAAACAACTTGGGGTTCGTTTTTCTTGTTATGGTAAGTTTATTAACCATATAGTGTAAGAAAACAAAAAGACACGGTAAAAGTTAAATTATTTTACTTAGAGTTAAATCTAATTGATAAGGTTAAAATAATAACCTAAACTTTTCTAAATACTATTGGATGAAATTATTTCGACCCATACCCACTTTATATTCGAAATAAGACCCTTTGGAACCATTATAAACCGAATTTGACCTTAATATAAAATAATATTTTGAGATTTTCCTATGGTGCCCCTCTCCTCCCTTATAAAAGGGCACCTCCTCCCTCTCCTCCTCACACCAATTTGAGAATTAATGCACGGCCAACCCCTACCAAAATCTATTCTCCACTTCCCTAGTATCATCCTAGAGGTCCTGGTCTTCTTCAAAGACCATCCTTAGTTCTTTAAGAGGAGGTTAAGTGAAGGCGCGCCAAAAAGAGGTAATATCCATTACCGATCTTTTTCAATTTCTTTCTTCTTAAACATCTTCTTATTTAGTTGTTTCATGGTAAAGTACTAACATAAGTATTTTTTATATACTTATATGTTATTATAAATATGAAACAACTCTAATTAACCTTCTATCCGTCCTACAAAAAAAGGAAATCACCGCACGTGCGTACGTACGGAATACCGTCTCCACGCCGTGGTGTAATCTATTTTCCGCCACCACCTTAATTGGATGGGTATAATGGTGTAATGAGTAACTATATCTGATTATAATAAATTGATATTGATACTGAAATAGTATACATACACTTCAACACAATTCCACGACCATGGGAACGATATCATCGCTCGTGCGTACGTACGGACTACCATCTCCACGACGCGATGAGATTCATTCTCCACATTAACCATTCATGAATGATTATAAAGTATATATAATGAATAATAATGAAATATATGACATGTTAAATCTAATGTATTTATCTATATATATATATATATATATGTATTCCATCTACTTACTTCCATTCAAAACAATAAGGAAAGGAAAACAGCGTTCATGCGTACGTACGGACTACCGTCTCCATGAACGGTGTGTTTCATTTCATTTATCTATCTATTATATATATATATACTGAATTTATATGATATATAAATCATGATTTATATTCTAGAAATAAGTAAATCATGATATAAGTAATAATAATGTCACTAACAACAAGTCCAAACACCTACGATAAATGAAACGATTTTACCCAAAACGCTTCTTTAACATGGAATTTACAAAAGAACGGGTAATATAAAGTCATAAGTGAACCATATACGATATCATAACAATGAATATGATTCATTGAAAAGTTAATGACAATATTTAAATCATTATACAGGAGGTTCGGATACGTACAAAGCATATCAGACATAAGGTAAGGGAAATATCACAATCTCATTTTTATCCGAGATTGTTTTTACTTGGGCATTTAATGGGGTGTATTTTATCATCCACATCCATGTTTCCTCAATATGTAATATTATTTCCATCCACCTACAATTTTTTAAATCCAATTTTACCCTTCGGTGAGTTTTTAGTAAAATATATGAAAGGAATCTATTGTCATTTTTCGTACGAGGTGCTTTTTGACTTTTCTGACAAAAGTACGAGAAGAATGTTTTTTTAAACTTATACTGCATGAATGGATTTTCAAAACATTATTTCCAAGAATCTTATTTTACAAGTTTTCAAGTTTATTTTTAATCAACTTCTTTTAGTTTATAGTAGTATGACATGTTAAGAATGGAAAAGTTTTTTTGAAGTAGAAAGGATATTTTCCTCAAGAATGAAGTTCAAGTGTTTTATCAAAATTATTTTCCATCTAAGATGATAAAGGGTTCTGTTTTTATCCCTATTATTGATTTTATTATGTTGTGATGGAATTATTTTTATGAATTCCTTTATCGTATATGAATTGTTTTATGATGTCATGATGTTTAAGATTCCCATTTTTATTACATGGGTTATGCAATGATGTATGGTTTATGATTTTGTGGCACGCATAAGAATGGTATCATTATGAGATGGGTGGGACCTATATCTCCCTCCAATGAATTGGGTAACGATTTTATATCTCATGATATAGACATGGCTAAAACGGTAGGTTATACCGGTTCAGTGAAACAGGACTGAAACGAGGGTGACTCGGTTCAGAAATGGACTTTGTCCACTAAGATAGTCTTGGCAATGAGTCTTGACTAATAAGATATTATTATCTATGATTATGTTTGTATGCCAAAAAGTTTCATGTTTTAAGTTATGATTATTGGGATTTCATTTCACTACTATGATTTATCCCATGTTATGATATTATGATCTCTTTTGCAGGTTAAGATTTCCAAAATGTTATGTTCTTATGAATATGACGTGATTGATTTTTCTTTTGTTTACCCTTACTGAGCATTTGAGATCACCCTTTTATGTTTTCTTTTCCCCAGGATATAATGAAAGGTTTTAGGTAAGAAAAAAAAGGGAATATCTTTATGGGAGATGTTGAAGATCTTTCACCATGATTAGAAGATTACGTTCCGAGTTTCCAAAGACACTAAACTATTACGATCCTTCTGTGTTTATTTTTCTTATGTATTAAGTATTCCAAAAATGTAATGTAATATTCATGTACGTCAAGCTTCGGGTCTCTACACGTACGGCTTACTGTCTCCATGAATGGTGCATTTCATTTCTTACCTCTAAATGATTATGTAATATTATAAATGCATGCATGTACTGGATATATATGACATATATGATATCTACATCATGAATACCATTCTGGATATAATGGATACATGAACAAATTTTAATTATAAAGGTATTATTTCTGACTCAAGTTACAATGATTGTTAAAACGGCCGTTATTAACTTAAATAATTACATAGTGTTCAGGACATGGCAATAAGTGATATAAAAGGAATAATGAACATGAAAAAGGTTCTTAAACAAGTAGAAATGAACTGAATTTTATTATTCAGGAGATTAAAGAATGACCAAGTCAAGTCAGACCCGAGGTATGGGACTTCATCTCAATCTCCTTTCATTGAGGCATATTTTGTTTTATACACAACCATCTTTTATACGGTGTGTAAACCCCTTTGACTTTTACATTTATTCAAAAAGGAATCTTTTTTATACGAAGCGTTTACTAAATGACAAAAGGGAATGTTTTTGTCGTACGTATGCGGCGACAATGACTTCTCTGCCGCCGTGACCATTATTTGAGTTTTGGATTCCTCTTCAAGACATACATTTTTTTAAAAGAAAATTAAATACCATGTTTTACTTTTCTTTTATTTTGGTTTTTAAAATTGTTTTCATAATGTATTTATATCAATGTGTTGTATTGATATCTTGTGATTGAAAGGTGGAAATGTTATGTTTCATTTATGCATGTTTTATGTGATACGATTATGTTGAGGTTCTTGGGCATTATTAAGAATACGGGTGGTTTCGTGATAGACTAAGGGCGGGTGAGCCCGATATATCTCTCCAATGCATTGGGTAACGCGAAGGAGTGAAATGTTAAGGTTTCTTTGAAGAGATTTAGGCAATATACTGTGATGGGTATTCCAAATGTAACAAAGAGGGTTACTCCTTACGTAAGAATGTTATGAATTCCTCAAGTTACCATTATGTCTTATGTTTTCTATGATTTATTCATGATTTAATGAGGTATGTTAAAGTGCTTATGTTTTATGGGTAAAGTATGATTTCATTATTATGTATACATGTACCCATGTTTCCTTTCCATATTTTTATATCCCTTACTGAGCTTTTTATGCTCATCCAAAGTTTTTTTGAAATGTTTTTAACAGGTCAAGGGAAAGGTACATGATGTGATTATAGTGTCAAGGAAGTGTCAAGAAAGAATCCATGTTTTATTTTAAATATGTTTCCATTGATGGGAAATAAGAATACTATCTTTATGTAACCACTTTGTTTATATGTGGAAGGTAATGCAAGTTTTATGATCTAATTCTCTAAAACTCTAAACCCTAAAAGATCCTCAATGTGTAATCTTGTAATAACTCAAGATTAAGTAAGGATTAAGGCTGGGGCCTTATTTTTACCATCCTCCATCTTTGAAAATTGGATCGATGAACCCCAAGGAGATGTACAAGGTTGGATGAAACCCTATGCCTACAACTCCTCCAACTGCTTCTTGAACTCCTTCAACTCAACTATAGCCATTCTATAAGAAGGAATGAACACATGTGTCACTCTTTTCAAAAGATCAATAAAAAAGTATACCTCACATCCCAAAGGTAAACCTGAAATGTCCTATGAAAATACATCCTTGAAAAGATCTACCACTTGAGGAAAGTCCATTTGTGAATTCCCTTGGTCAATCAGATAATGATTAGCAATCTGGGTTGTACCTCCTCCCAACCCAAGATGCTCGGGTCATGCTCTACTCGCCTAGACATCCCACACTCTCTTATGAAGAAATGATCTACCCTCCAGTGATGTGAAACACACCCTACGATGATAGCTATAAAAAACTGTCTAGAGAGGAACTAACCAGTCCATTTCGAGAATGGCATCATACCTTGTCATCTCTAAGACATAAAGGTATTATAGAAAGTGACACCCACCATACAGGAGAGGGAACACCTAGCATTGACGTACACTAGCCATTCCTGTCTCCAACAGTGTGTCTATAGTCAAGATATCAGTAAGAGAGAAGATACATAGCCCAAGACTCTCCAAAACAGCCACCGATATATATCTATGGGAAGCCCCTGTATCATAAATAGAAAAATCGAATATTGGGGAAACTAGGATCATACCTCAAACTGTAGAGGGTATGGGATCCTGCTCTTGCTGGGTCTGGTCCACTGCAAAAGTCTAACCCGCATTGCATCCATGTGACCCTAACTGAACACTATGACCTGATCCACCCTATTGTTTCTGAACAAATGGAGACTAGATACCGTGAAAACGACCATGACCTCCACCTTAGCCTGATCGGTTGAATGAACCCCAATTCCATGACTGGTGGGAAACTCATGGTGCTGCTCTTGAATGGGGATTCATTGATGAACCCCTATCTCCAACTGCTAGTGAGAAAAACTAGCATAAACGTTGAAGATGGCCCATCTTGCTGCATGATCGGCACTCCATTGGGTCTCTAGGGAAATGTGGCCTCATAGTCCTTCTCTTTCTTCACTGGTATCACATCACTTGGAAACTAGAATAAGTGTCCCGCCTTCTCAGATCTTTGATCATAGACTCCCTGCAGCACTTCATGCTTTCAGTAGGAGGGATACCAAATCTAGACGTTGAGCCACCCTAAGTCACAACTCCAGAATCTCTCAGATTGTGCTCTGTGATCAGCTCCTATTTGATGATAGTAGTGATGAATGTCAACTAGATGATATTCACCTAAGATCAGATATCATGCCTCAGACCATCCTGAAACTTCATTACCAGGAATAACACCTCACCTCCAGGGGTGGGCATGAAGCACTATAGATCTGTGAAGCAGGAAGAATAATTTATAATAGAATAGTAAAATTCTTCAAAATCATGAAATCTCGGGCTCGATTGACCCTCAAAGTATTCAGTTAGAAGTAGTCGTAGAAGGCACGCTGGAACTCATCACATGTCATAACCTGCTGGCGTCCCACCTATGAGATCACATCCCACCATCTCTTGGATGAATTATGATGCATGTACATATCGAGCTTCACCCTCGTCTCTAGAGGCGTCTCCAAATGCTAAATTATAAAAATTATGGCTTCTATACATGACTATGTATCTTGAGGTCCTCCATTCCCTGTGAAAAAAAAGGATGCTGCTACTGGAAAAACCACATCAACTCTACCATATAAGGGGCATGATGTGGTACTCCTCAAAAGGTCGACATGAACCTTAAAAAATCTTTCTCCGAACATTGCACCAACTATTATATGTTGACTGATGGTTAGTGCCAAGACTAACACCACTAGAGGATCTGCGGACAACCGGAGGACGTCTCGGTGGAATGACTCTGTAAGGTCAAGCATAAAACATAAGTGAATATTTTCTAGGACAAAAATCTAGGAGTGTATAAAGGAAACAAGAGAAAGGAAGCATTCACGTTTTTTAAAATATGGATACACGGCATGTATAATGCCTACAAGACATGTTCCCATAAGACTTCACGTGGGCGTGTACATATACCAACCCAGGTCGTGTACTTATACCAACCCAGGTCGTGTAACACCCATAACACATGTCATGTTGTCCTAGAACATTGAATGTACTTCAATTATCTTCCCCAGTCTGAGTTCTTCTACACGAAAAACCCACATAGTTTTGCTAAAACAAGAGTACACGACATGTTCTTTCAACACACGTGTACTAGACGAGCATCACTGAACCTTGTTGTTTGTGACAAGGACTGTTACACGGCTACCTTTACATGGCATGTTTGTCCTAGACACGGCTTGTACAAGGATATTTCATCGTCTCGTGTTGTTCGTGACATGGCTAGATACATAGTTTATACAACACAGCATGTTCCAGATAGACACGACGTGGATTAGAAAAGTCTCAACATACCAATTTTGTTTGTCACACAGCCGATTATACATCTCTACAACATGGCGTCTACATCCAGTACACGGAGTTTCCTACCAGAGATTTCCCAACCCCGTGTATCTGCCGACACAGTCTGTGTCACAGTTAGAGACTACACGGTGTATATGTAATGTACACAGTGTGTACGTAATGTACACAGTGTGTACATAAGAAAAATATTTTATCCCTGAACAGAAGAACATATGGATTGTATTCATCATTACAAGCCGTGTATTCTAGGTTCTTTAGATTAAAAGCCTCATAAACATATCCAGAACCCATAAAAACGCTGAATTGAACATTAATGTGAAAAATTATGATTCGTGAGGGCCCATAATCCCTTCAAATCAAATCTTTGCATCTTATACATGTTATATACATGGAAAACAAGGCAATGATCCCCCAAAATCAGGCTACTGAGGGACCATAACACCTCAACAACCAAAGTTTGGCATTCATTAAATAAATCTGTACACAAAGAAATACCCTATCATAGGAAAGCATTCTATCAAGGAATCTATCACAATGGCATGCATATCTAGATCAAAATCTATCACAACAACATGAAATCACTAATGCACCCTAAATGGCATGGCAAAGATGTGTGACATGTGATTTATAGGATGTGCCAAAATGATGCATAAGATGGCCTACCCTCATCTCATCAGATTGAAACAGAAATAGAACCTCATTAAAATAAACAATAACAACACAATACATGTGAATCACCCAGCAGTGAAAATAAAATCATTTGTAAAATTGGAAAAAAATGAAAAAAATGAGGTAAATTGGCTTTTCAACATACACGGTCTAGCTACTCCCAGGTACAGCTTATTACCAAGTACCTATTTGGTCTAATCCCTGACTATTGGCTGCAAAAAAACATGTCAACAAGAAAATAATACTCTGATACCACTTCATAACATCCCAGTTCTAGAAGCCTCCCAGAGGCGCCACGTACCATGTTGGTCACAAGGCCTCAAGTGCATTTCCCTGAACACCAGAACCTACTGACTAGTAGCGATAGACCATGGGTGTAATAGTGGGGAAACTATTCCATCACTGACAGAGTAACACAGTAGAAGTAAATAGATATAAAATAGTGGAAGCAGTAATAATACCAAACATCTGTAAACAGTGGAAGACTAAAGAAAAAATTGCATAACATATATATAATGATGATGCATGATACCTATATACAATAATGTATCCAAACAAATCAAAAATATGGAAAATAGAAAAAATCAAAGAAAAAAATAAACAAATAAACCCCAATAGAATCGCAAGCCTCAGCTTAGTCCCATGCTCTCCTGCTCTTTAGCAATGAAGTGGCTGATGTAGAAGGGCTCTTTTCCTTATCTATACTAGCAACAATATAATGTATTTGGGCCCAAAAGCATGGAACAATAAGGGTGTGAGACTAAATATTAGTAGGCAACCGCCCAAATATATAGGCCTAATAGTTAGTTAATATATATGGCCTGAAATAATAATGATGATGTAGTAAACATGGAAGTACTCAAAAGTAAACAACCCTATAGTTCAAATGTATTCAATTTAATAATACTAATAAGAAGATAAACAAATAATGTAACCCTCGAGGATTAGACACATCCTAACCCCTCTGGTTAAACCAGAAAAGAGAAAGAAACCATATGTGAAGTACACATAGTCTAACCCCTCGAGATCAGCTTAAGCATAGACTCTCTGAGGAATCACTCACTATCAATTCCCCCTCTAGTCTAGTATCGGTAATAAAAAGGCACTCTGGGGAAGGACTAATCATTTCATTCCCTCAATAGCACGCATCTAAAATCTATAAACACTATGAGGAAGAACTTACATCAATTCCAGTTATGGTCTCACATCATAACAGTCAATAGATACTCTAGATAAGCCCTCAACGTCCATTCTTCCTATGGTCTACTACACCAGGTTCTCATAGCACTATGTAAGTTAATCGAGAACATAAATTCAAAGTGGATAAGGTTAACCTCCCGATCTTCTTGGAAAAATATTCAACAACACAACAACATGTTTGATGATAAACACTCCATCCTACAACTCTGGGTATCGGAAACAGTCAAGACAACCTAATAGGTTGAGCATGGCCAAACTGTCACAAAAAAACATGCAAGGGAAAACACTTCCAAAGCATAATAATTAACCCTATTCACATTCAATTAACCTTTATTCAATCATACAAGAATAACAAGAAATTAATAGGGCTACAACCGAAACATAGAATACCCAATTTATGGGCATCATGAACTTTTTCAGATATAACTCAAAGAATTTATACATAAAGGCACAAACCACCTACCTCGGTTTTGTAGGATCACTATACATGAACTTCAATCCATGAATCACCCAATTACATCATAGATGTACAAAAATTATAAAAACACTCAACCAAGGATAACACTTGACAGAAGATGAATCGGGAAATGAAGCTCTAGGAGAAAGAAGAGCATACCTTGGTGGTCCCAACGCAATCGACGGTGGTCGAATCAAGGAAAGAAATATCGATCGGGGGATCAGGGAAAGATCGGGGTCATACATACACTCTCGGTTGAAGAATGAAATGAAGTAGACACTTCTATCAATTAGACATAACCCTGATCCATTTAGAAAAAAAAGAAAGTACACAATGTGTACTTTAGAAGTAACATTCTATTTTGTCTAATCAACCCTCAGCCTACTTTTCCCTATGGGTCATCAAGAAAGATAATGATCCATCATAGTATCCTCAAAACTAGAACCAATGTATTGGATTCTATATATGGATCCTATAGGTTATGAATTGTTTTTCTAAATAAAAATAACAATCCTTGGAAATAAAAAAACTCTCAAGACAACACCATTCACTTGGGGTTACACTTCCTTCAATATATTCAATAGCATCTCTTGGAATAATAGTAATAAATGAAAATAAAAATAATTGGGGGATGTTCACAAGACCAATCACTTTACAAATCACCCATCATTAAATCGTATTCCCAGCATATCCATCATATATAGTCACAACCGAGTCCCATTATCCATGGAAAAACACACACCAAAACAAATAGATGAATCTGAAGAAATCATGAAACATCCTGTTATACATCTTGTTATGCTCTCCTATGTATCATATCAGGGGAGTCAATCATGATCCATTCCCAACATTACCTAACATCAACTAATAAAAAAATCAATCTTTATTGTGTCACATACTAAGGACGTCACACATCAAAACAACCAACCACAACTATGTATCCTTTTTTCCAAGAATATGCACATTAGACCACTCCATGTAGGATAATTATATATAACCAATACTCAATAAAAAACCACCCATTACAGTATAATGTTGATATATGTATTCAATAATAACCGAAAAGGCCCCTACCCATACTATTGATAATGATCTCACTAGTTATCTCCTCGTTGTGCATATCACCATAAGTCCACAACACCTATCATTTGAAAGAAATCCATAAAATCACACACTAGGATGCCAATAAAAAGATAATCCAACCAGCCTAATATGCCTCACATGATACCTCTTAACAATACAATAATATATTCTGTATAAAAAACTATCCACATTCCAATATATATATTTCATATATATCATATAACAAAACGTATCAACCCCATCTACATCTTATAAAGAGAAATCATACACAACCATAACATTGCATGTGGGGTACATTAATCAAGGCCTCAATATCACAGAATTCATATCTGAATAGGTTGTCTTGTTACACTAGGATGATGTATATCATAGATGTAGAGACCCAAATCTTGACGCACGTGGAAATTACATTAATTTTTCGGAATACTTAATACATAACAAAAACAAACACACAAGTACCGTAATAGTTTTGTGTCTTTGGAAACTCAGAACATAATATTCTGATCGTGGTGAAAGATCATCAACATCTCCCATAAAGATCTTCCCCTTTTGTTTTCTTACCTAATACCTCTCTTTATATCCTGGGGAAAAGAAAACATATAAAGGGTGAGCTCAAATTCCTAGTAAGGGTAATCATGGAGAAAATAAAACAAACCATATACATTTTAACTTCAAAACATGAACATAATATTTAAACCTCAAAATATTGAGCAATGACATAAATCCTAGAAGTACGTAAGGCATAGATTATAAAGAAACATTAATCATGATAAAATAGCATGGGAATAAAACATGTTATTTTGGAAACCATTAAGCACATGTTATGATTTCCATAGTAGCCAAGGCATTGCTGCCAAGACCATCTTAGTGGACAAAGTCCCTTTTTGAATCGAGTTCACTCCTCGTTCAAGTCTTGTATCATTGAACCGGATTAAGTTACCGTTCCAGCCATGTCTATATCATGAGATATAAATCTTTACCCAATGAATTGGAGGGAAATGTAGGTCCCACCCATCTCATAATGAAATCATTCTTACTTGTACCACAAAAAAACATAAATCATTAATCATTATCCAACGAATAAAAATGGGTTTCAGAAACATCATCCCATTATAACATAATCCATATAAAACAAATGGATATCATTTCATCATAAGAAATTTGAAACCATTTAAATCATAGAGAAATTATACTTGAAACATACACATATGAAATAATTCCATCTTATACGGAAAATGGTCATGATAAAACACTTGAAATGAATTCTTGAGGAAAATATCTTTTCTTCTTCAAAATCATTTTCCTTCCACAAAATGCCATGAAATTTTAAAAGAAAAAAATTTTATTTAAAATAACCATGAAATATTTTACAGTAAACATAATTAAAATAAGGCGTTATGATACCATAAAAAATATGTTCATGGCCTATACATTTAAAAAAACATTCCCCTCGTACTTTTGTCAGAAAATTCAAAATGTTCCTCGTGTGGTAAACAAAAGTAAGATTCCTTTCACAACATGTGGTAAATTTCAGAAATGGGTAAAAATGACTTTAAACATACCTGAAATCATTTTTAGAAAACATGGTCATGGATGATAATAATAACCCCAGTAAATACTTACGAATAAACAATCTCGGATAAAAACGAAATTGGAAAAGTTATCCCTTACCTTAGGTCTGATATGCTTTGTACATATCTGAACCTCTTGTATAATGATTTAAATAATGTCATTGACTTATTACAGAATCATATTCATTGTTTTTATATCATATATGGTTCACTTATGACTTTATATTTCCCGTTCTTTTGTAAATTCCATGTTAAAGGAGTGTTGTGGGTAAAATCGTTTTATTTATCGTACGTGTTTGGACTTGTTATTCTTGATATTATTACTTATATCTTGATTTACATAATTACATAATGTAAAACATGATTTATATATAATATATATTCATAATATACATATATATATATATATTATAGATCGATAAATGGAATGAAATAGACCGTTCATGGAGATGGTTGGTCGCACGTACGCATGAACGCTGTTTTCATTTCCTTATTGAATTGAATGGAATTAAGTAGATGAAATACACACACACACATATATATATATATACATATATACATCATCATTATAATTTCATATAATTCATTATTATTCATTATATATACATTATAACCATTCATAAATGGTTAACATGGAGAATGAATCTCAGCGCGTCGTGGACACGGTAGTCCGTGCGTACGAACGCACGATGATATCATTCGCATGATCATGGAATTGAATTGAAGTGTATGTATAATATTTCATAATCAATATCAATTTATAATAATCATAAATAGTTATTTATTTACACCATTATACCCATCCAAGTAAGGTGGTGGTCGAAAACAGATTACACCACGGCGTGGAGACGGTATTACGTGCATATGCACGCGCGATGATTTAGTTTTCCGTATGATGTATAGAGGATGAAATAAGATTTTTGCATATCTATAATAACATATCAGTATATAATTAATACTTATTTTATTACTTTTCAGTGAGACAACTAAAGTAGAAGAAGTAGAAGAAGAAAGAAAACTTGGGAGAATCGGAAGAAGAGATTACCTCTTCTTCGACGCACCTCCTTCAAGCCTTCGCTTAAATAAGTAGAGTTGGACTTTTGGGAGGACCAGAACCTCAAGAATATTTCTAGGGAAGTGGATAAATGAAATGGGTAGGTTTTGGCCGAGTTTCAAGGCTAAAAATGGTGTGAAGAGAAAAGAGAATGGGTGCACTTTTTATAAGGGAGGAGAGGGGCACCTTTGGAAACACTTAAAATATTATTATATAATAAAATCATATTCGTTTTATAATAGCTTAAAATTGATTTATTCCAAAGATAAAGTGTGTATGTGTCTAAACCATCTCAACCAATAGGTTTTAGACATGTTTAGGATACAATTTTATCCTTGTCATTTAGATTTAACTCTATGTTAAATAATTTAGCTTTTACCGTGTCTTTTTGTTTTCTTACACTATATGGTTAATAAACATACTATAAAAAGCCAAAAAAACCAAAATGTGTTTATTATTAATATATATAACTTTATCTTATTCATTTTTACTGACTTTAGATTTTTAGGAATATAATAACAATTAATAATAGAATATTTGTTTTTAAAACTATTTTATTTCAATTTTGACACAATTTGGTAATTGATTTTTGTGAAAATCATAACAACATTATTAGTTAGAAAAAATTTAATTGAATAAATACTAACATGTCATATTAACCTATAACATTAGTTTAATTCATAAAATGTATAAAATTACATTTATTTTGGTATATATATCATTAATTATGTTAATATTTAATTAATAAGGTAATTACTACACCATCATTGTGTCATAAATAAATTAAATTATTTAATGTCTAAAAATTATAAATAAAATACCATTATTTAGGAAAACAATTTATATTTCTAATGAATATTTATAGTCGAATTTATCTTATGTATTACCCTATATTAAAAATTTTTTTTGTTATTAAAATTTGATTTTAACCATTTTAACTCCTCTTTAAATAAAATAATAATAAATTTACTAATCCAATCCCAGTTGACCTAAAGGGTAATATTTTATTCATAAGGTTTTTTATGGTCTAATTACACTTATCCAATAGAATTAGGACATTTTTTAGGCTAATAGTAATATCATTTTTACCCTTAATTACCCTATTTAATTTTTACTGTGGTAAATAAAAGTAAAAAGTTAGTATTCACCAAAAATTATATTTATCTTATTGAACCAAATTTTACTCCTTGATATTAACTATGTCTCTCATATTTTCGAAATTCCACCCACAGAAGCGTTAAAATTATGTTTTATGTAAATTTTAAAATTCTTCTAGGAGGTGGCTAAAAGACGGTGAAAAGTTCAATAAAATTTTTATATGTATAAAATTATTATAAAATGGCTCCACTAAATTACATTGAACTTATATAGGTATTATGTACAAATTTTTGACCTAAAATAATTTTAAATAAAATAAATGACTATTTATATAAAAAGTCAGTTTTTAAATAGTAACCAAGTGTTTTCACTTTTCATCAAAAATTGAATGTTTTCAGAAAAATACAAAAAATTCACCCTAGGATAATTTCGATATTCTGAATCCAAAAATAAATTCCATTTCACATGATAGAATTTATAAAATTTCAAAAAGTGGGTATTACTATTCATAACGGCTAGTTTATATTACATATCGTTGTTTAGTGAAACTCGGTATTGCGTACAACACACGCTATCATGGAAGGGTGTGATTGCGTGTAATGCAATACAAGTCAAGGATGCGTGTAGTGCAAGCTCCTTTTGGTTTACCGTACAACACAAGACATTAGTGAAATGAAAAACTATTTTTCATAAAATCTCGGGGTGTTAAATTCTACCCCCTTAAAATGAATTTCACCCTCAAAATTCATCGGTGTTGTAAATGGTTTACTACACGAAAGTTTCATTAATAGAAACCCACATCATAAAATGGAATACCAAAACATATCTTTAAAAACTAAAGTATGAAATGTAACAGTTACCCAAATTATCTAATCACTGGGTTTCCACATAAGTGAACATAGGTGAAAATATGGATATGGAAGAGAAATTTAACATTATGTTCTGATGGTGAGTGGTAGAGAACATGTCTATGAAAAATCCAACAATCAAAAATCCATAAATTTGTGATGATTTAAGGTACCCTCAGATTCATCGGATATAAGGACACTAGTACAAATTTTTTTTTTTCCAAAATCATTTCCCTAAAGATGATAAATTGTTAAATTAAAAGAAATACTTACTTGATTTTGGTACAATCTTACTGTTGTTTGTGACTTGAACAATTTCCACATCATCTCTTAATGAAATGAAGTTGAAATTTTCATTAGTGAGGTGTTAGCAGATCATGTGATAGAATGATGGGTCATTCCATATGTCTCAAACAAAAGGTTAGCAAAAGTTCTCAAATCTACATAAGTCCATCTATAATGAGGTTAATCGTATATGATTCCAAAAATGGACTTATACTTCATCTATCATACTGCTTAATATAATAAAACTAGTTTCTATTAACCAGGGACTTCCTGTAGGCCATTGGTAGGTGATAAAGGCATGTCGCACTTCGTTTGTGGGTTCGATTCCCACAGCCTTGTCCGACGTGACGGGTTGTTGCCCGTTCTGCATATTGTCCCTTTTGTTAAACTAAACTATTATAACATTCCATAAATAATATCTAAAAAAGGTCTATCTTTAAACCATAATAACTTATGCCCAACATAATTCATGCCAATCATTAGTCTTCTCTAAAATACTTCTGTCCATGCTCATTGTATAAAGAAAACAATTACTAGAAATGTCATCTACCGATCATGTGAATAACATCATTTATCCCATATACATCATACGATATATCCTATTGGTCACATTCCAAAAATTTGAATACCTTAATCATGTATTCTATTGAAACATAAATTACCATAGAACCTTAGTGAAAACATGAATGCTATCAAAAGTAAACTATTTCCATATACCAAAATCCCAAAACTTCTGTATACTCAAACCATGATATCACAATGTCCTTACATCAGTAATGATCTCAAAAATACTATCAAACATCTCATTATCTCCTTATCCTTTCTTTATGTGCATATCATCTGCGTTCCTAAATATTTTAATCACTTTTCATGTTTACCGGTACCGTATAATTTTCGAAAACCACAATAAACCATTACATAGATATTCCAACGTTCCACAATACTATAAATGAGATTCCACAACATTATTTTGGAATCCCTTTACATAAACACATAATCATTCCACCACATCATTTTCATACTCAACATTTCTAATAGTGATCGCATGTTTCTTCCCTTTTTCCTTTTCCTTAAGAGGATGCTCACGTTGATCATCACTAGCCCTTGGATTAGGGCATTGATTATCATAATTCCCCATTTCCTTGTACTTGAAGCATTGAAGTGTATGTGGTGCATTCACTGTAGTCTTTTCATTATTCACATAATTAGCAACACTTTTTCCATTACTTCGACACTCAGCTACTTAATGACCTTCTTTTCCACAATTAAAACATTTTCTAGTCCCTTTATGACAATCTCCACCATGCTTCTTTCCACACATTGAGAATAAGGAAACATTAATATTCTATTCATCATTATTACGAGATTTCTCCTTGAACTAAATATTTCGTTTCTTGTCAAAACCATGAGATGTATATGTTACAACAACTTTCTAGTTCTGCCATGATAGCACAACAAACAATTTCTTCATAGCTACTGAAGTCTCTTATTGATAATGCCCTTCAAAGACTTGGTTTTATGCCACTAAATAATCGATCAACTTTACATTCAGGTTGGATGATAAAACCAGATTCATACCTTTCAAGTCTTCTAATATTCTCTTCATATATACCAAAAGACTCATCATCCTTCTGCTTAAGCTCAAGGAACACTTTTTCCATCTTTTTTCTAAGAATATGAGGGATGTAATTACTGAAATACAAGTTCTTGAACTCATCACATTCCATGGATTCAATTTCCTCTTGGGGTCTTGTAATCTTAATTAGAGTCCACCATTGGTCTGCTTCACCTTCTAAATTGTAAACAACTATAATGAATTTATCACGTTCCGAACAATGAAGTATGTAAAATATCTTTTCAATGGTATTGATCCATTGTTCCGCAACAAGTGGATCAGAATACCCATTGAATGAAGTTGTATCTTACCTCATGAAGGACTCAATAGAATATTGGTCCCTTCTCTGCTCATTTGGAAATCTAGAATGATTCATAGGTTGTGTAATTATAGAAATAATATTTTTCACTCCATCTCCCATCGCATTTGGTTTTTCAAGAGGACAATCATTTCATTGTCTATTACATTGATCAACACGGTTCCTTCAGGTTCCATCCATCGTCTAAAACCCAAAATGATTACTGTGAGAGGCAAAAATCATGCTGGAGAAAACAACATAATAAAGGGAGAGTATCTTTAATATATAAAAAATTAGGGTTAATTCTTATATTGTTACCATAATTCTAGGACTATAAACTATACTTATACTTAATCTTAGGGGCATCCTTAGACATACCATAAATATATATTCTGGGATCTCACT
Organism: Viscum album; assembly: GCA_963277665.1. NCBI lineage: Eukaryota > Viridiplantae > Streptophyta > Magnoliopsida > Santalales > Viscaceae > Viscum > Viscum album. The sequence goes on from OY728133.1 coordinate 927,276,060, forward strand.
AAAGTTTTCACATCCTAGTTTCCAAAGGTTAACTAAACCTCCATTTGATACCAACTGTAGAGGCCCAAAGATTGATGTACATGGACATTACATTAATTTTTCGGAATTCCTAATACATAACAAAAAAACACACAAGGACCATAATAGTTTAGTGTCTTTGGAAACTCAGAACATAATATTCTAATCGTGGTGAAAGATCTTCAACATCGCCCATAAATATCTTCCCCTTTTGTTTTCTCACCTAATACCTTTCGTTATATCCTAGGGAAAAGAAAACAAATAAAGGGTAATCTCAAATGCTCAGTAAGGGTATGCATGGAGAAAATAAAACAAACCATATACATTTGAACTTCAAAACATGAACATAATATTTAAACATCAAAATCATGAGCAATGACTTAAAACATGGAAGTACGTAAGGAATAGATCATTAAGAAACATTAATCATGATAAAATATCATGGGCATAAAACATGTAATTGTGGAAACCATTAATCGCATGTTATGATTTCCATAGTAGCCAAGGCATTGCTGCCAAGACCATCTTAGTGGACAAAGTCCTTTTCTGAATCGAGCTCACTCCTCGTTCAAGTCCTATATCACTGAACCAGATTAACTTTTTGTTCCATCCATGTCTATCTCATGAGATATAAATCTTTACGCAATGCATTGGAGGGAGATATAGGTCCCACCCATCTCATAATGAAATCATTCTTACTTGCGCCACAACATAAACATAATTCATTCATCATAACCCAAAGAATAAAAATGGGTTTCATAAACATCAGCTCATCATAACATAATCCATATAAAACAAATGGATATATTTTCATCATAAGATAAGTGAAACCATGTAAATCATAGAGAAATTATACTTGAAACACAAACATATGAAATAATTCCATCTTATATGGAAATTGGTTTTGATAAAACACTTGAAATGAATTCCTTAGGAGAATATCCTTTCTTCTTCAAAATCATTTTCTTTTCACAAAATGACAAAAAATTTAAAATAAAATGATTTTATTTAAAATAAAAATGAAATATTGTAGAGTAATATTCATTAATATAAGGCGTTATGAAACTGTAAAAATCCATTCATGCCGTATAAGTTAAAAAAAATTCTCCTCGTACTTTTGTCAGAAAAGTCAAACAGTTCCTCATTAGGTAAAAAAAGTTAGATTCCATTAATAAAAAGTGGTAAATTTAAAAAATGGGTAAAAAGTACTTTAAACATGCAAGAATATTTTTTGGAAAACATGTTCATTGATGGTAACAATAACCCTACTAAATATTTACGAATAAACAATCTCGGATAAAAACAAGATTAGAAAAGTTATCCCTTACCTTAGGTCTGATATGCTTCGTACGTATCCGAACCTCCTATATAATTATTTAAATAATGTCATTTACATATTACAAGAATCATATTCATTGTTATTATATCATATATGGTGCACTTATGACTTTATATTACCCGTTCATTAGTAAATTCCATGTTAAAGCATCATTTTGGGTAAAATCGTTTTATTTATCGTGCATGTTTTGATTTGTTATTATTGATATTATTACTTATATACTGATATAATTAATTACATAATGTAAAAAATGATATATATATATATATATAATATATCTTGAATATACATATATATGATAGATCGGTAAATGGAATGAAATACACCGTTCATGGAGACGGTAGGCCGTACGTACGCGTGAAAGCTGTTGTCGTATCCTTATTTAATTTAATGGAATTAATTAAATGAAATACATATAAATATATATATATATATATACATATATCTAGTATCATTATTATTTCATATATTTCATTATTATTCATTATATATACTTTATAATCATTCATGAATGGTTAAGATGGAGAATGAATCTCATCGCGTCGTGGACACGGTAGTCCGTACGAGCGATGATATCATTCCCATGATCGTGGAATTGTATTAAAGTGTATGTATAATATTTCAGAATCAATATTACATTAAAATAATCATATATAGTTATTTATTTACACCATTATACCCATCCAAGTAAGGCTGTGGTCGAAAACATATTACACCACGATCTGGAGACAGTATTTCGTACGTACACACGCGCAGTGATTTAGTTTTCATGATGATGGATAGAAGGTGAAATAAGGTTGGTTCATATTTCTAATAACATATCAGTTTATAAGTAATACTTATGTTATTACTTTATAATTATACAACTAAATAAGAAGAAGTATAAGAAGAAAGAAACTTCATAAAATCAGAAGAAGAGATTACCTCTTCTTCGAATCTCCTCCTTTAAGCCTTCTCTTAAGGAACTGGAGTTGGTCATTTGGGAAGAAAAAACCTCAATAATGTTTCTAGGGAAGTGGAGAAGATAAATGGGTAGGTTTTAGCCGAGATTCAAGGCTCAAAAGGGTGTGAAGAGAAGAGGTAAGGGGTGCCTTTTTATAAGGGAGGAGAGTGGCACCTTTGGAAAAACATAAAATATTATTTTATAATAAAGTCATATTTGGTTTATAATAGCTCAAAATTGATTTATTTAGAAGTTAAAGTGGGTATGGGTCTATATCCTCTCAACCAATTGGTTTTATAGAAATTTAGGTTACTATTTTATCCTTATCATATAGATTTAACTCTAAGTTAAATAATTTAACTTTTACAATGTCTTTTTGTTTTCATACACAATATGGTTAATCAACATACTATAACAAGCCAAAAGAACCACAAGTGGTTAATTATTAATATCAATATCTTTATCTATGTCATTTGGACGAATCATAGATTTTTATAAATATAATAAAAATTAATAATATAATATTTGTTTTAAAAACTATTTGAAGTCGATTTTGACACTATTTTGGTAATTGATTTTTTTGAAAATCATAACAAAATTATTAGTTATAAAAAGGTTAATTAAATACGTAATAACATGTGATATTAACCTATAATATTAGTGGAATTCATAAAAAGTATAAAATGTTATTTATATGGGTATATATAACATTAATTATGTTAATATTTCATTAATAAGGTAATTACTGGATCATCATTGTGTCATAAATATATTAAATTATTTAATGTCTAAAAATTATAAATAAAATAAAATTATGTAGGAAATATTTTTATCTTTCTAATGAATATTTATAGTCGAATTTATCTTATGAATATCCCTATATTAATAATGGTTTAGTTATTAAACTTTGATTTTAACCATTTAAACTCTTCTATAAATAAAATAATAATAAATGTCCTTATCTAATCCAAGTGGACCTAAAGGGTAATATTTTATTCCTAATGTTTTTTTATAGAATTACACTTATCCAATAGAATTAGTTCATGTGTTAGGTTATAGTAATATCATTTTTACCCTTAATTACTTTATTTACTTTTTACCACGGTAAAAAAAAGTAAAAAGTAACTATTCCCCAAAAACTATTTTTATCTTATTGAAACAAATTTTTCTCCTTGATATTAATCATGTCTCTCAGATTTTAGAAATTCTACTCACAGAAGTGGTAAAATTATGTTTTATGTAAGTTTTCAAATTCTCCTAGGAGGTGGGAAAAAGACGGTGAAAAGTTCAATAAAATTATATATGTCTAAAATTATTATAAAATGACTCCAATGAATTACATTGAACTTATATAGGTATTATGTATCAATTTTGACCTAAAATAAATTTAAATAAAATAAATATTTATTTATATAAAAAGTCTCTTTTTAAATAGTAACCCAGTGTTTTCACTGTTCATCAAAAATTGAATGTTTTCAGAAAAATACAAAAAATTCACCCTAGGATAATTTCGATATTCCGAATCCAAAAATGAAGTCCATTTAGAACGATTAAATTTATAAAAATTCAAAAAGTCAGAATTACTATTCATAACAGCTATTTTATATTACATATCGTTGTTTATTGAAACTCGGTATTGCGTACAACACACACTATCGTGGAAGGTTGCGATTGCGTGTAATAAAAGCCAAGTCAGGGATGCGTGTAGTGCAATATTGTTTTGGTGTAGCCTACAACAAAAGACATCAATTAAATTACAAAAAATATTTTTCATAAAATCTCGGGGTGTTACAATAGACACTAAAAAATTATTATTTATCTAGTCTACCAAAATCAAATGTATAAATCAGGAATGAATCATCTCTGATAAATCATTGTAACATCCCGACAGAGATAACACTAAATTGGTTTCCTAATCTTCTTCACTGAAAGACCCCAGGTTCCTGACCTCATATTCCAGAGGCATTCAGTTATCAATAGGGTTATATGATGGAATCATTATTTAACTACTCCCCATTATTGGAGTTCATAACTACATGTAAATAACCAAACATCACACATGTGATAGTATGTAGAAATAATAAATGAGACAATATAAGATAATTATGTTATAAAATGAAATACAATAATAGATAGAATATCTTTACCATTCAAATAACATTGAATTCCCAAAAGGCTGATCAAACATAAAAAATCAAACAAAAAAATACATCAGTTGCTACTTATATCATAGAGAAATGTCACAAACTATTCTCATGTACCTTGTAATGCTGCTACTAACAGATAATCAGACTCCACCAGAGAAACCTCATCACTCACGAAATATCAATCATTAAAACAATATATCATTACTCCATTTTCAACATAATATGATTCATAATTTATGCATACATATAGAGGTTAATAAACAACATGGGAGAAATAAATATTTGTAATCCACCCCTAACTATGAATCTATCATATACTTCCATAAATGTATGGTTAGGATATATGATCATCACAACTAAAATATTTAATGAAATAAGTACAATAAAATAATAAAATCATTGATACTATATTCTAAGACATTGATCATCTATACCCACTATAAAATGTTTTTAAATTTCATAGATCATAGATTTGGGATCACACATCCCAAATAATATGTTGAATTCGCATCCTGGTCCTCCATGAAAAACCTCATGTGTTTTTTCATTATCTATTACTCATTACCAGGTTAGACCAATGTCAGGTACTTATTACATGAAAAAGAGGAACAAAAACTAGAGACTGTATGACCTATATCCCATACATCAAAATGAATGTGTTTTAAGCATCATCAAATTACTAACTATAAATCAAAAACATTGGTTCAAATTACATCAATCAGGAACTATAATAATGAGAAGTTTCATATAACATAAACTTTATTCCTTATAGAATATCATCTCTTACAAGAGAATCAGTTTTGTATGAAACAAACTGTATAGAATCAGTTTCCAGAGGCTCAATATGACACATACTCGATAGATTATTCTACCCATGACCTAATCCACATCACAACACAAAAAAATGGGGATCACCACTACCATGATTCTCAACCATATCAACAATAGATGTTATTGGTTCATTGGTCCAACACTCAAACTATAAACATATACTGTAAATGATCTATAACATTATGTAATATCTGATATCATATAGGCATGAAGCATAATTTCTATCATACCCAGACCCTGATTTGGTGAATATATTTAGAAATATAAAACTATACATGCAGAACATCATGTCCTACTCTATCTACCTCATTCTTAGATTATCATAATAGAAATATGGAATAATTTTGGTGGATAATTTTATAAATATCACATAGTAATAGTTATGGAAACATATTTCATGAATCTAGAACCACAAATACGGATTAGAATGTCCATCTATCCAGATGATAGATGTCTATATCATTAAAACATATTTCAAATATGGTTTCCCTATCATATCTCAATAGCCCCATAGGTGTAAATAGAGTATCAATCATAACAATTGAGAAACATAATAGGGGATGGAAAAACACCCTACCTATCATCAATATCTCATCCTCAAATTGATCATATATTTTTAGTGCCCCAATGGAAATAAAGTAACAATTACAATAAAAAAACTACACAACACATTTTTCATAACATACAGGTACCAACATAGGCCACTTGATCAACAAATAATGAAAAACTTCTTCCCTATATCATTAGAACATGCACTAAATTAGATGATTTTAACCAATGAACCCATTTATGAAAACATTAATGGGGATATAACTCTCTTAATCATTGGAAACAACCAAACTATTGGACCCACACATGTATCATGGGGTAACACATATTATAACCTGACTCTAGAATATTAAATCCACGTAGGACTCAATAACAGTAAAACATGATAAGAAATTTGATCATTCTCAATCCCTTCCTTAATAAACCATTGTTAAACCATATTCCTATCCAATATGTTCCCCATAGTAAAAACCATGTCCCGATATTTTGGGAATATCAAAACCCAAACCCCAATAAATGTAACTAAAAAAATCAAAAAACAATATATGATCCTTCTAAAGACCCTCACCAATGTCTCATATCCTATCCCACCTAGATGAGATAGATGAAATTACTTTCTACAGTAAAATGTATCCATATTAACTTAATTAATATAAACCTCATCATAGAATTCATCAATAAATTATATAGGTTACACCATTATGATGTGTGTGAAAAAAAGACAAAAAATATACTCGTATTAGTCCCCATTCCACTACTACAGTGAAAAAAAACTCCAACTCCAAAAAAGGTTAATATAGGGGTAGCATATTACATCAACATCAATTAATGGATCTATACTCTAAAAACACATTCCAAGCCATGTTCTCACACTCATCCCAGATCACATTTGGTCTAGTCATGTTCTACTACACGACCCCTACAATAATTTTTCCATAGCAGTGTACTTTCTATACGAACATGCCATACCTAAGTTATAGTCATGTAATTCCACCTTACCATGTCCAATTAAATTGTGATTTCCATGAATCCATCCACATTGCTATGTCCCAACTCATGTTGTGTACATTTTCTATACGACTTATAATCCCAATAATCCATCTCCCAATATACTAGACCACATGGATAGGCCATATTACATGATGTGTACATCCAATACATGTGTTTGATACCAAAAAAATAATCTTCCCTGAATGTGATGAAAACAATCAGATGGTGAGAGTTGACCAATCAAGAGGAGCCGAATTGAGTTACTTGGAAAATTTATGCATAAAATGATAATTTAAATGCCCCCAATTCAAAATCAACTATGTCCTAATTATCTCAAGTAGAAGATACATAAATGCTTTTATAATTTGAAATATTTCTCCAAGATAGATTACATCATAGTTTAAACAATATGGATTATTATTTTAGCATTTGAAATCAATATACTAAACCAAAGTCTAATACAAACTATATAAAAGATTAAATATCAATCTAAAGTAACATTTCCAAAGAATAAATATAATAGTGAATGAATAACTCTGAATAGAAAAACAGATTTTAAAATAAGAGGTTTTGTAATGACCCACCAGTTCCTATTGGCATGAGAGTACAACGAGTCATTAGTAGGCCTTAAGCGACATACCTACGACACCAATGGTAGGAACTAAATTCTGAAAGGTTTCAAATACATGTGGGGGACGATATTCCCTTTAAGAAATAAACCAATAAAAAACAAACCATAAACAAACATTCACTATACGATGAATGAATGAATGAAAATAAACTAAAAAACTTCTTGTATCTCAAAACTTCTATCAAAGTAATCAACAATAAAAGAATAACCAAGTATCAAAGTACACAACAGATAAACTACCAAAGACTCTCCAAATAACTCAAGACTCCAAGATATATAATCCCCACGCTCCATAATCTTTGAACAACCCAAAAATCAAAAGGTAGTACTAAACATGTGTGAATCATTATGTTCGCCCTTGTCCCAAAAAATAGCATCTACAAAAGCATCAATGTTCAAATGAAAGGGTGAGTATAAAACATAGTAGGATTTCCCCAATGAAATCCCTAATAATTCGACACAGATCAAAGGGTTATAATCTATTATATAAAATAGTTTATATACAAAAATTTATCATAAAATAGTTTTCAACAAAATATAAACAAATTTTCAAAACGATTCATTACCAAAAGCATACAAGTGAAATTGAAAAAACATTTCCCAGCAAGATATTTTTTCAAAAAAATTACTAAAAAATATTTAAAATCATTACCCAATACCCCTTTCTTTTCATACCAAACCATTCCATAAACCCATGCAACCAACCATGCTTTCTATGTTATGATAGTTCAATACTAATGAGCGGTTTCTCGTTGATCATCCATGTCGTCACAAGGTAATTATTTCCCATGTTCCATTTAACATTTGGCATGGAGCACAATGTAATATTTTAAAAAATCCATGTATATACAATATGACCTTCAAATCATGTGTTCCATTTAACCTTTTGCACTGTGCACAAGGTCAAATTTCAACCAAGACCTAGAAATGCAATATGTACTCACAAATGAATATTTCCAATAATCATTGAAAAAAATGTTTTCAATAAAAACACCATTTTTAGTGAATAAATAATTTTTATAAACCCATTTAACAATTCATAAAACCAATCATAATGTCATATTCATGAGGCTAAATCAAATTTCACAACAATGCACCGTGATTTCACTATTTCACGAAAACCATAAATCATCATGGATTAAGATTTATTCCATGATTTTTACAGTCAATTCAATTTAAATAAACCAATTTTAAACTAATAAAATCATTTCTAACAAGAGGATTAGATATTGAAGCCATCTACCTCAAAGGTTATGATGAGACATGACAACAGACGAAGAACACAAAAGAATGAGGGTCGATTCTCCAAGAACGACCTTAGTTCTCTTATCCAAGAATGATCATGACTCAACATTGAATTACATGGAATCTGAAAATGTAGATCTACCCACTATTGGTTCATATTTTAGAATTAATGGAGATCAAATATGTAGATCTAAGAAGATCTAAGAAAATGTGACAAATAATAAATGCATTATGATATACCTCACGAATTAGATCAAGATTCCAAAAAATATTCTTACATCACTTCCTATATCGTGAAAAACACCATATGTAGCCATACATGACATTAAAATTTTAATATATACCCACTAGATGTGTAGATCTATAAAAATGAGGAGAGATGGAGGATTATGCAGAAAATGGAAAAGAACCAAGAAGATGAACACTTAGCCCATGAATCAGGCTTGAAATCAACAGGGGAAGGCTCTAGGATGGCTCCAACTCATATGGAGAGGGTTCTTGTAACACCCTGAGCTTCCATGATACGCTTCTCATTCAATAATGCAATGACTTGCATTGTACGCAACTTCGAGTTCTAAAACACCGCGACTAATAAAAGTAGACGTTATGAATAGTAATAACCACTTTTTAAAATTATAGAAATTTTATATTTCAAAATGGACTTCATTTTTGGATTTGGAATATCGAAATTAGCCTATGTTGAATTTTTGGTATTTTTCTAAGAACTTCTAATTTTTTATGAATAGTGAAAAATACTTAAAAACAACTTTTTTAATCAAAATAATATATAGTGGCAAATTATACTATTTAGTGGTTTTAAAGTCTAATTAGAATATATTTTTACCATTTTATCCAATGGTGGTCATTAGAATTAATTTAACATTGAAATTGGACATAAAAAATTGCCAATCTTTTGATATAAATTGTTTCTTAAAAACACGCTATTTGTTCTGACAGCAGGAATTAATTATAAAATTAATTAATGCAACATATATGTTTGGAATTTTTTAAAATAGACATCATTTTTGAATTCGGAATATCAATTATAGATTAGGGTGAAATTTTGGCATTGTTCTGAAAAACTTCAATTTTTGATGAATAGTGAAACCACTAAGTGGTAGTTAAATAACTGATTTTTCGTTTAAATGAAATATTACCAATTCTGTGATTTTATTTTTAAAAATCTGACATACATGGTTGTCATTAAGAAGTAAAATGTGGTTCAATGGGATTAAAATAATTTTTTGGTGAATAGTAACTTTTAAGTTCTTAATCGCGATTAGAGGTAATTAGTGTAGTTTAAGGTACAAATAATGTCTTAATAATATGAGATGAGCATGAAACTTGTCCTAATCCTACTGTATGAGTCATGGCCGACCAAGAAAACCCATGGGTCAACTTGGAGACCCCATCGAGCCACTTCAGTTGGAAAATGACATAAATATATATTTATTTAATGTTAAAATTAAATTGACACAAACATGAGTTATTTTACTAAAACAGTTTTTAAGTGGGGTTACACAAGTCCAAATTTTGACTATAAATATTAATTAGAAAGCTAAAAAGATTTACTACATCATAGTATTTTTTTTAATAATTTTTAGACATTAAATAAATTAAATTATTTATGACATCATTATGATGCAGCGATGACCTCATTATTTAACGATTTTAATAAAATGGGAAGATAATGAAAAATACAAGGCTTACACTTGTCCAAAGCCAATTGGATGAGGAGATTTCTAACCCTTATCACCTTATCCTCTAATTATATAAGTGTGGGACCTTTATAATCCGAAAAGCATTGTGTAATAATGTAACATTTCAATCTTTCCAAAAGAGCCCCTCCTCTCCACTTATAAAAGGCCCCCACCTCTCCCACCACATTTACACTTTCAAGCCATTTGGCTCGGCCAACATCTGACCAAATACTCTCCCAACTTCCCCCTATTACTCCTAAAAGACTCACTTTGGTCAGAACTCTTCTCAAGGAAGCCTTTGGCTCAAATCAAAAAGAGTTACCCGATTTTGAGGTAATGTCTTCTCTAATGTTGTTTTGTTTTATTTTTCTTCTTCAACCCCCTAAAATCATTTTATTAATTTCTTTTGTAACAACACCAGTATCCTCAATATACTAGGATGTTGTTATAATAAGGATTCGACCTACACTTACACACACCTACATCTAATGGTTAAAGAACATACGGTTTCTGTGGATGGCGAATTTCTGCCTCACGAAACGATGATTGTTCAACACTCATATAACACCTTCAAAGGTGGCCATTAAGATGTCACTATATTTATATATGATATAAAATATGTTTATGTTTTACTTATGCTTCTGTATTTTTCATTTATGGCATACTTTATGATTTCCATTATGGGTAAAATGCGATAATTTCATTTTAGGAAGTGCGGACTACCGCCCCCTCAAAGTGATTTGAATCGTTAATGCCATATGTGGGATGTATAAAGGATGGAGTAAATGATATTATACACTATATTATACTGGAATTATATTATACATTTATATCATTATGATTGCATTCCATTAAATATGAAATTGAAATGAAAGTAGCGTTCATGCGTATGTACGGCTTACCGTCTCCATGAACGGTGCATTTCATTTCTTACCTCTAAATGTTACGTAATATTATAAATGAATGTATATACTGGATATATAAGATATATATGACATCTAAATCATGAATATAATTCTGGAGATAATGGATATTCTACCACATAAACAACTTGTAATTATAAGAAGTTTATTATTGACTCAAGTACCAAAGATCGACAAAACGACCGTTATTAACTTAAATAATTACATAATGTTCTTAACATTGTAATAAGTGATATAAAATGGATAATGAAATTAAAAATGGCTCTCAATAAGGTATATATTAAATCTAGTTTATTATTCAGGAGGTTAAAGAACGGTTGAGTCATGTCGGACACGAGGTAAGAGAATTTCTTAACCCAACTTCCATTATTTGGGTTAATCTCCTACTTTCAAATTATGTCATGATATTATTATGTCTTATTTTGTATTTTTACTTTATTTATGTGTAACTATAGTGAATACACATAATAGATCTATTTTATTTTAAAAATGATCTTTTTAAGGACTTCGTCTCAATCCCCTTTCATTGAGGCATATTTGGTTTTATACACAACTTTCTTTTATACGGTGTATAAACCCCTTTGACTTTTATATTTATTCAAAAGGAATCTTTTTTATACGAAGCATTTTGCTAAACGACAAAAGGGAATGTTTTTCTTTCCGTACTTATGCGGCGACAATGACTTCTCCGCCGCCGTGACCATTATTTGAGTTTCGGCTTCCTCTACAAGCCATCTTTTTTTTTTATGAAAAATAAATACAAAGTTTTAACTTTATTTTACTTTGGTATTGAAAATGGTTTTGAAAGAGTTTGTATTATAACAATGTGTTGTATTGATATCTTGTGATTGAAATGTGGAAATGTTATGTTTCCTTTATGAATGTTTTATGTGATACGATTATGTTATGGTTTATGATATGTTTAAACCTATTCATATGAGGAATGTATTGGACTTAATAAGTTACGGGTGGAGCCCGCTATAGCTCCTCGATGCATCGGTAGGTCTCATGAGACAACTAGACGTAGAATTGGCCGAGGCCCATTCCCAATTTGATTTATGGTTTTGGCTGAGGCCTTAATCATTTTAGACGTCTTGGCCGAGGCCTTGACAAAATGTTTCAGAATGTCCGGCATTATACATTCCCTCATTATGAAAGTGGTTATTGATATTGCATGTGATTATTCGACTAGTAGAATATCCATGTGAAGAAGTGAATGGCATTATCTCATTTTACTTTTGCCATATTATGTTGAAGTTCAAGTTTAAAAGTCTTTTGTTTTAGTTATACATTGACTTAAATGTTTATGTTTATTGATAAAAGCTTCCGCTATATTGTTATCCTTACTGAGCATCTGAGCTCACCCCTTTCAATGTTTTAATATTTTCCCGGATGTGAAGAAGTATTTTATGAATGACCTACAGGGATAGTCCGAAGAGAATAGAAGTGTGGACTATGGAGACTATGTTATTATAGTTTTTCACTTTGTGATGTAATGTAACGTTTACGAATGTATCTAGTGTTTCCAAGGCTACTAAACTAATCGGTCTTTCGAGACTTGATCTTTTGTGATCATGCCAATGTTACGAAGTAATGCACCGACTCTGGGTAGCTGGGGTCCGGACGTTACAGTTGGTATCAGAGGCAGTTTAGTACTAACCTTGGAAGCTAGATTTAGATAAACTCTTATTAGAGCACATAGCCCAAATATAGACATTGAGGATTAGTATAGAAGAACTTCCTAGAATTTTGTTATTGTAGAGATTTTGTGAGTTTTCCAAGCAATACATCATTGTCTGGATACGAGCAGGTAGAGGCGGCTCTGGCACAGAAGTACCTAGGGTAAAACCCGAAAACACCGCTTTGAACTAGACTCGAACGGGAACTGGTGTACGACAACGGGCCTTGCTATACTCTTGGTTACAACACTCCCGGGGGATATGCTTAGGATAATTCTCATTTTCTTTACAAACCACTATGAAGGGTTATGATTATATACTTCCTCAAAGGAAACATTTCTTTTTATGATTATGGATTATATACATAAATAGTTCAATTTATGTAAAGTATTTTACAAATATGGAATTATGTATTTTATTTTATAAACTAATCTAGTTTATGCAATTGTTTAGAAGTGGCGCCTAGTGGAAGAAATGGAAACCATATCAATGCACGCACTCCATGTAAGGATTACCCTCCTGCTCAAGATAATTATAGTGGGGTTGGTGATGCAACTGGTTCCGATCAGCTAATCACCATACTGGGACAACTTACTCAGGTTATGAATGATAACCATACTCGTATGGAGCACCCTGATCCGCAACGTGGAGGATCAATGCTAGACCGTTTCATGAGGCAACAACCACCAACCTTCAATGGGGGTACAAATCCGTTAGTAGATGAGAAATGGATAAACTCCTTAGAGAAAATATTCCATGCCTTGGGGAGTAGCGAAAGGGAGAAGGTTGTCATGGCAGTTTACCGCCTCACTGGAGATGTCGATCAGTGGTGGTCGCTGATTCAAAAAACAAAGAAATATGATGACGTATCGAATATGGAATGGAGGGAGTTCAAAGATCTGTTTTTAGAAAAATATTTTCCTCGTGACCATCGAGCAGATATGGAAAGGCAATTTCTGAGTTTGAGGCAGAACGAGGATGAGAATGTCGCAAAGTATGAGGCTAACTTTACAAGGTTAGCGAGGCATGCTGCGGATTATATACATAACCCAAGGAGTAAGATTGATCGTTTCTTTGATGGGTTAAAACCATTTCTCCGTCGAGCTTTAGTATCACAATCCTTCTCATCATACGAAGATATTGTCTCGTGTGCTATCAAGACAGAAAAGGAATTCTCTAAGTCTTATGACAACAAAGTAAAGCAAGAGAAGAAGAGAACGATGGAACAAGAGACAGATAAAGGGAAAAAAGGAAAGAGGGATTTTCCATTATGTGATAATTGTGTGAAGAATCACCCTGGTACTTGCCTAAAAGGAATGGGAGTTTCTTATAAATGTGGAGAAAAGGGTCACCAGGCTCGTGATTGCAAGGGAAAGAAAGAGGATGTCAAAGTTGAATGCTACAATTGTAGGGAAACATGGCATTATGCAAATGAATGTCCTAAGCGTCAGGGAAACTTATCTCAAAAAGGCCAAGGGATCAAGGCCAATCTTATGCTGTGACTACAATTGAAGCGGAATAATTAATGTATTGGTGCTTTTGGACTCAAGGATTATATTCTGGTTATAAGAATAATGTGATATATATATATATGGATTGTACTGCAGTACTTGTTGATTTCAGTAAGGTTTTAATATGATCAAGGTAATCATATTTTTAGTATGTGACAATAAGAGAAACTTTTCTTTGTTTGGGGAATCTGATGTTACAACTGATTTTGGAGTTTAGAGAACTTTTAGAGAATGTCTGGACGGAGGTATTTTGGATAACTATAAAGGTTGGAATGGATTAAGATGATCTTTGTATAGTATTGTTTAAGGTTAAAGCATTTCTGAAGATTATTTTTGGAATATTATAATACTATAGTTTTAGGAAAAGGACAACCTGCAGGGTGGGGCATAACCCATCGCGTCGGACAAAGCTACAGGAATCGAACCCACAATCATAGTGCGACATGCCTTTATTTCCTACCACTAGCCTACAGGAAGTCCCCAGTTATTACAAAATAATTTTACTAATCTAAATGGAATGTGTTAACATTTGGAACCATATACAATTAGGATAAGTATAATATTTTTGAGTTCTATTATCTTTTTGAGTGAAATATGAGTTGAAGGTTGAAACTCTAATTGTCAAGCATAAAAATATATATACCTATCTCTTATTCAATGAATAAATTAATTCTTAAACTTTAGTAAAGGGATATTAAAACAAAAAAATGTGTTATCCTAATACCTTCTGTCTTGTTGAACTGATGATATTTTAAATCAACATAGATTGAAGGCTTTGAGGCCCTCAAATTGACAGTTGATTGTGATCGATGACCTCAATCACTCCCTACAAATATTTACGTTTTTCCTCCAATTATATGTCTCTAATTGCCACCAATGTTCTCCTTATCGAGATCATAATTTGGTGGTGACTTTATTATTTCCATTTCCCTCTTATTAAGGCGAAATTTTATTAATCTTATTTCCGATGTGGGTTTTCCACAAAGGTATTTTCTCTTTTCAACCTTTTATTTTCAAAGAAAAAAATTTCAAATTGAGAGGACGCAATTTATTGAAGGAGGGGAGAATGTAACACCCCGAGCTTCCATGATACGCTTCTCATTCAATAATGCAATGACTTGCATTGTACGCAACTTCGAGTTCTAAAACACCGCGACTAATAAAAGTAGCTGTTATGAATAGTAATAACCACTTTTTAAAATTATAGAAATTTTATATTTCAAAATGGACTTCATTTTTGGATTTGGAATATCGAAATTAGCCTATGTTGAATTTTTGGTATTTTTCTAAGAACATCTAATTTTTTATGAATAGTGAAAAATACTTAAAAACAACTTTTTTAATCAAAATAATATATAGTGGTAAATTATACTATTTAGTGGTTTTAAAGTATAATTAGAATATATTTTTAACATTTTATCCAATGGTGGTCATTAGAATTAATTTAACATTGAAATTGGACATAATCAATTTCCAATCTTTTGATATAAATTGTTTCTTAAAAACACGCTATTTGTTGTGACAGCGGGAATTAATTATAAAATTAATTAATGCAACTTATATGTTTGGAATTTTGTAAAATAGACATCATTTTTTAATTCGGAATATCAATTATAGATTCGGGTGAAATTTTGGCATTGTTCTGAAAAACTTCAATTTTTGATGAATAGTGAAACCACTAAGTGGTAGTTAAATAACTGATTTTTCGTTTAAATGAAATATTACCACTTCTGTGATTTGATTTTTAAAAATCCGACATACATGGTTGTCATTAAGAAGTAAAATGTGGTTCAATGGGATTAAAATAATTTTTTGGTGAATAGTAACTTTTAAGTTCTTAATCGCGATTAGAGGTAATTAGTGTAGTTTAAGGTACAAATAATGTCTTAATAATATGAGATGAGCATGAAACTTGTCTTACTCCTATTGGATGAGTCATGGCCGACCAATACAACCCATGGGTCAACTTGAGGACCCCATGAGCCACTTTAGTTGGAAAATGACATAAATATATATTTATTTAATGTTAAAATTAAATTGACACAAACATGAGTTATTTTATTAAAACAGTTTTTAAGTGGGGATACACAAGTCCAAATTTTGACTATAAATATTCATTAGAAAGCTAAAAATATTTCCTACATCATAGTATTTTTTTAATAATTTTTATACATTAAATAAATTAAATTATTTATGACATCATTATGATGCAGCGATGACCTCATTATTTAACGATTTTAATAAAATGGGAAGATAATGCAAAATCCAAGGCTTACACTTGTCCAAAGCGAATTGGATGAGGAGATTTAGAACCCTTATCACCTTAGCCTCTAATTATATAAGTGTGGGACCTTTATAATCCGAAAAGCATTGTGTAATAATGTAACATTTCAATCTTTCCAAAAGAGCCCCTCCTCTCCACTTATAAAAGGCCCCCACCTCTCCCACCTCATTTACACTTTCAAGCCATTTGGCTCGGCCAACTTCTGCCCAAATACTCTCCCAACTTCCCCCTCTTACTCCTAGAAGCCTCACTTTGGGCATAACTCTTCTCAAGGAAGCCTTTGGCTCAAATCAAAAAGAGATACCGATTTTGAGGTAATGTCTTCTCTAATGTTGTTTTGTTTTACTTTTCTTCTTCAACCCCATAAACTCTTTTTATTAATTTCTTTTGTAACAACAACAGTATCCTCAATATACTAGGATGTTTTTATAAGAAGTATTCGAGATACACTTACACACACCTACATCTAATGGTTAAAGAACATAGGGTTTCTGTGGATGGCGAATTTCTGCCTCACGAAACGATGATTGTTCAACACTCATATAACACCTTCAAAAGTGGCCATTAAGATGTCACTATATTTATATATGATATAAAATATATTTATGTTTTACTTATGCTTATGTATTTCTCATTTATGGCATACTTTATGATTTCCATTATGGGTAAAATGCGATAATTTCATTTTAGGAAGTGCGGACTACCGCCCCCTCAAAGTGATTTGAATCGTTAATGCCATATGTGGGATGTATAAAGGATGGAGTAAATGATATTATACACTATATTATACTGGAATTATATTATACATTTATATCATTATGATTTCATTCCATTAAATATGAAATTGAAATGAAAGTAGCGTTCATGCGTATGTACGGCTTACCGTCTCCATGAACGGTGCATTTCATTTCTTACCTCTAAATGTTACGTAATATTATAAATGAATGTATATACTGGATATATAAGATATATATGACATCTAAATCATGAATATAATTCTGGAGATAATGGATATTCTACCACATAAACAACTTGTAATTATCTCAAGTTTATTATTGACTCAAGTACCAAAGATCGACAAAACGACTGTTATTAACTTAAATAATTACATAATGTTCATAACATTGTAATAAGTGATATAAAAAAGATAATGAAATTAAAAATGGCTCTTAATAAGGTATATATTAAATCTATTTTATTATTCAGGAGGTTAAAGAACGGTTGATTCAAGTCGGACACGAGGTAAGGGAACTTCTTAACCCAACTTCCATTCTTTGGGTTAATCTCCTACTTTCAAATTATGTCATGATATTATTATGTCTTATTTTGTATTTTTACTTTCTTTATGTGTAAATATAGTGAATACACATAATAGATCTATTTTATTTTAAAAATGATCTTTTTAAGGACTTCGTCTCAATCCCCTTTCATTGAGGCATATTTGGTTTTATACAAAACTTTCTTTTATACGGTGTATAAACCCCTTTGACATTTATATTTATTCAAAAGGAATATTTTTTATACGAAGCGTTTTTCTAAAAGACAAAAGGGAATGTTTTTCTTTCCGTACTTATGCGGCGACAATGACTTCTCCGCCGCCGTTACCATTATTTGAGTTTTGGCTTCCTCTACAAGCCATATTTTTTTTATGAAAAATAAATACAAAGTTTTAACTTTCTTTTAATTTGGTATTGAAAATGGTTTTGAAAGCGTTTGTATTATAACAATGTGTTGTATTTATATCTTGTGATTGAAATGTGTAAATGTTATGTTTACTTTATGAATGTTTTATGTGATACGATTATGTTATGGTTTATGATATGTTTAAACCTATTCATATGAGGAATGTATTGGGCTTAATAAGTGACGGGTGGAGCCCTCTATAGCTCCTCGATGCATCGGTATGTCTCATGAGACTACTAGACGTGGAATTGGCCGAGGCCCATTCCCAATTTGATTTATGGTTTTGGCTGAGGCCTTAATCATTTTAGACGTCTTGGCCGAGGCCTTGAAAAAATGTTTCAGAATGTCCGGCATTATACATTCCCTCATTATGAAAGTGGTTATTGATATTGCATGTGATTATTCGACCAGTAGAATATCCATGTGAAGAAGTGAATGGCATTATCTCATTTTACTTTTGCCGTATTATGTTGACGTTCAAGTTTAAAAGTCTTTTGTTTTAGTTATAGATTGCCCTAAATGTTTCTGTTTATTGATAAAAGCTTCCGCTATATTGTTATCCTTACTGAGCATCTGAGCTCACCCCTTTCAATGTTTTAATATTTTCCAGGATGTGAAGAAGTATTTTATGAATGACCTACAAGGATAGTCCGAAGAGGATAGAAGTGTGGACTATGGAGACTATGTTATTATAGTTTTTCACTTTGTGATGTAATGTAACGTTTACGAATGTATCTAGTGTTTCCAAGGCTACTAAACTAATCGGTCTTTCGAGACTTGATCTTTTGTGATCATGCTAATGTTACGAAGTAATGCACGGACTCTGGGTAGCTGGGGTCTGGGCGTTACAGTTATCGAGACTTTTAGGGAGAGTAATCTCAAACAATGGTAGTTTTGAAGCCAACAAGAAATATATAGGGAAAAATGAGTTAGATCCTATAAAATAGGATCTTCATTTGACTTCTGCGAAATGTTTAACCACATGGTTTGGTCCAAACCTCAGAGCATGCAGAAGCCGCATACTTATTCCATGGTTTTGATGGAATGGTGGACAGATTGCTACCAGTTTCTATTGATGGTGCCGCCTGTGACCGCGCCGCACAGAGGAAGGCGGGTTGTCCGGCCAGCCGCGAGCCGAGCGAGCCACCTAGTGGGCCACCCATCGCGGGCTGCCCAGTAGGGGACTCCATAGGCTGGACTGAGGGTCACACTGTGGGCCCCATGGGGGGCCACGCTGGTGGCCTAGGATAGACACAGCATACTAGGTCAGATCCCATAGGTCGGGTCGGACCCAAGGCCAGAACAGGGTCGTGCCGGGTCGGGCCGAGTCAGACCGGACCCCAACTAACTTTGACCCCTTTTCGTTCATTAGACAATATCATGACCTACATGTGTCTGTTTGAATATTCATCTATGGTTCCAGAAACATCGGATTGTGATGGTCCATTTGGTATACCCCACATGAGTTTTGAATAAATTTTTCTTACGGTTGGTTGGATCAAACATGAATCCAACCAGTCCCACAGATCAAAAAGGCCAATAACACATAGACCAAGCATCTGATTTATGCACCTTCAATCACATTGAGACCCCTTTTTATGTGGAATTATTATGAGATAATTATTTTTGGGATTTCATGGTAGTTGGAGAATCAACTCGTTGCTTGAAGAGCAAAACTTTCTAGAATCAAGGGAGCTTAGTGCAGGAACCCAATAGCTGGTTGTAACATGTGAAAGGGTTCTTATTGGGGTATGTTCTTTGGGATCCTATGTGGGTCTGTGTTTGAGAGTCTCACATGTTTCCACTCTAGGAATCAACGTGGTACTACTCTAGGATCCAATGTTGGTCTTCTGTATTATGATCATATGGGGGTCTAATCATTTAGGATCCTACATGGGTCTGATGCTTTAAGATCCTACGTGGGTATGATGATTTAGGATCCTATGTGGGTATGCCTCTTAACATTTTATGATGATTCAGTAGTTACATCTAATCATCTTGGTAGTACTACCTATGTTATACCTGGTGTGATTTGAGTCCTTAACTACGTGGTAATACCTCTGTTGTATTCTTCTATGGGGCATAACATTGTGGTACTTACCTTCGTGGTGATACCATCGTGGTATTATTCTGTGTGGCATTACCTTTGTGGTACTTACACTTGTGGTGTTACGTTTTTGGTATTCTTTCATACGTGGAATAGTTGTACATTGGCTAAGGGTTGGGACTTGTGTTTCCTTATGAATGAAATGGGATACATGATATCATAGGTATATGTATGGTAATATACCTATGTAGGGTTGTTAAATGCTTTCGTGCTTTTTGTTTTATCATTTGTGGTTTATGTGAGACCTTCGAGGGTGTCGGGGTGCATACTGAGTATCATTATTGTTTCCCCGACACGTGCTATGCCCGCACCTTGTTGTGATTGGTGAAGACGACAGAAAACACTGACTGATGATTAGAGTACCAATATTGGAGGTAGCGTGGAGGTGGAAATTAGACGAGGTGTTCGGCAGAGATGCCCATTCCAGAGTTGTACCTACCCTTCTGGTGGTGTCCTTGGCAGTAGTTCATATGATCTATTTCAGTTTACTCATACATTTTTTTTCTTGTACTTTCCAGGTGGGCATATATTCTGGCTCTTTTCCTTTCTATGCACACTCTTTTTAATATACAGTTTACATGTTTTTTAATCTTGTTGTGTGATTTGTTGTGTGTGTTTACAAGTTTGAAAGGAAATACCATCCATATTTTTAGGGAATATTCCTTTTGGTGGTAGTCTCCAACCACTTTCTTATGGATGGGGGGATTGGGGTAGTCACAACACGGGCTCGGGGGGACGGGTCTTGACAAATTCATATCAGATGAGTCGGTTCTACAGTAGGACATTAGACTCTGATCTTTTAATGGATGTAGTGTTATTTGTTCTGAGTGTGGATATCAGTTTAGGGATTCCAGTGTTGGTGCGATAACCGGCGTATCCATACAACAAGACCCTCACATCTGATTTCTGACTTAGTGCAAGAAATCACTGATTTCGTGTGTGTTTTGAAAAGTTTTCTTTGGGATATTTTTCAGTCAGCTCGGTAGGTATACCTAATTGACCGGGGTGCACCTATTTCTTTTCAGGATTCCTCCACGCAGAAATCCTAATAGGGTTCTATGTATAATACACGATGATAGCCCACTGAGTGACGAGGACTCGGTGCATGTCCCTTTATCAGTAGAGGCACCAATAGAGGCACCAGCAGTACCATTACCCATTGAGCCACCGATGACACAAATGGTTCCATTACCCACTTGAAATATCATCTCATATAAGGGAATAAGTTTTGTTTGGAAAAACAACCTGTATAGTATCACTTTCTAGTGCATCAATATGACTCATACCCGATCGATTATTCTACCAATGACCCAATCTGCATCACAAAATCAAAAAAAATATGGGGATCACCACTCCCATGATACTCAACTATAACAACAATCGATGTTATTGGATCCACGGTCCATGACTCAAAATATAAACATATATTGTAACTGATCTGTAACATTATGTCATACATGATATCATATAGGCATGAAACATCATTTCTATCATATCTAGACACTGATTTGGTGAATCTACACAAAAATCTAAAACATTACATGTGGAACATCATGTCCTACTATATCAACCTCATTCTTGGATTATCATTTTAGGAATCTAGAATAATTTTGGTGGATCATCTTATAAAACTCACTTAGTAATAGTTATGGAAAAATATTTCATTAATCTAGAGACATAAATACGGATTAAAAAGTCCATCTATCCTGATGATTTAAGTTCATATCATTAGATAATTTCTCAAAATATGGGTTCCCTACCATATCTAAATATCCCCATATGTGTAAATAGAATATCAATCATAACAATAGAGAAACATAATAGGGTATGGCCAACACCCATACCTATCATCAACATCTCTTCCGCAAATGGATCATATATTTTTTAGTGCCCCAAGGGAAATCCTATAACAATTAAAATAAAAATACTACACAACACATTTTTATTAACATACAGTTACCAACATGGGCCACTTGGTCAACAAACTATTGAAAAATACTTCCTTATATCATTAGAACATGCACAAGATCAGAGGATTTCAACCCAGGAATGCTTTAATGTAAGCATTAATGGATATATAACTCTCCTAATCCTTGGAAACAACAATACTAGTGGACCCACACACGTATCCTGGGGTAACACATCTTACAACCTTACTCTAGAATATCTAATACACATAAGACTCAATAGTAGAAAACCGTGATATGAAATTTAATCATTCTCAATCCCTTTCTTAACAAACCATGGTTTGACCATATTCTTATCAAATATGTTCTCCACAGTAAAAACTATATCCCAATATTATGGGAATATCACAACCAAAACCCCAATAGATTTATCTCAAAAATCAAAAAACAATATATGATCCTTCTTAAGACCCTCACCAATGTCCCATATACATTACCACGTAAATGAGATACCTGAAATTAAATTCAATAGTAAAATGTATCCACATTTACTTAAACAATCTAAAACTCATCTTAGAATTCATCAATAAATTATATGGGTTCCACCATTATGATATATGTGAAAAAACACACAAAATATACTCATATTGGTCCCCATTCCACTACTAGAGTAAAGAAAACCATCCCCATAAATGGTTATCAGAGGGGTAGCATATGACATAAACTGAAATTATTGGATGTGTACTCTATAAACTCATTCCAATCCATGTACTCACACACATCCTAGATCGCATTCGGTCTAGTCATGATCTACTACAGGACCCCAGCAATCATTATGCCATAACAGTGTACTTTATATATGAACATTCCATACCTAGGGTATAGACATGTAATTCCACCTATCCAGGTCCATTTAAATTGTTATTTCCATGATTCCATCTACAAGGATATGTCTCACCTCATGTTGTGTACATTTTCTAAACGACATATAATCCTAATAATACATCTTCCAAAGTACTCGACCACATGGACATGAAACATTAAATAATATGTCCTTTAAATACATATGTTTAATACCAAAAAAATAATCTTCCCTGAGTGTCCATGTCCTTATAATCCCATTATGTTTTCAAGACCACTAATCCTTAATTCTCTGATATCAACCACACAATAATAGGTCACAGTGTGGGAAACGATCCAAATAAATAATGTTAGCATGATCCCCTAACAATTATCAAAATCATTTTAAATTAACAATTTATTTGGATTAAAAAATGGGAAGAATTAAAATTATTCTTATCTTGGAAGCCATGACCACCCACCATGCATGTATTAGATACCATGTATGTTAAATTCCTCTCTTAGATGAAATTTAAAATTAAATATTCCCTCTATATGATATTGATGAATAAGTATGTTATGGTTTCTTGACCTATTATAGTATAATAAATTAACACATATATTTTAAACCAAAGTAAATTTATGAATATCCAATGTAATAGGAAATCAAAGGAATGATAGATCTAATTCCCTTGATATTATATTGTTCACACAAGTGTAGGATATTCACACTGTTCTATTGACCATCCATAAATACTTTTTCTTAGATAGTAGAAATAAGATTTTCATCTAGTGACGTTCTATTCCTAAGGACACCAATAATAAAATTAACAGTAACAGTTATATCATTACCAACAAGTAAGTCATTCGAAATTAATGTATGATATAATATATAAGTATTAAAGAATCTAGATTTTATCAAATAAATGATCTTGATGTTGAATGACAGTATCTTAACTAAAATAATGCATAAACTATGAAAATAATCATTATAATTATATTTTTAGATATATATAATCTTGTTGAATCTAAAAATACACAATGAAATTCAAATATTATTGGATAAGAACCAGTAATGTAACCTCTATGGTCAATAAAAACAAATTAATCAAATACTAGCTATAATACCACTTTAGATAAAATATCAGAAAACTTGTGGGTTATTAAATAATTATTACCTACTTGTATGTTTACATAAATTAATATTTCAATTTAGAGTTTATTAAAAAGGGTAATTTTATAAAAATATTCCATAATTACTTGGTGGCATTAAACTCTCTTATTAGATCACTCTTATCATAAATCTGGTATACAAAATTTTTCATGTTGACTGATGGGTATTGTTGGATTATGTAACTCATTTATTTTGATGTTTCATGTAAACATATGTTTAACAAGACAGATTTTTAATGAATAATACTTATTAATATCTATTTATATTTATTAATAATATATTATTTTTACATTTAATGGGATTCTTTTTCTGAGAGAGTAATTAACATGCAACAATGTGTTTCCCTAAAATCTTATTTTGGACACAACATTGACTAATACTGAAATATAATACAATAATAATAATATTATTTGGTAGTTAATGAATACAATTTAAAGTAGTGGGAATGAGAATAAATAACTATAATATGATTACACTTGTTTTTTAAATGTTTTTACATTTATCAAGTAAATTTTAGTTGCATAAAATAAGAATGAATATGATTTTAAGCATGAAATACTCTAATATTTTTAAAAGGTTAATTTTTTTTCTTTGGATTGAGAGCCCTTTTAATATAATTTTATTTTCACATTGATATGTTATATTTGATATATAATCTTTTTCTATATTATAGGGAAATCATGATTAATTATGGTTAAAGTTTTGGTAATTTTACGATAAAGATAATTTTTTAATGAATAGTGAAAAACAAATTATTTTAATTCAAAATTTCCTTTTAAGATAATTTATTTATGTAGTTATATTTTATTTTCAATTGGTTGAAATTTATTTTTGGATTTTATTATTATCATCTAATACAATTATGGTCAATAGAATTAATTTCAAATTTTAATTGGACACAAACACATGCCAATCTTTTGTTAGGTTTTACAGAATAAAAAAAAATCCTTTTCTAGTTATCATAATGGGAATTAATTTTGATTAATTACTGAAACATTTGTGTTTTGAATATGGAAAACATTATTCCATATTTGGAATTTAATGGTTCGAATTATGTTAATATGTACATTGTTTTTTACATTATGAATTGTAACTTGAGTAATTATTTTATTTGACATAGATAATAGTTAAATTTAGTGAATACGATTACAAAATAATATTATAATAATATTTATCTATAAAAAAAATGTTATAATCACATTTAATGATATATTTCCTTCTCTGGGAATCTTTTAGTTGATT
Source organism: Viscum album (assembly GCA_963277665.1). Classification (NCBI taxonomy): domain Eukaryota; kingdom Viridiplantae; phylum Streptophyta; class Magnoliopsida; order Santalales; family Viscaceae; genus Viscum; species Viscum album. The sequence continues at coordinate 927,301,803 of OY728133.1, forward strand.
TTGGGACCCAATGATGCTAATTACGTGTGAAAATGACATTTTATATAATTAATTTATTATAATGAAAATATTAAATAAACATGTATCTTTTTTAATAAAATAATTGTAATATGGGTTTATAAAACTGATATCTTGAAATATAAATATTAATTAGAAATATATAAAATTTTCTACATCATGATATTTTATTTGTAATTTTTATAAATAAAATAATGGCATTTAATTAGGACAAAATGTTGATGCATTGATTGTTTCATTAGTAAAGATTCAAAAAATTAATATTATAAATATTTAATTAAATTTAATTTTGTTATTTTGATGTCTTAGACGAAGTTTTTGGTTGATATTGACATATTATATTTGATTTAATTTCTTTTGTTAGAAGGAATCAGGATGTTATGAATTTTTATAATAGGCATTTATGAATAATTTCCTAAGTTGACATAATTATTAGCTTAAAATATAAAATAGTTTATTAAATGATATTAAATTGTTAAAAATCTATAATTTTGAAAAATGTGTGATTTAATTCAAATATTTAATAAATTAGTTATTTCCAGGGTCTTTTTATATGATATGGTAATTACATTAACCCACAATGTGTAAATAATCAGATATCACCATAAGATTAAAATGGGGAAAATAAGGGTTAAACCAAACAGATATGGATACAAAAAATTTAAAAAACTTGTCAAAACAATATTATATGATGGTAATTAGAGCCCAAATCTTTTTATATTCTAATTAAATTAGTTTTGGACCATTTAAAATCGAAATTAAATTTATGATAAGTTAATTTTTCTAGATATTTTTAATGATTGCTTCATCCACTTATAAAGGGACACCGCATCTACCCACATACTCAGATCATCACATGCACCATGTATCATCCACATTATGCTCAAATAAGCTCCTAATATACCACAATTAATCCTTAAATACATACCATGGGTAGTATGGAATTCATGAATTCCTTTTGGGTAAAATCATATGATGTTATTTGATTTAGAGGTAACATCTTCTCTCAAGTTATTTTCTATTATTTTTTTCTCCACATAATATGATATTCTTATTATTTGATTAAATAACAACACACGTATCCTCAATATACTGTGATATTTTTATGAGAAGGGTTCAAACTAAAATTATACACACCTTTATATAATGGATACCACAATACTATTTCTATGTATGAAAAACTTTTATCTCACAAAACGATGATTGTTCAATTTTTTCCTACCACCTCTTAAGGAGGATATTATGATGGAACTATATTTATTTATGATATATATAATACATTTATATTTTATTTATTCCTTTGTATTTTCCATTTACAACATACATTTATTCTTTCCATAATGTTTAAATATTACAATTTCAATTGAGAAGGTGTGGACTACAGCCCCCTCAAAGTGATATTGCTCATTCATTCCATACATGGAACTTATAATGTATGGTGTTAGTGAACATATGAAACTTATATAAAATGTGAAATTATACTAAATTATAATATACCTATGTATCATTATGTTTTTATTCTTTAAATATGAAAAATATATTAAATCAGAGTTCATGCATAGATACAGCTTACCATCTCCATGAACGGTGCATTTCATTTCATATATCCAAATTTTATTGAATATAATAAATAAATACATAATGGATATATATATATTAATTTAATCATGATTAATATTTTGGTGATGATGTAATTTTCACTACATGAACAATTTACATCAAAACAAGTTAATTTTCGACTCAAGTACCAAACCTAAAAAACAGCTAATAAGAAGTTGAATAATTATATAATTTTTATAAAATGATGATAAGTAATATAAAATTAATATAAAAAATGAATAATTTTCTAAATCAATTGGAAATTAACCAATATTTATTATTTAGGAATATAAAGAATGAACGAGACAAGTCAGAATCAATGTTGGGGAACTTCATAACACAATTTGAATTCGTTGGGTTTATCATCAACTTCATTATTATGTGACCCAATGTATTTGTGAGAAATGATTTTTCCCATATTATATTGTATTTATAACATCTTTATGTGAGTTAATTGTTAAAACAAAAAATAAATCTATTTTATTAACAATATGATCTTTGTAAGGAAACTAATAAAATCAATTTCCACTAATTGGGTTTTGCGCATTCTTTATTGACTATATTATGCCATGACTATTTGTTGAGTCACTATATTTTAAATTATTATGTAATTTCCTCTTCCCTAGGATTTTATATAATCTTTCAATATATAATAATACCATTTATAAATTTTTTACTTCATTGATACAATATTTTTAAGGGACTTTGTGTGAATCTCCTTTCATGATGCATATTTTGGTTTATACATGACCTTCTTTTATACTATTTATAATTATACTCTTCTATAGTTTTCATAAATGGTTTAAAAATGGAATATTTTTCATTATGTATTTTTTACTAAACAACAAAGGGAATGTTTCTCATTAACGTACACCGTGAGAACATCCTTTCTGCCTGTGTTAGTATTATAAGATATTAGGAAACCTTAACAACTCGTAATTTTTTTAAAAGGAAAATAAATAATATATATCCATTTTATTTATTTTGGTATTTAAAATGGTTATGGGAAATCATTGATTATGGAAATATATTTAAATGAGATATTATGATTGCAATGTGGAAATTTTATCTTTCATTTATTCTTTTTTTATGTGATATGAATATGTTATTATTATTGGGAATTGTTCGCCTATATTGGTTATTATGAGATGATCCAATGGTGGGTGAGGCTAATATATCTCTCAATTTTATTTGGTATCGTGGTGGAGGTATACAATAATTTTTCTCCAAAGAGATTTTGGGAATATATTGTGATGGGTTTTCTAAATGTAACTCCCTATGTAGATATTAAAGATAAAATATATGTATTTTATGGATGCCACAAATTATCTTTCTATTTTATGATATATATTTGTTATTCATAAATCTTATGATTTCCAGAGGTATGTAAATTATATTATGTTTTATGATTGAAAACTATGTTATCATTGATTTTATGTATTCATTGAATAATGATTTCTTTTTTTATTTTATATAACTTTGTATTATTTTTATGCTCATAAGTAGTTTTGATTTTTTTTTCTTATGGAATAAAGATTAATATAGTTACATATGTGATTAATGAAAATTTATATTGTTAAAACATGAAACGATGTCATGTTTATTTTTAAAGAATTTTTGTTATTTAAAAAAATTGATAGTGTGTAGAGCCGTTGCATGTAATATTAAAGTTATCATGTATTTTTCATGACCTAATTCACTTAATATATAAAAGTTAATAGATCCTTGTTTTAAATTAAAGAAAAATTATTGACTTATCTCATGATTAAGAAATTTTTAAGTCTAGGGGCTAATAGTTTGTATCAGAGATGTTTTTAGATAACATTATAGGTTAGAGTGTTATTTATGCATAAGAGAAATGTTTTATATAACCTATAGTGACCCAACCATTTCTTACATTAATATTACATCATTTTAAAGATAAAAAACATAATAGTATTACACATAGTGAATCCAATGGTTTTGTGTCTTGGGGAAACTAGGACCATTCATAACATTTACAACATAAATCATAAACAATAATTTAATTCCTTCTTCCCTAGAATCTTATTGACACTTTCCCTCTCCTTAGTACATTTATTCTACTAAGGATATACATCAAAAAATCTGAGATCAAAAACCCTATATGAGGATCGATTATAACAAAATATAAAGGGGTGATAATAATCATAACATGGGAAAAAGATCATGAACATGAGAGAAATCATAAATAAAAGACTTTAAGTGTGGAAATGCATAAAAATGAAACATCACGTCTTAGGGGTTAACTACCACAAAAAATTGTGAACAAATCTAGCATATTTTCCAAATCTTTTCACAGTTACTCATGAAATTCATCACTTTACCCAATTAATTGGAGCGTTGTATAACTTCGGGCGCACCCGTCACATTTAAACATTCATATTGTGCTCTATAATTCTGGGTGCACCCGTCACATCATAAAATAATCATTTATCATGCACGTCATAATAAACATACAACAAAAACGAACATAAATTATCTATGAAATGGAATGGGTTTCATTTAATAGTGACAAATTCATAATCATTGGGTTCCCAAAATAAAGAGGGAATAACATACATGTTACAAGAATCGTCAATCTTGAATGAGAAGTAAATGGTGTGTTCTTAAAAAGAAGAGTAAATTTGGAAAACATTTTGTTTGACATAAATACCAGTGAAAATAATGTATATCCCATAAAAGGAAATAAAATTATGAACAAAATTTTTTTATGGAGTAACCATATCAAAAAGGAGTGAAAGAGGCAGGACTCGAAGGATGAAAGTTGGGTTCGAGAATTTCCCCTTACCTTGTATCCGAACATTTTCTTCTCCTTAATGACCTATTTAATGACATTATGTTCATTAATTATAAATTCAAGAACCTTCTATACATTTATATGGTTCATTTTGGTTTCATTTTGTCATTTTATGGACCTTTTGATGAGTTATAGAGTTTAAAAATGTTGTTCGAGATTGTGCATTTTTATGGTCTCCTTGAGTGGTTAACTCGAATTATTAAATGAATGTTCATGTAGAACATTGGTAAACCCCCAAAAAAGATACAAAATTTTATTAATGACATTAAAAAATATAAAATTATCTTATAATGAATTATATTATATACCATGTGGATGAATCATTAGATAAAAATTAAATGTTGATTGTTTGGCTTAATTTGGGCGGTTTTTCGATCACAAAGAACTTGTTTTAATTTATCAAATATTAATAGGTAAATAAGTTAGTTATAGATCTTTAAATAGGACATAAGAATTATAAAATATTCTGGTTCAACCATAAAAATGGTTTCATGACCACATATGAAGGTATAAATGAAAAAAATAAAACATGTCGTTTTTTAAGATGATAAATTAACACCCCATGAACAACTTTCTCTTTAATAAAAACAAAAGGAAGAGGGAAATGTTGGATGATATAATATCCCATTAGTATAATAAAATTCCATTAGATTCATGATACTAGAGTTACCATAACATTTGGACAAAGATATGTTAGGAGAGAATAAGAAAAATACATGAAATTGATAGGGAACTAAAGGTGAAGAGGGAGAGAAATTACCTCTTGAATCCTCCTCTTGAGATCCTCCTTAAGGGTATATTATTGGTCATTTGATGAGATCAGAAGTTATTGGACGTGGGGTAGAGGCTTGGAAAGATGTTTGTGTAGAGTTTTGAAAAGTCTTTAAGCTAGAGAGGAGTGAGGGATTGAGGTAGTGAAGGGTGGTATTTATAGTGGAGGGGATATGGGTTTTCTTAATATAAAAGTCATTAGTTTATTATTTCCCCACAATAGAAATAATAGTGAGTCTTACATGACATAAAATAGAAATTTTATAATGTAATTCCGAACCAAGTGGTCTTACATTAGTATAAAATCACACATGACTCAATACTTATCTTATTTATCTTATTTTTTTTTGTAAATTACGGTATTTCAATATTCATAAAAAATTCATGTATTTCAGAAAAATATCAAAATTTTACCCCAGCCATTTTTCGATGTGTAAAATCCAAAAATGAAGTCCATTATTCAAAAATAATTTTTTAAATATGATAAATTTAATATTTAATTAAAATCATGGTTTCTTACAAAAACAAGTTTTAAACCATTCATTTACTTATTCTAAAATTTAGATACAACATACTTTCACTTGAATATTATTTTTATACTATCATTGGTAAGGTAAGTATTCATTAGGGTGTATCACTATTCATAAATTTAGGTTACAATTCACTAAAAATAATTTTTTTATTAGACTCCAAAAATCACCTTGAACACAACCGTGTATGTCAGATTTTGAAAATTCTAAACATAGAAGTAAAAAACTTATGTTTAAATTTCACTTAGCACATAGAATTTCATAATGTTGTTTTTTCATGTGATTTTAAGAAATATTTTTATGAATGGAATTTATATTAAAAAGCTTTGGGTCGTTACATTCTTCCCCTATTATGAAAATTATCCCTTGAAATTTAAATTAACATAAACATGTGACGGTACTTCTCCCTCATCGCCTTTTTCGGGTTACCAAGTAACATCTTCAAACTAGTGGTTCCTCCACAATACTTTTACAAGGTGGGTTGTATTATTGTGTAGAACGCTTTCTCTCTATAACAGAATCTCTACTCGCTACTCCTCATAAGAGAGATAATCTTCCAGTTGTACCATATCTATTTTTAGTACATGTGAGGGGTCCAGTGTGTACTTCCTCAGGAGTGATATGTGAAACACATCCTGAACATGATCCATATTCAGTAGAAGGGAAAGATGATAGTCCATGGATCCTATGCAGCCAAGGATCCCAAAGGGGCCAATGTACCTTGGGAATAACTTCATTTTCTTCCAAAATCACATGACTCTCTTCCATGGAGATATTCGAAGGAAGAATTTATCTACACCGTCAAACTCCAAGTACCTTTGACGATTGTCAACATAGCTCTTTTGTTGAATCTGAAAATCTTTTATGTGTTTTTGGATAACTTGAACCTTCACTGTCATCTATTGCACTAGACATGGTCCACGTAGCTTTCTTTCTCCAACTTCATCCCAATAGGTCGTAGTTCTACATCACATTCCATACCTTCAAATGGATTTTTTTGGTATTTTCAAAATAAAAAACTTTTAAGGGGGAAAGTGGGAACCCAAATGCCTTTTACACAGAATAGAACACCCAATAACTGATTACATGAGGATACCCCATTAGACCAATTTCAAAATTCAAATTTTCAAATTTTCAAATTCAAATCCAAAAGCATCACTGATACCTGATGTCTCGATCCAATCTCCTGACCACCATCACCATTATCACTACAAACCATCAAGACCTTCATAATAAAAAAGATTCTTCACTGGAAGGTGAGACAAATCCCTTAATCCACACCAGATCATCTGCAAGAAACATCGACTGGAATCCATCATGGACATCAAAAAACACCAAAGTAGAGATCCACCTTCAACCTTATGACCAAAATCTGAACATAGCCACCAAAACAACAGAAAAAATAATCTTTAAAACCTAAAGAACCACCCTCACCAGGGGGATCTAGCCACGAACTCGGTGCAAGAACACGATCATAAACCAATCCACCGCAGCTGGTGAGCAAACAAGAAACAGAAAAGAAGAAGGAGATCACCCAGATAAGGATGAACACAGCGGAAAACACTAGAGGAAGCAGCGGGAAAACATCCAGAAGAAGGACCCAAGAATCGATGACGACCGCCCCCACTAACACAGTCCCAAACTACCACAAACACCTAGGAACAAGACCATGATTGGGGTCTGGATAAACGTGCTCATTAGTAATAGCAGAAGAAAGGGAGAGCACATCAACGACGTGGGCACCACCAAACACCGCCTCTAACACAACCCCAAACCACCGAAGCACTATCATCATGAACTATCATGGGCTTCCGAAATGTTGGGTTAGGTGATAAGAGTAGTGAAGGCAGCATTCAAGGCCCTAAAACCTAAAAGAAAACAGGACACCACAAAACGCCACCCAAACAAAATCCTAAACCACAGGATTAAAATTGTGTAAAACCAAAATAGGGTTAAAATTCAACAGATCTTGTGATAAAAGTAGAGGTTCAGTGTTTTATGACGTCGAAACACCAATAGAGCAGCACTACCAACGTGAAGAGAAATCAGAATGCCAAGAGAAAGAGGGAAGAGGAGAGGAAGAACATAGAAGAAGCTCACGTCATCAGAGAGATGAATTGGGGGATGTAAAGGTGATATCAGATGATCCGTAAATGGAGCCGCAAGGGGTTTTCGGAAGAAACCCTAGATGACACCTAGTAGATAGTGAGAACGAGAACTAGGGGAGTGAGGCGCCATCTCTATCAATTTCCATAAATAGCCTTATATGGAGCCATCTGAATACTCGAGAAGAGGCTATTGTTGTATGAGAACTCAAAAAATGGGAGATGGTGATCATATCCACCATTGAATTCTAGAGAGGAGGCTCTTAGCATATCTTCAAGTGTCTGAATAGTCCTTTCATATTGGACATCGGTTTAGTGGTGATAGGTCATGTTGAAATTTAATGTAGTAATCAAAGCATGTTGAAGGCTCCTCTAGAATTTTGATGTGAACCATGGATCATGGTCAGAGACAATTAAGAGTGGAACATCGTGCAGTCTCCCAAATTCCTTCACATCTATCATATCAAGTTGTTCACGTGAGAGATCATCCCGAATAATGATAAAATGGGAAGTCTTGGTGAGTCGATCAACCACAACCCATATCGCATTATATACCTTTGATGTCTTCGGGAGACCCGTGACAATGTCCATGTAACATTTTCCTATTTCCACATGGGTATAGGCATTGGCTGAATCATCCCCTTGGAGTTTTGTCGTTCTTCTTTATCTTGCTAACATACCAAGAACCTTGATATATATTCGGTGATCTCTTTATTCATGTTATCACACCAGAAGTGTTCTTGGAGATCACAATACATCTTGGTACTCCTAGGATGGATAGAGAAAGTTGAGCTATGTGCATTGTCCAATATCTCTTTCTTTATCCCAGGTGATGAAGGCACACAAAGCCGAGTTCCAAACTGAATCGCACCACCATCGTCGATATGGAACTCTTGCAACATCCCATCCTTTACTGCATTCACCCTCTTTTTTATATCCACATAATCCCTTTTTAATTCCATAATCATCACTTGGATGAAAGGTTGCACAATCATTTGGGCAAGGTAGGATGTATCCCCTTCCCTTGTGATTTCCAAATCCATCCTTTTCATATCTAAGAAGATATTGTCTTTCTCAATTTGTAACATGGATAGAGTAGTGGGTTCATTTCTGCTTATAGCCTCATCTACTTTGTTTTCCTTTCCAGTATGTTAGTGAATATAGCAATATTAATCCTTGATTAGCTCTAACCATCTCTTCTGACACATGTTGAGATCATTTTGTGTTAATATATACTTCTGGCTCATGTGGTTGGTGTATATGTTCCACTTCTCACCATAAATGTAGTGCTGCCATATTTTTAAGGCAAAAATCACGGCTGCCAGCTCTAGATCATGCGTCGGGTAGTTCATCCCATGGATCTTCAACTGTTAGGAGGCGTAGGATATCACATTTTCATTTTCATGAGTATTCAATCTAAGCCTTTATTTGAAGAATCACTAAATATCACAAAACATTATCCACTTTTTTGTAGTGTGAGTACAGGTGCAGTGATCATCCTTATCATTAGCTCCTTGAAGCTTCCTTCACATTCTCCCTCCATACATACTTTACCCATTTACTTGTTAACTTAGTTATTGGGCTTGGCAATCGTGAGAAGTTTCTCAAAAAACATCAGTAGTACCCAACTAATCCATGAAAACTATAGGTTTATGTTAAACTAGAGGGCCTGGGCCGTTCCTCAATCATATTTTTCTTTGAAGGATCCACTTATATTACCTCACATGTGATCTCATGTCACAAGAATGTGACCTGCTTCATCCAAAAGTCACACTTGCTAAACTTTTCATACAACTTATCCATCCTTAATGTCACCAACACAAGGATTAGATGTTCTTCATGTTCCTCCTTGCTCTTGGAGTATATGAGAATATCAAAAATTAACACTACCACAGATTTCTCAAGGTAATGTCTAAATACACTATTCATAATATCCATGAAGATTGTAGGGGAATTAGCATGTCCGAAGGGCATCACTAGAAACTCATAATTCCCATACCTTGTACGGAAGGTAGTCTTCGAAATATCTTCTTTCTTCACCTTTAACTGATGATATCTAGAATGAATATCTACCTTTAAGAAGTTTTGATCTCCTCTTAACTAATAAAAAAAGTCATCAATCCATGGAAGAGGATACTTGTTCTTTATGCTGATCTTGTTGATTTCATGATAAACGATACACAACCGCATTGTTCCATCCTTCTTCTCCACAATGAGCACTGGCGCTCACCAAGGTGATGCACTATGGTGTATGAACCCTTTGTCCAGATGCTCTAGTAGCTGCTTCTTTAACACCTCCAGTTCGATAAGAGAAATCCTATATGGACACACCAAAATAGGAGTAGCTCCGGGTTTGAGTTAAATTGAGAACTCTACCTCACGATCCAGGGTAATTCCGGGTAGCTTTTCAGGAAATACATTTTTGTATTCCATTATAATGGGAATTTACGCAAGGTTGGAACTATCCTCTAACCCAACCATTTGGCAGAGGTATGCTTCTTCATAGGGAATAAGCATCCACATAGATGAATGAATTTTCAATGGAGATTTATGATCTTCCATGGATTTTTAGAGGAGCATGTGATGGTTCAGAAATGAAAAGATATTTCCTTTTCCTGAAATTTGATATATTCTTTATATAACGATATACAATCCATTCCCATTATAGCATCAAATTCCACCAAGGGAAGTATACAAGATTCACCGGAAGAATCATCCCGCATACACCAATAGGATAAGTTTCAAACACTTGGGTTTCAATGATTTCATAGCATTGTGTTTTTAAAAATATCTCTATGTCATGGTTTATGGGCTTCGATTCTATAGATCTAGAAAACATTGAATATATAAAGGAATGGGTAGAACTAGAATCAAATTGGAATTTTTCCATTCTTGTGTGAATAAAATGTATACCTTGTATGACTTCATTATCTTTCTCCACTTCCACAATACTGATGGCATAAGCCTTCCCTTGTTCCTTTGGCTTTGGTGGCTGGTGACGCTGATTACCCTCAAGAACTCAATGTTTAGTGCAATGGCTTGAATAGTTCCCTATCTCTCTACAGTTGTAGCATTGATCCCTGGGTGGTTCTCTATTTTCTTCCACCACATTATCCTTTATTTTCAGGTCTTTTAGACACTATTGAGCATGATTTCCTTCTTTCCCACACTTTATGCATTCCCTTGTCCCTTTGAGGCTGTTCCCACGGTGAAACATTCCATATTATTGCATGTGGGTCGTTGAGTTTTCATCCCACCTTTATCATTAGATCCACCAGCATGAAACTATATATTTCGTTTCCTATCACAATAGTCATGGGATCATTCTCCAAAATCCAACTCCAAATTTATAGCACACCAAAAAACTTCATTATAACACCAAGAGTCTCAAATTTCAAGAGCTTTTCGATGGTATGGTTTTAATCCACTAAAGAATATATCAACTTTTCTATAATTATTGATAACAAAACCCAAAGAATACCTTGAAATCCTCATGAAATTCTCTTCATAAGTTGTGACAGTTTCTCATTCTTTTTTCTTGATCTCTATGAATTGTATCTCTATCTTTGTGCGAAGAGTTCATGGGAAATACTTATTAAGAAACATGATCTTAATGTCTTCCAATTCCATCTCTTCAATTTTGTCCCTTGTCTTGGTGTTCTTAATCAAATCCCACCATTGATTTGCCACTCTATCTGGATGATAAATGGATAGATTCACCTTCTCCATCTTAGAATAGTGGAGCATTGAAAAGATATTATCCATGGAGTTGACCCACTGTTCTGGAACTAGTGGATCAGTAGATCCATTAAACGTCGGTGGTCGTTGCCGCCTAAAACATTTGATAGCCAGTTTCTCCCTCTTTAGTGAAAGATGATGTTCCCCATTATTATTGTTATTGTTCATAACCTGAGATAATTGGGTAAGCATTTCCATGTAGTTATTAACTCCACCTCCCATATCATTGGGGATGTCATTTGGGAAATCGTTGCATTGGCCCTCGCACGAGTTGTTGGTCTGGTTTCTCCTGATTCTCACCATTTTCTAAAATAGAAAGGTTTTAAAAAAACATATGTAAATGTAATGAATAAATAACTTACTCATTTTCACAATTTATACTTACAGAAAAACATATGGGATCCCTATGAAGAAATTCTTGTGTGTATATTTGAACACAGTCTCATGCTAGAGGTTTCCCCCAGGGTTCACTAATCCTAATTCCCAAATTATCTAATCCTTACCTCTGATACCAACTATAGTGACCCAACCTTTTCTTACATTACTATTACATGATTTTAAAGATAAAAAACTTAATTTTATTACACATAGAGGTTACAATGGTTTAGTGTCTTGGGAAAAGTAGGACCATTCTTAAATTTTACAACATAAATCATAAACAATCATTTAATTCCTTTTTCACTAGATTATTATTGGAAAATGCCCCCTTTTTAGTACATGTAGTCACCGGAGGATAAACATCAAAATAGTGGTGAGCTAAAAGCCCAGTAAGAGGATAAATAAGAATAATATAGGATGGGGTGAGCATATTCAAAACATGGGAAAAGGATCATGAACATGAGAGGAAGCATAAATAAAAGACATGAAGTGTGGAAATACATAAAAATGTAACATCATGTCGTATCAGTTAACTAACTGACATAATTGTTACCAAAGTTATCATCTTTTCCATATCATTTCACCTTTACTCATGAGATTCATCACTTTACCTAATGCATTGGAGTGTAGTATAATTACGGATGCACTCGTCACATCATAACATTATAATTTATAATGAATGCCAAAACAAAAATAAAAAAAATTAATGTAAATAACTAATGAAAAGGATTGGGTTTCATCTCATAAGAACACATTCATAAAAATTTGGTTCCCAAAAGAAAGTGTAAATAAAATACATGTTACAAGAATCGTCAATCATGAATGTGAAGTAAAAGGTGTGTTCTTAAAAGAAGAGTTATTTTGGAAAACATTTTTTTGACATAAATACCAGTGAAAACATGTATATCCTAGAAAAGGGAATACAATGGTGAAAATTGTTTTTTTAAGGATTAAAAATATAATGAATGAGTGAAAGAGGGAGAACCCGACGGATGAAAGTTCTGTTTGAGAATTTCCCCTTACCTAGTATCTGAACGCTTCATTCTATTTAATGTCATGTATAATGACATTATATACATTAATTAGAAATTAAAAAAACTTTTATACACGAATAGAGTTTATTTTGGTTTAATTATGTCATTTTATCGGGCTTTTGATGAGTTATAGTGTTTAAAAACTTTGTTTAGGAATGATTTTTTTAAGGTCTTCTTTAGTGGTTAACTCGTATTCCTAAATTAATGTTAAGGTAGAACATGGGTAAACATCCAACACTGATATTACATGTTATTAATTACGTTAATGAATTTATAATGATCTTATAATGAATTATATTATATACAAAGTGGATGAATCATTACATAAAAATTAAATGATTATTTTTTGGGTTAATTTTGGCGGTTTTTCGATCACAAATAACCTCTTTTAATTTATCACATAGTAATATGTACATAATATAGTTCCAGAACATTAAATTGGACATAATACATATAAAATATACTGGTTCTACAATAAAAATGGTTTCAGGACCAGATCTGATGGTATAAATGAAAAAAAGAAAACATGTCATTCTTGAAGGTGATAAATTAACACCTCACGAACAATGTTTTCTTCAAAAGAAAATTAAATGAAGAGAGAAATGGGTTTTATGATATAATATCCCATTAGTATCATAACAGTCCATTATATTAATTAAACTATTGTTAAAATAAAATTTAATCAATGATAGGTGGGGAGAGAATAAAAATAGAACTTGAAATTGAAAGGGAATTAAAAAAGAAGAGTGATAGAAATTACCTCTTGAATCCTCCTCATGAAATCCTCCATATGTGCATAATCTTGGTCTTTTTATGATACAAGATACTCTTGGACGTGGATGAGGGGATAATGAATATGTTTGGGTAGATTTTAGACAATTATTCAAGCTTGATAGGGGTGAGGGAATGAGGGAGTGAAGGGTGTTATTTATAGTGGAGGGGGTATGGGTTTTCTTAATATAAATTCATTAGTTTATTATTTTCCCAACACAATGAATAGAGAGTCTTCCAGGACAAAAAATAGTAATTTTATATTGTAATCCCTAACCATGTGGTCTTACATCAGCACAACATCACACATGTCTCTATAAATATCTTATTTAGTTTATTTTTCTAAATTATGGTATTTTACTATTCATCAAAAAATCAAGTGTTTCAGAAAAACCTCAAAATTTCACACCAACAATTTTTCGACGTGTAGAATCCCAAAATGATTTCCATTTTTCAGAAATATTTTTTAAATATAATTAATTTAAAATTTAATCAAAATCAGTTTTTATTACAAAATAAAACAGTTTTAAAACATTCACTTACTTATTGTAAAATATAGGTACATCATACTTTCAATTGAATATTATTTTATTACTATCACGGTTAAGGTTACAATTCATTATGGTATATCACTACTCATAACGGTATGCTACTATTCAAAAGGGTAGGTTACTATTCACCAAAAAGTATTTTTATTTTATTAGACTCCAAAAATCATCTTGAACACAACTGTGCATGTCAAATTTTCAATATTCCAAACACAGAAGTGACAAACTTGTGTTTAAAGGTCACTTAGCACATATTATTAATTATGTTGTGTTTTCATGTGATATTATGACATATTTATAATAATTCAATTTCTTTTGAATATATTTTGGGTCGTTACATAACCATATTGGTTAGAATATAAGAAAGAGTCATAGTTTTTTTAGATAAACCTAATGTGTTTAAAATAACATGAATAAATATATCATATTTTTAATCCTCATCATAAGATATTATATGATTATTTTACTAAAATACTCACACTGACATTTTTTGTATTAGTAAATGGCTAGATTTATCAAGAACCAATGTAATAATGTATGTGAAGGAATCGTTGGTGGTTTTTATGAATACCTAATTGAATAAAATGTGATCTACAATGATAACTCTTGTTGTTATTCTTAACCCACAATCTAGAGTCACGATTAACCACTTGAACCTTAGTGACTTTTCAAGGGCATCATATTTGCGAGAAATGAATCTGTATAGATGTTTTGGTAATAAAAAAGTTATGCATATTTAAAAACCTATGCATCAAGGATGTAAAAATAAATTACTCTGAAAACCCTTTGAAGGGATTGGATGATGTTATATATGTTGTAATGATGGTCATAAAGAAATAACCTCTTTTTGAAAAGGGAAGCATTTCATTGGCTCCATGAAAGGGAATGAAGTTATTTATTAGGGATCAATTGAATGTTTTAAATTTGATGTGCATGGTCGTTACAGAAATAGATTTCCTAAGATGAATGTTTGGGAATGGTGTTAGTAGGACCATAAAAATATATGTTTACCAATAAAAAATTCCATTCCAATAAAAGATTAAAATTTTTAAAATTACCATTAAATGGTATGAACTATTTCTTAGCACATGTATTGAGATTATTGATATATTTGGAAATTATGAATGATTTTTATTATAGGGATTAATTATAAATGTATAATATGGATTAAAATAAACAAATGATCATGAATAATGTTCTATGATTAAGATGTCTACATTTTAGGAACTGAAGTGTTTTGTTTGATCTAGTGATGATCATATATTTACACGTATTAATGATGAGATTACCTTGGAATACTTACAATATTTGAAACCCATATATTTGTTATATAAAACATGATAATTGAGAAATAATTAACTTTTATTTTGTGGATATAGTTAGAAAGAACCATTAGGGTGTACATGATTCTTGAAATTGATGCAATTAAGGGTTATTACATTTTTTGGATGTAAAATGCATGGCATGAGATAACGTTTTAGGTTATAATATATTGTGGTTATTTTTGATGACATTATATTATTTTGGGAATGTTATAAAATTATATATTTTTTGGAAAAGGACTACACCCCTACCGTGTAACATCACGTCACGTCAGAAAAAGCTATGTGAATCAAACCAACAAAAAATTGTTGTGGGGATTTATCTCTTAACAGTAACCTACATATAGTCCCTGGTAACTATGACTAATTATTTTTCCATAAATGATTTTATTGATCATCAATAAAGTGACTTTGGAAATTATGTTTTATTAAATGTATATCCTTTATATAAGATACATATTTGGTAATTAAGTTTTCAATGTTATTTTATACGACGTTAGCTTATTGGGGACACTATATGCATATGGAAAAAAGAACACTATGGAATTTCATTTGAAGATTAATGGTTGAATTTTATTTTGTAAAAATATATGTTTTAATTGTTTAATAATAGTGATTTGGGTTATTTATTGAAATGATTAGGCTATCTCTGATACTATGTGATTTGGATAATAACTTTTAACAATGTGAATTTAGGTGTAGTCGATGTTGTTTGGAGATAAATGTTACAATTTATTATGGAAGGAAATGTGATCATATTCTTCTGGGTTTCGGGTTTCAATATTAATTTTTATTATTTTAATGAATTTTACACACAATTTTTTATTTAACGGTCTTTTTTTAACATAGGGTATGATTTGATGAATTTTGAAGATTACGAGTAATATTTTTTTTCTTAATGGATGTTTTTTGGGATTATATTATCATGTACTAACAATTCTGGTTCTTGTTAATGTTTAACGAAATGAAAAATAGATAGATAATTGTTTTTGGATTATCTGATTCTCTAGAAGTTGATTCATCCCTAATCGTAATTGTTTAGAGAAATATATGACTTGTGGGTTAAATTGATTAAATGAAGAAATATTAAAGTTCATGTAAGTATATATCCTTATGATCATTGTATAGGTAGCAGAAGAATTATTAAACTCTACAAAAAATATATAGTATAAAAAATCATATACTCTATATTTTATCATCAATCTATAATGAAACTACAAATTTATTGTATTTTTTTGGTTAACATTTTGTGATCGCATTCTCTATCACTCTATATTACTCAACGTGATTTTTATTTTCTTCTATATCCTTGTTTTGATACATGAAACCCTAGTATGTATTACATGTGGTTACATTTTTATTTCACTTTATTTATTTTAATATTATTGTTATATTGAATCTTTTCCCGATTTGGGATTTTCAATGATGTTTCTGAGGCCAATTTTAAAATAGCAAGAATTAAATTTCCAAAAGAGGGAATGATGTAATGACCCAGGTATTAATAGAATAATACATATTCATATATATTAATATTTGTTATTTAGATATTAATTTTACATTAACGGGTACACATTGTCTGATAGCATACTCAAAACCCAGCTATGCGTTTCATTGAAATCTGACATTGCACTCAACTTTGAGATATACTGAGAAATAATACAAAAATAATAATATTAATTTTTAATAGTAGATAATGCCTAGATATTACATTGGTGGGAATGAAAATAACTAACTAAATTATGACAATAAATGTTTGGGGAATGTTTTTGAAATTATCCAATGAATTTTAGAGGCTTAAAATAAGAATTAATTCTATTTCAAGAATTAAATACTATAATATTTTTAAAATTTCATTTTACTGCATTTCGATGTGGAAACCTTATTAATTCCATTTTTTTCACTTTTATATGTTCACATTGATAAAATAAACCTATTATATAGAATAGGGACATCAAAATTTATTTTTTTAATTTTGTTTTAATATTTTGATAATGATCATTTTTTATTAAATATTGAAAATTTTTCATTTTTATTCAAAACCTTATTTTTATCTAGTTTTATTACATAGTTAGATAGTCAATTTAATTATTTTTAATGTATAATTGTATTATTTTTTAACAATTAATCCAATAATGGTCAGTGGATTTAATTTCACCTTTTAATTATACATAAACACTTTTTAAACGTTTTGTAGTTTTTACTTCTTAAAAACACGCTTTTTGGTTATTACAATATGAATTTATTTAAAATTAATTACTAAAAATCCAATGTTTTGAATTTGGGAATTTAGATTCCATATTTAATATAATAAGGTCCAAAATTATTTAATAGTATTATTTTATTTTTGAAAATAATGTATAGAAACATCAATCATGACATTATTTACCATGGTTAAAAGGTAAATCTGATAAATAAGGGTATAATATAATTTAATAATAATATTAAACTACCCTAGCACATGTAATAATACTATTTAATGAGATATGAACGACCCTGGACATCATTGAGATGTTTTAGCATCCCATGGAGCCACATAGGTGTGAAAATGAAATTTTATAAGATTAAATTTAATGTTATGAAAAATATACAATAAACATGAATCATTTAACTAAAAAAATTTTATATAGGTTTAAATAAGTTATCTCTTGAATATTAATTTTAATTAAAATGATAAAAAAAATTACCTCAAAATAATTTTATTTTTATTTTTTCCCTTAAATAAATAATACGAAGCAAGACACAATGAGGATGCAATGATTGCATCATTAATAATGGATTCAAATAAATGAAATTATAAAATATAAAATAAATTTAATTTGGTTATTTTAATATCATTAATTAATTTTAAGGATGTTATTGCATTATTATATTTGTGTTAATGCCTTTATTTCTATGGAATCACATTGTTACGATTTTGTAAAAAAGTCTTGTATGAATAGTGTCCAAACTTGACATAATTCCTAAATTAAAATATAAAATAGTTTATAAAATGATATTAAATTTATTATATTATAATATTCATCCAAATAGTTAATAAATGTCCTAATATGACATAAATGAATTTTTTTGGTCTTTTGACCTGATATGGTGTTTACATTAACCATAATGTGCCAATAATATGATTTCACGGTATGATTAAAAAATTTATAATAATGGTTAAACCAAAAAGATAAGGGTAAATAAATATTAAAACATTGACTAAAAATTATGGTATGATCATTATTAAAACAAAAATAATATTATATTCTAATTAAAATTTTTTTGGACCATTTAGAATTGAAATTGAATTTTTAATAAATTAATATTTGCACATATTTGTAATGTGCCACTCTCCCTCATAAAAAAGGCCACCGCCTCTACCCACTTACTCGCAACTCTCAATACATAAGGTTCTTCAAAAACATTCTCAAATAATCTTCCAAAATATCTCCCTTCCTCTTAGTATCATTACGTTTCCTAGAAAGAAATTCAATAAATCCTTATAGCTCAAATCATAAGAAGTTACCTTATTAAGTAGTAACGTCTTCTATGAAGTTCTTTTTATTTACTTATCATCTCCACTCCCTTGGGTATTCTTATTCATATATTACATAAAAAACTAGTATCATAAATATATTATGGTGCCTTTATCATAAGGATTCAAACTTCCCATACACACACCTCCATCTATTAGATATATACTATTTCTCTGTAAGGAAAACTACTGCCTCACAACAAAATTATTTGTCAATTTTCCCCGACCAACTCTCGTGGTGGACATAAAGATGTCACTATATTTATAAAATATAAATATTATATTTATATTGCCTCTATTATTAGGTATTTACTATTTAAAAAATTAATTTATGCCTTCTATAATGTGAAAATACGATAATTTCACTAGGGGAAGTACAGACTGTCGCCCCCTCAAAGTGACAACTCCCATTAATTCCAAACGGAATTTATAATTTATAGAGTTAATGATATTATGTAACATAAATAAAATATGAAAATATATTGTAATTATAATATACTTATGAATCATTTAGTTATCATTCCCTTAAATATGACATGGAAATGAAAGTAACGTTTGGGCATATGTTCGGCATACCGTCTCTATGAACTGTGCATTTAATTTCATATATCCAAATGTTATTTACTTTTATAAATACATATATAAATGATTAATATAATACTTAAATCATGAATATTAATCTTTTCTTCATGTAATTTTGACTATAAGGACAATTTACATCAAAACAAGTTCATTTTTGACTCAATTATCGAATATCAAGAAAACAACTGATATAAACATAAATAGTTATCTAATTTTTTAAACAACATTATATGTAATATAAAATTTATAATAAACATGAAAAATTTTATGAAGAAAGTTTAAATTATCCTATTTATATTATTCATGAATATAAATAACGATAAAGACATTCCCAACTCGAGGTAAGGGAACTTCATAAGCCAATTTCCATTCACTAGTTTGATCTTCAACTTCTTGATTATATGATTGAATGATTATGTGTGAAATTAATTTTGATATATTATATAGTACATATAAATTATTTTTTTGGATTTATAGTTAATACGTATAATCAATCCATTTTTTACAAAATCAACCTTGTAATGAAATTTCTAAACTCAACATCCACTCATTGGGTTTTACCCATACATTGTTACCTATACTATTCTATGAAAATGTGTGGAATCACTGTATATTTTTTTTATGTTGTAATTTACACTTCACTTTCATTGAATAAACTGTTTCTACACATAACCATTCCATTTATAAATTCTTATGTCTATTATAAAATCATTGTAAGGGACATAGTCTCAATCTCCTTTCATTGAGGATTGTTTTGGTTTATAAACGACCTTCTTTTATACTGTGTTTAATGATACCAATTTTATTTTAATTTTATTCAACTATTTTTGAATAGAATCATTTTTTTATGAAGAACTTTATTAATAATAAATTTTATTGTTTTTTAACATATGTAGTGACAATGTCCTTTTGTCCACCATGATTATTATTATATATTTGGTTTCCTTTACAAGAATTAAATATTTTAAAATGAAAATAAATACCATACACCCATTTTATATAATTTCTTATTTAAATTGTGTTTGAAAAATCATTGATTATTTTAATATTTTAAAAAGATATATTATGATTTCAATGTGGAAATGTTAACTTTCCTTTATGCTTTTTATGTGTTATTATGTGTTATGTTTCTTAGGAATTGTTTACGTATACCAATTGTTCCATGATAAACCAATGGTCGGTGAGCACTAGATATCTCTCCAATGCATTGGGAAACGTGACTTATGTAACGTTACTGTTTCTTATAAGATATTTAGGGAATATATACTGATGGGTTTTCCAATGATAACTCCTGATGTTGCTGTGAAATCTATATTGTAAGATATTTATGGATGCCCCATGTTAAATTTAAGATTTATTATTTCAGTGTATTATTCATAAGTTGTATTATTTCATGAGGTTTGTTATATATCTTCTGTCTTATGAATAAATCGTATGATTTATTCCATTTTTATGTGTTTGGGGACTAATGTTTTCAGTCCTTTATTTTATATCCCTAATTGATCTTTTAGTTCACAACCTTAGTATTGAAATGTTTTTTACTAGACATAAGAATGAATAGGGTCAAGGATTGGATCAAGGAAAATTTATGATGTTAAAACATGAAAAAGTTTCATTTTATTTTAAAAGAGTTTGTGTTTTGAAAAAATATTAGTCTATAGAATTTTCTACTTGTAATATTAATATTGTTATGCGTAATTTATTACATAATTCTATAAAACACTAAACATGGACAGACATTTGATGTGAATTAAGGAAAAATTATTTAATTAACTCAAAATTAAGTAATTTTTATGGAAGGGTCTTTATAATAAGACTAAACCACATCATTATAATATGTAATATGTGTTCTATGATGTTATTATCAAAATAAAAAAAAATTATAAAATAAGATCCACTGAATCTTTGAGAACGAGTTGGTAATGATAACGATTTCTATAACGTTTCAACGTATTTTTTTAACTAGGTGCACCAAAAAGTCAAACCATTAATCAATATTTGAAGAATCCATTGAAGGAGGTGTGTAATTCAATTAGTCTATGTATCAAATTAAAT
Organism: Viscum album; assembly: GCA_963277665.1. Lineage (NCBI taxonomy): Eukaryota > Viridiplantae > Streptophyta > Magnoliopsida > Santalales > Viscaceae > Viscum > Viscum album. The sequence goes on from OY728133.1 coordinate 927,323,586, forward strand.
TAATGTAAATTAATTCAAAAAAATTCATAAAAATTAGGCCTTCTTTATCATAAAAATACGCATTTTAATTAGTTTGATCAAAATGAATGGATTATACATGAATCCATTCATACAATAATGATGATATCCAATCAAAAAGATGAATTCATATTAAGATATAATAAACCCTATATATTTATCTCCATATTTATATTAATCTAGGGGATCTAATGATATAAGTTACTCTAAATATAGTTCATTCTAGAATACATGCAACTGATATATAAAAAAATGTCATCTATATCAACTTCCATGAGACTCCCATGAATCATATGTCTTGGAGAAATTTATTTCAAACAACCATCCCTCATTTTAATGATATGAATAAAGATAAATTCAATTTTACTGTCACTGAATCCTATGAAATCATTGTTCATATAGAAAGGTGAATATCAATATATACTAATAAAACCAGTCTCATATCAAGGTACAAGAATAATAAATTATAAATAAATATATCCTATGATTATATACTATATAAAATCTCTATATTCATCTATAAAATATATTATAATGAATGGAAGAATTAATGCACCACCGACCAAACCATAAGTATCTCGTCAGATTGTACAAAATATTTAATCAAAATGACGTCCCCAATGAATATTTTTATCATAATAAGGAATCATAATTCATATATTCTATTTATTGGTATGTTCATATAAGTAATTTATCAGTGAAAACAATAAAAACTAAATTCATTATTGACTATGTGAATTGTAACCAAAATTCTTGGTTTTATATTCTCCCACAATATAGATAGTATTAATCAAGTATATACATGTGTATGGCATGTAAATCCAACATTAATGGATGTATTTGGAATTATAGTCCCTATTATATTTTAAATTTCTTAGTATGTTTATATTCCCTTACAAGGAAAATGGAAGGGGCATGTAAATATCTTCAACCCACTGATAACCATAATGATTTTGAGCTCAATTGTGTTGATGATAAAATTTCATAATTAAAATGGATATTCAATACCTTCAACTATATAATGTTCATATTTTTCATGGTATCACGGCCAAAATTGTGATATTTATTTAGGAACATTACAATAGTCAGTTTTTTTATCAGTGATGGGAAGAATTTCTCTTCACACAATGGGATAAACCTATCATCCATATATGTTCTAATATAAATTACCCTATATATCTTTCGACCATACCCTTATAACCCCTATAATTAACTCCAATGAACTGTCACTATCCTCAATCATTGATAATATTTATGGGACATGTATTAATACGAGGTGTAACATCATTGACTTGAATATATAATACCAAAAACCATCGATTAGAAGACATCGTAGAAATGTATAAAATGGAATAACATGGAAGGATATAAATCTTATGTTGATCTATTTATATCCACCACCATTGATATTTTGAATCTATAATGTATCATTCTTAAATTTTATACGAGATTCTTAGAAGTATCTTATCAAATCAACCTCCCAATGTGGCATAATCTTAATAAACCAAAAAAATAAGATGTAATCTAAATCAAGTACAACATTCATTTATCTAATGGTCTCAGATGATCATTGTCTAAAAACAATGAATCATGGATAATCACTTTGTTGGGATATATTTGGTGATAATTCATTTACAATCTATTCTCAATTATATTGATGATTACTATTTGTGAAATTTAAAATATTATAAAACAAAATAATGAGAGTGTTTAGGAATATACATCATTATGGAGAACCTTGACATATTCCCTTGATGTACAACATCCCAATGAGTAAATTGTGAAAATATGATAGTGAAATATACAGAATGATATAGTTGAAATATTTATTTACTATAATTTCATTATTGGATTTTTATAAATCATTAATTAAATATATTTTCAGAGGATACTATAAATAATAAAAAAATTACAATATGAAAATAATATATTTAATTAGTATAAAAAAATTAAGAGTAATCATGGTTACTCTCAATAAATCATTGGAGTTGATCATAATCCCAAAACTATTGAGATTAATGGCATATAGGTTCTCCAAGAATCAAAAATAATACAACACATGACCCAACCAAATTTAAATTGGGGTTAATAATAACAAGAGGAACCCAAATATTATTATAAGGGTTAATGATTCATATTCAATATAATCTAAATTTTTTGTTATGTATTATATATTTGACCTTCAATAATAATTTTTGAAGATAAAATGGGAAAAATATCAATAAAAAGGGATTTATAGATTTACCAAACATTACCCCTACCACTAGATACTGGCCAATCTAGATAGATAATATATATTTATATAGTATTTTATCAAATTAATGATATAAAATGGTTAGTAAATATTTGAATCAATTAGGTAGACATGAATTTTGTGTCCAAAAACCCTCTTGAAGGGAATGGTGAATGGTATGAACTGTAAAAAATTTCTTAACACAACAATGATGACTATATAAATAAATAAAATTTTTCTAATGAACACAATATCATTGGGGAATGATTGAATTATCATTTTATGGACATATATTTCTCCGATGCGATGATAATAGATTCACACACTTCATAGCCTTAAAAAATGTAGTGTAATTTACAATGACATGACTTTTTGAATAATATCCCCATGTGTATAGAAACATGTCAAATGTTATATTAATTTCCTTCCTCTAGTATTAATATATCTAGTATAGATCCCCTACATGAATCCTATTTTATTTAATAAAAATGTTCTACCTCCATTTTTGTATATTGATTGTTAGATATATTTTCCAGACTAGATGATTTTTATTAAATAGAATTCCCTAATAACTCTCATTGAAAATCCCAGTGTAAGGGAATAAATAACCAATATAGGGCATTATTTTAACAAATAATTCCTCATAATGTTATTTTTTTATGAAACAAGTTGAAATATCATCTATTATTTTTATAAATAATTTAATTCTAATCCAAGTCTCATCAATTATCATCTCATTGATAGATTAGTTACCTTTATCAAATAAAACCAATCAATATTGATGTTTAATGGGTCTTAGATTCCATATCACCCATACTATAATAGAATAATAAATTTCTACTATAGGGGAATCATCATTGTGGACTTTGTATTAATATTGTATTACCATTCTCCAGATCATGGTAGTATTAGTATATCGTGGCCTATTGACTGTAAATATAATGTTTTGATGATCATATATATTCTTCCCAGAAAAAGCATATCATCATTGTTTCTCTTAGGAAATCTAATGAAATCTAGGATCTCCAAATTAATGATAGTAAAAATCCTTATATATTTTTAATCAAAGAATCTAAAATATATTCATATCATAATGGGAATTTATATACAATGTATTGAATATAAATATCTTGAATAATGAAATTACTTAATGAAATGGTATAATGTATCCTTAAACCAATTTTTATATTTAGGTAGAAAAATTATTTTAATATAAAATATGGATCCAAGATAACATACTCTTTAATAACCTCATCTTGTATAGATCTATCGAATACGTTGGATATATGGAGGCCAACATAGCCCAATGTAAAATATCACAGAGTGGTTTAAAAAAGTGAGTATAGTAACTAAAAATGGAAAATGATTAAAATATTGTTTAGATATCAAATGTTAATCAGTGAGTTCATGTATTAAGTCCAAATATTAAATTCAATTTCATGTACGGTCAACCATTCTTGCACCTATAAAGGACATTAACCTCTATAAACCATAAATTATGAATATAACTCATCAGTCAGAAAGAATTAGTGATTAAGATTCTGATTACCCCATTTATATCATGGTAAACAACATAAATTTTAATTTGGGACAATAAAACTCAATGTATTTAACTTACAATATAAAAATATATACTGGTTCTATGCACAAATAGTTGTAATTAAACCCTAAATAAACTAGGCCAATGTGCGGAATTGTTTTTTTTTTCTACATATAAATCATTTTATTAAAACTATTGAATAAATTATATATAATACCAATTGACCTCAATATTGGAAGGTTTCCATTGGAAAACATTTATTTTATAGAGGAAAACCAAATATTAATTTAGAAACACATTAATTAATCTGAGATAAAGAATGTCCTTTTGTGTTTCCCATGATCATTGACTCTAGTTTGGTGAACATATATCCAAATATGGGTATGATTAACACTACCATTACTTAACAATGGGGTTGGAATGGTGTGATATAATTTCATAGAAAATATTCATTGGTCATATAAACTACAACCACCATCCACAAATTTTTCATTGAACATTAAAATAGAACATCATCCATGGATAATCATGACCATAATAATGAAAGTACTAATTTGAAATAGTCATTTACCCAAGAATATTCTAACCAATCACCAATTATGATTAGACCCAATAAGTATGTTGTTAAAGTCACTTCAATTTCATCCCAATAATCCATATCATTAATAATTGAGTGTCATTAAAAAGTGAATCATTATGTAAGATAATTTCTAGGTCCAAAACTAATATGTTTTTTAATTTCAGTCATTAAGATGAAGTAAAATGACTCATACCTCATACATGATTGAGATGAGATTAAAATATATATATATATAACCCATCATCAGATACTCTAATACAACATAATTTTTTAATCCTTCCATATAATCATTATGGTTACATAAACATAAGAAAAATGATGATTCAGTCACAATGATACATGGAGGAGGATGATGTGTATAAGGTAATCTTGGATCACATGATTTAATTTTGTATACCTAGAGTGGGAATATATTATCATTAAAATATATAAAAATCATGTATAAATCATATTTAAATTTCCAACAGAGACCTGAATTCTCACTAAAAAATTGATAAGTTTCCTATCCAACTCATGGAATTGTTATTTGATGGGATAACTGATTTTAAATAAAATTTCATCAAGTATAAATATTCAATATAATTTGTTTCTTGAATATCAACCAAAATAAATGTGGCCTAAAACATTATGGAAATCCTTGTTGTGTATTTTGACAATGTGATTCAGTTTTGATTGATTAATTTTGTATTTACCTCCCAATGAGAAATTAAATATATTTTATATCACATGTTCATAGAAAAAATATAGTTTTATATATATAGAATGGTGGGTAAGTAAACATAATTATAAAATAAATTTTTTAACAATATATGGTGGATAAAATTATATAAAAGAAATAATATAATATAATTTTATCAGAGTGTTCCTTCTGTTATATTTTTACGCAATAAAAAATAAATGTGTAATTTTATATAGGTAGAAAGATTTAAACTAATATAAATATATAGATCCATGATAGGAAACTGAATTAAAATCATTTATTGTGGATTTTAATTCAAGGATGTGCAATCTACATTATGACCATCATTATGAACTTATCTATAATGTTAATTCTATATACAAATCCAATAAGGAATTGAAAAACCCAGTTAAAAAATAATGATTTCTATAAAAATTTTGATAGTCGTGAGAAGTATCTCTCGAAACCTGTATTCATGATGTTCCTTTCTAACGATGTACCCTTATTCTAGATTTTTTTTTCTTATGGAGTATTCTCATATAAATATTGTCATCTAGAAAAATTATAACTATATAAATATACTTTATATTATCTTATGTGAATGATGATTAAATGTCTTAAAATATATTCTCTATTCAGAATGAACAATTTCATATTGATATCAATGTCACACAAGTTTCATAATTATTTATAGCATGTTGATTTTAAGGTAACCATAAAATTTAATATCATTAACTTCCTCATTAAGAAATCCATATTGATAGAGAGGTTTTTATGAGTATCTTTATTCTATCAATGATGTATAAAAAATTACTAAATGATATATTGATAATATATATCAAAACCTTATTAAAATAAATATTGTGTACATTAAATGAAAAATATTTAACACAAAATCAATTATTGTCTACCTTAGATAGTGATAATTCTATATTTATTTCAACTTTTAAAATTTTCAATAAATATTATAGTAGACCTTTTATATATCAAATTACCAGTGTGGATCTATGATCAAAAATTTTGAGCAGTTAGAATAACATTAATAGTGACTTTTAGTTTTATATTAAAAAAATTATGTTATGTGTTTTATAAAAAGTAATAAATTTTAATAATCAATAGTAAATGGTATCTGATAACATGTTTCTCCTTTAATATTTTTTAAAATATATATCAAATCTATACAATAACCAAGTTGATGGCATGTATATTTTTTAATCCATTCTAAGTAGACCATATTAAGATGAAATGATAATCCACATATGCATCACATAGTTTAAGGAATATTCATCAACTATGTGATGAATGAAGGGGTGAGACATACACCACCAATGATAAGATAAATATCTTGTATTAAAAAGTATGAATTTAAAAAATTAGAAATATTTTAAAAAAAGATTATTTTATTGATAGATATTTTCCTCAACACTAAACCATAACAAAAAAAATCAATAAAATTAATGTGAATGTTATCCTTAATGAATATTAAAATTCCCTAAATATAATATATTAGAAGGGTTTTGATAGTGATCTCTTAAATACACATTTGGTATGACATACACATGATAAAATCAAATAGGTTCATTAAGGATCTTTTGGAAACCATTAAAATCGCTCCAATAAGCCGTATTATATTAAGAGTCTTGGGTTTGTCTGGTCAATAATGATTAACTACAACATATGATAAAAAATTAAATTCTATGCATGTTGGAATAATACAATAATCATTTTGCAATAGCTGTACTTATTGAATGATATGTAAATGATTCCAATCACCATTTTGTGTATAAATATTATGTTATTATACATCTACTCATTGTTCATAATTTTATTATCATTTTCAATATAATATAATTCGTCTTAATATATGGTAAATCATTTATGCTAAATGTGAACAAGGAATTGTTATTTTTTTAATTTTTTAAAATCCAATAAAATAAATATATTTATCATCCCCCAAACTAACCCATACACATTGTAGAAATTTCTATTCTAGTATGTTAAAATTGAATTATTTAATATATGTAATATTTTATATCTTTTATAAAACCAATCAAGCGGTATGTAATGTATTTATAATGTATTTTATTGGATTAAAAAATATATAAAATCAATTATTGTCGACTATGATATGAAGACATATCATATAATTATTTGTGTTACACATAAAAATGAATCCATGAAGATAGTATAACTAATAAATAGATATTATAAAATCTATTTTTATATTATGGTATAGTTTATATATTCATCTATCAAAGGTTATTTCATGATATGATTGACATGATATTCTACAGAAATTATTAATCAATGAAAGGAATTAGAAAATAAACTAAATGATTAACTAAAATATGGATGTTATCCCATTAGGGTATTTTAATATATTTCTTTTTATAAAAATAATAATTTTACATAGAGATATGAAATTTCATTAATAATTTAATGATTATAAATTATTGTATCAATATTTTAAAAAATTATAGTAATTATATTTTTCATGATTTTAATTTTTTATATTATTATAAATTCATGAAATGCATAATGAAAAAAATTAATATCCTTCATAATGGTATAAAATAAAAATTATTTCAAAAGGTAATGAAATTATAGGTTTGGTGGAAAATAATTTTTTAGAGAGAACTTGTTTATGAATATTTTTAATTAGTGATGTTTTCTTATAGTAATCTAAATAATGATTTTTTCAACATCTCCAAAATAATACATGTTCTAATGGATTCATTAAATTTAATAAATCAGGTGAATGTATCGATTTTTAAATAATGAAAACCCTAGAAATGATCTATGATGAATTAGGTAGATATAATTAATATAATGAAACAAAATAAATCTTTTGGTTTAAGAATGATTTTTATGGTTTGAGATGCTCTATTCTAAACTCCTTTAATAAATATGATTTTCTATTTATATAACTTAGGGAGATTTGGTCAATCAATTGTGCATGATATAGTCATATATTTTAGTATTCAATCCATTATGAATAATTTTTAATTTTTAATTGTAAATTAAAATATAGATATGTGAAATAATAGTGTACCTAATCTCCTTGTTATGTAGATCATTGAAATTCAAAACATTAGCGGTGTAAAATCACAAACCATGATGGTTGTTAAAAATGGAACTCATAAACAAATATTGAATCAAAAAGATGGAGGTCTTGTATTTTCAACAAAAATATATATGGAACAAAAGAATATAGTCTCTAAATAATGAAAGTGATTCTAAAATAGATCACCTGACCATTATTGGTGAAAATTTTTATAATACATGATTCAGTGAAAAAATTCCATTAATAATCTATAATACTTATTATTGTTATAAAATTCAATTATTATTTTCCTGAAGTATATAATACCAAAATTTTATCAAAAAATTATTTGGAATATATTTTGAAGCTAAAATTTAAATAATTATTTTTAAATGTATCCTTGAGATCTAATTTATGTTTTAAATAAAATGGTTTCAACATTAAAGGTAGGAATATAATGGATTTTATAATTTTTTATGTAAACATTAGTAGAGGATTTATATATTTATTTTTCTCTATTTATTGACAAGAGATATTATTTTATGAATAATCTTCATAGGAATAATTTAATTTAATTTATTATTAAAATTTATATAAATTAATCCAAACATATAACATGTTTGAATTAATTATATGGTCAAAGATTTATATCTATTGAGAGAGTGTTTATCCATTTTACATCAAATTATATGAGGGAATTAGAAGCCACCTCCAATTTACTATATATTGTTTTAAATAAAACCATATTATAAAAATATTCATTGAAATACCAATAAATTATTATATATTTTTTTATGTTTATAAATAGTCTGTTAAATACAATAACTATTATATCCTTGAATTAAAGTGTTTGTATATTAGAAATATTTTTTATAGATTATATAATTTTTTGGGGTATTTATGAGACCTCTAGGTTATATATTATATAAAATTATAAAAATTAAATAAATAAAACTATTAAATTAAATGTTAATATCATCATATATTAATTGTATTTAGGATATGAAAGTAAAAAAAATTGATTTTATTGTAAATTGTATAATCTAATTTTATTACAAAATGATGCAATTTTTTAATGGATGTATTATGAAGAAGAATATGATGATCTTTGAAAGAGTTTTATTTATAAATATTATTATATGTAATTAACATTAATAAAAATTAATTTTTAATGTAAAGAGGCTTAGTATTATTTTCCTAAATATTGATATAAGGATTATGAATCATAATCTCAATATTTATCATATATGATTTCATCATTGATGATGAATCATTAAATGATTTTAATGGGGGTTTACTAGATAATTTAATAGGAATGTTGTTGAAATTACATAGTAATGAACTTATATTGATAAAAAATCAAAACAATTGTGAACATAAGGTCTATCTACTCTTATAACATATTTTTTATTATTATATGGATACATACATTTGAGTTTTTATTAGATCATAATAATATATGATTTTATGATTTTATTAAAAATAGTATATCAACATTTCCATTTTCTTGTTGGTTACATATATTTCAAGAAGATAACTAACAACTAACATCTCAATTTATAAATTTTGATTATCCTCTATCAAAGGTTATCAATGAGCATCATATTATATAATAACATTTAAATATTTTCATGGTTTCGTATTTTTACATAGATATGAAATTTGCATGTTAGGGATATAAATATATATTTTTACATTAAGACCAACTATATATACAACAAAAACTGTTAGACATTATTAATTTACTACACCATTTATGCATGTTGTATATTAAATCTCCATTAGATTATTTTAATAAGACACATAATATGACAAAATTTATAATTTTATTAAATTCATATATTATATTTGTGGATGATCTATTAGTAAGTGGTTATATATGTTGTTCATCATCTCATTATTGAAGGTTTATAAAAGTTATTTGTTTTTATATAAGAAGAGTTGTTTGAAACCTAGGCCTTAAATTGGGAGATAATAAATATTTTCAGGTCCCTACATTGACATGTAAAATGTAAAGAACCTATCTATATGGATTAGGCTGATGTGATTTTTTTATCCATTATAGTTTATGAAATGTGATTTGTTTCTATTTATCATTATTAAATACAGTGATAATTTAGAATATATGTGTTGATTATATGATATTGACCTACATTATTAAACATTGTAACATCAGAAATTATGTGAATTGTTTTTTTAATGAAATTAAATTTTCAAAATTTTTCATTTCACATTACACTGGGAATAGTTAATTATATGAATATTTATATAAAAACTATGTCAAAAATTCCTTCCATATGAAAAAACATCTTGGAATTTGTGACATGAAATTCCAACTTAACTTACACCATAAGAAACTCCTACTTGGCATACAATGAACCTGACACTAAGTTTCAATGAAATGTGGTTATATATCTATAACTATTTATGTTGTACAATGATAAGCTAAAAATTAAAAATTGTTATAAAAATTTTATCATCTACTTTCTGAATATTGGTTATAATTGTTTTATATAAAAAAAAGTTTTTTAATGAAATATATTATTTTTGTTGATGTTTATTTTTGTTGAAAATATCATTTTCTCAAATGAACATCTTATAATAATGAATTTATATTTAAACAAAATTTGTAATTAAATTTTATATAATAAAATTAATTTTTGAATTCATAACATATAAATTAGTATAGGGTGAAATTGTAGGAATATTTTGGAGAATAATCAATTTTTTATGAATAGTGAAAAAATATATTTAGTTAAAACTATATATTACTATAATTAATTATTAATGATAAATGATATTATTAATATTTTTAAGGTCCCATTAAATATATATTATATCTATTAATAATATTTATTTCATTATAATAAATTTTACTTTGACACTAAATTTAAAATCGTAGAAATATTTTAATCATTTTCTTACATTTAAACCTGTTATTTCGTCTCATCTGTGGGATTAGAAAAAATCTTAATATTGATACTTCCATGATTTTAATTTCTAAAATCTGACATACAACAATGTAGACAGTATATTATTTAGTTTCTAACAAGACCATGTTTATTTCTGATCAAATTATTAGTAAAAGTGATTAAAATTAATCACTACAATAAAGGCCAAATTAAGCATAATTGAGAACTAGACCACAAAATTTAGGTCCCAAATGATCTATAAAGTTGACCAAAACTCATTTTATATCTATATTTCGTCCATAAATAGTCAATTCTTGAGTTTTTTTATTTTCTATAATTTTTTTACATAAGATCATGTTGACACATAATTATTTTCTTAACATTACATGTGAGTCCTTACCTTCCCTATAAAAGGCCACCACCTCTAACAGTTTCTCACAGATATAAAAAAGTTTATTTTCATACATGATCTTACCAAGTATTATATAACATCCCAAGTAAGTAATGAATAATAGATATTTTTATCTATGTCTATTAATGAATTAGATAGTGTTTTAGAGGCTTAAATGAAAATAAATCCAATCTTAAGCATGGAATACACTAATGTTTTTAAAAGATTGTTTTACTGCCTTTTGATGGAAAAAATTTTTAAATCTATCTTTTGACATTTTAATAAGCTATTATTGTCAAAATAAACTTATTCTTTATGATTGGTACATCAAAATTTAATTTGTTTGAATTTTTGGTATATTTCTGACAATGTTCATTTTTTAATGAATAGTGAAAAATACTACATTTTACATCAAAACTGCTTTTTAATCTAATTAATTTATATGATTAGATTATCTCTTGAATTGGTTTTAAAGTGAAATTAGAATATATTTTTACCACTTAATCCAATGGTGGTCATTAGGATTAATTTTACTTTAGAATTGGGCATAAACTAATGCCAAACTTTTCATAGATATTGTTTAAAAAAAACCCGCTATTTGTTTTGACAACATGAATTATTTTTAAATCAATTATTGAAATTTCTGTGTTTGTAATTTGGTAAAATGGATTAAATATTTTGAATCAGAAGGTCCAAATTATGTAATCAAGACTCTTGTGTTTTTGGACATTATAAATAGTAACGACAGTAATTATCTTTAATTATCATGATTAATGAGTAATCAGGTAGTTAAAGATAATAAAATGATATAATAATAATAATAAAAGACCACAAAATGTGTCCTAAGGATATTTTTTGTCTCATGTCCGACCATGGGATGACTTCTTCCAAACTTGGGGGTCCCATGGAATCACTTTTGTGAGAAATTGACTTTTTATCTTTTTATTTTTAAAGAATGTTAAATGTGACAAAGAATGAATCACCTAAATAAAATATTTTTAGTTTTGTATACATAAATGATCTTTTGGACTATAAATATTCATTAGAAAGTTAAAAATATTTCCTAAATCATGATATTTCTTTTTATAAATTTTAGACATTAATTTTATTAAATTATTTATGACATAACGATGATGCAGCGATTACCTCATTAATAAAGGATTTAAATAAAATGGAAAGATAATGTAAAATCTAAGACCTACACAAGCCCAAAACCTATTGGATTAGTGGATTTAGAACCATTATCACCTTATCCTCGAAACACATCAATTTGGTACCATTAATATCCGAAATTCACTCTAAAATAATGTAACATTTCTTTACTTTCCAAGAGTGCCCCTCCTCTCCTCTTATAAAAGGCTCCCACCTCTACCTCCTTACCCACACTCCCAAAGCATTTTTCTCGGCCAAACCCTGCCCCATTTTGTCTCTCCACATCCCTCTATTACTCTTTTAATCCTCACTTTGGGCAGAAGTATTCCCAAGGAATCCTTTGAGCTCAAACCAATGGGAGTTACCCGATTTTAAGGTAATGTTTTCACTTGAGTCCTTTTGTTTTTTTTTGCTTCTCCAAACCCCTAAACTCTCTTTATTCATTTCTTTTGTAACAAATCCAGTATCTTAAATATACTAGTATGTTTTTATAAGAAGGAATCGAGCTACACTTACACACACCAACATCTAATGGTTAAAGGACATACTGTTTCCGTGGATGGTGAATTTATGCCTCCCGAAACGATGATTGTTCAACATTCTTTTAACACCATCAAAGGTGGCCATTAAGATGTCAATATATTTATATATGATATATAATATGTTTATGTTTTCCTTATGCTTATGTATATTTCATTTTGGGCATACCTTTATGGTTTCCATTATGGGTAAACACGATATATTCATTTAAGGAAGTGCGGACTACAGCCCCCTCAAAGTGATTTGATTCATTAAATAGCATATGTGGGACGTATAAAGGATGGAACTATGATATAATATATGATATTATACTGGAATTATAATATACCATTATATCATTATGATTCCATTCTATAAAATATGAAATAGAAATGAAAGTAGCGTTCATGCGTACGTACGGCTTACCGTCTCCATGAACGGTGCATTTCATTTCTTAACTCTAAATGATTATGTAATATTATAAATGCATGTATATACTGGATATATATGATATATATGATATATACATCATGATTATAATTCTGTATATAATGGATACATGAACAACTTGTAATTATAAAGAGCATATTTTGACTCAAGTACCAATGATCGTTAAAACGACCGTTATTAACTTAAATAATTACATTGTGTTCATGACATGGAAATAATTGATATAAAAGGAATAATGAACTTGAAAAAGGTTATTAAACAAGAAGAAATTAACTCAAGTTTATTATTCAGGAGATTAAAGAACTACCGAGTCAAGTCGGACCCAAGGTATGGGACTTCGTCTCAATCTCCTTTCATTGAGGCATATTTTGTTTTATACACAACCTCCTTTAATATGGTGTATAAACCCCTTTGACTTTTACCTTTACTCAAAAGGAATATTTTGTTGTATGAAGCGTTTACTAAACGACAAAAGGGAATGTTTTTTTGTCGTACATATGTGGTAACAACGACTTCTCTGCCGCCGTGACCATTATTTGAGTTTCAGCTTCCTCTACAAGACATACCTATTTTTTAAAAAGAAAAATAAATACCATGTTTTAATTTTCTTTTATTTTGGTATTGAAAATGGTTTTCATAATGTTTTTATATCAATGTGTTGTATTGATATCTTGTGATTGAAAGGTGGAAATGTTATGTTTCCTTTAGGCATGTTTTATGTGATACGATTATGTTGAGGTTCTTGGGCATTATTATCAAGACTGGTGGTTCTGTGATAAACTAAGGGCGGGTTAGCCCGATATAGCTCTCCAATGCATTGTGTAACGCGAAGGAGTGAAAGGTTAAGGTTTTTCCAAAGAGATTTAGGGAATATACTCTGATGGGTATTCCAAACGTAACCAAGAGGGTTACTCCCAACGTAAGAATGTTATGAATGCCTCATGTTACCTTTATGTCTTATGATTTCTATGATTTATTCATGATTTGATGAGGTATGTTAAAGTGCTTATGGTTTATGGGTAAAGTATGATTTCATTCCTATGTATATATGTACCCATGTTTCCTTTCCATATTTTTATATTCCTTACTGAGCTCTTTATGCTCATCCCAAGTTATTTGAAATGTTTTTCACAGGTCGAGGGAAAGGTACATGATATGATGATAGTGTCAAGTAAGTGTCAAGAAAGAATCCATGTTTTATTTTAAATATGTTTACATTGATGGGAAAGAATAATACTATCTTTATGTAACCACTTTGTTTATATGTGGAATGTAATGCAAGTTTTATGATCTAATTCTCTAAAACTCTAAACCCGAAATGATCCTCAATGTGTAATCTTGTAATAACTCAAGATTAAGTAAGGTTTAAGGCTGGGGCCTTATAGTTAGTATCAGAGGTCAGTTTAGATAACATCAGGAGTTAGAATTCTATTAAATGATTATCCAAAAAAAATTTATGGTCAAATTGAAATGATATAGCATTTGAAGATTACCATGTTGCTTCATCTAAGACATGTTTGTTCAGAATGGTTTTCCGTAGAGGAAACAGGGAAGCAGTGCTAGGAAGGCATGCGGAAGGAAATAACCTTCTGAATCATCATCCTGAGATGGTCGGAATTGGAACTGAACAGTTTGTTGCAATAATGGCGCAGTTGACTCAAGCGATAAATGGTGGTGGTATCCATGCACGAGATCAGACAGATCAACTGTATAGGAACATGTCAGTGGTGGAACATTTCATGAGGCAACATCCCCATCATTTAGAGGATCATCTGACCATGTGTTAGCTGATGGGTGGATTAAAGCACTGGAGAAAATTTTCGACGTCATGGGGTGTTCAGACAATCAAAAGGTTAGTCATGCTATTTACCGTTTGGAGGGTGAAGCCGATCAGTGGTGGTCGATCGTTAAAAATATCAGGGACGCCGATGAGATTGATGCTCTTGATTGGGATGAATTCAAATGTATGTTTCTTGAGAAGTATTTTCCTAAGGCTGTTCGACATAGGATGGAAAAGCAATTCTTGGAATTGAGGCAAGAGGAAGACTCAGTGGCTACCTATGAAGAAAGGTTTACTCTATTGGCAAGGTATGCTCTAAATTTTATCCGAGACCTTGACAGTAAAATAAATCATTTTTACTCAGGATTAAAGCCAAAATATCGAAGGGCATTAGCTTCTCGTGAGTTTAAAAGTTATGAAAATCTTGTTCGATGTGCTGAGAAGGTGGAAATGGAGTTTGACGATGATCAAGTGTTCTATAACAACCAATATAAGAAGAGACCGAGGTGGCATGAGAAAGGGAAGAATTCTTCAAAAAAGTATGATGGTAAGAAATCTAAGTTTCCAGTTTGTGATAAATGTGGTAAAAGGCATGCTGGGGAATGTCTTCTAAATTATGGAAAGTTTTATTGATGTGGTAAGTTGGGACATAAGGCTCGTGATTGCACTGAAAAAGATCAAGTTGAAGGTAAGACCAAATTTGATTTACAGTTAGTGAAATGTTTTATGTGCAATGAGATGGGTCACTATGAAAACGAGTGTCCGACAAAGAGATTGGGTGATGGGAAGCAGTTAGACTACAAGCAGAAAGGGGTGGTGAAATCCTTTGCAACTACTTCAGCAGATGTCAGGCCATCAAATGAAGTTGTATCAGGTACTTTATTTGTTTTTTTAGATTATGACAGTGTGTTGTTTGATTCAGGGTCTACACATTCTTTCATCTCTAAAAATTTTTCTAGTAAAATGGGAATACCATCTCATGAAATGACTCCTGAACATTTGGTAAAAACACCTGGGGGAAATGTTGAGGCATAAAGAACTTATAAGAACCTTCCTATCCTTATCTGTGGAAAGAACCTACTTTCAAACATTATTGTTCTACCTCTAGTAGAGTTTGATGTTATCCTGGGTATGGATTGGCTCTCTATTTACCATGCTAAGATTGACTGTAGTGATAAAGAAGTTTATTTTCAGAAAGACTTTCATTTTGTGTACAAGAATGAACCCTTACTACTGAAAACTTATCAAGAGGCCAAGAACGATGTAAAAGATGGAAATGAATGTTACCTTGCACACATCGTTGAAAATAAAGGAACTATTCAGATTAATGATGTACCAGTGGTAAATGATTATCCTGATGTTTTTCTGGATGAGTTGCCTGGAATAATACCAGATCGGGATGTTGAGTTTACTGTTGACTTAGTTCCTGATGCTAAGACAATTTCAAAACCCCCTTATCGAATGTCTCAAATTGAACTTTTAGAGTTGAAGGATAATTTGCAAGATTTATTAGAGAAAGGTTTTATTCGAACTAGCACATCACCATGGGGTGATCCTTTTTTATTTGTTAAAAAGAAACATGGTTCAATGAGAATTTGCATTGATTATAGATCCTTGAATAACATCACTGGTAAGAACAAATATCATTTGCGTCATATCGATGATTTGTTTCATCAGCTCCAGGGAGCTCAGTATTTTTCAAAGATTGACTTGAGATCGGGGTACCATCAGCTGAAGGTAAATGAAGTAGATGCTCTAAAGACCGCGTTCCGTAAAAGATATGGCCATTATGAATTTGTAGTAATGCCTTTTGGGATAACCAATGCACCTGCTGTATTCATGGACTTAATGAATAGAATTTTCCATGAGTTCTTGGATAAGTTTGTGGTGGTTTTCATTGACGATATTTTGGTGTTTTATAAAAGTAAAGAGGAGCATGAAAGACATTTAAGGGTTATCTTGAAAACCTTAAATGAAAAGAAACTGTATGGAAAATTTAGCAAGTGTGAGTTTTGGTTGCAACAAATTTCTTTCCTTGGTCACATTGTTTCTAAATATGGGATAACTGTAGATCCTGTAAAAACAAAAGTTATGGAAGACTGGCCAAGACCCACAAATGTAACTGATATTCGTAGCTTCATTGGTTTGGCAGCCTATTACCGAAGGTTTGTTAGAAATTATTCAAGGTTATCTAGTCCAATGACTAAGCTAACTCGGAAGGGTGTTAAGTTTATCTGGACAAAAGAATGTGATGATTTTTTCAGGAATTGAAAAGAACATTGGTGAAAGCTCTAGTTTTGGAACTACCTTCCAGGAATGGTGAGTTTGTTATCTACAGTGATGCTTCCGTGAAGGGACTTGGTTGTGTCCTTATGCAGAATGATCAGGTAATTTCTTATGCTTCACGTCAGTTGAAAACTCATGAGGTAAATTACCCTACACATGATTTGGAATTAGCTGTTGTTGTTTTCTATTTAAAAATTTGGAGGCATCATTTGTATGGAGTAAAGTGTGAAATATATACCGATCAAAAAAGTTTATAGTATATATATTCACTCAGAAAGAGTTAAACATGAGACAGAGAAGATGGCTAGAATTAATCAAGGATTAGGATTGTACAATTCATTACCATCCAGGAAAAGCAAATAATGTGGCTGATGCTTTGAGTCGAAAAAGTAATGCTTCATTAGCAATGTTGCGTTTGGAACGTGATCCTTTGGTTAAGGATTTGATGAACTTTGGCAAAGGAGTTGTTGGTGTAGGAAGTTCTTCTGTTTTGTTTTAGGTATCAGTGTGATCATCTCTATCAGATAGAATCAAGCAAGCACAGAAGCAAGACAATGAGTTGTAGAAAAAGTTAGAGCTGGTTTAGAAAGGTAAGTTGCATGAATTCCACATTGATAATGATTGCATTTTGAGATTTGGGAAGAGATTGTGTGCGCCTTGTGATTCACAGTTGAAGAGAGAGTTTTTATGTGAAACTCATAGTTCTCCATTTTCAGTTCATCCTGGAAGTACTAAGATGTACAGAGATCTGCGGGAGTATTACTGGTGGGATGGAATGAAAAGAGATATTGCTGATTTTACTGTGACGTGTTTGACATGTCAACAGGTTAAAGCATAGCAGAAGTTACCGAAAGGGATGCTTCGGCCTTTACCAGTGCCAGAGTGGATATGTGAAAACATATCCATGGACATTGTTGTGGGATTACCGATGACATCTCGAGGTAATAATGCAATCTGGGTTATTGTTGATCGCTTGACTAAATCTGATCATTTCCTTGCTATAAGAGATACTTTTTTCCTAAATCAACTTTCCCGTTTGTATCTTAAAGAGATATCCAGGTTACATGGAGTTCCCCTCTCCATTTTATCTGATCGTGATCTCAGGTTCACTTCTAACATTTGGAAAGGCCTTTAGAAGTCATTGGGTACTGAATTAAATTTTAGTGCAGCATTTCATCCTCATTCAGATGGGCAGTCAAGAAGAACAATTCAGACCTTGGAGGATATTCTACGAGCTTGTTCGATGGATTATCAGGGAATTTGGGACAAACATCTTCCTTTGGTTGAATTTTCATATAACAACAGTTTTCATTCTAGTATACAGATGTCACCATTTGAGGCGTTATTTGGGAAGAGGTGTCAAACTCCAGCTTTCTGGGATGAAGTGGGTGAAAGGAAGTTGATGTGACAAGAATTGGTAGAAGAGATGGCAGAAAAAGTTCAGCTGATTCAGAAACACATGAGAACAGCTCAGAGTAGGCAGAAGAGTTATGCAGACAACAGGAGGAAGGATCTATCTTTTGAAGTAGGTGATCATGTTTTTCTCAAATTCTCACCATGGAAAAGTGTGATGTGATTTGGTAAGAAAGGAAAGCTGAGTCCAAGGTTCATTGGACCATATGAAATTCTGGAGAGAGTTGGAAAAGTTGCATACCGTGTGGCTTTACCTCAGAGTTTATCTCAGGTACACAATGTTTTTCATGTTTCGATGTTGAGAAAGTATATGCCGGATCCATCTCATGTTTTGAGTCCAGAGGTAGTTCAGCTGGAAGAGAACCTATCTTATGAGAAACAACCGGTCCAGATTCTTGACCACAGGGAGCAAGTGTTACGTAATAATGTGATTAATCAGGTAAAGGTTTTGTGGAAAACCACATGATGGAAGAGGCAACATGGGAATCTGAAAATGCAATGAGAGATAAGTATCCCCATTTATTCGATAAGTAAATAAATTGCGGGGAAACAATTTTCTAAAGGGGGGAAGGATGTAACATTACAAGTAAGTAATGAATAATAGATATTTTTATCTATGTCTATTAATGAATTAGAGAGTGTTTTAGAGGCTTAAAATAAAAATAAATCCAATCTTAAGCATGGAATACACTAATATTTTTAAAATATTGTTTTACTGCCTTTTGATGGCAAACAATTTTTAAATCTATCTTTTGAAATTTTTATAAGATATTCTTGTCAAAATAAACTTATAATTTAGTATTGGGACATCAAAATTTAATTTGTGTGAATTTTTGGTATTTTTCTGACAATGTTCATTTTTTAATGAACAGTGAAAAATACTGCATTTTACATCAAAACTGCTTTTTAATCTAATTAATTTATATGATTATATTAACTTTTGATTTTTTTTAAAGTGAAATTAGAATATATTTTTATCATTTAATCCAATGGTGGTCATTAGGATTAATTTAACTTTAGAATTGGGTATAAACTAATGCCAAACTTTTCATAGATATTGTTTCAAAAAAACCCGCTATTTGTTTTGACAACGAGAATTATTTTTAAATCAATTATTTCAATTTCTGTGTTCGGAATTTGGTAAAATGTATTACATATTTGGAATAAGAAGTTCCAAATTATGTAATCAAGACTCTTTTGTTTTTGGACATTATAAATAGTAACAATGGTAATTATCTTTAATTATCTTGATTAATGAGTAATCAGCTAGTTAAACATAATAAAATGATATCATAATAATACAAAAAGACCACAAAATGTGTCCTAAGGCTACTGGTTGTCTCCTGGACGACCATGGGATGCTTTTTTCCAAACTTGGGGGCCCCATGGAATCACTTTTGTGAGAAAGTGACTTTTTATCTTTTTATTTTTAAAGAATGTTAAATGTGACAAAGAATGTATCAACTAAGTAAAATATTTTTAATTTTGTCTACATAAATGATCTTTTAGACTATAAATATTTATTATAAATATAAAACGATTTACTACATCATGATATTTTTTTATAATTTTTAGACATTAAATGTATTAAATTATTTATGACATCATGATGGTGGAGTGATTACCTCATTAATAAAGGATTTAAATAAAATTGAAAGATAATGTAAAATCTAAGACCTACACATGCCCAAAACCTATTGAATGAGTGTATTTATAACCCTTATCACCTTATCCTAGAAACAAAATCAATGTGGGACCATTAATATCCGAAATTCATTCTAAAATAATGTAACATTTCTTTACTTTCCAAGAGTGCCCCTCCTCTCCTCTTATAAAATCCACCAACCTCTACCTCCTTATCCACACTCACAAAGCCTTTGTCTCGTCCAAACCATGCCCATTGTGTCTCTCCACATCCATCTCTTACTCCTTGAAGCCTCACTTTGGGAAGAAGTGTTCCCAAGGAATCCTTTGAGCTCAAACCATAGGGAGTTACCCGATTTTAAGGTAATGTCTTCACTTGAGTCCTTTTGTTTTTTTTTGCTTCTCCAACCCCCTAAAATCTTTTTATTAATTTCATTTGTAATAGCTCCAGTATCTTAAAAATACTAGGATGTTGTTATAAGAAGGATTCGAGCTACACTTACACACACCTACATCTAATGGTTAAAGGACATACTGTTTCCGTGGATGGGGAATTTATGCCTCCCGAAACGATGATTGTTCAAAATTCTTTTAACACCTTCAAAGGTGGCCATTAAGATGTCACTATATTTATATATGATATATAATATGTTTATGTTTTCCTTAAGTTTCTTTATTTTTCATTTTGGGCATAACTTTATTGTTTCCATTATGGGTAAACGCGATATCTTCATTTAAGGAAGTGCGGACTACCGCCCCCTCAAAGTGATTTGATTCGTTAAATACCATATGTGGGACGTATAAAGTATGTATCTATGATATTATATATGATATTATACTGGAATTATAATATACCTTTATATCATTATGATTCCATTCTATAAAATATGAAATATAAATGAAAGTAGTGTTCATGCGTACGTACGACTTACCGTCTCCATGAACGGTGCATTTCGTTTCTTAACTCTAAATGATTATGAAATATTATAAATTCATGTATATACTGGATATATATGATATATATTATACATACATCATGATTAAAATTTTGGATATAATGGATACATGAACAACTTGTAATTATAAAGAGCATATTTTGACTCAAGTACCAATGATCGTTAAAACGACCGTTATTAACATTAATAATTACATTGTGTTCATGACAAGGAAATAAGGGATATAAAAGGAATAATGAAATTGAAAAAGGTACTTAAACAAGTAGAAATTAACTCATGTTTATTATTCAGGAGATTGAAGAACGACCGAGTCAAGTCGGACCCGAGATATGGGACTTCGTCTCAATCTCCTTTCATTGAGGAATATTTTGTTTTATACACAACCTTCTTTTATACAGTGTATAAACCCCTATGACCTTTAAATTTATTCAAAAGGAATCTTTTTTTATATGAAGCGTTTACTAAAAGACAAAAGGGAATGTTTTTTTTTTCGTACGTATGTGGCGATAACGACTTCTCTGCCGCCGTGACCATTATTTGAGTTTCGGCTTCCTCTAAAAGCCATACATTTTTAAAAAAAAGAAAAATAAATACCATGTTTTACTTTTATTTTATTTTAGTATTGAAAATGGTTTTCATAATGTTTTTATATTAATGTGTTGTATTGATATCTTGTGATTGAAAGGTGGAAATGTTATGTTTCCTTTATGCATGTTTTATGTGATATGATTATATTGAGGTTCTTGGGAATTATTATGAAGACAAGTGGTTTCATGATAAACTAAGGGCGGGTGAGCCTGATATAGCTCTCCAATGCATTGGGTAACGCGAAGGATTGAAACGTTAAGGTTTATCTGAAGAGATTTAGCTAATATACTGTGATGGGTATTCCAAATGTAACCAAGAGGGTTACTCCCTATGTTAGAATGTTATGAATGCCTCAAGTTACCTTTATGTCTTATGATTCCTATGATTTATTCATGATTTGATGAGGTATGTTAAAGTGCTTATGTTTTATGGGTAAAGTATGATTTCATTCTTATGTATATATGTACCCATGTTTCCTTTCCATATTTTTATATCCCTTACTGAGCTTTTTATGCTCATCCCATGTTTTTTGAAATGTTTTTCACAGGTCAAGGGAAAGGTACATGATATGATGATAGTGTCAAGGAAGTGTCATGAAATAATCCATGTTTTATTTTAAATATGTTTCCATTGATGGCAGAGAAGAATACTATCTTTATGTAACCACTTTGTTTATATGTGGAATGTAATTCAAGTTTTATGATCTAATTCTCTAAAACTCTAAACCCGAAAAGATCCTCAATGTGTAATCTTATAATAACACAATATTAAGTAAGGTTTAAGGTTGGGGCCATATATATTCTCCCAAACATAATCTCTTATACCATGAATCCCCCCTTTGGGAAGAAAGCTTCTCAATGAAACCATTTGCCACAAACCAAAAGGGGTTACGTGATTTAGAGGTGATGTCTTCTCCCATGCTCATTCGATTAATTTCCATTATCCACCCATCAACTCTCTTATTCATTTCTTATTTAATAACACCATTATACAAAATATAAAATTATCTTTCATGCATACAGTCTTACCTACGCATATACACTCCCTCGTTTAATGGATCTTGAACAAACTCTTTCTGTATAGACGTATTACTACCTCACAACACGATGATTGTTCATTTCTCCTTTACCAACAATATTGGTTTCCATTATGATGGAAACAATATTTATATATGTGTTATATATTATATTTAATATTTAGTTAGTATATATTTATTATTATTTGAAAATATATATCTTCACCTTCCATTTAGTTCCTATATAATAATCTTGTTTGAGGGCATGTGGACTACCACCCTCTCAACGGGATGTGATTTGTTTACAAATCACATGGAATTTAAAGAGGAAGGGATTAATGAACTTATATGATATATATGATTTATTAATTTTACAATAATTAATATATATATATATATATATATATATACATTTATTCAATACGATAATAAAAATGAAAACATCATTCATCTGTACAGACAACTCACAGTCTCCACGAATAGTGTATTCCATTTCATTATCCTATATTTTATAGATTATTATAATACCTATATAATTTATATAACTGATATTTAAATCAAGGTTTATATGTTTTAATCATAATATATTTATATGGATAAAAAATGTAATAGATTAATACTCCAGCGTGGAACCAAGGGATTATTACCTGAAGTGAATCTTTAACATGAGATAGTTAAGAAGTTGGTAATATAAAGTTGTAAAAAATAATATTGAAAAATATATAAGAATATTTATTTGTAAAAAATTAATTATAAACATATATTTATTATGCAACATGATTGTAGAAGTACAAAGTGAGTCAAGACAAAAGGAATGTGGAATTTCATCTCATTTTAAATACCTATAAGATTCATATTATTCTCACTACACTTTTTATTGAGTGGTGCATATAATGAACATGTTTTATATATATTTTTATGATTAATAAATTATTATTTATTCACATATCCATTCTGTGATTATTATTTCAATGGGTTTGTCTTTCAAAATTTACCAAATAGGTTTAACTTTATTGTCTCAATTTTTCTTCTTTGAGACTCAATTTTTTATGCACCTAAACCTATTTTGGGGTGCATATACTACCATTTTACAAGAAATATCATGAATATAAATCTTCTAATAACACTATATGATTCATGTAATTTCTATTCCTTACATGGAGATTAGGATCCCATGATACCAGGTTATAAGAGTTTGTTGAGACAATCTCATTGCATTTTGAGATTGTTTATGTTTATTCTTCCATTGATAGTATCTAGTAATCCATATACCATGAATATTAATGAGATTCCATATACTATTCTATTTTAGTATTAACTCATGGTTTTTTACCATTTTCTACTTTTTACTGAATATGTTATCTTAGAAAGTGTTTTTAGGAGTTCCTATCATTACCCTCTCATTAGTCTAAAATATATATTTTCTAACTAGCATTTCCAAGAATATTATACCATTATATAGTAAAAACTAAAATAAATATGTGACCTATTTTAATTTTTCTAATACCTTCAAGGTTGTAACGCCCCGACCCCAGCTACCCAGAGTCAGTGCATTATTTACAAAACATTGGCATGATCACAAGAAAGATCAAATCCCGAAAGACCGATTGGTTTAGTAGCCTTGGAAACACTAGATATAATCATAAAGTTTTACATTACATTTCAAAGTGAAAAACTACTACAACAACAAAGTCTTCATATCCACACTATTAACCCCTCATAATATCCCTGCAAGTCATTCATAATTTACTTCTTCACTACCTGGGAAAAATAAAACATAGAAAAGGGGTGAGCTCAAATGCCCAGTAAGGATAACAATATAGCGGAACATTCAAAATAAGCATAAACATTTAAGGCAATGAATTACTAAAACAAAAGCCTTTTAAAATTGAACTTCAACATAGTATGGCAAAAGTAAAATGAAATAATGCCATTTACTTGTTCACATGGATATTCTACTAATCGAATAATCACATGCAATATCAATAACCACTTTCATAATTATGGAATGCATAATGTCAAACGTTAATTTCATTGTCTAGGCCTCATCCCAAGACCTAGGGGTTACTTCTAACCGGAACCCAACCCGGAGTGCCTCTAATAACCGGACACCAACCCAGAGTGCCTCTAATAACCGGACACCAACCCGGAGTGCCTCTAATAACCGGACACCAACCCGGAGTACCTCTAATAACCGGAGACCAAACCGGAGGGCTTACTTTTACCAGTCCCTAACCTGGAGGGCTTACTTTAACCAGTCCCCAACCTGGAGGGCTTACTTTTACCGGTCCCCAACCCGGAACATACTTGTTTAGCACATTCATCTGAAGAAAAGTTTGAAATATAACATAAACATTCGGGTTAAAACTAGCATACGAAATGTCAATAGTTTCACCATAAACTATGAATGGTATAAAATAGCACATCCACATTCAAACATATCACAAAACCTTCAATACAATATAGAAGTTTTGTATTATAATAAATCAACTTCAAATAATCTTAAAATCCATCAAAGGATGTTGACATAGATGAAATCAAAATTCTTTTAAAAGAAGTATCTCCTTTTATTTTGAAAACATTTAAGATCCATATAAAATAAAACATTTTCTTTGAAAATATTCTTATAATCTTGTAAGGAAAGATTCGACGATTTTATAACGGCGGAAAGTAACTGCCCCGCCGTATAAGTTAAAACAAACATTCTTACCTCAATTCTGTCGAAAAGGTTAAAAAGGACCTTGTTTTGAAAACGACGGAAAGATTCCTTTATAAACCTCTTATAAAAAGTCAAACAAGGGTATAAATGACTTTAACCCATATTCTTGTAAATAGTAAAAATGTTTTGAAATAAATTTCGAAGAAACATGGATGTGGATGATAAAGAGATCCCAGTAGATTATTACGTATAATACAACCTCGGATAATGAAGAGATTGTGAAATAACCCTTACCAATTTGGTAACTTATGAAACATACAACCCATGAAAGAGGTATCATACAATGAATATGTAAATACACATAAATTAGAGTGTATTACACAAAGAATATAATTATGGGTAGTACATACACCACACAAAAGGTGATGGTGGCAATATGGCATGAATCTCACGGGAATAAGGAGTGAGATGAAAACCCCTTACCTTGTACTTTTCCTTGGTTGGGGTAGGTTAACCTCCTGTATAATGGTGAAATAATTGTTATTAAATTATAAAAGAATCATATATATTAATATGATATCATATATGATCTTTTAATATTGATTTGATAATAATATCTTAGTATTATCGCTGTTTCGGGTGTGAACTTACTTGTTTGCTTTTGTATGTTTTGTTACGTAAGACATGTTTGTAAAGGATAAGTTGTATATTATTCAAATCCAGAATGGTATCAGGTCCTTAAACATCATTTTTAAATCATCAAATGATAATTATACTTTAATGGATACGATGGAGAATGAATCTCATCGCGTTCGTGGAGACGGTAGTCCGTACGTACGCACGAACGCTACTTCCATTTAATTTTTATTTTAAAAGAATCGAATACAAATGATACATAGGTATATTACTATTCCAGTATAATATAATATTTTATACATGTTACTTAAGTTCATTAACACCATCCTTTATACGTTCCATGTGTGGTATGAACGAGTCATATCATTTTAAGGGGGCGGTAGTCCGCACTTCCTCAAATGAAATTATCGTATGTATATACAACATGAAACGAATAATGGTATGAAATAAAATGGAATTACAGAAGCTTATATATAAAATATATATCATTAATATCATATTTAATTACAGTTCCATCATAATGGCCACCATGAGAGGCGGTAAGATGTATTTGAACAATCATCGTTTCGTGAGGCGTTAGTTTTCCATCCACAGAAACATTATGTTCATCATCCATTAGATGGAGTTGTGTGTATGTGTAGTTTGAATCCTTCTTATAACAACATCCTAGTATATTAAGGATACTGGTGTTGTTACAAAAGAAAGGAAATAAAAAGAGTTTGGGGGTTGGAGAAGCAAAATAAATGAAAATAATTTAAGAGAAATCGTTACCTTTAATCTAGGTAACTCACTTTGGTTGGAACCAAAGGACTTCTTGAAATGCTTTCTGCCTAAGGGGAAGCTTCAAGGAGGAGTAGAGGGATGTGGGGAGCTTAGTTGGGCAGAGTTTGGACGAGCCAAGTGGCTTGAGAGGTGTGAGGAAAAGAGAAGGAGGAGTTCCCTTTTATAAGAGGGGTGAGGGGCACCTTTGGAAAAGCTAGAAATATTAATTTATAATAAATTCATATTCGGTTTCCAAAGGCTCCAAAGTTGACTATTCAAAGGATGAGGTAGGTATAGGTCGAAAACAACTCATCCAATAGAATTTAGACAGGTTTGGGTACTTATATTAACCTTATCTTTAAGTATTAACTCTAAGTTAATTAGTTTCACTTTTACAATGTCTCTTTGTATTATTATATAATATGGTTAATAAACTTACTATATACATCCAAGCGACCCCCAAGTGGTCCATTAATGAATAACCTATCATAATATAAGTCTCTTGGCCGAACCTTAGATTTTTAGGATTTTAATATCAATTAATAATATAATATTTGTTTTAAGAATTCTTTTATGTCAATTTTGACACTATTGAATAGTTGATTTTTGTGAAACTCATAACAGATTTATTACTTCGAACAAAGTCCATTAAATCAATCCTAATATATCATATTATCCTAGAAAATTAGTTTAATTCATTAAAAGTTTCATATTATATTTATTTGGGTATTTATAATATCAATTATTTTAATTTTTCACTATTATAGTAATTACTGCATCATCATTGTGTCATAAATAAAATAAATTATTTAATGTCTAAAAATTATAAATAAAATATCATTATGTAGGAAATATTTTTATATTTCTAATGAATATTTATAATCTAAAATCCAACATGTATAACCCTATGTAAAAATTGTTCTTCTAAAAGATGTAAGCTTATGCCATTTTTATTTTTATTTTAGCTTTATTAATATAATGTGTCATTATCACTTACAAGTGGATCCATGGGGTCCCAAAATAGACCCAAAGATGCCCATGGTCGACCATGTATCAACCAATAGGGTTAAGACACGTTTTAGGCTAATTTAGTATTATTATAATATTATTTTTTAACCCTTATTTACCGGATTTACCCTTAACCATGGTAAATAAAATATTTACCGCAGTAATTATTCAAAATGTCTAAAAATAAAAGTTACCTATTTACACAATTTGAACATACTGATTCCAAATATGGAATCCATTTTTCTAAATTCAAAACACAGAAGTGGCAGAAATTAATTTGAAATTAATTCCCGCTGTCAAAACAAAAAGCGTGTTTTTAAGAGATAATAACTATCAAAAGATTGACACTTGTTTATGTTCGGTTTAATTGTAAAATTATGTCCAATGATAAACATTAAATTGAATGGTAAAAATATATTCTAAATATACTTTAAAACCACTCAAATTCATAATTTATCACTATTAATTATTTTGATTAAAAAAGTTGTTTTTAATTAAAATTTAGAAATTTTCACTATTCATCAAAATATGAAAGTTATCCGAAATGTACCAAAATTTCATCCTAGGCTAATTTTGATATTCCGAATCCAAAAATGAAGTCCATTTTGAAATATAGAATATATATGATTTCAAAAAGTAGGTATTACTATTCACAACGGTTAGTTTAATTAGTTGTGGTGTGTGTTAGAACTCGAGGTTGCGTACAACACACGCTATCGCATTATTCGAAGGGAAACGTACCGTGGAAGCTTGGGGTGTTTCATTTTAAATTTTTAATTTCTCCATTTAGTCAAAAAGATTAAAATATTGTATTTAAAAAGGTTTCACTATTAGAAGTTGATAAAAGTGAAATACTGAAAATGAATCTGTTCTTGCATTATGACTAAGAAACTCATAATAGGGATTCTAAAATTATAAGGATTATATAAAGTTCAAAATATAGTTAATACTATTCATGACCTCTTTTAATGGTGTGATTGAACTCGGTGTTGCGTGCAGTGCAAGTTATTGAATTATTTTGAAGAAATAACACATTATGAATTCTTGGGGTGTTACATTCTCCCCTCCTTCAATAAATTGCGTCCTCGCAATTTGAAATTTTTCTTCAAAAATAAAAGGTTGAAAGTAGAAAATATATTTGTGGGAAAACCCACATTGGAAATTGGGTTACTAAAATTTAGTCTTAATATGAGGAAAAAAGAAATGAAAGGGTCACCACCAAATTATGATCTCGATTAGGAGAACATTGGTGGCAATTAGAGACATATAATTGGAGGAAAAACGTAAATATTTATAGGTAGTGATTGAGGTCATCAATCACAAACAAGTATAAAATTGAGGTACTTAAACTCATCAATCTATGATGATTTGAAATACCATCGGTTCAACAAAACATAGGGTATTAGGATAACACATTTTGACGTTTCAAAATATCTTAGTTGAAATCCCACATCGAAAAATGAATTAATGAGGTCTCTATTTAAAATAAAGAGTGGAAAGTATGAAGATTACCGAAAATAACACATACTAGGGTTCCATGTAGGAAAATATGGATATGGAAGAGAAATCTAACCATCAATTATCTGATGGATAGTGGTAGAGAACATGGCTATGAAAAGGCCAACAATCCCAAAGCCATGAATTAGTGATGATTTAAGGTACCATCTAGGACAACATTTTTGTTCTAAGTTCCTTTTATTAATGTTGAGGAATATATTTATGAGATTGGCTAAGATCATAAGGAGATATACTTACTTTATAATTAGAGTTTTATCCATTAATAAATTTCTACCACAAACTCATCTTTCACTCTAAAAGATAATAGAATGTAATTTTTTTATTTATACTATTCGTACAGGGTTCCAAAATAAATGAATTTATAATTCATCTACCAGATCTTTAAAAAAACAACATTATTTAATCCAGGACATCTCGTGGGCCAGTGGTAGGTGATACACCCTTGTCGCCCTTCGGTTGCGGGTTCAAGTCTCGCAGCCTTGCCGGACGCGACGGGTTGCCGCCCGACCTCCGGGTTGTTTTTTTGGCAATCCCAAATAATCCAAACTAGAACTATACAAAATACTTCTGTCCAAATTCACAGTCCAACATTTATAAGGAAGGTAAACATAATGTAGATCCTTTTTACCCCGTAATAGCATATGAATACCTTCATCATGTATTATTTTAATACACTGAAACATCCTAAATTACCATATTCCTTATTGATTACATTCATGCTCCCTTATTCCATATAGAAAGCTGGATATACTTCATTAATCCAAAAATGTTTTAAACCCCAACAATGATGGAACATACAAATCATTAATCAGTTCCAGGGTAGTCAAGAATATCCAATATAATTTATCCAAAACAATCACATATTATTCCAAAATCACTACCTCAGTATCAGAACTATATTATGATTTATCATTCCCTCAACCATATATTTTCCAAAAATTTATCCTGCTATTGAGTCACTTTTCTTTGTTCCACACAATCTCAAGTCCTTAATGAAATAGTACTGCAGTACAATCCTTATATACTCCATAATTATTATAACAAGTACATTGTTGATACAACACTCAATTGACATAATCAACATAAAAACTCTAATCATTCCTCTTCATCTGTGGTAGTATCATAACTTGATTATTATCCAATAACATCATTTGCGGCATAGTCTGATGATTGGGACATAGGTTCGTGTAGTGTCCAAACTCCTTGCAAATGAAGCATTGTACATTTAAAACCATTTTCTTACCCTTGCAGTCACGTACTTTGTGCCCTTTTCCTCCACACTTATAACAAACTCCCATTCCTTTCAGGCAAGTTCCAGGGTGTTTCTTTCCACAGTTACCACATATGGGAAAATTCTTCTTTTCCCTTTTCCCTTTATCCATCTTTCCCTCTTCCATCCTTTTCTTCTCTTGCTTCCCTTCAAATCCATAGGACTCAGTAAACTCTTTACTTATCTTATCAACACATGATATTATTTCTTCATATGATGATAATACATGGGAGAATATTTCTCTTATAAATTCTAGCTTAAGTCCATGAAAGATATGATCCTTCCTTCTCTTTGGATCATGTGCATTTCTGGAGTTCTCATTCCTTCTACTGGGCGCCATTTCTAAACAATGGCATAAACTAGATCAGTTTATGAATAAAAATACATAATCCCATACTTATAAAACACTTAACATAAATTGAACTATTTATGGATATAATCCATAATCATAAAAATGTTTTCTTTGAGGAAGTATATACTCATAAACCCTTCATAATGATTTGTAAAGAAAATGAGAGTTATCCTAAGCCTATCCCCCGGGAGTGTCGTAACCAAGAGTGCAGCAAGGCCCGTTGTCGTGCACCAGTTCCCGTTCGAGTCTAGCTCAAAGCGGTGTTTTCGGGTTTTACCCCTAGGTACATCTGTGCCAGAGCCGCCTCTACCTGCTCGTATCCAGACAGGGATGTATTGCTCGGAAAACTCACAAAATCTCTACAATACCGAAATTCTAGGAAGTTCTTCTATACTAATCCTCAAAGTTCATCTTAGGTCTACGTGCTCTAATCAGAGTTTATCTAAATCTAGCTTCCATGGTTTGTACTAAACTTCCTCTGATACCAACTGTAACGCCCCGACCCCAGCTACCCAGAGTCGGTGCATTATTTACAAAACATTGGCATGATCACAAGAAAGATCAAATCCCGAAAGACCGATTGGTTTAGTAGCCTTGGAAACACTAGATATAATCATAAAGTTTTACATTACATTTCAAAGTGAAAAACTACTACAACAACAAAGTCTTCATATCCACACTATTAACCCCTCATAATATCCCTGCAAGTCATTCATAATTTACTTCTTCACTACCTGGGAGAAATAAAACATAGAAAAGGGGTGAGCTCAAATGCCCAGTAAGGATAACAATATAGCGGAACATTCAAAATAAGCATAAACATTTAAGGCAATGAATTACCAAAACAAAAGCCTTTTAAAATTGAACTTCAACATAGTATGGCAAAAGTAAAATGAAATAATGCCATTTACTTGTTCACATGGATATTCTACTAATCGAATAATCACATGCAATATCAATAACCACTTTCATAATTATGGAATGCATAATGTCAAACGTTAATTTCATTGTCTAGGCCTCATCCCAAGACCTAGGGGTTACTTCTAACCGGAACCCAACCCGGAGTGCCTCTAATAACCGGACACCAACCCGGAGTGCCTCTAATAACCGGACACCAACCCGGAGTGCCTCTAATAACCGGACACCAACCCGGAGTACCTCTAATAACCGGAGACCAAACCGGAGGGCTTACTTTTACCAGTCCCTAACCTGGAGGGCTTACTTTAACCAGTCCTCAACCTGGAGGGCTTACTTTTACCGGTCCCCAACCCGGAACATACTTGTTTAGCACATTCATCTGAAGAAAAGTTTGAAATATAACATAAACATTCGGGTTAAAACTAGCATACGAAATGTCAATAGTTTCACCATAAACTATGAATGGTATAAAATAGCACATCCACATTCAAACATATCACAAAACCTTCAATACAATATAGAAGTTTTGTATTATAATAAATCAACTTCAAATAATCTTAAAATCCATCAAAGGATGTTGACATAGATGAAATCAAAATTCTTTTAAAAGAAGTATCTCCTTTTATTTTGAAAACATTTAAGATCCATATAAAATAAAACATTTTCTTTGAAAATATTCTTATAAGCTTGTAAGGAAAGATTCGACGATTTTATAACGGTGGAAAGTAACCGCCCCGCCGTATAAGTTAAAACAAACATTCTTACCTCAATTCTGTCGAAAAGGTTAAAAATGACCTTGTTTTGAAAACGACGGAAAGATTCCTTTATAAACCTCTTATAAAAAGTCAAACAAGGGTATAAATGACTTTAACCCATATTCTTGTAAATAGTAAAAATGTTTTGAAATAAATTTCGAAGAAACATGGATGTGGATGATAAAGAGATCCCAGTAGATTATTACGTATAATACAACCTCGGATAATGAAGAGATTGTGAAATAACCCTTACCAATTTGGTAACTTATGAAACATACAACCCATGAAAGAGGTATCATACAATGAATATGTAAATACACATAAATTAGAGTGTATTACACAAAGAATATAATTATGGGTAGTACATACACCACACAAAAGGTGATGGTGGCAATATGGCATGAATCTCACAGGAATAAGGAGTGAGATGAAAACCCCTTACCTTGTACTTTTCCTTGGTTGGGATAGGTTAACCTCCTGTATAATGGTGAAATAATTGTTATTAAATTATACAAGAATCATATATATTAATATGATATCATATATGATCTTTTAATATTGATTTGATAATAATATCTTAGTATTATCGCTGTTTCGGGTGTGAACTTACTTGTTTGCTTTTGTATGTTTTGTTACGTAAGACATGTTTGTAAAGGATAAGTTGTATATTATTCAAATCCAGAATGGTATCAAGTCCTTAAACATCATTTTTAAATCATCAAATGATAATTATACTTGAATGGATACGATGGAGAATGAATCTCATCGCGTTCGTGGAGACGGTAGTCCGTACGTACGCACGAACGCTACTTCCATTTAATTTTTATTTTAAAAGAATCGAATACAAATGATACATAGGTATATTACTATTCCAGTATAATATAATATTTTATACATGTTACTTAAGTTCATTAACACCATCCTTTATACGTTCCATGTGTGGTATGAACGAGTCATATCATTTTAAGGGGGCGGTAGTCCGCACTTCCTCAAATGAAATTATCGTATGTATATACAACATGAAATGAATAATGGTATGAAATAAAATGGAATTACAGAAGCTTATATATAAAATATATATCATTAATATCATATTTAATTACAGTTCCATCATAATGGCCACCATGAGAGGCGGTAAGATGTATTTGAACAATCATCACTTCGTGAGGCGTTAGTTTTCCATCCACAGAAACATTATGTTCATCATCCATTAGATGGAGTTGTGTGTATGTGTAGTTTGAATCCTTCTTATAACAACATCCTAGTATATTAAGGATACTGGTGTTGTTACAAAAGAAAGGAAATAAAAAGAGTTTGGGGGTTGGAGAAGCAAAATAAATGAAAATAATTTAAGAGAAATCGTTACCTTTAATCTAGGTAACTCACTTTGGTTGGAACCAAAGGACTTCTTGAAATGCTTTCTGCCTAAGGGGAATCTTCAAGGAGGAGGAGAGGGATGTGGGGAGCTTAGTTGGGCAGAGTTTGGACGAGCCAAGTGGCTTGAGAGGTGTGAGGAAAAGAGAAGGAGGAGTGCCCTTTTATAAGAGGGGTGAGGGGCACCTTTGGAAAAGCTAGAAATATTAATTTATAATAAATTCATATTCGGTTTCCAAAGGCTCCAAAGTTGACTATTCAAAGGATGAGGTGGGGATAGGTCGAAAACAACTCATCCAATAGAATTTAGACAGGTTTGGGTACTTATATTAACCTTATCTTTAAGTATTAACTCTAAGTTAATTAGTTTCACTTTTACAATGTCTCTTTGTATTATTATATAATATGGTTAATAAACTTACTATATACATCCAAGAGACCCCCAAGTGGTCCATTAATGAATAACCTATCATAATATAAGTCTCTTGGCCGAACCTTAGATTTTTAGGATTTTAATATCAATTAATAATATAATATTTGTTTTAAGAATTCTTTTATGTCAATTTTGACACTATTCAATAGTTGATTTTTGTGAAACTCATAACAGATTTATTACTTCGAACAAAGTCCATTAAATCAATCCTAATATATCATATTATCCTAGAAAATTAGTTTAATTCATTAAAAGTTTCATATTATATTTATTTGGGTATTTATAATATCAATTAGTTTAATTTTTCACTATTATAGTAATTACTGCATCATCATTGTGTCATAAATAAAATAAATTATTTAATGTCTAAAAATTATAAATAAAATATCATTATGTAGGAAATCTTTTTATCTTTCTAATGAATATTTATAATCTAAAAGCCAACATGTATAACCCTATGTAAAAATTGTTCTTCTAA
Organism: Viscum album; assembly: GCA_963277665.1. Classification (NCBI taxonomy): domain Eukaryota; kingdom Viridiplantae; phylum Streptophyta; class Magnoliopsida; order Santalales; family Viscaceae; genus Viscum; species Viscum album. Next base: position 927,358,948 of record OY728133.1, read on the forward strand.
AAGATGTAAGCTTATGCCATTTTTATTTTTATTTTAGCTTTATTAATATAATGTGTCATTATCACTTACAAGTGGATCCATGGGGTCCCAAAATAGACCCAAAGATGCCCATGGTCGACCATGTATCAACCAATAGGGTTAAGACACGTTTTAGGGTAATTTAGTATTATTATAATATTATTTTTTAACCCTTATTTACCGGATTTACCCTTAACCATGGTAAATAAAATATTTACCGCAGTAATTATTCAAAATGTCTAAAAATAAAAGTTACCTATTTACACAATTTGAACATACTGATTCCAAATATGGAATCCATTTTTCTGAATTCAAAACACAGAAGTGGCAGAAATTAATTTAAAATTAATTCCCGCTGTCAAAACAAAAAGCGTGTTTTTAAGAGATAATAACTATCAAAAGATTGACACTTGTTTATGTTCGGTTTAATTGTAAAATTATGTCCAATGATAAACATTAAATTAAATGGAAAAAATATATTCTAAATATACTTTAAAACCACTCAAATTCATAATTTATCACTATTAATTATTTTGATTAAAAAAGTTGTTTTTAATTAAAATTTAGAAATTTTCACTATTCATCAAAATATGAAAGTTATCCGAAATGTACCAAAATTTCATCCTAGGCTAATTTTGATATTCCGAATCCAAAAATGAAGTCCATTTTGAAATATAGAATATATATGATTTCAAAAAGTAGGTATTACTATTCACAACGGCTAGTTTAATTAGTTGTGGTGTGTGTTAGAACTCGAGGTTGCGTACAACAGACGCTATCGCATTATTCGAAGGGAAACGTACCGTGGAAGCTTGGGGTGTTTCATTTTAAATTTTTAATTTCCCCATTTAGTCAAAAAGATTAAAATATTGTATTTAAAAAGGTTTCACTATTAGAAGTTGATAAAAGTGAAATACTGAAAATGAATCTGTTCTTGCATTATGACTAAGAAACTCATAATAGGGATTCTAAAATTATAAGGATTATATAAAGTTCAAAATGTAGTTAATACTATTCATGACCTCTTTTAATGGTGTGATTGAACTCGGTGTTGCGTGCAGTGCAAGTTATTGAATTATTTTGAAGAAATAACACATTATGAATTCTTGGGGTGTTACAAAGGTAATGTTTTTTTTCTATTTAAAATTAAGGAACTTTTCTACCATTTTTATAGTGGAAGGAGAATGTTCTTTTGATCTCGTATGACATATTCAAATTTACCTGTTTTTATTTCATTGATGACCCCTTAGAATTCTTAAAAATATTAATCTATAAGAAAATGTTTTGAAAAGTATTTATCAATGAAAATTGTTTCCAAAATGGTTCTAAATCTATATTATATATTTTTATGGAAAATTGTTTTCAAAATGTTTTTCATGTTTTATTTTTATATTATCAGTGTGATTTAAAAAAATTATTTTTGAAAAGATTCCAAAAATTATTTTTATGTTTTCAATTTATTTTTAATGAAAAACCCTTCAAAAAATTTCATTCATTATTTAAATGTTTTCAATTTTTTCAAGGAAAAATTTCTTTAAAATGTTTTGATACTTAATTTAAATGATTTAATAGAAAAAGGATTTTAAACTAACTTCATATCTTCTATATAAATGTGTAATTATATTTTCTATGAATAATATTTTAAAATATTTTTATTTATTAGAAAATCTATTTTCAAACAATAAAGGATATTTTCCTTAAGAAACAATTTTGCAAGTTATTTTCCATCTAATATGACATATGTTGATGTTTGTTATGTGTTTATGGGAAATTATCTCAAGGATGAATTCATATCCTTTCTATGAATGGATTATTCTTAGTGTCAATGAATTTATAAAACCCATTTCCCGTCTAATGGTTATATGTATTTGTAATCAGATTCCCTTTGGTAGGGAATTATTTTTATGAAAAGATTATGAAACCTACAGATTTTTCAACATGTTATAGTGTGTTAAAATGTCTATGATATCCATTTAATTCCATAGATTATGATACATGATATTTTTATTTGTGATCTTTTTGAACATGTGTGTATGATTTTATTATGTAATGGGTTGGACATATAACTCCCTCTAATTCATTGGGAAATTATTTATATCTCATTATATAATGATGTGAATCAAATCGATGAGCTTTATCCAATATTGGATGAAGGGAAACATAATCTATTGCACCGAAATGACATCCATTAGAGATAGTGGTTTGTCCCGCCGATAAGGTGTAGTCACCAAGATGTTGGAGGAGGGGGGAAACCCATTCCATTACATGAAAATGCAGAAAACCCTATCCCATACAAAGAAAGAACATTGACTAGGGATGGTTGTGTATCCCGCCTAGATGGTTCAATTCCCATAATGTTCTCTGATAGGGTCTTGAAATGAATCTCAACTTAAAAAGAATTATACGACATGCTTTTTTATCCCACATTGTCATGTATTATTTCTATATTATGCAACAATGACCTCTTCTCTTAATTTCATTATGATCCATGTCTTATTCTTATGTTATTATTTTATGTCCTAGGTTTATTGTTTTATAATGATTAAAGTCTTATGAACTTCCATGATTTATTACTTTATTCATGTTTATGATCATTTACATGTATAGTGTGATCATATTGTGTTTTGATAATGTTATCAAAACCATTATTTCCCTTGATTATGCTTACATAGCTTCCTTGTTTACCCTTATAGAGCATTTTATATCACCCCTTTTTTATGTTTCCCTCCCCAGATTATGATGAAAGGTTTACGGTATAAATACTAAAGGTGTAAATCCTTATGGGATATGTTGAATATATTTCACCTGGATAATAGACATTGTTTCAATGTTTTCCAAGGCACTTAACATTTACTGTCCCGTGGAATGTATATTTGTATTATACTGATTATTAATTTAAAATAATGTTTTATACATGGTTGTTAAGCCTTGGAAATTATATTCATGGTAGCATTACGTGTTTTTAAATAGAATTTTATGATTATATATTTTATATATGGTTTACCCTATGTATAGTAACACACAGAATCCTAGAATATCCAAACGTGATACCACATCAAGTTAATGAAAATTTAATAAATAAATTATCGGTCACTATGAAATAAAATTATTTTTGGGACCAAAAAAATAATTTTCGGAACATTTTACCCCTATTGATATAAATAATCATATAATGTAATGTTACAAAAAATTCAACAAGGTATGTCTACTGATTGGAACAGTATGCATAATAAAATAATATTTTTCAAATATAGTAGGGAATGAATGACAAATAACTCAAAATTAACATCCAAATCACATTACATTTAACATAAATAATGTGAGTATTAAAAAATTTAATGAATGTGATATCCAAATATAAAAAAACATAATTTGGATACACCTTATCAACCCATTAAAAAATGATTCCAAAATAGTAAAACTATTATCTTTTTATCTACCAATGCCACACTCCCCTATTATGGTTAGAAACCTCCCATTGAGAAACACATGATAAATAATTTCAAAGTATTAGATTCTGAATAACCCAATGTTGATCCTATAAAAACAACTGATCCTATAAACCGCATGTGGAATAAATTCTGTGTAATATCAATTTTCTCATTATGTTACAACAATGAATAAAATCTATGTGATTATTTTATATGGAAATTTCAGTAACTGTATATTGAAATATAAATATTTAATTTTTTTTAATTTAGGTAAAATATACCAAATAATAGAGAAAATATCAATTTTTTATTTAAACATTGACAATTATTATGATATTTATGAGTTCATTGAAACACATTAATACACAATTTTTATGTAATGTATAGAAACTACATTAACAGAGTGAGAGATTAGTAGTTATGATTATATTAATTTATGTATATATTTTTTCTAAATGAACTTAATATAATAATTTAAAATTCAATGTAGTTTTAATGAATACTAAAGACATAATGTTTGAAAAAATATAGTGACTTATTGGTAAGAAAAACAATAACCAACAAATTAATAAAAAACTCCAATAAATATAATATTAAAATTTATAAAATCTACTAAGGTAAATGATAAATAACCATATATTATGGAACTATCCCTAGAGAAATAGAGGTTATGGAATGCTAGAATCCCCATATTAATCAATATATAAACCAACATTCTCATATAGCTTGTAGGCAGTTACATAGTGTGGAATCAAAAACTAAAATAAATATGACCATCATAGTAATAGTTGAATAATATATATTGTTATATAGGCTTGTATGATTCACATAATTCCATATGACTCAATTATTCCAATTTATTACATATGTACCTTGGGTTCCAATGATAAAAAATGTTCATCATTAATATTAATCATGAAATAAATCATGTAAAATTAGGGTGAAAAATAAAAACATACAAATAATCACATCTAAATAACCTTATCTAAAATATCACATTATTTCCCTAAATAATGTATTCTAATTGAAAAACAAATTAATCACATAACCAACAAGATGAAACTATAGTATAACACAAAATATCACTATATAATGAAACTTATATTGAATTTACCATCGTGAATTTGACCCTACATTGATAACCACAAAAAGTAATCATCTAAAATATCATTTCAAACTGTATTTTGAATTTAATCCCCGTGTTAAGATATAGAACTCCATAATTTTTTTTTCAAATATACCACAATATTTAGATTAAAATATTTTATTTGAAAATGATATTTACTTTCATGATAAAAATATATAACATATATAATATAGAATATAATTATAATTCGTGATCTATTGAATTATTGAAAGATAGTTTCAATTTTTAATAAATAAAAAATGAAAAAAATATATATTAAAAATCACAAAAACATTCCAGTACACAGTAGATGATATAATTTTTTAGAGTAATCTATAATTCATAAGATTTTCTTCTAGAAACATTTTCAAACAAATTATGCAATATCATAATACTTTTGAAATAATAGCTACTTGAAAAGGCCATCCAAAATATTCTAAAATCCTCTATTGAGAAATATAATGCAGTTCCAATAATATTGGACCTAAGAACCATTGAAAATACCACCCATATAAGACATGAAACCCACAATATATGTAAATCAAGTATATCATTACTGAAACTATCATAATTCAAAATATTTAAATGAATAATGGGATTAAAAATGTTTTGTGGCCATGTAATGGAAAATAAATAGAGTCACAAATAAACACTTACATGAACAAATTGTAAATGAAAAGAAACCTTCAAAGCAGTAAATAGGGATTAATAATTAACATCCTCCACCAAAAAATACATTAATAACCAAATGGTATAGATAAAACAACTATCCTACGGATTTGAGAACATGTAAATCTTGAATGAAAAACAGGATAAAATGGAATCAGATATGAGGAAGTAGATTAATAGAGTCATAATCATGGATAAATCACTCGAAAATGATAATTGGGAGCTCTATATCCAAAAGATATTAAGGGAAAATCATATAGTGGGTCTCCCTATATCTGAGAAACGTAAATGATGGTGGAAGAAAACCAATGGTGGTTTTAATTCAATAAATATAGACATGTAATTTCATAAAATTTATAATATATTAATAATTCATTTTTGACCACATTGTTTCAGAAAATATGTGTTAACCATGTAACCAACATGGAATTATAAAAGAATATTTTTATGTTCTATCCACATGGTTCCCCAAACTATGTTGAATACGTGTAATGGTAATCCCAAAATAATGGCACATTTCATTTTTTCTTAATTATAAGAAATATAACAAATATAGTTTTTCAATTAATATTCACTAACCATGTAGGGTCAGAATATATATATATATTATAAAAAATTAATTATTGGATATTTAATTAAATTTTCAATGTATACCTCAATCTATGTGGAAATCATATAAATTGAAAAAATATAAAAAAAATTAAACCAAGAACTCAATAATTATTCTATACTAAATAATTAATCAATGTAATACAAAAAAGTTATATTTTATTTTAAAAATTATTCCCAAAAAATACCTAAATTAATCAATGATTTATGCATTAAAAATCCACAAAAACCCCTAATTTGGAATTAGAATCTCCAATCAACATGATTGATGAAAAATATCTATGTTGGGGAAACCAACACATGATAATACTTATCTAAATCCAAAAATGATATCGAATAATTCTCATAAATATGATAATTTTTCCCATCATAAGTTTTATATCATATTATATATATATATATATATATATATATGAAACTATTTTATGGGATTTAAAATAAGTATGGATAAAAACAACTGGAATGCATATGTAGTTAATTTTTATGATTTCATATTTATTTTGTTAGGATTTTATTTGATTCTAGGATGTCTTTCATATATAGAAGAATGATATTCTTTATGATACAAGATTTGATTGATTAATATAATTAAGATATAAAATTTTAGGATTATTATTTAATGAATAATAGTTATTATATTAAGATAATATTATATATGTATTTTGAAAATTTATGGAAATTGGATGATTGTCCTCTGTATGTGAATTATTTACTAAATGGTTGATATGGTTTATATGGTCAAGAACTATTCGATGAATCAAATACAGACAATGTAAGTTTAATTTGGCACCACGGTATGGCTCATTGGCTGTCCAAAAGAAAAAACATGAGGGCGAATCATTTTATATATAAGGATCATGAAATACCTACCTAAGGGTTACTGGATCTCTATGTATTGAAATACAATGAATCATAAATACCAAGAATCATATAGAGTTTAGAATTCTCATGTGTCATCACTCATCGATTTTATAAAATGGTTTCATAATTTACATAAATAATTATCAAGTGATTTTTTTTAAATGTATATGTTTTATATAGAAACATAATTTTTCAAAAGACTGATATAAAATAATGTTAATTCTTTTTCTGTTTTAATGAATATTTTTTATAGTTGAATTTAGATGATTATATTTTATCAAATTTTGTTAGAAGTGTTTTTCTATATATGAAAAAATTTATAAATTCATTTTATAAATTAGAAACCCATATAATTATTATACATGATCTAAATGTAGATGATTATATTGGTAAAATGGAAAACATACACATACCTTATCATCCCCCGTATCATTGTGATTTCAAAACAATATTACCTTTATATCTATAACATTTTTGAAAAATTTGGAGATGTTTATGTTTTCAGTGACATTTAAAATGGGAATAGAAAATTATTACCATGTTGGGGATCGATTTGTTTCACTAGAGAGTCACATGTGTGGAATAGGGACACACGATATATATTTTTATCCCATTATGGTGGACCAATGTAGTGTAATGTGATGAAATATAATGAAAAGATACATATTCAATAGACTAGATTATTTTTTGAGTGATTTTGATAATAGTACTTGAAATTTAGATCTATGAAGAAGAAATGTCATATGTATATTATGACCTGATTGTTGAACAGAATCTTGTCTAGTGATGTTCTAGTTTATTTCATTTTGTGCAGATCATTACCAATTCAATGTTCATTTTTTCAGAAAACCACTTGTATGTTCTATGTTGATACTATATAATATATTATACAAGAAAAAAATTGGACATTAATGTATTTATTCATTATATGTTTTTTTATTTAAATGATACTTTTCTGGTGATATATTAAGAGAACATGTGGTATTATAGTATGAAAATAATTAACGTGTTATCAAATAAGAAGAGGAATAAAATTTTTGATCTTTTTTATAGAGTTTTGGTTGAGACTCATGAATTTATTCTCAAATGTATTTTATTATTTCCAAAAAAACATCTCATGTTCACTTGAACAAAATAAGGAATATTAAATATATTTTGTGTGGTCCCAACTATTCATAGGTGTTCATGAAAAGGGAAATAGTTATATATCTTTACATTAGGATTTATTTTTAATAAAGAGGGTGGCCTGGGATCATTTCTGATATTTATATCATCAATAATTAATAATGGAGATATGAAACAATGTTAAATCCATAGATACATTTTAGAAGGGAAACATGGATGGATATTATAATGAACAGTGATACAGTTTTTCAATAAATTGTTCTATATAATCATTGAACATATAATCCTAACATTATTATATAATCAAAAAATAATGATTGCTCAAAATAAGTAATTAAAAATTAATAAATCAAATTTTCCCAGGATTTTATATTATCAGAATATATCTGATGACATAAACCATATAAATGATGTATTAGAACCATCTGATTTTAAGGAATGAAGAGGAAACATGAATTGAACATCAATGAGAATCTATTTGGAATCAATGATGGTGTGTTTGGGATAATCCCTTCATTCTATGAAGAATACCAATGTGATAATAAACTATTAAATATATTCTCATTTTTAAAAATGTAAACATTACTCACATGATCATTTCCCATAAGAAGTGAGTAAGAATTGATCTCTATATTTGTATTTCCCCCTCCACTAATATAAAATTTCACTATACACATTAACTAAATGTATATAAATAAAAGATTAAAACATGTTATAATTTTTCATACTAACATGTGGATAATGTGAAACCCAATGAATTTGTGGTTTTTCAAATAAATTTTATCTCTTTGATACTTTTAAAAACACAAATCATTGAGTTAAAAATATATGTGACAAGTAATTAATTTTTTTTATTGTTATAGTTATCATATACCCATTTGAATGATGTTTATTAATATTGTTAAAAAATGTATACAAATATATTTTTTTATAAATGTGTGAAAAATGTATTCCTTTGTGACTATTAATTAAAAAAATAGAATATTAAAATATTAGAAAATAAAATAAATATTTTATTAAAGAAACATTTTTATGAGAAAAAACATGTTTTACCTCAAATAAAATATAAAAATAACATTTTGGAGAATTATATTTTATAAATATATAAATTCAACATGAATAAATCTATTTAATATTCTTATTATATTTTTTCTAGATTGAGAAAAGAGTAAATCCAATATTATGCTTAATAATGTTTTTAAAAAACTTTTTTGCGGCCTTATTCTACTATATTTTAAAACTATTTATTCAAAATATTATTAATTTTTTTTTTCAAAAATATATGTTTAAATGTTGAAATAATCATATCGAAATAATTTTATGATGAATTTATCTGTTTTTTGGAAACAGTATAATTTTTTTCTCAATAGGGAAAATACAAAATATTAATTAAAAATAACCCATTTGTTTTAAATATTTATAACAATTATTTATCTTTTTGAGATTATTTAAATTAATTTTAGTTTATTATATATCATTTATACTAATTTATTTATATTAAATAATTTTCATAATGAATTTTTATTCATAAACCTTGCATTCTTTTGAAAATTTTCTCTTTCAAACCCTTCATTCTAAACATGTCATTGATATTTTTCAAAAAAAAAAATCTCTTATGAGAATTGGGAATTTAAATATGGATTCCACCATATGAATATGAATAATCTATATTATATTATAATATTATCATAATATTCGACCACAATTAATAAACAAAACATTAAAAAAGTATTTATAAAGTCTTAGGTAAAATGAGTTTACCATGGTGAGGGGTTAAACATAAAAGATCTATGTTAAAATGACTAAAACATGACTAAAATCAATTTCATAGAAATAGGATTCTGCCAGAATTTTCAATAATAGATATTAATATAATTTGGACTCTTTTTTAATGTGAAAAACAAAGGTACACTATTTTTTGGAAATTACAATTGTACCACTCACCTTACGTATAAAAGGATGCCGTCTCATTTATTCTTCAAAACAACGAAATCTTTTTTCAGAAAATATATACCCAGGTACATTAAATATTTTCCTCATTTATTCCTTTTGATTTATTTTTTTTCATAAAATCATCATATGAACGATTATGTTATAAACACCACGAGGACCCTCAATGATGAGGTAATGTTCTTGAACAATCATTTTTATTTTATTTATTTCAAATATTGATAAATTATCATTAAAACAATATTACCTATAAAATCATCCAATTTCATATACATAAAAGTTTAAATTACATTTAAACTATATAAAATCCTATCTATAACCCTCACATGGTGTTTCAAAATGATCATTCTTATGTACAGAAGAGTATAAACATGCTAAATAATATATTGTTTTTTTATCACCACCCATAATTAGGTTTGATGATGGATATAAATTAAATGAATGTTATTTATAAAATAATTTTACATTTTATTCCTTATATAATAATTATGATTTTAATTACCATTCCATATGGGATATAATAACGTCAATCCTATATATGGGGGACTACCACCTCACAGAGTTATGTGATAAATATTTCACAAAGAAATTACATGGAAGATAATATTGATAAATATATAAGATTTAATTGAAATAATTATGATACAAATGAAATATTTAAAATTTTGAAAATTTTTATATCATTTTTCCTTACATTTTCTCTCACTAAATGATGAAAACATTGTTCATGTACGTGTCGATTATCACATTCCCAAAGCAACGTGAAACTATATTCATCACCAGGCCACTGAGATGATTTTTATTTGAATTTTTAAATGAATTATATTTTATTTATTATTTTATTAAAATTATTAAAATAAAATTTGTTACTTACCATCATTCCAGAATATTCATTGAAAAATTGAAACATGAATCATGGAAATTTACAATATACCATCTTCATTATCACAATATTCTATCATTTATCTATTATATATTTAATGATTAATTTGGAAAATATAATTTATTCATAAATATAAAAATAATTTCATTATTATAATTCTGGATTTTATGTAAATGTGATCAATATAGGTGGACTAATAATAAAAAAATACATATAAAAAAGTGACTATTTTGAGAAACAAGACCATAACATAAACCTGTAAATAAAATGGTAATAAAAATACATATCTAAAAAACATATAATATGATATATATAAGATAATTTATCTAATATATTTATAAAATACTTCTAATTATACTATAGGTGGTTCAAACAAGCGTGAAGGATGTTAACAGAATGGGTAAGAAATTTTTTTTCTCAGTTTTCTTTTCGTTGAGACAAATGTCATATTTCCCACATGTTTGTATTATGTGATTTATATAAATTACATGAATTGATTTTACTATTCTTATAAATAAAATTATTGGTATTTATATAAAAATTTTATGATCTCCCTTTAATGGTGTTTATGTTTTTAATGTCATGAATTCAATAATAGATTTTGTCTCATTTTTCTTCTATGATATATAAGATTATCTTATACACCTATCATCATGTATGAGGTGTATATACATACCATTGGGAATTTTATATCATTAATTTATTTATACACATTGAGATTTATGTTATATTTTATTATATTCTTTAATTTGGAATATGATATAATGTTAACAAAATAGTAATGATTTTATGTTTAAAAATCATTATTTATGAGCACTTATTCTGACTATTCTTCTAATGATATTATATTATAATCCATATATCAAGAGACTAATGAATTTTTCTATAAATTATTTATTTTATGATATTGGATATTTTTTACTTCATTTCTCTATCTTTATTAACTAAAATTTACAAAAATAATGTTTTAATTAATATTTAATACCACAAGATTCCACGGTATGTTTTTCTTTGAATAATACAATAGCATGGGTTGTTCGCAACATCAACTTCCAGCACACCAGGACCAATCAAACTAGATGTTATGAATATTAATACCCACGTTTTCAAATTTTATAAATCTTATTTCTTAAATTGGACTAAATTTTTGGAATTTTAATATCAAAGTTAGCTTATCTTGATTTTTTTCTATTTTTCTAAAAACATTCAATTTTTGCTGAATACTGTTAAACAATTCATTTTTGTTTCAAGCCAACTTTTATATAAACAATTTTTATCAATATTTAAATTTATTTTAAATTCAATATACATACATATTTCTTATATTAGATCATTGTATTTTATTGGATTCATTTTAAAATAAGGTTAGATGTATAAAAGATTATTGATTTTTTAATTTCTTTTACCAACCATATAGATACATTTGATAATTTTCATAAAACATAATTATACCACTTCTAGAAATTGAATATCAAAAATCTGAGAGGCATAGTTTACATCAGTACATCAAATGTGTTTGAATAATATGAAAATAATTTTTATTGAATAGTAACTTTGGAATATTATTCACCACGGTTAAAAGTAAATTGGGTAATTAAAGGTAAAAATGAAATTATAATTACCATAAAACATGTTATTATTCTATTGGAAAATATTATTTCTACAAAAATCATACTTAGGAATACAATATGATCCTTTTGGTTTGCTTGAATTAGATTAGTATGTTTATTAGTATTTTGTTTAAAGAAGAGTTAAAAGTGTTAAATTCAATGCTTAATAGCTAAAACATTTTCAATATAATGTTATACAGAATTTAATTTCGACTGTAAATATTATTTATAAAGATAAAAATATTCCCTACATAATGGAATTTTATTTTTTAGTTTATAAATTCAATAATTAAATTTATTTAAGAAACAACGATGATGCAGTAACTATATTATTATTGAATGATTAAAATAATTGATATTATAAATATAAATATAATTGTAAATTTATATGATTGTTGTATTAAATGAATTTTCTAGGTTAATATGACACGTTATGGCGGATTAAATAAATTTTGTATGATGTTATAATTTTTTTGGACTCTCAAAAAAACCAAATATTAAATGGTGTCAAAATTGAGATAAATGAGTTTATAAAACAAATAAAATATTATTACTTTATATAATATTCATAAAAATATAAGGTTAATCCAATGGATATAGATATGGTTATATATATTAGTTGTTAACCACTTGGGGTTCTGTTGCAGTTTTATAGTATGTTTATTAACCATTTAATATAGTAATACATGAATACATGGTAAAAGTTATACTATTTAACTAAGAGTTTATCCAAAATTATAAGGTTAATATAGTGACATAAACATGTCTAAAAACAATTGGTTGAGATTTTTTTGACCCATCCACATCTTATCCTAGAAATAAATTTTTTTTGAGACTTTATAAACCGAATATGAATGTAAAATAAATTTATATTTAATACTTTTCCTAAAGTGACTCCCATCTATCCTATAAAATGGTACATCACCTTCTCTCAAAATCACACCTCCAGATCCATTTTTCTCAGCCAAAACCTGCTCAAATATCCTCCCAAATACCTTCAATTCAATCAAGAGGACTTAATTTTATCAGAAGCCTACCTAAAATGTCTTCTTGATCAAATCAAAATGAAGCACGAGAAGAAGATGTAATAATTTCAACCCCTCTTACAATGTACTTTTCTTCTTATACATCTTAGTTCATTTTTGTTTCCATAAAAAATTAATAAATCTAGTACTTTATATATATTCTGTTGTTATTGTACATATGGTACAACCATATTCATTATTCTATGCATCCTATGAATGAAAATGTAACCATACATGTGTACGTATGGCTTACCACCTCCATGTCATTGTGTAGATTGTTATTCACCACTTAATTATTTTGATTGGTATAATATTGAGTATAATTGATTTAAATAATAAATATAACATTTTAATGATTCTTTATATATTATACACCATCAATTTACATCTGATTTAACCATCAATTGGATGATATTTTGGCTCGTGTGTACGTATGGATTATCGTCTCTATGAATGCGTTAGATTCATTCCTCATCATAATCTTTAAAGAATAATGTTCATTTTATGATTAAAAATAATTTTTATGAAATTGAAATAAATTTTTATATGAATAAAATACATCTTATCCACAGAAAATATGACTTATATAACAAAATATATAAAGGAAAACGAATAAATTAACACTAGAAACAATTATAGTACTAGAATATTGTTAAAAATGAAATATTAAAAGATCATATATGATATTATATATTGGTATGTGTTTATTGAATAATTTTAAAAAAATATTTCACTATTATATATGAGGTTAGAATACCCTCAAACAAGGAAATGTACATGTTATGTGTTAATTTTACAATCTCTTTATTTTCCAAAGTTGTTTATATGTAAGTATCTACTTGGACCTCTTTATCATCCACTTCTGTATTTATGAAAAATGTATTCAATAAAAAATTTAATATTTCCTGGACTATGGGTTACATACATTTATATCATTTTTTGACTTTAATAAAAGGGTTATAAAGGAATGCTTAGGACGGTTTCCAAACAAGGTCCATTAAGACCTTTTTTGACGAAATTAAAGAATTAATGTTTTCTTTAACATGTACGGCGAGTGAAGCTATATTCCACTCTTATAACACCTTATAATCTCCCTTTACAAAATTATAATAATATTTTCAATATAAAAGTGTTATTTTATAATTATGTGACATTTAAAAAAATTTAGAAAGAGAAAGACATATTTCTCTCAAATAGTTTTGATTTCATCTGTGTCAAGATCCATTTATGGATATTACACAAGTTTGAATTTTATTAATTATGATACAATCATCTATATTGTACTGATGGTTTTGTGATATTTTTGACAGTGGATGTGTTATTTTTATACAATTCATGGGTTTTAGATAAAGTATTATTGTTGCATATTCTAGTTTTATTATGAATGTTTATGTTATGTATCAACCTATTTATTTGAGGAAAGAATTTGATTTATAAAGTGATGGGTGGAGCCCTCTATATCTCCTCTATGCTTCTAAAGGTATAGTAAGGAAATATTTTATTTGTGAAAAGGACATTACAAAATATTATTTGTAGTATAGGAAAGTGGCATTGACGATGAGGTAATGATGTCTGAAATTAGGCATTCCATCATTATAAAAATAGCTATTGATATTACATGTGATTATTAGACTACTAGAATATCTATGTGAATAAGTAAATTGCATAATTTTTTTGATCATTGAAATATTATGCTGAATTTTAAGTTTAAAATGATTTTTTTAGTACTATAAATTTCCATAAATGTTTATGAATATTTATTATAGTTTCTACTATATTGTTATCCATATAGAGCATCTGAGATCACCACTTTCTATGTTTTAATTAATCCAAGTATATGAATAGGTATATTACGGTTATCCTTTAGGAATATGAAAAGGGATATAATAGTTTTTAAAGAGTACACAATGTTGTTTTTTTATTTCATGATTTTATGTAAAACATATGTATGTATTCAGTACATCCATGGCTACTATATTGTTCGATATTTTGGGACATTATTCCTTGTATCATTTAAATGTTATTTAATATTGCACCGACTCTAGGTAAATGGGGACGGGGTGTTATAGTTGGTATGAGTGGATGTTTTTTTAAAATTGTGGAAATTAGATTTAGAAAAAATCAGAATAGAGAACATTTCCCTAAGATAGACTTTGAGGATTAGAATTGAATAAATTCCTATATTTTTTGTAATTTTGAGATTTTTTGAATTTTACAAGCAATACATGTTTTCTGGATACTAGAAGGTGGAGGATGCTCTGGAAAAAATAATCCTAGGAGTGAAACCACCAAGAAAATGTTTCAGAAATGACCATGGCTGTCCTGTAACACGAAAATGGGCCCCGCTACATTATTTTTTACAAACATCCTAGGGGATAATCATCAGATAATTCATATTTTATTTTAAAAACCATTATAATGGATTTCTGAGTAAATATCTCCTAAATTTTTTTATTATGGATTATATTATTGAACTATTCAATTTATTTTATGTATTTTACTAGATTGGAATTATGTACTGTGATTTATAAACTAATCCATTGTTTGCTATTGATTAGAAATGGAGACAAGTGGATGGAATGGAAACCATACCAATACATATATTCCATGTTGGGATTTACCTCTTACTCATGATAATTGTTATGGAGATGGTGATTAAACCAGTGGTGAAAATCTTATAACCATACTAGGACATCCCATACATGTCCTGAAAAGTATCATTACCCATATGGAGCACGCAGATCCACAACGTGAAGGATTAATGTTAGACCCCATCATGAGTAATAAACCCCTAGTATTCAATGGGAATACAAATCAATTATTTTCTAAGAATGGATATGTTCTATAAAAAAATATTTTATGCCATGGGGAGTAGCGAAAGGGGAAATTTGTCATCGCAGTTTATCGCATCCTGGGAGATGCAAGATCAAGGCTGGTCATTAATTC
Source organism: Viscum album (assembly GCA_963277665.1). Classification (NCBI taxonomy): domain Eukaryota; kingdom Viridiplantae; phylum Streptophyta; class Magnoliopsida; order Santalales; family Viscaceae; genus Viscum; species Viscum album. The sequence continues at coordinate 927,375,201 of OY728133.1, forward strand.
AAATCACAAAGGGGGTGGAGAATTATAAAATATATAATGGAGGGAGTGCAAAAAATTATATGAGAAAATTAAATTCCTTGTGGCCATTTTGAAGTTATTGAAAGGAAATTTTTGTGTTTGAGGCAAAAAGAGATTGAGAAAATCACAAAGTAAAAGGCCGACATTACATGGTTATCATGGCATGCAACCAATTATATTCATAAACAAATGATTAATTTTGATTGATTTGTTGATGAGATAAAACCATTTCTCTTTCGTGCATTAGTCTCACAATACTTATCATCGTACGAAGATATTGTCTCATGTTATATCTACGCAGAAAAAGAATTCTATAAGTGTTAATATGTTAAAAAAAGAAAGAGAAGAAAAGATCTACTAAACAATATAGAAATTAAAATATGGTGAATAAGGTAAAAGTTAAATTTATATCCCGTAGTAAATGTAGGAAGAAACACCCTATAACATTTTGGAAGGGAATGTGAGCCTTTTACAAATGTGGTGAAAAAGGAATCAAGCACGTGATTGCAATGGAATTAAAGAGGATTCAATGTTGAATGATACAGTTTTAGAGAAATGGGGAATTATGCAAATGAATGTCTTAAGGGCCAAGGAAACTTACCATAGAAAAGGTCAAGGGAGCACGGAAATGCTTATATGATCTCTAATATTGAGGGTGAAGCTCCGAATAATATTATTGAAGGTAATTTAATTGTATCCTTTAATTTTTTTCAATTATTTATTTGATTCTATATCATTGCATTGTTTCATATCATCCAAGTCTCCTAATAAAATTAGATATTTCCAATTTGATTCAACAAGGGAGTGTTCCGTCAAAATTCTTAAGGGATGTGTCATTGAAAATATGGGTTTTGAATAAGTTCCCATTTAGGCATATAAATGTGCCTTATCTACTGATCGCATCATCATACCCATTATTGAATTTGATATAATCCTCGATATGGATTAGATTTTAGACCATTGTGTGAAAATTTATTGTAAGTGTAAAGAGGTTACAATTTTCAATGATGATAAGGAGTACATAATCTTTAGAGCGGAAACATCACCATCTTATTCTTTTCTCGATCCACCGCCAATATCTCTAATAAATGCAATTATCATGGTGTAAGTGAATGAAATAACTATGGGTGAGAAAGGAATGTTAAAATATTAGATGTACCTATAGTTTAGGAATATGTTGATGTGTTTCTAGAGGATATACGTGTATATCTTCTTGAACAAGAAATTGAGTTTTCCATTGATTTATTCTGTGGTTAAAGTCCCATATTGAAGACCCCTTATATAATGGACACTATCAAATTTGAGGAACAAAAAAGACAACTTGAGGAATTTAGTAATAAATGATTTATTCTCACTATTGTTTCCCTATGGGGAACACCTATTTTTTTGTTAAGAAGAATGATGGATCTATGTGTTTGTCTATTCCCTACATAGAGATCAATGCTATTAAAATAATGAGAAGGTAAGCCCTACCTCGCGTGGATGATTTATTCTGTCAACTTCACGGAGCTCAATACTTTTCAACATTTACTTTCAATATGGATATCATCAGTTGAGTGCGAAGACAGAAGACATTGCGTAGACATCATTTCATACTAGGTATACGGAATACGAGTTTACAATAATTCCTTTTTGAATGACAAATGCAACCTTTGTCATCATGGATCCAAAGAATAGAGTTTTCATGGAATATCTATTTATAGTGGTATTTATTGATGATATCTTGATTTAATCCAAAATATATGAAGATCAAGAATATCACTTGCACACTATTCTAAAGACTCTTAAAATAAATGAATTATATGGGATGTTTATCAAGGGTGAATTCTGTCTTCCGGAGATATCATTTCATAGACATATTGTCTCTAAGGATGGAATATCCATTGATCATTCTAAGAAAAGAGTAATAAAAGAATGGCTAGCACCAATGAATATAAATGAGGTACACATTTATTTTGGTTTAGAAGCTTATTATTTGTGTTTCATCCAAGATATTTCCCGATTGCAAAACCCAGCAACCATCATCACATATAAAGGGGTTAAATTTGATTGGACAAATGAGTGTGAAGAATCTATTGAAGAACTAGAGAGTTGATTTGGAAATGGTCTTATCATTACTCAACCATATGGGAATGAATGGTTTTTTATTTATAGTGATGCTTCAATGAAATTACTCAAATGGGTCCTTATGCAGTGTTAGGACCTATCATCGGGGCCCGTGTCATGACTACCCCAAGTCCGCCTTCCATAGGCCATGGGCTGGCGACTAACACCAAAGTCATAATCCTTGTAAAAGGGAAGGCATTTCCTTTTAACATGTAACACACACTTAGTCTGAACACAATCAGTATAGGAAACAATTTGAAATAAACACTATGTAAAAATGAATACAAGATAATGTGTTGGAAGGAAAGAGGATGAAAATACAAGCCCAACAGTAAAGTGAAACTGCAGAAAAGTAAACACCAACTACTGAGTCGTCCTCCAAAAATCCCACAAGAAGGGTGGGTATAGATGGCCTCCTCAGCACCTCAGTTCCATCCGTCCACTACGTGTACGTCTCACCAAGTGGTCAACCTCCGGGTACCGTCAATCTCCAAAAGTATTTACCTCAGTCAGTGGTGCATGTCGTCTGCATCCAACAAAATGATGTGCGAGCATTTCCTGTGTAGGGGAGGGTATAAGGATACACAGTAGGGACTCCGAGACCCCCAAAGGTCTCCCAAGACCCATGAAAGATAAACCATATAAGAAAGATACAATCATGAGGTATCAACCAACAATACTTAGGTATATTACCATACATATACCTAAGTTATCAGTCTCATCTAGACTCTAACTCTCGAGCCCAATCACAACACATTCCACACAAGAAGTATATTCAATCACATCGATGATATTGATTGAATGTAAAGACTCGGTTCACATAGGTATAAATCTCTTGTACAGCGATAGTGATGATCATATGTATTCACTGATTAATCTAAGCTATCAGACCCACACATGATACTAGACCTGCTAAGCTGTCGGACCCACATAGGATACAAGTCCAGCTACTCTGTCTGACCCAGACAGGATACAAGAATAGATGTCAAAACTATTTTACCCACACAAGATACAAGAACATTAGTCATCATTGTTGAACCCACATAGGATCCCAGTACAGTATTCATCACTGTCGAACCCACGGAGGATCCCAGTACAGTTGTCGTCGCTGCTGAACCCACGTAGGATTCAAGAACAGTAGTCGTCGTAGTCGCAACCAGCTCTAGGGTGTCCACACACAGCACGCTTGATTCCAAGAGGGTCCGCTCCTCAAGAAAAGGGGTTGATACATCAACTATCATGAATTTCAGAGTTGATGTATCCCGAAGTTCGGTATTATCAATGAGAAACCCAACACGACAGACAACGCGTCAATCGGATGCCCGATCTATGATTTATTTGTTTTCCCGTTCTAAGGGCCGGGTTGGAATTTCGCTCGATCCAAACCTGGCCATTTTCAAAATTTGTCCAAAACCCACATAAATTATCGAAAAAGGACCCTCTCATCGCGAGGATCCCAGTAATATAGACGGCGCATCAATCAGACACGTGGTCTAGAAGTTATTCACGTTTAAGGAAACAGGCTCGGCCAGTCAAGCCTAGGGGGCTGGTGTGTCGGCCTGACATAGTTTGGCGGGTTCTACCCAGTTGGGGGTTAGCCCGGCCTGGTGGAGCGGGACCCACCCAGGGACCCGACACGGCGGTTCCGACCCGGTTAGGGGGTCGGCCCAACCCAGTGTGGCACGACCCACCCGCGGACCCGGCCCACGGTTGCGGGCTAGTTTGGCTTGCCCTCCGGCATTGAACGGTGCCGCCCCTCCATGCTGCCTGGCGGACCGAAGCCAGCCAGTTTTTTCTGGTGCGAGCGGCTGGCACAATGGGCCTCTTTTCCTCCCACGCTGAACTTGTGGGTGCAGCTGTTTCCTTTAGCCCGGCTGGCAGGCGGCCGGTCGGTTCGCCCGCCGAAGCGGCCTGCCCAACGCAGGCCGTGGTCTTCTCCACAGCGCGGTGCTGCGGTCTCCTTCCTGGCTAGCCGTAGCCAGCTGGTTCATCCAGCGTGCGGCCGGCATATGCGAGACGCACCTCCTCCGCGCAGCACCTACGGGTGTCGTGGTTCACCAGCCCGGTCAGTAATAGCCGGTCGGTTCATCAACCTAAGAGGCCCGCAGTTGTGGGCCCTAGTATCCCCCCACGCGGTTGGCGTGAGGCAGCCACTTCTGGTAGCCACTGCCTCTAGTCACCGCCGCCTCCAGTCACCGTTGACAAAATAATAACAAACCAAAGGAAGGTCATCGGGCCGTGTTCGTTAGGCACACGCCCTCCACGTTAAGCGATATCAAATGGACAAAGACAATCCAAAGCATTCATCAAGAATGAGATATAATTTGTTTCACTTAAAATTATACAAAACCCCCTCCCTTGATTCCGATGTTCGCTTGTCAGTGTCGCAGGAAGAGAATTCAATGACGATGTCAATTTGTTGATATCAGGGTTCATTCGAGGAGGAAGCGTAGTTGATGTTCCTCGCGGGCGGCTCCTCCACTTGTGTCTTGGATGAATATTGAAGTCGGTTTTTTTGTTCTTCTTTAGAGAGAAAGGGAGTTCTTCCTGTTTTTCAGGGAAGAATTATCTCTCCCTAATTCTCCAAGAGTTCCACCACAGAATATTTTTCAAGACAATATAATAAAATTTCTCCCCAATATTATAATATTTCCATACATTTCAAAATAAATCAAAATGAATTCTTGACACCAAAAATTATTTAATAAAGGCATTAATTAATCATGTGTTGGAAACATTATGAGGGGAAAGTGGAAAGGCTCCACCATAAAGTTGGAGTTTCAAAGTTAAGAGAGGAGGTTAAGGAGTTAAAGGGGAGTTGAAGGGTTGGTCTTCATGTGGGCCCCGCCTCCAACTTCCCATTAGAGAAAACAACCCCCACCCAAAATAAAAATCATGTAACACATAATTTTTAATGTGAACCCCAAAAATATAACTACCACAACTCATAAAACATAACTACGTTAAAGGTATCTTTAATAGAATATTGGTGCTTCAAGTTCATCGGTGTCCTCAGATTTCAATTCCGAGCACCGGTTCAAAAGATAGAAAAACCTGCACGTATGCTTACTAAATGTACCCGAACAAAACATTAGAAATTGATTCCAGGCACACCAGGCCTCGGAATCAGGCATCATCAGAAACTACAGACTCGTAAAATTCATATGAATTTAATAATAAATTATCCTTTAAATTTTCGGGTCTTTACATTACCCCACCTCAGGGATTTACGTCCTCATAAAGCTACAACACGCACTAGGGAATCAAATGATTGTACTGAGCACACATCTGAGCCTCCCACACCAATTTTCTCTTCCGGAGGTTCCCGTGATACCAGAGAATGTGCACCAGAGGAATCAACCATCCACGTAGAACCCACCCCTATCGATCATCTATCTCTACCGGGTCCTCCTTGAATGTCCCCCCGTCATCGATGTCCATCTCCCAGTGGTCGATGATGTGGGACAGGTCGTTCACGTATATCCTCAGCTGAGATGCGTCGAAAACGGCATACACTCAGTGCAACTGAGGAGGATGGGCCATGCAGTAAGCCACCTCACCTACTCTGCTGAGAACATGGATTGGTCTGATGAATCGAGGAGATAACTTGCAGCCTCGACCATATCTCTGTAGACCTCGCCGAGATGAGACCCGTAAGAAGACGTGGTCACAATCTTCTAACTCCAGTGGTCTATCTTATATCAGCATAAGAATTTTGTCTGCTCTGTGTAGTCTTCATCCACTTTTGGATGATCTGGACCTTCTCTGTCGTAGCCTGCACCATCCCTGGTCCTACAAGTGCGACTCCCCTGGGTCAGTCCAACACAGAGGTGATCTGCAAGGTCGGCCATATAGTGCCTCATAAGGGGCCATCCTGATGGTGGAGTGGTATCTGTTTTTGTATGAAAACTCCACCAAAGGTATGGGATCCTCCCAACTGGGACCAAAGTTGAGAACACATGCACAGAGTATTTCATCGAGGGTCTGAATGGTCATCTCAGTCTGACCATCCATCTGAGGGTGGAAGGTTCTCAAGCGAAGCTACATGAAAAAATCCTCCTGTAACCCCTTACATATACAGGATTTGAAACGAGTATCTCGATCAGAAACGATAGTCGATGACACCCCATTAAGTCGTATGATCTCTTGAATGTAGATACGTCCCATGCTCTCTACTGAGCCCTGCTCTTTAATCGGTACAAAGTGGGCCAACAAGGTGGGTCGTTCTATGATAACCCATATAGAGTTGTGTCATCTAGATGTATGTGTTAGCCACATCATGAAATCAATGGATATCCCATCCCACTTCCACTCTGGAACCTCTAAGGGCTGCACCAAACCTATTGGAACATGGTGATCCGCCTTCACTTGGTGACAAGTGAGGCATCGAGAGACCAAATCAGCTACTTCTTTCTTCATAACAAACCACCAATACTATCATATGAGGTCCTAATACATCTTCTCCACTTCTAGATGTACCACTATAGGGGAAGTGTGGAACTCCCTGAACACCTCCTCCTGTAATGCCACTGGTAACATTGTACATCCTCTCAAGAAGATGACGTGCTCCCCACCTTCAGAAAACCCATCAGGTGAATTTCTAGAGGATATCTGAGCACGTCGCATCTCAAATTCAACGTCCCCCTCATTGTGCATCCCTAACTCGCTGAATAATTGGAGGAGTGACTGTGAGAGACAGAAGAAAGGCTACTCGATCTCTATCCACAAAGGATTTCTGAAACCCGAGTAGCTACTCCATCGCCTCTACTAGCAGATGAATGTCTGATCTCTTACTGAGAGCATCTTCTACAATGTTCACCTTCCCATAATTATATACTTTCTTGAAGTCATAGTCCTGGAGGAACTCGATCCATCACCACTGTCTCAAGTTCAGGTCCTTCTGAGTGAAAATGTACTTGATACTCTGGTGGTCAAAGTAGACTGTATAGCACTCGCCCATCTGATATTGCCACCTCTTCTTCAAGGCGAAGATCACTTCTGCTAACTCCAGGTCATGGGTACTGTTGTTCTTCTCGGGCTTTCTCAACTGCCATGAACCACACACGATCACTACTCAGTCATGAATTAGGACACACATGAGTCTGGTCCCTGATGCATTGTAGTAAACTACGTACCCAACACCCTCCTCCAGTAGCCGCAAGATGGTCGCACTGGTCAATCCATGCCTTAGCTCATGAAATCTATGATAGAATCTCTCTGACCACACGAAGGGTTTCCCCTTCTTCTTCAATGCTGAAAGTGGTGCTGCAAATTTGGATAAGTCTGGCACAAATCTCTTATTGTACCTAGCTAGACCTAGAAAACTCCGAAACTACGTCACACTCCTAGGAGGCTCCCAAAAAAGTATTGCCTCAGTATTAAATTGGTACACTGCAACTCCAACCTCTGAGAAGATGTGTCCTATGAAATGAACCTCTAGTATCTAGAACTGGAACTTTGACAGCTTAACATAAAGCTGGTTCTCTTAGAGTGTGTCCAGTACTACCTGCAAATGGTAGGCATGCTCCTCCTTAGTAGTCGAGTAAATCAGTATGTCATCAATGAAGACTATGACATAGCGATAGAGGTAAGTCTAGAAGATCTGTTTAATGAGACTCATGATCACTAATAGAGTGTTAGTTGCACCGAAGGCCATAACCAAGAACTCGTAGTGTCCATACCGACACCTGAAGGTCGTATTTTGCACATCCTCATCTCGATCTCTGAGCTGGTGATAGCCTGACCTGAGGTCTATCTTCGAGAACCATCGTGATCCCTTGAGCTGATCAAATAGTTCTTCATTCCTCAAGAGTGGGTACTTGTTTTTCATGGTCACTTGATTCAGGCGATGGTAGTCGACACACAATCACAAACTCCCATCTGCCTTCTTGGAAAAAAAAATTAGAGATGCCAAGGGTGAATCATTGGGTCGGATAAATCCTTTTCACTTCATGTCCTCTAGCTGTACTCGCAGATCATGAATCTTGGTGGGAGCCATTCGATATGATGGAGTAGATATCAGTGCTGTCCCTGGGTAAACATCAGTGTAGATGTCTACCTCTCCGTGAGGAGGTAATACTGGAACGTTTTTAGGGAAAAAATCCGCATACTGATCCAACACAACATGAAAACTCTGACTCTGCACATCAATCACTCTAAGGATGAGACTATCCAACTGATGTGTGATCATATTCCCCCTCCTCTGCATAAGTCCATCCAGTTCTGCAAAGTCTCCCTTCTCACCGGTGAAGGTGATCCTGGTCCCATCCGTGTAGATACACTACACTTTGAACCTAATCAGTCAATATAAGCATGAACTGTTGATAAATAGTCCATACCCAAGATGATGCCGTAAGGCCTCGAAGCCGCTACAAGAATCTGCCAGCCGATGCTCTCACCTCCTAGAGTAAGCTCAAACTGCAGGAATTAATGAATAATCATCGAGTCAGCTCCCGTAGAAGTCTCTATCCATAAGGATCGAGCCAACGGCTCTGTCGGAATCTCCGAGCTCCAAACAAGGTAAGCAGCAATAATAGAATGACTCGCACCTGTGTCTATAAGTACTCCAATGATGGTGGAGTAGATATTTATAGTACCTCTAATAATCTCGAGTGCACCGTTATCATAGGCCTTGATTTCCTGGAGCTAAGCCCGCCTCTATCCGCCAGCTCCCTGTGGTTGGGGTGGACCTCATGGTGGTGGTGGTTGTAGTGTCTCGAAACGTCATCCACCACCCGCTGCTCGGACAGCTCCTCTACCTTGTCCTCCATAACCCGATGGACCACAACGGTCAAACCTATTCCTTTTCCAGGGAGGTCCATCTACTTTCTGTTGCTCGTTTGCATGGTGGGTCGGGCTGTCTCGAGCCATTTGACCCTACACATCGCATGCATAACATTGCCTTCCCCTCTTATGGTTGGCTCTGTTTCTGGTTCCCCACACAACCAAACCTATATCCTAAGGTCACCCACCTAATGGCCTAGTCCACTTGGACCTTTGCGTCAACTGCCTACTGCCGGCTGTAGAAGACTCCGCTACGTGTAGTCCTACGGAGGTTCTTGCCACTAGTGACTGCTCAGCGAGAAAACTCTCCACTAGTAAGGCTCGCTCCAGCACCCCAGCCTACGTCGGGATGCTGAGGGGAATCATTGAAGCCATGATCTTATGCCTGAGTCCCTACTCGATAGTCTAGGGCCTAAAGAACTGGTCTCGTATTGTATCCATGGAGTTGCGTGAGAGGTAGGTGAACCTAATTGAGTACAGAGCTACTGTCATGCTGCCCTACAACAAATGTAGTGACTCCTGAATCTGCACCACACAAAGTGTGGCTGGAAAAATCTCTGAGTTGAAGAGACTCTTGAAGTCTATCCAGAGTAAAGATGCCTCGTCAAGCACCTGGAGCAGCAGGCTCCACCATCCACCCACTGGTGTATGCAGGAGACTCATGGCATGGATCACCCTAATGTCAGCTAGTGTCCCTGCTAATCTGAAATCTCTCACAACAGCCTCCAGCCATTCCTCAGCTGCATGTTGGTCCGTCTCTCCCTGGAACCTATGCGGCCTCTATTGCTTGAACTTGTGCAACGCACTCAGGCGGCGTGCACTCTCTACTGCATGGGATAGTGGTATCAGTGATCCAGCGGGTAGAGATGTTGATGGTACCTTTGCTGGTACCTCCACTGGGATGGGGCCCTGCACTGAGGCCTCGTTGCTCAGTGGGCTACCATATTGTGCATAACTCGAAACCCTAGTTGGATGCCTTCATGGGGCCATCCTGAAAAGAAACAGGTGAGCCACGACTAAAACAATACACCGGCTGAGCTAAAACAAAGTAATCATGAAGAAAACTTTTTCAAAAGAAACACTCACGCAATATGTGTTATTGTGCACTGAGTCCAAAATCAGAGGTCAGGGTCCTGGTGTATGGATACGTCTGCCGCCACACCAACACCAGTTTCCCTAAAGTGATGACCACACCCAAAAAACTAAAAGCTATTTCCGTTTAAATAATCATAGTCTAAGTTTTGTGGTAGAGTCAACTAATCTGATACCAATTTGTCACGACCCATCCCCAGGGCTCGTGTTGTGACTACCCCAATCCCGCCTTCCATATGCCAGGGGCTGGAGACTAGAACCAAAGGCGTAATCCTGATAAAAGGGAAGTAATTTCCTTTTAACCTGTAACACACAATCAGTCTAAACACAAGCATTAGTGGCTAAAACTAGAAATAAACCCTAAGTAAAACTGAATACAAGAGAAAGTGCTGGAAGGAGAGGGGTCGGAAATACAAGCCCAACAATAAATTACAATTGCAAAAAATTAAATAGAAACTTCTGAGTCGTCCTCCAGAAATACCACCTGAGGTGTGGGTACATATGGCCTCCTGAGCACCTCAGGTCTGTCTGTCTACTCCGTGTACATCTCGCTATAACTCCCCGAGATTTTATGAGATATATTCTTTTTAATTTCATTGATGTCTTTTATTGTACGTTATACCAAGATTATCTTGAACTATACACAACACCGTATTAGCTTATAGTATATGAAAAAACTATTCTAGTCTTGTGTTGCACGCCATAGAAACTTTCCTCGATAGTGTGTGTTGTACGCAATACCGACTTTCACTAAACGAGATATTATTATAATATTATTATGAACTAGCCATTATGAATAGTAATACCCACTTTTTGAAATTTTATAAATTTTATCTTTAAAAATGGGCTTCATTTTTTGATTCGGAATATCGAAATTATCCTAGGGTGTTGTTTTGGTATTTTTCTGAAAACTTTCAATTTTTGATGAATAGTGAAAACACTGGGTTACTATTTAAAAATCGACTTTTTATTTAAATACTTATTTATCTTATTTAAATTTTTTCTGGTCAAAATTAATACATACTACCTATATATGTTAAATGTAATTCATTTGAGTCATTTTATAATAATTTTAGATATATAAAAATTTTATTAAACTTTTGACCCTCTTTTACCTACCTTATAGGAGCATTTGCAATTGTACATAAAACATAATTCTACCGCTTCTGTGAGTTGAATTTCGAAAATCTGTGAGACATGGTTAATATCAAGGAGTATAATTTTGTTCAATATGATAAAAATAATTTTTTGTGAATACTAACTTTTTACTTTTATTTACCACGGTTAAAAGTAAATTGGGTAATTACGGGTAAAAATGTTATTATTATAACCCTAACATAAGTCCTAATTCTATTTTATATGTGTAATTATAACAAAAACAACCTTAGGGATAAAATATTACCCTTTAGGTACACTTGGATTAGATTAGGACATTTATTATTAATTTATTTAAAGAAGAGTTAAAATAGATAAAATCTTTGTTTTATAACTAAAACATTTTTAATATAGGGTTATACAAGAAGATAAATTCTTCTTTAAAAATTAATTAGAAATCTAAAAAAATTTCCTACATAATGGTATTTTATTTATAATTTTGATACATTAAATAATTTAATTCATTTATGACACAATGATGATCCAGTAATTACCTTATTAATGAAATATTAACATAATTGATGTTATAAATACCCAAATAAATGTAATTTTATAATTTTTATGAATTACACTAAATTTATATGTTAATATGACATGTTATTATTGATTTCATTAACATTGTTCGAACTAATCAAGCTGATATTATTTTCAGAAAGATCATGTACCAAATAGTGTCAAAATTGACATAAAATAGTTTTTAAAACAAATATTATATTATTAATTGTAATTTTATTACTAAAAATATAAGGATAAGCCAAATGACGTAGATAATTTTATATATATTTATAATTAACCACTTGGGGTTAGTTTTTTGTGTTATAGTAAGTTTATTAACCATCATATAGTGTAAGAAAACAAAAAGACACGGTAAAAGTTAAATTATTTAACTTAGAGTTAAATATAATTGATAAGGTTAAAATAGTAACCTAAACTTGTATAAAACCTATTGTATGAGAGACTATAGACCCATACCCACCTTATCTTCGAAATAAATTAATTTGGAGCTATTAAAACCCGAATATGACTTTATTATAAAATAAAATACACGTTTTTTCTAAGGTGCCCCACTCCTCCCTTATAAAAGGGCACCTCCTCCCTATCCTCTCTACACAAGTTTGAGGCTTCATGATCGGCCAAAACCATCCCATTTACGTTCTCAACTTCCCTAGAATATATACTAGTGGACCTGGTCTTCTTCAAAGACCAATGTTAGTTCCATAAGAGGAGGTTTTAAAGAGGCGTGTCGAAGAAGAGGTAATATCTGTTACCGATTCGTTCAAATTTATTTCTTCTTCTATTAACTCTTCATTAATTTTTTCATTATGAAGTAATAACATCAGTATCACTCATATACTGATATGTTATTTTAAATATTAAACAAACCTTTTTCACCTTCTATCGATCCTACGGAAAACAAAATCACCGCACGTGCGTATGTACGGAATACCATCTCCACGTCGTGGTGTAATCTGTTTTCCACCACCACCTTACTTGGATGGGTATAATGGTGTAAATAATAAATATATATTATAATTGTAAATTAATTTTGATTCTTAAATAGTATACATACACATAAATACAATTCTACGATCATGGGAATGATATCATTTCTCGTGCGTATGTATGTCCTACCATCTCCACGATGTGATGCGACTCATTTTACACGATCTGCATTGAATAATGATTATATAAATGACTTTAATGAATAAATAGGATATATATTATAGTAATACCATTCCATAAATGATTTATCTATAACCAAAAAATAATAATAATAATTCCTTTGACAAAACACGCATATGAACATAAAGAAATGAACACCCGAATAACAAGTAGCAATGAAATATTATTAATAAAAAGATAAGAATATGACCATTTATGATATCATAACAATGAATATGATTCTGTAATAATTAAATGATATTATTTATATCATTATACAAAAGTTTTGGATACGTACGAATCATATCAGACCTATGGTAAGGGATAAAATTTCCAATCACATTTTTATCCGAGATTGTTTATTCGTAAGTATTTACTAGGGTTATATTTTTCAACCATCTCCATAAAAATGTTTTCATAATGTGTTTAATATTCTTACATGTGTTTTTAAATTCATTTTTACCCATATTTACTTTTACATTGTGTTATGGAAGGAATATTTATTTTGTTTACCATACGTGGTACTTTTTGACTTTTCCGTAAAAAGTATGAGGATAATGTTTTCTTTACCTTATATGGCATGAACAGATTTCTACGGTTTATACCACCTTGTTTTCATGAAGCTTAATCTACCAGATTTCATGACTATTTTCAACAAAATATTTTTCTTTTAAAATATCATGGAATTTTGTGAAAAGAAAATTATTTTGAATAAGAAAATGATATTTTCCTCAAGAATTCATTAAAAGTGTTTTATAATAACCATTTTCCATCTAAGATGACATTATTTCATAAGTGTATGTTTTAAGTATAATGTATCTATGATTTACATTGTTTCAATTTTCTTATGATTAAATTATATCCATTTGTTTTATATGGATTATGTTACGATGGGATGATGTTTATGAAGCCCATTTTATTCATTGGATTATGATGAATGATTTATCTTTATGTTGTGGCACAAGTAAGAATGATTTAATTATTAGATGGGTGTGACCTATATCTCCCTCCAATGCATTGGGTAAAGATTTATATCTCATGATATAGACATATCTGGAATGGTAAGTTAATCCTGTTCAGTGATACAAGACTGGAATGAGTAGTGAACTCGATTCAGAAAAGGACTTTGTCCACTATGATGGTCTTGGCAGAAATGCGTTGGCTACTAAGGAAATCTTATCATGTCCTTAATGGTTTGCATAATTAAATTTATTATTACCATCCTATTTTATCCTAATTGATTTTCCTTTATGATATATGCCTTACGTTCTTCCAAGATTTATGTCATTGCTCAAGATTTTTATGTTTAGATTTTATGTTTAAGTTTTTCATTAAAATGTTTATGGATTGTTTTATGTTGCCTATGTTTACCCTTTCTGAGCATTTGAGGTCACCATTTTGTATGTTTTATTTTCCCCAGGTTAGGAAGAAGGGTATTAAGTTGGATATGCCAAAAGAGACTCTAGATATGATGAAATAAGCATGAGACAATGTAAATGGTTTATGAACTAGTTGTTTATGTTTCCCAGTTTCTAAGGACACTATAACTATACGGTCCTTTCATGGTTTTGTTATATGTCGTAATAAGTGTGCTTAAATTTTTATGTAATAAAAATTTATGTTAATTATGGGTCATTATAGTTGGTATCAGAGTCAAAGGAGGTAGAAATGAATCTGAACCTTGGGAACTCTAACATGTGAGCGTTGGAAGAAGCATGGCTCTCTGCCCAAGGGCTTCAAGAGGAAATGGCTGCCAATGGGGATGGTGGTGTGTCCCACCCAGGGGGTTTAGCCTCCCTTGGAGTGCCCTGATTGGTATCAATTATTGTCCACTGGACTTAATTCTAGACCATTATAGTTGGTATCAGAGGAAAGGTTTTGTTATCCTTTGGAAACTAGGATGCGAAAACTTTAGTGAGATCCCTAGGAATATTTCTAAGGTATGTCTAGGGATGTACCTAAGGATAAGTATAAGTATATTTTATAGTCCAAGAATTATAGTAACAAATTTATAATTAACCCTAAAATGTTATATATTGAAGTTACTCCCCCTTTCTTATGTTTTTCCATAGCATGATTTTTTCCTCTCGTACTATTCTTTTTGGGTTTTAGACGATGGTTGGAACCCAAAATAACCATGATGATCAATACAATAGAAATGTAATGATTGTCCTCCTGAAAAAACCAATTTTATGGGAGATGGAGTGCATAATTCTATTTCTATACTTACACAAGCTATAAATCATTCTATACTTCCAAATTAGCAGAGAAGGGAACAATATTCTATTGAGTCCTTCATGAGGCAACACCCACCTTCTTTTAGTGGGTCTTCTGATCCACTTGTTGCTGAAAAATGGATCAGTACCATTGAAAAGATATTTTCCACACTTCGTTGTTCGGAACATGTAAAATCCGTTCTGGCTATTTACCGTTTAGAAGGTGAAGCAGATCAATGGTGGACTCTAATTAAGAATACGAGGCCCCGAGATGAAATTGAATTTATGGAATGGGATGAGTTTAAGAACTTATTTTTCAATAAGTACTTCCCTTGTATTCATAGAACAATGATGGAAAAGTATTTCCTTGAGCTTAAGAAAAACTATGATGAATCTGTTGGTATATAGGAAGCGAATTTTACAAGGCTTTCAAGGTATGCATCTGGCATTATCATCCAACATGAAAGTAATGTTTATGGTTTCTTTAGTGGATTAAAACCAAGTCATCGAATCGAATTCACTATAAGAGACTTTAGTAGCTATGAATAAATTGTGCATTGTGAAATCAAGGTAGAAATGGAAGTTGGTGTTACATATCCATCCCATAGTTTTTACAAGAAATGAAAGATGGTGTTCAAGGATAAATCTCATAACAATGAAGAAAAGAAGGTAAATGTTTCTTTATGCTCAAACTGTGGAAAGAAGCATGGTGGAGATTGCCTAAAAGTTACGAGGAAATGTTTGAAGTGTGGAAAAGAAGGTCATTGGGAACTGAGTTCCGATGTAATGGGAAAAAGGTTTCTAAAAATGTGAATAGTGAAAAGACTGCAAGGAATGCTCCAACAACACATCAATACTTCAAGTGCCCGGAAATGGGGCATTATGCTAATTAATGCCCTAATCCAAGGGTTAATGATGATCGACATGAGAATCCACTTAACGAAAACAACAAAGGGAAGTCACATGCGATCACTATTTGTCATGTTGAGTATTTAAATGATTTTTTGGAATTATTAAGTGTTTATGTAATGGAATTCCAAATAATGTTGTAGTATCATGGAATATTGGAATATGTATGTATTGGTATATGGTGTTTTTCAATAATTTTATGGTAACAGTATCCATGGAAAGTGATTGAAATATTTTTGGAAAGTGGATGATATGTGCATAATTAAGGGATAAGGAGAAAATAATATGTTTGATATTATTAATGAGATCATGACTGATATAAGGACATAGTTATATCATGGTTTGAGTATATAGAAATTTTGGAATTTTGGTATGTGGAAAGTGTTAAATTTTGACAGTATTCATGTTTTCAATAAGGTTCAATGGGTATTCATTTTTCAAGAGAATACATGATTAAGTAATTCACATGTTTGGAATGTGACCAACAAGATATATCTTATGATATACGGGTGATAAATGATTGTATTCAGTGCATGGTAGACGACCCTTCTAGTAATCGTTTTATTTATACTATGATATTCGACAGAAGTATTTTGGATAATACTAAATATTGGAATAGATTAAGTGAGACATTAGATAGTATTGTTTAAGGCTAGAACTTCATGTTATGTTATAATAGTATAGTTATAGAAATAGAACAACCCGTAGGATAGGCGACAACCCGTCGTGTCAGACAAGGATGCGGGAATCGAACCCACAATGGAAGTTAGACATGCCTTTATCACATACCAATGGCCTACAAGAAGTCCCTGGTTAGTAGAAACTAGTACTATTATATTAATCACTATGATATATGATATATAAGTCTATTTTAGGAACCATATATGAATAATTTCAATATAGATGTACGTATATATATTTGATAACTTTTGATAACCTATTGTTTGAGACAAGTGGAATGACCCATCATTCTATCACGTGATCTGCTAACACTTCACGAATGACAAATTCAACTTCATTTCTATAAGAGATGAAGTGAAAATTGTCCAAGTAATTACCAAAGGTGAGATTGTGCCAAAATCTAGAAAGTATTTCTTCTAATTATGATTTCTTTGACATAAGGGAAATGATCTTGAAAACCATAAATGTTGTCCTAGTGCACTTATATCTGCTGAATTAGATGGTATCTTAGATCATCAAAAATTTAAACTTTGTGATTGTTGGATTTTTCATAGCCAGGTCCTCTACCACTCTTCATCAGAAGTTTATGGTTATATTTCTCTTCTAAATCCATATTTCCACCTATGTTCTCCTATGTGGAAACATAGTGATTAGTTAATCTGGGTAACCGTTACATTTCTTAATTTAAATTTTAAAATTACGTTTTAGTATTTTTTACAATGTGGGTTTTTACAAATGAAACTTTCATGTAGTAAACAATTTATAACCCCGACGAATTTCGAGGGCGAAACACAATTTAAGGGGGGTATAATGTAACACCCTGATATTTTATGAGATATATTTTTTATAATTTCATTGATGTCTTCTATTGTACGTTACATCATGATTATATTGCGCTATATGCAACAACATATTAGCTTACAGTATACGAATACACTATTCTAGGATTGTGTTGCTTGCCAGAGCAACCTTCCTCGATAATGTGTGTTGTACGCAATACAGAGTATCCCTAAACGTGATATTATTATAATATTATTATGAACTAGCCATTATGAATAGTAATACCAACTTTTTGAAATTTTTTAAATATTATATTTCAAAATGATATTTATTTTTGGATTCAGAATATCGAAATTAGCCTAGGGTGAAGTTTTGGTATTTTTCTGAAAACATTCAATTTTTGATGAAGTGTGAAAACACTAGGTTACTATTTAAAAACTGAATTTTTATTTAAATAATTATTTATCTTATTTAAATTTATTTTAGTTCAAAATTGAGACATACTACCTATATAAGTGAAATTTAATTATTTTGAGTCATTTCATAATAATTTTTTATATATAAAAATTTTATTGAACTTTTCACCGTCTTTTACCTTCCTCGTAGGAGCATTTGAAATTGTACATAAAACATAATTTTACTACTTCTATGAGTTGAATTTTGAAAATCCTAGATACACGATTAATTTCAAGAAGTAAAATTCAGTTCAATAAGATAAAAATAATTATTGGTGAATAGTAACTTTTTACTTTTATTTACCACGGTTAAAAGTTATTATGGTAATTAAGGGTAAAAATGATGTTATTATTACCCTAACACATGTCCTAATTCAATTGTATAAGTGTAATTCGAACAAAGAACAACATAGGGATAAAATATTCCCCTTTAGGTCCACTTGTATTAGATTAGGACATTTATTATTATTTTATTTAACAAAGAGTTAAAATATTTAAAATCAA
The DNA here is from genome assembly GCA_963277665.1 of Viscum album. Taxonomy (NCBI): domain Eukaryota; kingdom Viridiplantae; phylum Streptophyta; class Magnoliopsida; order Santalales; family Viscaceae; genus Viscum; species Viscum album. Next base: position 927,393,562 of record OY728133.1, read on the forward strand.
TGTTTATTAACAAACAAAATACTAATATAAAGTTATACATAAGAAACAATCGTCTATAAATATTAATTATAAAGATAAAAATATTTCCCAAATAATGGTATTTTATTTATTATTTTTAGACATTATATAATTTAATTTATTTGTGACTCAATGATGATGCAGTAATTAACTTATTAATGAAATATTATCATAATTGATGTTATAAACACACAAATAAATGTAATTTTATATTTTTTATGAATTAAACTAAATTTATAGGTTAATATGACATGATAGTATTTATTTAATTAAAATTTTAAGATCTAATCATGCTGATATGATCTTCACAAAAATCAAGTACCAAACAGTGACAAAATTGACATGAAATAGTTTATAAAACATATATTATATTATTAATTGTTATTTTATTCCTAAAAATATATGGTTCGGAAAAATGACTTATATATGGTCATTTATATTAATAATGAACCACTTGGGGTTTTTTTGTCTTGTTATAGTAAGTTTATAAACCATATAGTGTAAGAAAACAAAAAGACACGGTAAAAGTTAAATTATTTAACATAGAGTTAAATCTTAATGATAAGTATAAAATAGTAATATAAATATTTCTAAAACCTATTGGATGAGATTATTTTGACCCTTCCCCACCATATATTATAAATAAGTCAATTTTGAGCTATTAAAAACTGAATATGACTTTATTATAAAATAATATTTTATGTTTTTCCTAAGGTGCCCCTCTCCCCCCTTATAAAAGGGCACCTCATCCCTCTCCGCTTTACACAACATTGAGCCTTCATGCTCGTCCAAAACCTGACCATTTCCCTTCTCAACTTCCTTAGATACATAATAGAGGTCATGGTATTCTTCAAGACTAATTTTAGTACCCTAAAAGGAGGATTCAAAGAGGCATGTCGAAGAAGAGGTAATATCCGTTACCGATTCTTTCAAATTTATTTCTTCTTCTACATCCTATTATTTAGTTGTTTCATTATGAAGTAATAACATCAGTATAAATAATATAATTATATGTTATTATAAATATGAAACAACCCTATTTTACCTTCTATCCATCCTACGGAAAACAAAATCACCGTGCGTGCGTACATAGGGAATACCGTCTCCACACCGTGGTGTAATCTGTTTTCCACCACCCCCTTACTTGGATGGTATAATGGTGTAAAGAATAAATATATATGATAATTCTAATGTAATATTTATTCTGAAGTAGTATACATACACTTAAATACAATTCAATGATCATGGTAATGATATCATCGCTCGTGCGTACGTACAACCTACCGTCTCCATGATGTGAGGCGACTCGTTTTACATGATCTTCATTGATTAATGATTATATAAATAAATTGAATGAATAAATATGATATATATTAAACTAATAAAATTCTTTCAATGATTTATCTATAACCTAAAAATAATAATAATAATTTATTCGACAAAACACACATAAGAACATAAAGCAATGAACACCCGAATAACAAGTATCAATGAAATATTATTAATAAGAAGATAGGAATATGACCATATATGATATCATAAAACTGAATATGATTATATAATAAGTAAATGACATTATTTAAATAATTATACAAGAGTTTCAAATACGTACAAAGCATATCGGACCTAATGTGGGGGATGACTTTTACAATCTTATTTTTATCCGAGATTGTTTATTCGTAAGTATTTACTGGGGTTATATTTTTCATCCATGTACATAAAAATGTTTTCATAAAGTGTTTAAAATTATTCCATTTATTTTTAAAGTCATTTTCACCCATATTGACTTTTAATTTGTGTTATGGAAGAAATCATTCTTTTGTTTACCATATGTGGTACATTTGTACTTTTCCTTTAAAAGTACGGGGATATTTTTTTCTTTAGCTTATACGACATAAATGGATTTCTACATTTTATAAATCCTTATTTTAATAAATATTAATCTACAATATTTCATGCCTATTTTCAAAAAAAATTCATTTAAAATTTCATGGAATTTTTTGAAAAGAAAATTATTTTGAATAAGAATGGATATTTTCCTCAAGAATTCATTTCAAGTGTTATATCAAAACCATTTTCCATCTACGATGTCATTATTTCATATGTTTTTGTTTCATTTATAATATCTCTATGATTTACATGGCTTCACATTTTTTATGATGAAATGATATCCATTTTTTTATATGGATTATGTTATTATGGGATGATGTTTAGGAAACCCGTTTCATTCTTTAGGTTATGAAGAATGATTTATGTTAATGTTTTCGCACAAGAAAGAATGATTTCATTATGATATGGGAGGTACCTATATCTCCATCCAATGCATTGGGTAAAGATTTATATCTCATGAGATTAACATGGCTGGAACTATAAGTTAATCTGGTTCAGTGATACAGGACTGGTATGAGGAGTGAAATCGATTCAGAAAGGAACTTTTTCCACCAAGATCGTCTTGGTAGAAATGCCTTAGATACTATGGAAATCATATCATGTGATTAAAGGTTTCCACAATTAAATATTTTATTCCCATTCTATTTTATCAGGATTTATGTTCCTTTATGATATATGCCTTACGTATTTCCATGATTTATGTCTTTGCTCAGGATTTTGATGTTTAGATATTATGTTCATATTTTTGCATTCAAATGTTTATGGATTGTTTTACGTTCCCTATGTTTACCCTTACTGAGCATTTGAGTTCACCCTTTATATTTTTTCTTTTCCACAGGATATAAAGAAATGTTTTAGGAATGAAAAAAAAGAAGATCATTATGGGAGATGTTGAAGATCATTCACCAATATTAGAAGACTATAATCTGAGTTTCCAAAGACACTAAACTATTATGGTCTTTTGGTGTCTATTTTTTTATGTATTAGATATTCCAGAAAAGTAATGTAATGTTAATGTATGTCAAGTATGGGTCTCTACACTCGCCAAGTGCTCTACCTCTGGGTACCATCCAGCTCCACAAGTCTCTACCTCGATCAGCACTGCCTATCTTCTGCAACCCACACAACGAAGTGCGGGCATAGACCATGCATGGGTGAGTAAAACAATACTCAGTATGGATTATGAGACCCCAGAATGTCTCCCAGAATCCACTAAGGATAAACCATAGAAGAAAGATACAACCACGAAGTATCAACCAACCATACATAGGTATATACCAATACATATACCTAAGTTATCAATCTCAGTTCGACTCCAACTCTCGAGCCCAAGCACAAGCTAGTCCACAAAAGAAGTAATGACAATCACATCGATTATAATTATTGAAAGTCAATAATCAGCTCACATAGATATACATCTCTTGTATAGAAATAGAGATGATCATATTTACTCACTGATTAATCTAAGTTTTCAAACCCACATAGGATACTAGACCAGCTACACTATCAGACCAACACAGGATACAAGACCAGCTAGTCTGTCGAACCCACAAAAGATACAGGAACAGAAGTCCAAAATGTTAGACCCACACCAGATATAAGAATAGTAGTCATCATTGTCGAACCCATAGAGGAACCCAGTATAGTATTCATCGATGTCGAACCCACGGAGGGTCGCAGTAATGTAGTCATCACTGGCTAAAAAACGTAGGATTCTGGTATAGTAGTTTTCGCAGTCGCAACCAACTCTAGAGTTTCCGTACACAACACGCTCGATTCCGGGAGGTTCTGATCCTCGAGCAAATGGGACAATACATCAACTATCACGAAGTCCAGATTTGATGTATCCTGATATTCCATATCATAAAAAGGAACCCAACATGATAAACAGTGCTTCAATTGGATGCCCGGTCTGAGAGTTATTGGCATTTCCGTTCCAGGGGCCTGGTTCGAATTACGGTCATTCCAAACCCAACCATTTTCCAATGTTGTCCAAAACTCACATAGTGTATCGCAGAAAGACCATCTCGTTATAAGGATCACAGTTTCTTAGATATCGCATCAATCGGACATGCAGTCTAGAAGTTTTTTTTGTTCAAGATAATTAGGCCCGTCCCATCTAACCCAGTGGGCTGGAGGGTCAGGATGACTCGGTTTGGTGGGTCCAACCCGGCTGGTGGTCAGCCCGGCCCGGTGGAGTGCGGCCCACCCAGGAACCCAGCCCGGCGGGTCCGACCCGGTTAGGGGGTCGGCTCAACCCGGTGGGGCGCGACCCACCCGCGGGCCCTACCCGTGGTTACGGGCCGGTTCGGGTCGCCTGTCAGCGCCGAGCGGCGCCAACACTCCTTGCTGCCCAGCCACCCGAAGCCAGCCGTTTTTTTCCGGGGCAAGCGGCCCATACAGTGGGCCGCTTATCATCCCACGGGGCAACTGCAGGTGCCGTAGTTTCATTTAGCCCGGCCGGCAGGCGGCCATCTGGTTCGTCCGCTGAAGCAGCCCCCCCAGTGCGGGCCGCGGTCTTCTTCACAATTTGGTGCAAGGAGGCGCCGCGATATCTTTATCGTCCATTTGTAGATGGCCGGTTTCTCAAGAAAGCATCTCGTAGATGCAGGACGCACCTCCTCCGCACTACACCTACGGTTGTCGCGGTTCACCAGCCTGACCGGAAATAGTCGGCCGATTCTTCAGCTCGAGCGGCCAGCGGATGCCAGACGCGGTTTTCCCCCATGCGGCTGGTGCATGGCTTCCGCTTCCAGTCTCCACTCCCTCGGGTCATCATCGCCTCCGGTCTCCGTTGTCTAAATAATCACGAAGCAATAGGGGGTCATCGAGCTGTGTTCATTCATCCCGCTCCCTCAGGGTTAGACGATTTTAAATGGCCGAAGGAAATCCAAATCATTTATCAAAAAACGAGATATAATTTTATTCACTTAAAATTATACAAAACCCCATACCTTGATTCCAAAGTTCTCTTGTCGGTGTCGCGAGAACAGAATTCAAATACAACGTCAATTCGTTGACATCGGGGTACGTCTGAGGAGGAAGCATAGTCAACATTCCTCGCGGGCGGCTCCTCCTATTGTGGCTTAGATGAAAATCGATGACCGTTTCTTCATTCTTTGTTTGAGAGAAAGGGCATTCTTCGTGTTCTTTGGTGAAGAATTCTCTGACCCTAATTCTCCAAAGACCCCCCAGAATATTTTCCAATCCAATATAATAAAAAGGCTCCCTAATATTATAATATTTCCATAAATTTCAAAATAATTCAAAATGAACTATTGACACAAAAAATTAATTAATAAAGGCATTAATTAATATTGGGGTGGCAACATTATGAGTGGAAAGTGGAAAGGCTCCACCATAATGTTGGTGTTTCAATGTTAAGAGAGGGGTTTAAGGAGTCGAAGGGGAGTTGAAGGGTTGGTGTTCGTGTGGGCCCCGTCAAACAATATCCTCCCATGGGAGGTTATGTGGGGGTGGTCCCCACCTCCAAATTCCCATTGGAGATAACAACCACCACCCCTAATAAAAATTATGTAACACATAATTTTTAATAAGAAACCCAAAAAATTAACTACCACAACCGATAAAGTGAAACTGTAGTAAATGTCTCTTTAAGAGAATACTGACACTATGAGTTCATCGATGTCCTCAGATTTCATTTCTGAGCACCGGTTCAAATGATAGAAAAACCCACACATACACTTACTGAATTTACCTGAACAAAACAGTAGAAATTGATTCCGAGCACACCGGGCCTCGGAATCAGGTGCCGTTAGAAACTGTGGACTCGTAAAATTACAAAGAATTTTTGAAAAAAAAATTCCATGAAATTCATGGGTCGATACATGAAGAATGATAGAGTTATTGACTATTCATCACAACAACTAAATATTCATGAAGAAAACAATCCACTCATGATCTTGAGTTACCAGATGTAATATTTGCATTGAAGATATAAAGACACTATTTCTATTGTGAAATTTTGAGATATATAATGATCACATGAGTTTGAATTATATTTTCTCATAGAAAGAACTAACACAAGGCAAAGACATTTGATTAATCTACTCAAGGATTATGATTTCACTATACAGTACATCCTGGGGAAGGAAAATAATTTGGAAAATGACTTGATTAGAAAGGATCATGGATATTTGAACCAGAAGTAAATTGAAATGTATCCTATGATAATGGATCTAGTAAAGATGGATTTGACAATAATCATGGATGGTAAAACATCAATACCATTTCAAATTGTTTCCAAAGCATCTTTACTAGAAAGGATAAAAAGTTATCTGATTGATGATGAGGAGTTTTAAATGAAAATTAAAGCTGTGAATGAAGGGAGATTGATTGGATTTTCACATAAAAATGGGATTTTGAAATTTGGGAAGAGACTTTGTGTTCCAAAAAGACGTGATCTAAAAACTGATTTGTTCGATGATGCCCATAGCTCCAATTTCTCTATACACAGTAGTATCACAACGATATATAGAGATATGAGGGAACATTTTTGGTGGGATAACATAATGATGGAGATATCTAATTATGTGTCAAGATGTATGGTTTTTCAATAGGTTATTGCTGGAAGACAACATCCTGGAAGAGCCATGCAACCTATTCCCATACATAAGTGGAAATGGGATGATATTATGATGGACATTGTCAAGAGGCTACCAAAGACTTCTAGATATAATGATTCAATATGGGTCATTGTTGATCTTCTTACCAAGTAAAAACATTTTCATGCTATAAGAGAATATTTTCCACTTGAACGTTTAGGGAGACTATATATTAATGATGTTCAAAGTCTTAATAGAGTACCTGTATATATTTCTTCTGATCTTGATCCCCATTTTACATCTAGATTCTAGAAATTTCTTCAAAATTCCCTATATACTGAACATCGTTTGAGCAATGCCTACCACCCTCAAACTGGTGGAAAATAAGAAAAGACTATTCAAACCATATAATACATGCTTATATTTTTCTCAAATTACATTAAAGGTATGTGTGATCAATATTAACCGATGGTAGAAATTTCTTATTACAATAGATTCCATTCAATTATTCAGATGGTGCTATATGAAGTGTTATATGGAAATAGATGTCCAGAACCAACATGTAAGGATTCTGTTGGCGAAAGAATGCTTGTAGGTCCAGATCTTTTTTAAGACACAATTAAAAAGGCGATGATTATCCAAACCCACAACAAAGTAGATCAAAGTACAAAAAAGTTCTATACAGATAACCAAAATATGGATTTATTATTTCAAGTGGGAGATCATGTTTTCATGAAGGTATCTCTATGGAAGGATGTTCAACAATTCGGTAGGAAGGGTAAATTAAGTCCCAAGTACATCAGAGATTTCGAAATTCAAGAACGAATTGGAGTTGTAGATTACTATTTGGAAATGTGTCCATGTCTCTCTAATGTTCAAAATGTGTTCCACGTATCACTATTGATAAAATACTTATCTGACCCCACACATATAATCACCTATTAATGAATATAACTGGAACTCGATCTGTCTTATTATGAAAAGCTTGTTAAGAATCATGATACCAGAGAACAACTATTGAGAAACCGGACGAATCTTCTGGTAAAAGATCTATGGTGAAACCATAAGATAGAAGGCATCATAGGAACATGAATAACATATGATGAAGAACCACCAGAATCTTTTTATCCACTAATATTTTAGAAATTTTAAAGAATAAATTATTTGAAGGATGGAAAATTGTTACACCCAAAGATACCACGATGTGTTTATCTTTGAATAATGAAATAACATGTGTTGTATACAACATCAAGTTCCATCACAGCACGAGCAATCAATCTAGACATTATGAATATTAAAACCCATTTTTTTTAATTTTTATGATTTTTTTATAAATGGACTTCATTTTATGATATTTAATATAAAAATTTTATTATGGTTAATTTTTGGTATTTTTCTGAAAACATTTAATTATTGATGAATCGTAAAAACATTGTGTTATTGTTTAAAACTAACTTTTATATAATTAATTTTTATACATATTAAAAAAATTTAAATAATAAAATGTTTATCTAATACCCATATTACTTCTATGTAATTCATTGGAGTCATTTTATAATAAGATTAGATGTGTAAAAATTTAATTAATTTTTTAATGTCTTTTACCCACCTTCAAGAACCATTTGATAATTTTCATAAAACGTAATATTTCCACAATAGTGAATTGAATATCAAAAATCAGAGAGACATAGTTGACATCAGTATTTAAAATTTTGTTCAATGTGATGAAAATTATTTTTGGTGTATCGTAACTTTTGAAATTTATTTACCTCTGGTAAAAGTAAATAGTGTAATTAAAGGTCAAAATGATATTATAATTACCCTAACACAGGTCCTACTACTATTGGATAAGTAAATTTCAACCAAAATCATCCTTAGGGTTGATTAAATAATATTTTTCTATGTTATAATGTTATTATAACTTTCACAACAACCAATTACTATATATTGTAAGAAACTAACATAAATGAGTTTTTAAAACAAATAATATGTTATTAAATGATATAATATTACTAAAAATATATTGATATGCCAATGGAAAGAGATTAGGTTATATATATATATAATTAACCACTTGGGATTCTCTTGGATGTTTGTAGTATTTTTATTAACCATTTATTATAGTAATGCATGCATACATGGTAAAAGATAAACTATTTAACAAAGAGTTAAATCTAATATATAAGGCTAATATGGTGACATAAACATATCCAAATCGTATTGGATGAATGGTTCTCGACCCAGAGCCTCCTTTTACTTGAAATGAATCATGTTTTGGCCATTATAAATTGAATACAATTGTTTAATAATATAATATTTCATGATTTTCGTAAAGTGACCCTCACCTCTCCTATAAAAGTGTATATTCCCTTTTGTCAAAATCACACCTCTTAAGGCCTTTGTATCAGCCAAACCCTACTCAAATATCCTACCAACTACCCTAAATTCAACATAAAGGCCTTTATTTTATCAGTATCTAATCTAAGGAGCCGTTTTGAACAAATCAAAAGGAATAATCTGAAGAATATGTAATAATATCATCATCTCTTTCAATGTTCATTTCTTCTTCAGCTTTCACAATTTGGGTTGTTTCCATAACAAATTATTAAATCATGTAACATATACTTATTGTGAATTAATTATTAATATTGTAGAATCATATTAATTATTTTGTCTATCTTAATAATGACAATGTCACCGTAGGTGTGTACGTAAGGCTTACCGTCTCCACATCGTGCTATAGTTTATTTTTCAACATTTCATTATTTGGATGGTAATAATAATGATTTTAATTGTTGTAAATAAAAAATATAACATGTTAATGATTTAGTATATATAATATTCCATTAATTTACATATGTTTTTTCCATTAATAAATTGATATAGTCATTCGTGCGTACATACGGATTACCGTCTCCACAAACTGGACGAGATTCATTACCCATCGTAATCATTCAAGAATATTTTTCATTTTATGATTAAAAATATTGTTTCTAAACATATTTTCATTCTACATATAAATCATTTATATCCTATAAAAAACAACCATTTTATATGGAACAAAACATATACCGAAAAATTAATTAGTTAACACCAGAAACAATGATAGTACTAAAATATTATGAACAATAAAATATTAGAAGATCATATAAGATATCATATTTATGATTTTGGTTATTTTATAATTTAATAACAATGATTTAACTATTATACAGTGGTTTAATGTACTCTCGTTCAAGGAAATGTAAAATTTAATGGTTAATTTTACAATCTCTTTATTATATGGGGCTGTTTATATGTATGTATCTACTGGGATCTATTTATCATCCCCATTCTAGATTCATAAAAATGTATTTCAAATTTTTTTTACAAATTTCTAGACTGTGGGATGAATTAATTTATAACCTTTTTGGTCTTTTTATAATAATTTTATAATGGAATCTTTCGGCCGCTTTCCAAATGATGTCATTTACAACCTTTTCAATAAAATTAATGAAATAATGTTTTCATTAACTTATACGGAGAGTGCTACTGATTTTCGCCGTAATAACACCTTCAAAACATACCTTACAGTCTCATAAGAATATTTTAAAAATTATATATTTATTTTATAATTTTCTAACTTTTAAATGATTTAAAAATTGAAAAAAAATATTTCTCTAAAATAGTTTTTATTTTATCAAAGTCAAAATCATTTGATTGATTTTACACTAGTTGGCAGTTCATTTATAATGATAAAATCATCCATATATTATTGAAGGTTTTGTGATATGTTTGATGATGGATGTGTTATTTTTATACCATTAATGGTTTATGGTTATTTTTTTATAATTTTTATTCTATTTTTAATTAAATTATTTATTTTATGTTTCATCTTTTTCACATCCGGAATGCGTTGTATTTTGTAAGTGAAAGGTGAAATTCGTTATAGCTCCTCAATGCATCGGTATGTATCATGAAACATACTAATGTCTTCGCACAAGGCCTTGAAAATTATTATTTGTAGTCTATTCACATGACATTGACTATGTAGTTTTGATGTCTGGCATTATGCATTCCTTTATTAGGAAATTGGATAATGATATTACATGAGATTATTCGACTAGTAGAATATAAATGTTAATAAATAAATGGGATTTTATGATTTATATTTTCTATATTATGCTGATGTTTAGGTTTAAAAGCCCTTTGTTTTAGTCGTTCACATTGCCTTAAATGTTTTTTCTTATTCATGATAGTTTCTGCAATATTGTTATCCTTACTGAGCATCTGATCTTCCCCCTTCTATTTTTTATTTTTCCCAGGATGCATAGAAGTATATTACGATTAACATGTCAAAATAGGATAAAGGATATAATAGTGTACAAAGAGTACACAATGCTGTTTTTTATTTCTCAATGTAATGTAATACTTAATAGTTTATCTAGTACTTTTAAGGCTGCTAAACTGATCAGTCTTTCAGGAAAAGATAACTTATTTCATGATAATGTTATATAATAATTCACATACTCTGTGTAACTAGGGTTGAAACATTAAGAAAATTAACTTTTTATTTGAAATGGATTATTCTGTAAAAATAATTTTTTGTTAAAATGTTTTCAATTTTTTTAAACATCACCTGTATTATTTGATAGATACATTTTTACACGTGTCTATCATTTTAATATTATTTATATGTTTAATATTAATGTATTTTTCAAAAACAATTCTAGTTTATCTTTTACCAAAAAAATTTAATGGAATATGTTTTTAATGGTTATAGAATGATAGAGAATTACCAGCATTAAGAAAAGTAATTTTTTTTTATTTCATTATATTTTTTCAACATTATTTTAAATAAATTGAATTTCAAAAATTTTTATGTCTATAAAAAATTAAAAGAGAAAATTATATTTTACACAATAAATACTTCATATTAATTTTACATCTTATTTTTTTAGTTTACATGACTATTTCCATGTAAAATTATTTTTGGAATATTTTATGGTTTAAAAAAATCTGTCAATAAATATATGATATTTTCCTCATGAAATTAATTAAATGAATCTATAATATTTTATTTTAACTGTTTATTTTTATTTTAAAATATTAGGATTTCCAAAATATTTTTTAATTTCATTATTTAAAAAATTTATTTTCAATGAAGTCTATTTTCATTGAGATAATTAGAAGTGATAATGTTGTAGAATAAATTTACATCTAATATGATGTCAATTAATGTTATCTTTGATTTTCATGATATATGATCTATGTACACCATTAAGATTCATTATATCAATGGTATATTTTTATAGTGTAATTATTTTAGGAAACCTGTCTCTCTTCTACAATTTTTACTATAAAGAAATGATTATGAAACTCACTTCTTTTTCCATGAGTTGTCGTTTAATGAAATTATGAAATGATAGGGAAACCAATTTATCTTTCATAGGTTTTGTTATGATGAAATGTTTCTAAAATTCATTTAATTTCATGGTTTCTATTATGATTTTTTTTATCTTGTGGAGCATTTTTTTATGATTATCATTGTGTGATAATGGTTACATTATCACCAAGTTCCATAGTTACATTATTATCATGGATGATGGTAACATTGTTATTAAAGATAGGTGGGACCTTTATATTCCCCCAATAAAATGGGTAATCTTTTATATCTTATTAGATATGTAGGTTTGCAATGGGTAGTGAAAAAGTTTCAATTAGGGACTTCTTCTGCTATGATGGTCTTTGGATTGAAACATGAGTACAATGATGATATAGATAGTGAACTTAAGCCACTATGAGGAAAGCTATACCACTATGGATGGTGGTTTATACCACCCTATAGGTGTAGAAACCAAATGATCTTCCAAATATGTTCATACAATGAACCTTTACTGCTAAGGATATTATTTTCAAGGATTATATGTGTGGTACAATTCCCTAAATTTTGCCAATGTTATTCATTCATGGATCATGTTGTTTATATCATTGGTAATCATAACTTTAATAATAATAATATGTATTTCATGCCTCAATTTTAAAATTATTTATTTATAGTTTATAGATTTCATATGTTATGATCCCATTATCATAAGATTATATTCATGTAATAAATATATATCTCTATTATTTTCACATACCAATAATCACATCTCACAAATTCTTTTACTTCTGTTCCCCAAGTTATGATGAATATTTTTCAATACGGTATTGAATGAATGTAAATAAAGGGGAAATATTTATTGGAGATGATGACGATATTTCACCAAATTATAAAATTGTGTATAAAGTCTCTAGTGGAACTAACCTATTATATTCTTTAAGACAATTCTTTTTGTAATTTAATAATCATTCATATAAAAAATTTATAATATCCTTGTATGGGAATCCAATGTTTATATAGTTAGTATTATTTAAAATATTTAGTTAGCCAACATAAACTATAATGATAAAACATTAATTTTATTCCTAGAGATCATTATAAGGACATGAAAAAGGAATATCTACAAGGATAAATATGAGACTGAGTAAGTGTATATGATATGTCAAATAATTTTGGTAATTGGTGGAGGAAGTTGTTACCGAAAAATAACATACATGTTTTTAAAATTTAAATGGATGTGGATCTTATACAGAGGTACATATGGGCAGTAACATTAAAAATTACAATGATATGGAATCAATCGTCACCTAGTGCATAATAATGGGCCCTGCTACACAAATAGTTTGACACTCTTGGATTATATTGTTTGTAAATTAAGGGAATCATTACCAACCATAATTAAGGTTATACATATATTATGACTATGAATGACTTATATCAAAACTAACATATTATATTTTTAAATTATTCGGTCACAATTTATAAATCATGTCATTTATTTTCTCAAGATTATGTGGCTATTTAATATAATTACTATTTATCAGACTATAATTTTTTTGTTTAGTCAATGGACAAAAAATAAAAACCTTGTATATCTTTTAATGTTATAGAGATTTTTTTAATTTTTATATAATTTACTTGATAAATAAGGTGATGTATTGTGTGATTATTTCTATTTATCTACATGGAAAATTGACTAAAAATGGTTTGTGAAATGAACTCTTAGACTCAAAAAAGTAGATGAGGATATATTTCACTGAGTGGTTATATATTTAAGACCATGGTGTAATGAAGATCATGTATTTGTATATGTCGTGATTGTGGGAAGACTCACTAATGGGAATGTCTCAGTGGTACATGAATTTGTTTTTATTATTGAAATGTATCACACAAATCAAGAATTAGAAATGAAAAAAATGAAAAATTGTGTTAATGAAATGAATGATATTAATGGTCTACCAAAGGATTCACAAATTTTTTATTTTTTAAATTATGGAATGAAAGGGACTTATAAATATAAATTTCCTTAGGGGAAATATCTAGAATATAATTAACTAGGACTTATACGTAATGATGTTTTTGTTAGTGATGAAGAATCCACCATTGAAATATGAAAAGAAATAGGTATAAATAAATAAGACAATGAATTATATTCAATGATTTGAGAAGGATGTGGGATGAATAAATTATAAATTTATTAGAATTCATGATCTATTTAACATTAATAGTCAAATAAATAAGGCTTATTCAATATATTTTTGTTATTAATGACTGGAAAGAAAAATCTGAATGAGGATGATGACCTAGAAAAGATATAAAATCGTAAAACCCATAGTGAAGTAATAATTTCCTATAATATATTCCTAATTAAGAGATAATGATGATTGTATGAAGATTTCATTGATGTGGATAATGCAAATTTTATACAACTAATTATACTAGAAATATTAATTATTATATGAAAAAGGTGTTCATGCTATTATCGATAGAGTTTATGTCGTTTTGGAATTAATGAATATATCCAATACTCTATGTTTTATAAAATTAGTAGGAAATCATATATATTTTCAATAAGAAATTATATAATTACAGTTATATCTATGTTTTAAGATAATACATGACAAATGTATTCACATGTTTTTTATATTGCAATCAAGATACACATTATAATATATGGGGGATAAATGTGAAGTTAATTTTATGAAATTTAATAATTTTGTTATATATTTCAAATTTTGAACTACTCATAAGGAAAACTATATATGGAATGGTTTATGGTAAATGTAGGAAAAGGCATCGATGATTAAAGTATTACATGACCATATTAACATTTATGTATATTGGATTACATAATCTATTCTTTATTTATTATAAATAATGAAATATGTAATGAATTATAATTCTAAATATAAATCTTATGATCGCTTAGTTATTAAGGAAAAGAACTATATCTTTCATTTTTTCGATTAAAGGATAAAGTGGAAATTTATCATATAACAAAAAACTGGTGATATTAAGCTTAAGAAAAGGATTGAAATCATGTAAGCATAAATTCTTGTGAAAATTATTCTTAAAATGATCATGAAATAAAAAAATTCACGATATCTCCATTTTTTATGATATCAATGTCATTTTTCATTGGTATGTGGTAAATGGTTTTGTGGTTTATTTCATTATTTCAATCACACACATTCTTGAGAACAATTATCTATATCAAATTAAATAAATATTTAAAATTTTATTCCTTGACCCAATCTACATATCACACAAATGTTATATAATTCAAAAACATCGGTATGTGTTACTTTAGGTATCCATATTGTTTCTAACTGACCCTTTCCTTTTATGTTTTTTTATTATGTTATAAGATTTGGTTGACAATGATGGAATTTTAAAATATAAAATCTTGATCACTGACATTGATTTATGTGGAAAAATTTGTTTTCATGGAGAGTGGACTGTATCAACTCTAGATTTTTAGAAATATTATTTTAATTCAAATAAATCATTTCAATATTTTTCATTATACGCTACAATAATAATAACTGAAACAGAATTTGTTATTAATATATAATTATTTAATAATATAATTATTAATTATCCATTAGAAAAATGGGTAAGAATAGTATTAACAAGATTATGAAATTTTAGGGGTTAAAATTTATATTAATTGAATTATTTTTCGGCCAATTAGTTTAAAATTAAAACAAAAAATTTTGAAAATTAATTAAAACTAGTATCAAAAATTATTTTAATTAATAAAAAACATTTCTCCTAAATGAAATTAAAAAATTATATTTGGTGAGTTTTTAATCAAAAATATATATTTGAATTTAATTTTACAATTAATCATCGAAATTTTATTATATATAATATCTATGAATCTATCAAATTTTATCGTTACAAATGGTACTTTTCTGAAAAATATGTATACTCATCTTTTTGAGAAATTATATTAAAAAATTTATTTTAAATATTTATGAAATATATTTCAAAAAATAAAATTTGTTTTTGACATCAACATAATAAATTATATTACATTTAATTTTTGGCAGTGTTTTTGGAAATATTTATTTCTTAATGATTAATACAATTTATTAAATCCTAAATCTAAACTTCCTTTTAATTTAAATTATATAAAATTGTATATTCTATTTATAATTTTATTTAAGGTTAATAAATTAAATTATATGTCAATTAATATAATTTAGGTCATTGGACTCGTATTCAAAGCTTATATATACCTTGTAATATTTTTTTTCAGTTTCTGCTTGAAAAAAATCCTTCTCATCACATATGAAACATTAATTTTTAGTTTTTCCAATTATATGAATTTAATTTTATAAAATGGATTCAATATTTTTAATAATAATAATAATATGTCTTATCTAATAAGGTGGAATTAATTTTTTTCCACAATTAATTGTGAAAACATTAAAAAATTAATTTCAAGATTAATTTAAAATAGGTTTACCGTTGGTTGATCTAAAAATAGAAGGTTAATAATGACCTAAAAACTAATTTTAATAACTATTTTATGAAAATATTTATATCCAATAATATTTAATGTCTGATATTAACCCATTTTGGGACACATTGGGATTGTGAAAATTGTGGTTACAAGATTTTTCCATAAAATTAAATTGTGTGAGTAAACACATTTATAAAAGGCCTCCAATGTTCTCTCGTATTCACACATTAAAACTATTTTTGTCCCTCCATGACCACCAAAAATCCTTTCAAAAATCCATAATCAACATTAGAATTATTATTTTGGGTAGAAATCCAACCCAGATTGGATTTGTTTGTCATCCTAAGGAGGATACCCAAAGAATATGTATCATTCTTCAATGAGGATTAAATTATTTCATACTACAGATAATTAAAATATTAATAAACCATTAATATGTAATTAACATGTTATCTTAATAAAAGTTTTTTTAATTATTATTATATTATTTTCCAAAAACCATTTTAACATCCATAAATTGTGAAGCAAAATCATCATTCATGTGAACGAAAAAAGAATGCTTCACGAACACATGTCATTCATTTTTTCCATTACAGCCAATAATGGTTGTGAATGTTGATGGAAAAAACAAATATACATAATATTTTTATACAAATCATACCAATTCATTAATGAAATCATATTTAGGTTTTTTTAATATATATTCCATAAGGTATACTATAATTTTTCTCGTGTGTACGAAGGACTACCGACTCACTAATTGATGTCATTTGTTTTCACTAGCATATTATATAAAAGATAATAAAGAGAAATATGTATTATATAAATGATATAATTATTATATTATTGGAATCTTAATCATTCATAAATGAAAACATATCATTTTATTTCATACATTTTTAGTCACTAAATGATGATGATGCCATTAATGTAATTGTAGACTACCAAATTCACGAAGCGATGTGATTATCTTTTCATCACCATACGATATTAATGTTATGTGTAAGTATAAATAACAAAATATTATGGTATTAATGATATTATTATAATTTATAAATATGATATTCTTTTATATCATTTCCATAGTTATCATTGAAAAAGTTAAATGTTAATATTGTGTATGCAATGACTACCATCCTCGTGATAATATCATAATTGAATTATCAATGACATCAATCAAAATAGATATTAAAATTGAAATTTATGTTTAATTTTTACAATTATGTTATTATAATTAATCTAAAGGCAATGAAAAATTGATCAAAGTATGATTACTTAAAATATAAACTCAATACATTCAAGAAAAACAATGCAGGTTTTAAAAGAAACATGATTTTAGCATGTAATGTTTAAAAAAATGTAATAAAATTACACAGGTAATCAACATAATTTATGAAAAATAATATTATTTTTGATTAATATATGAATAATAACATCTTTTTATAATAAACGAGGTTCTAAAGGCTATAAAGTAAGGAAAGTATCTAAACAAGGGATTTCCATCTATCATTTATTTTTTGTGAAACACATCCCATAATAATCATATGTTTATTTTATATGTTGTATATACTTCCTTGATATTAATTTTATGATACTTATACTTATATTTAATTTTATATACATTTCTAGATGATGATATATATTTTATGGTGTTTGTAGTTCAACGGTTACTAAATCGTTAAGGGATTCATGTCTAAGTATTCTTTCTTTATAAAATATGATTATGTAATACACTTATATTATTGTAATATGTTTTTATACATCCCTTAAAAATTTAATATCATAAATTTATTTATCCTTATGATATTTTATTTTTCTGTTAAATATATTCCACTACGAGGATTAATTTTGAAATTTAGTAATGTTTTAATTATTTTATCTCACAATATCAATATTTATCTTCATTCTGTATAATCATGTTTTGACGATAAAATCATAAGATCCACATCTCTTAAAAAAATTATATTTTTACCCAATTTAATGTCATGATATTACATTTGTTTTATTAATTTTACTATCTTTTTATATATGAATTTAAAATTATTTTTTTTAGAAAAATAAATTTTCAATTTAGAATATTATTTCTTCTAAAATATGTTTTTAAAAAAATTAATATTCATAAAATTATTTTTAAAATTTATTTTTACACATATTTAAATACTACAAAAATAAAATAAAATTAATAACCATATTTTTTAAAAATATTTTGTGTCTTGATTGAACAGAATATAAAAAAGGAATAATGGTTTTAAAAAGGAAAATATGAACAAAATATACAATGATAGTGAACATTATTTTCTATAAATTCTCCATTAAATGTTTTCATAAATTTTGAATTAATTGTTTTTTCAAAATATTTGATGTTTTAATTTTTGTTATTCAAATTAGAATAGACATTTTCTTAAATAGATTCTATAAATTATATTTATTTATTTTATTATAATTTTTCAAGATATTTATCAGAAAATATGTTATTTATAATGTTATATGTTTTAAAATAAGAGTTTCAATGGAAATGATATATTTTCCATAAGAAATTATGAAATAATTTTAACATTTTCTTTTATAATTGTTCAATTTTCTTGTAAATGTAAAATATTTACCAAATATTTTATGAAGATAAATTTTAAAATGATTTTTTTCATTGAAATATTATTTTCCTCAAGATTCATCCTAATTGTTTTATCTATCGAATACACTTTCCATATATGATGTAATACCTTTGTGTCACTTAAGATTTAATTTGGATATAATCCAAGGATTCCATTCTTATCCATTATCTAAGTTTTTTTATTTTTTTAAATTAAATGATTTATAATAAACCTTTTTCTATGTCATGAGTTATACCAATACAATATTATTATGAATCCAAGTTTATTTTCCATAGTGTATGCTTCAATGTAATGAAGAAAAATTTAAGATTTTTTTTATTTCAATAGGTTATGCTCTGATAAAATGTTTATAAAACCAAGTTTTTTAAGGGGTGTTAATATATTAAATGAATTATAATATTTTAGAACACATAGAAATATATTTCATTATTTGTTGTAGGTTATGTTTTAACCAATTTTAGTGGTTATGTTATAACCATGAACGATGGTTATGTTGTAAATAATGATGGATGATATCTATATATTATTACATGGAATTGTTTAAAGACTCATATTCCATCATATAGATTCTATATGAATGGGGAGTGGACTATGTTAAGAAAGGTAATTTATTTACTATGATGTTCATAAATGTGAACAATGAAAATAATAATAATCTTGTAAATAAACCCATTCCACTCTGTGGAAATTGATTTGACATGGGATGGTGGTTTGCTCACCCCTTAGGTGTATCCTCCAAGGGAGTTCCCTAATATTTTTTGGAATGCTTCATTGGCTTCATCGGAAATTATTTTTTATTCTTATGTGTATACCATAATAATATTTCTTATTCTAGTGTTATTATCTAATATAATTTTTTATATACATTTAATATGTTTTTTGTGGTATGGGATTCCAATCATAATTTCATGTATAATTATTCTCATATCTAGAATAAATATTTTGGATTCCATATCTTGTGCTCTGTTTTCAATACCTTATGTTCATATTATGAAAGTATATCTCCCTTTTATAGCCTTAATAATAATACGATATCACCCTATATTATTACTCATTTCACCATGTTTTGAGAGAGTGGTATTAAGTCGAGTTAATTATATAAAACTACTATAGGGAGAGAAGTTGAATATCATTCACCAAAATTTACATTTTTTACCTCATCTCCAAATACAGAAAACAATTATGGTCCTTAGTTGTGTGTTTTTTTAATGTAGCGAATATTGATATAATAATATTTCACATCTATATATGAGAATCATGGTAGGATTAGTTAAATTTTTAATTGGATAATATTCATGGGGATAAATAATTATAGAATTTATCATCATTCCCCCTTATCAGGGTGACATTAGATACTCTAAGTGGAATTCGAGCATAACTGATCAATCTGATTCCAAAATAATTTTTTTTCTAAAAACATGTGGATTATTCATGGTATTGTATTCATTTCGAATGATCCTTTATATTGGGAAAAAATTGAATAAATGTTGGGAGGATTTATATCATATAAGGAAACACATAATTTAAATGAGTTAAATGTCATTATTTATGGGATCATATTTAAAAGTCATTGTGATACTATTTATGATTCATGTAAATTAAATACTAAAATTAATGATCATGAAAATAATAATATAATGGATTATTTAAAAGAATATATTATCAAATGGTAATCTAACTTCATGTTTTCCAATGACTAGTGCATATGTTTTGTGGATCTGTATAGTGACAGATATTTCATACTCCAAGGAAACCATATTATACCTAATAATGTTCATAAATTCAATAGTATCCCATATGTCTATTCAATTTATGAATAATTTCATTTGTCTAATAGACCACGGATTATAATAAATATGTTTTCCATCACGATATTTGATAATCATACCATGAAAATAGTAGTAATTCACTGTTCATATCATTTTCTAGGACAATATAATATGATTTGTGAATTTTTTTAAAAAGTATATATATCAATTAGATATGTTGATGATCATGAAACCACATCATATTGTTAAAGTGAATATAGTATTCTCAAATAATATTTGTTGATTATATCATGAATAATGATGTTCAATTATAAAAATGTATTAGTGTATTAAAATTTTATCTTCATAGAATATCTAGAGGAGAAACTGGAATTTTTTTTAAAATTATTATTTAAAAAACCATCAAAAAAATAATTAATATAATATATATTAATTTTTAAATATTTGGAGAACTAGATCGTGATATAAAATCAATGATAAAAATGATGAAACTATGTAAATCATAAAATAAATTAAATGGATAAAAATATAAACCCAAAATGATGATTTCACATAGTGAATAGAATTATCACTTTGAGAAATTAATAATTTAATTGAATATGAAAGACATAAATATTAGGAAAAATGAAAGATAAAATCATATTGGGATAATAATATATGAAGATTAAGATCTTCACAATGAAATTTAATTTTATTATGAGAAAAACACTAATTTGTAACGTTTTATAATACAATAAAGATATTGTAAATTTAATTTATATTTAATTCCAAATAGGATAAACTTTTAATGTTGTTTTGTGGTATAATTGGACACACAATGATTTTGTTTATAGATTCTAGAAATTTCAATAATAAATAATGCAATTTTCATCTTCCAGACGTAGTAAACAACATTATATGAGACATGGATTTATTCACAAGTAAATAAATTATTTATTACATTTCCTATTTAACATTGTTTATTTATAATGGATGTTAAAATCTGAGTAAATTTATTATTCATGTGGCTTATATTATAACCTATGTGAAACAGTAATGATATCACATTATCACATGACTTATTCTATAATAAATGTGAAAAATATAATATATTTACATATTTTGTATTAAAAAATACATTATACATGTATAAAAAATGCTTTTATCACCTTGGATGCTAAATAACCGTCGTGATAAATCATTTAAAAATATTATTAATCCCCATATTGATTCATTATGGTGTTTTTGTAAAGGGTTCGAACAACTCAGTTCCCCATTTCATGGAAACTCTATAATCGATACTCCGATCCCATGAACTCCATTGACAATTTTCCAACTTCATCCATTATTTTTTAAATTGGCATATCCATCTGGTTGACTGGAAACTCTCATTTAATTCTCATACACCTTGGTTTGGGTCATTATAAATTTTATATGACTTAACTCTATTTTTTTTATTTTGGTTACAAAAATATCACAATATCATATTTAATTTTCATATGCTATCACACTATATCTATAGATAATATGGAATTACCATGTGAGTTTTAAAATTAGGTAATAATTTTACACGACTTGAAACCACTATAACCTTATTGCAAAAGTTTAGCAAATTGGATGAATGTTCTAAAACTACGAAAAATTCCCCCAAATGACATTCTTTTATTTTTTTTCACATCTATGGAATAAAAATATCTACATAACATATACACTTCTATATATAAATTTAGTATCAATGTTACAATTCCATAAATATAACCTCTAGGCAGTTTATTCAAGAATTATTCACTTATTCATGGCCTATTTAGAAAATGATGCTGGTCAAACTATTGTTCATATAAAGGATCCTTGGGAGGAATAAATATTACAGTAATAAAAAAATCAACTCCATGAACCTCCAAAAAAAATTATATAATAATCTAGAGTTTGAATAAATAATTTTCATATATTTTATCATTCAAAAAAGAAGGTAAAGAAATCAATTATGGGGATTGAGTAACTTAATAGAGTTGTCTCATTATATATAATGTTCATAGGAGAAATGATGATATTTTCTATCCCTAATGTTATAGATAATATTTCATTTATATATTAAGTATAATTCCCTAATGTAGATTTGTTTTTCTCAGTAATAATCATTTCGTTGATTGATGTAACACTTGTACATTATCTGGATTACATAACTCGATAAAATTATCTTTCCTTATTTTATTGATTTTATAATTACCCTTTTTATGTATACAAATATTAGTTTTATAAATAATTTTTTTTTAATTTCAAATTAAGAAATAGTTTATATAAATTTAAAATTGGATTACATAAACAAGATTTATAATAATGATATTTTTTGTATGTAATAATGATTAAATTTTGGATTTTGGTTCATCTAATATGGCATGAATATAGGGAAGGTATTGATGGTTTTTATTAATTATCTATAAGATATGTTCCTAACAATGACATGTTATTATATCAATGTCTAAATTGATTAAATATGAACAATTTAAAATGTAAATAGATAAAAGATCATTTAACTTTCCTTGGTTTTAATCTATGTCACATCCCATAGATTTGGAATGAAAAAACTGGTTAGATTTTCAGATCTATTGATGATTATGCTTTAGAAGATGGTAAAACTGTTGAAATTGATGAAATGATCAGTGATGTTAAATCGAAGAATATTGAGAATGAACAAAAAATTGAGAGCTTATATGGTGATGCTAAAAACACATTGTATCATGGCTTTATGATTATTATGTTTTTATCATCGTTGTTGTGATTGATTAATATATAGCTAAAACATAGTTCAAGTGATATATGATTTACTTAGTTTCTACAATTTTTGTGTGATATTCTTCCAAAAGATAATGATATTCATTATTCACATTATAATGTGAAAAAATTTATAAAGCCTAATGGGATTAAGGTACAAAAAATACTTACCTTCCTGATTGACATTGTGACATATAATAAGAAATATGAATTTCTGTCATTGTGTCCTAAATGTGGGATATAGTGGTATAAGATGAAATAAAAATCCAATACATATTTAGAAGATATAGAGACCCATTACATTGTATTTTGGTATCCTTATATAAGTACACATATGAAACATTTATTTTTCAATTCACATGATACAAAAAAAGTTATGATTTCATGATGATGAGTTAATATTTGATGGAAAAATCAATCATATAACTAGTTTCTCATAGTAGAATAAAAATGATCGCATGTTTCATAGATTTAGTAATGATGTTAGTAATATGATACATGGGATTAAAATGGATGGAATGAATCCATTTCAAAGTCTTAGTTCCACAAATAGTTCATGGAGTATCATACTATTTATCAACAAATAATCTCCTCAATATTTTATAAAGGTTAAATATGTTATTTTTATTTTAATGATCTCTCGAACAATGAAAATTAGAAATGATAATAATGTTTTCTATTGACCATAAATTTATTATGTGAAAATATTATTGAAAGATGGTATTAGATTGTATGATTCAACTAAAATGGTATATTTGCAACAACATGGAATGATTATTTTCACTATAAATGACTTCCTTGCATATGGATTATTTTTATATAGTGTAAAGGGGCATAAATAATGTGTAGTTTGAATGAAAAACGCTTTACATAGTCAATTTCATCATGGAAGGAAAATAGTATACATGGTTCATCAAATTAATATACTTAGTGATTACTCTTCTAAAAGAATAAAAAATGAATTCAATGGTTAACTTGAATTTTATATATATCTAAAATCATTATCAACATATTATTATTTGTAGAGGCTACAAAACCATAATGTGAAAATTGTAAGGACACATATATCAATTAATGATATACATATTTGGATGAAATTGTTAATATTTTTTGGGCTACCATATTCGATAAATTTTGATGTGATATATAAATTCATTTCACAAATATAGACAAGAATATCTATGATATATTTATTATAAAATTTTTATATATTAAAGGAAGGATAAAGATGGATTGAATACAATATTAGACATACAATCAATTAGAATACTTTTAGAGATAGCTACCAATCTTTTTGGATGGAAAACATTTCATCCCTTGACGTTAAATACATTATACAATCAGGAGAAAATTATCTTTTCTACGAGTATCCTATATATCTATGTTCCATAAGGTTATTCATTAAATATTAAAAAAATCTCTTTGAAGGATATGAAGTTTGTAGGTATGAATTCTCATGATTTTTTCATCATGATGCAATAAATTCTACTTGTTGCATTATGTGGAATATTCCCATCACTGTTAGAAATACTATATTTGTGGTGTGTTATTTTTTCAATTCAATTTGTAATAAGATATTTGATTTTGATGCTTTAATAATTTTGAAAAAATAATTTATTACTCTACATTTTCAATTGGAAATGTATTTTCCACCATCATTTTTATATAATGATGTATTTAATGGTTCATTTGGTTTGAGATATAAATCATTATTGAACTATATAACTACATTGGATTTAGCCTTTTGAAAGGTATATAATGATATTGAAGTGTATATTAAGATTCCATATCATCGTCAAGCATCCATTGTTAAAAAAATTGAGGAGGTTTAAGACTTTTCTTTGAGATACATGTTTGTAGTGGGGAACATTAGTTTTCCTCCATCTCACCATGAATGATTTAATTATGGGGGAAAGGAGATTCAAGTAATAAAAGTTTAATATTTATTAGGTTGAATGATAATTAAGGTATATTTTTAAATATTGAATAATATAGAGATGTTAAACTATAAATAACATTGAATTTAAATTTTTTGACACAATGTCATCCAAAGTAGTTTGAATTGTGGATTTTGAATGAGTATATATAAAATTGCATTGTTTAAAAAGACATTTCTTGGTAGTTTAGATTCATTAGAAACATTAAGATGGCTAGAGTCACATCTGTGATTTCTTGTTTAGGTATTTAATAATTTATATTTTTCTATATTTTTTCATGGGGATTCAATTGAATATTTGTTGAAAATAGATTTTTTTATGATAGGCCCATGCACATTGTTTATTCATGGTTAGTAGTTACCAAATGCAATCCCATGAAATCGTTGTGTAGGATGATAACTACACAATGAATTCTACATAGTAATTTCCTATGTCATAGGTAACATTTAGGATGACTAAATTCAGAAGGAATGGTCTGTATGGTTATTGCACAGTTTCCCAGACTATACAGACTAACCATGCAGATCTACCAACACATTAATATTTTTCTCTTTTCTCTCACCTCTTAGTTTAAAACATTTCCCCCCATTCTGGAACCCATCGTAGTTTTTCCATTCCAAATCATTCCTCACCCTCCATCCACCACCCTTATATCTTCTATTATGGTGTCATTTTTTTTGTGTAGGTCTCCATCTATTGTTATATTATGTGTCTTATTCTCTCAATTTCATATCAAATATAGGGTTTATTATTTTCTCTTTGGGTTACATCTTCTCCATCCCAAGAGTTGTTATTTTAGTTTTCTTCAATGACATTCATGGGTTGATCTCTCAATATAATGTAGGATCATCCTCCCTCATGGTAAAATTGTGGTACATCATGGATTTCTCACCAGATTCACGGTGTTTCACAAGAAATGGTAGGTGGTTACATGCATATACATTT
This sequence comes from Viscum album, assembly GCA_963277665.1. NCBI lineage: Eukaryota > Viridiplantae > Streptophyta > Magnoliopsida > Santalales > Viscaceae > Viscum > Viscum album. The sequence goes on from OY728133.1 coordinate 927,419,885, forward strand.
CCTGTAAAATTTATTTGGATTTAATGAGGTCAATTACATAATATTTAAATTATTAATGTTGTGAATTTTTTTTGAAGGGTTTGGATGTGAAATAGATTATAAAATGGGGTTTATATACAAAATCATAAAATTCATGAAGGATGGATTTGTGGTGTTCTTTTGAAATTATTTATAAATTGTGTAAATGTTTTAAAAAATAAATTCATGTTGTGAGAACTAAAAACATGAAATGTTTTGTTGTGAGTTATTTTTTATAAGTGAGTTTGTATGAAATAGTGTCTTTTATTTGTGTTGGGATATGTATGTCTTTATAAAAATAAATGTGGTGATATATGTCGTATGTGAAACTTGTTTGAGCACTAAATAAGAATCCTTGGTAGCTAGTTAGGTGGATGAGGAAGATTGGGTTAGTGATTGAGATGTGGCTATAACCCGATTTCACATAGCGGGATAGACAATGAGAATACTAACTAAACGTATTTATTATTGAATACCACTATAATATTCGTTGTTTATCTTCCCTAGTTGCTCGTTAATTATAATGTGAATTGTTTTTTGTTTCTACACCACCTTAAATTGTGATGCATGGTTTAAGGACCCCTATAGCTAGCTATCACCCATAGGGCCTCTCCCATATTATGTTTTCACTGACCATTATTCACTCACCACTAGAATACATTGTGGCTCTTGAGACACATCGAAGGAAAAGGGTGATGTATTACAAATCAAATCTGTATAAATGTTGTTTCATTAAAATAGTTTTCCTTTAATTTCTTTTAATAATATTCTTCCATTTCATAATATTTCTTTTATTTTTTTCATTACATGTTTAGAACATGGTATCTATTTTGGGTTTCACCCAACTGGGTGATCCCTCAAACCCTACATAAATATTTGGGGGAAAAAATATGTGGTTATGTTTGATTATTATAAGGCTAATATCTCAGGTGAAGGTAGATTGGGATGATATTGATCGTCTTAAACAGTGTTATGGAGGTTTCATGATGGATAAGTTCCCCGTACCTGTAGTGTTTTTTGGTTCTTGACTTTTGGTTCCCTTTTTCAGTATCCATATTTTGATCTTTTGTATAAAAACATGTACATTGAATATTAATACCATATTAGGGATTTTTTTTGATGTTTTCCAACTATGTTTATTCTTATAGTTTATGATATGTTCTTTTTTTTCTTGTCATGAAATCATTCCCACTTATTATTAGGTATAGTCTAGCAATTTTTCTAGCCCATGTGGATTGGGAATGCCCCATGAGTCTTTTCACAGACCGAGTTGGGCACCAGGATGGATAGAGACCCAACATGGATTGTGAAAATATTATATTAGAGTAGGTTTTAGATATTGGTTAATATTATTTGGGATGAATCTAGTTAGACATTTATTATAACTATCTTGGTCTGATGATCTGGTTGTGAGTAGGGTGCCAAGCCAGCACAGCCTATGATAGACCCCAAGTCACCATGGGATATTTGGAAGCTTGTTTGGATTCTCCTAGGATGTCCAAGATATAGACTGTAAAATTAAACTGGATGGGGGTGAAGTGGTTTGGTTATTGTATTTTCATATAATGTTTTAGTAATTTACCATATGATGTTGTTGTAGTCATCTTCGACATGATACATTTATGATTTTCGGATGTGGCGGTTTCTTTTGTAGAAACATGCCTTCGCAAAAAGGATCCAAACAACCGAGGGAAGGAGCTATATAGAGTTCTCCCTCACCACATTACCAGAGGCTAGTAGACGTTGGGGTTCAAGATATTCAGGCCATGTGATATGGATAATGGACTATTAGTGCCCCATTTAGGGAAGCTGATGCTATCTCACAAAAAGATAATGCCCAGAAATTATTCTATAATAATACTCCTACATTATGTGGTTGCTCAAAACCACATGAATTGGAGAAATTGACCAATAAGATCAATCACATGTTTTAGTTATTGTCCACCCTCATGTGTTTAGGGTTAATCACTCCTCCTTTTGACAGGAGGGTCCTAGTTGGTGGTGGTGGGACATAGAGATTCAGGATGGGAAGCCTGATTTGATGACCTAGAAGGACATCAAGGATGTCTTCAATGATTAATACTACATGATGTCTTGTTATATATTAGGTCCTTTTAATTCATGGATGTCGTCTATGGGGACCTGACATTGATGAGGGATGCGACACATTTTGTGGAGCTGGATTGGTAAGATCATGTGATAGCCTCCATAGAATAAAAGAATGATCATAGGTTTGAGAAGGGGTTGAAGCTAGATAATTACTACCAGGTTTTCTTGTTTAACCTGAAGACATATACTAAAGTGGATGATCAGTTGTTCATGGGTTAGATTGACTACAATATCAAGTCAAGTGGCTTTGGGGAAATAAATAAAATGGGAAGTTGGGGTTTATTAAAAAATAAAAGGAAACATGAGGAGAAAAAAATAAGGGAGGTGGAAGCTCGGGAAAACCCTCTAGGTATGCTTCTTCTAAAGATTTTGATGATTTATCTTATTTTGTCCCACCGATGTGGGGTGGTGGGACACACCCAAAAAATTTGTACATATCCACAAAAAACTATGTTTGGTTTGGATTGTTGGGGTCGTTGCATCAATTTTGTACGACTATAGGTTCTTTTCTATGTTGTGCAGGATCTGTGGTTTCTAAGGGTATGACAACTCAGTCAAAACATTCCAGGACTATAGAGTCTTGATTAGGTAGTCAGGGTGGTAGCATTGGATAATCTTCATACTATATTCAACTTAGGATAGAGCATAATTCCAATATTCTTGGTCTGATATATACTTATACCAAGAACCTTCCTGTTGAGGAGCAGAAACCAATTGGACTAGATGCATGGCCCTCAAATTTTTGAGGTACATTTATGATTTCATCCTCTATAGTGGATATTAATTTTTATATGGATGTGGTTCCTATTTTATATATTCTCATATTTTGAACCTATTAAATCATTCCATAGGGTAATTAATGTTTGAAATGGAGTTTGTGATGTTCATGGGAAAGTGGAAGGAGCAAGGCCTCATGTGTTCATTGTGTTATCTTTCCATGCCAATGGTGGAAATAGAGTTAGAATATTTAGGCTTGTATGTGGACATATTTCTCATTATCCATGTCATGGACTGGATGGTGCATTTCTATGTTCACATCGATTTTTATCCGTGGCGTGTTAATTTCATTGAACATTATGGATGTGCTTAGGTTTTCCCCAAGGAATAGGTTCCTCAGTCAGGTCAAGAATGACCTCCACTCCCATATTTGGGTATCATGAATTTCATTTACCATCACTTATGCTATAGGACGATGGTAGTGCTCATGGGGTTGGGTTAACAAATGTGGTGTAATAGTTCCCAATGGTGTTTCCATATGGATTCTTGGCCCTGACCCTAGAGTGGGATGTGGTGTTCATGATCGATTTGGCACTAGAATCCTAGCTGATATCTATTTGATCATATCACTTGGCCCCTTCTAAATTGATAGATTTAATGATACTAGGGGGCTATTTGGAATCCAAATGATCATTCACCTATGTATCTATTCTTGGACCTCTCTAGTTTTGTTTTCAATGAACACCGACTGTTATCTCTGGTATTATATCAACTAACAATAGATTAATAAGGTATCCATTATGAAGAAATACACAATTCCTTAGATTGACACTTATTTTAACCAGTTAAAAGGGGAATGGAGGTTTCCCAATATTTCATTGTTCTTGGTTTACCATTATGATAAGGTGAAAAAGAATTAGATCCCAAAAATGAATTTCCATTGTTGGTATGACAATTCTGAATATTTTTCATTCCATTTGAATTGAGGAATGATTCAATAGTCATTAAAAAAATCATAAACATTTTGTTACACCAGTATCTTAACTCCTCCATCAAGGTATTTGTGGAAAACATTCGAGTCTATTATATATCTAATGAGGAACAATTGCATCATCTATCGATTGTGCTATGAACCTTGGGGCACCACCACTTCTATTCTAAGATCTGAATATGTACAATCTAGTTTATGAAAGAGATGTTTCTAGGCCATGCCATCTAGGATAAAGAAGTTTTATTAGATCATGACATGATCATTGTAGTTATGTCCAAGGAATTGCTGATGAACATATTTGAGATTAGGAATTTCCTTGATATGGTAGTGTATTACAGGCAGTTCATTCAATATTTCTCACATCAATCATCTTCTATGACCGCCCTATCCAAGAAATGGGTGATGTTTGATTGGGGCCCATAGTGTCAATCATTATTTGAGTAGCTAAAGCGGTGAATGAATACCACACACATATTGAACATATTAGAATACTGAAATGGGGATGTGGTTTGTTGCGATGATTCAGGTATGGGTTTTGGATGTATGCTTATGCAGTATGATCACATTGTGACATATGGATCTCACCAAATACAATCACATGAAAAGATTTACTCAACCCATTTCTTGTAGTTTGCAGTGGTGATGCACAATTTGAATACTTTTTATCGCTACCTCTTTGTGGATAATTTTTTAGTCTATTCTGATCATAAGAGATCAACCTAAATCTTATCTCAAAATGATCTCAATTTGAGGATACTTTGTTGTATCAAATATATGTAGGGGATAGACATTGATATTTTATATACCCTAGGAAAGGGTAATTTAGTAGTATATAACTTAAGAAAGAACTGATAGTGAAATATTTGAGGACTTACAACGTTGAGTGGACTCGAATGGAGCTTTTTCCAAAATTCATATCTTTACCATGGAGAATAGTGGAGAAACTTTTCTATAATGTGTTCAGTTCACTCTGTCACCTATAGATCTGATATATCATGATCATCCAAATGAAGAGTTATGATAGAAATATTTTTAGTTTCATCAGGGTGGAGATACATTGTATGATATGGTATTGTCTCTTGAAGTAATAATGTTTTTTAAGGGCTGATTTGTTATGTCGTTAGCTTTGAGGGAGTTGGTGATGAAAAATACACACCAGTCTTAGTGGTCTGTTAATCCTGGTATAACCAGGATGTTTTATGATGTTCATCAGTAATTCTAGGGGCTAGGAAAGAGACATGACATAACATACCTCGTATCAAGAATATATATTATTCAGTAGGTGGATGGAGATAATCAAAGGCCCTTGGGATTGCACCATCCATTACACATTCCAAATAGAAAGTGGGATAATATCTCCATGTATTTCATTATGTTTTTTCCACATACACATTGATGAAGAAATGAAATTTGAGTAGGGATCAACCACTTGACTATATAATATCACATCATTCCAATTATATATGACGGAAAGTATGATGGGATGATACCATTATCGGTCCTGATGGTGGTTAGGATTCATGTTGTTCCATATTCTATAGATTCTAAATGTGACCCCCTAATTCGCCTCTCAGTTTTGGGAAGGCCTCCAGAGTTTCCTGTGATGGAATATTAAAATGATCATGACAAATTATCCTCAATCGGATGACCCATAGGAGTCAGTGAATAAGATCTTTGAGGACATGATATGTGTATGTTTTCTGGACTTCATATGTTCCATGGATAGAAATTTAGGGTTGGTGTAATTTATGTATAAAAATAGTGACTAATTCTCTAGTCAAATGATTTCCTTCGAGGTGCTCAAAGTTAGTCCTTTTCTGTCTCTGCTATGTTGGGCTGAGTTAGGTGAAATCTCACTTAGAGGACCATGGAATGTACAATAGACATCTGAGAAATCCATGATGACAATAAATTTTTTTTCACAAATCAAAATATCTAAAAATCATCTGCCAATCAGAGTAATCAAGATTAATAGTTTTCCATGTGTGACCCAGTGGTCATAAATGTGGAAACCTATTTGGGTCATCAATTCTTGTGGAAGAAAGGTATGCTAACACTAAGGTCTATCAGATTTTTTGAAATATCTAAGAGGATTAGAAAGGTAGAATAACTGTTGGATTTACCATATCAGTTGATGTCTAATCATGATGTCTTTCATGTCTCCAAACTGTGGATGTTCATTCTAGACTTGTCTCATGTAAAAAATTATGATGAATTTCAGTCGGAGCCCATCTTGTCAATGATTGAACAAGTAGTGCAGATAGTGGACTCCCAAGAGAAGGTGCATCATTTCAAATTTCTTCCATTTGACTTTGTTAGTTAAAATAATATCAAAGATACCCCTGAGAATTTGTAATGAATTTATTCTGGAGCAAGAGTACCTATTTTTGTTTTGGAATCATGTATTGTGTTGACTTTCTAGGGGTTAATGTTACCATGGTAATGAGAGTTGTCACATCTATGATCTATTTTTTAGAGATTTTTCAATTTTAATTTCTATTATATTTTTTCATGAGTTACTATTTGAATTTTTTTTTGATGAATGGAATTATTTTGGTAATGTATGACCATGTGCATGGTTTGCACACAATTAGTAGTAACCGTGCACAATACTAGGAAACTGTGTGGTAGGAGACAGCGCCTACTGCAAAGCTTGCACACAACCATTCCCTATTGTCCAAATAACTGTGTGGATGATACTGTATGGATATAATGGTCCTCAAGATTACTGCATTATTTCCCAAAATATACGGACTAACCATGATGACCTACTAGCACATTAAAATTTCCATATTTTTATGTCTCATAAGATGTTTAATCCCTTTTCCCTCTATTTGGGAATGTCACTCAGATTTTCCTATCCTAGGGGCACCTCCCACTCCTTCCACCTCACAAGGATATTCAATTTTTATGCTAGTTTTGGGGTGGATATCCCTCTATTTATCAAATTGGTGTCACATTTGCTGGATATCTCCTCTAACCATGGGTTTCTTCTTTTCTATTTGGGGTTTCATCTTCTCCAGCCCTATAGTCTCAATTTTAGGGTTCTTACATGAAAATAATGGGGGTGATATCCCAATTTATGGTGCGAGCATCATCCCTATTTGTGTAGTTGATACGAAGGGAGGATTTTACAATGGATTCTTGGGGTTTATCTATAATAGATAGGTAGTTCCAGACATAAACATTTCACGGAAAATTTATTTATCTTTCTTGTGTTCCTTTGAACTTTTTAATAATTTTGAATGTTTTAAAAATGAGGGTTTGGATGATTTTGGATGATAAAAGGATTTTCAAATGTGATTTATATTTAAAACAAAAAAAAATCAAGAAGGATGGCTTTGTGGTTTGCTTTTAAAATGATTTATAAGATGTGTGATTGTTTTAACAAATTTTCATGAGGTGAAAGGTAAAATATTGAAAGGTTTTCGTCCACATTGTATGGTAAAAATGGTTTTTTATGAAATGGTTGATTTTGTGTGTGTTGGGCCCTATTTGGATCGTGAAATATCAATGTGATTATATTTGAATTGTGTGAAACTTGTACGTGTACTCAATGTGAAGCCTATATTGCTAAGAGGGTGGACTTTGACTATCAGGATTTTTATTCGAAAGTGGTTATTTCCTGGTTTTACAAATATAAATTGATGTTGAAAACAATAACTAAACATATAGATGAATGGAGACCACGATAATATTGAATGTTTCTCCCATTTTGTATTATATGCATGAAAACATGGATATTTGTGGTTCCTATACCACCTTACACAGAGTCCTGAGGTTCTAGAATCCCTATAACTAGCTAACTCTCATAGGGACTATCACCTATTATGTGATATTTGACCATTATGCACTCACTATCAGCATACAGTGCGGCTCTTGAGATACCTCATTAGAAAATAGTGTTGTATTTGAAATCAAATCTATTTATAATTATCTCTATGAAAACTATTTTCCATTAAATTATTTTAATAACATCCCATAAATTATTATTCAAACTTTTATTTTTTGTCAATTAATATTTAGAGAATTGAATCTCTTTTGGGTGCATCATATTGGGTAATTTATCACACCCTACTTATACCATTTGGTGTAAGAAGACTTGGTTATTTTTTATACAGGTTAGGGTTGCGTCTTTAGTGAAGGTGGATCCAAATGCTAGAAAAAATATCAGACAGTGTTATGGAGATGGATTTATGGAGATTCAACCCTTAATTATGGAGTTTTCTTGGATCATTGGTTTTGAATTCCTTTTATAGTATCCCTCTTTTTTGATTTTTTTAAAAACATGTTATCTTAACATTGAAACAATGTAAGGGATTGATTGATGATATTTTAAAGAATTGTTTATTTTTATATATTTTGTTGTGTTGTTTTTTGTATCTTTAGATGAAATATTCGACACTTGTTTTAAAGGATACCCAGGCACATGTGCATGCCTGTGGGGATCGGAAACACCCCTCTGGTCTTTCCACCGACTGATTTGGGTGCTCTGTTGGATAGTTACATGGCTAGGTTTTTTATTGTTATTGAGTTGTAAAAATATAAATTTGATTACATGGTCTCAGTATTACATTAATGGATATAAATTTCATATGAACGATCTGGAACAAATAAGTGAAGTTCATAATAGTGGTGTGTTAGGGTTTAGAGAAGAAATGTGTTAATATAGTTTTAAATATAAAACCAACATTTTTTATTATGTTCATATTATGGAATGATTGAAAAATCATTGGATGATGATTATATTAAATTTAATGATCCAGTGTTTAATAGTAAATGGTTTATCGACAGTAACAATGTAAGGGAAGCTGAATTGAGAATGAAACATGTCAATATAAATATAATGTAAGATAGTGCAGATTCTTTTAGAATGAAAACAATTGGAAATATAATTTCCTATGTTCTTGATCAATTTGATATGTTGTGTTATAATTTTTTAGAAGGAAAAAACCATCTATTGGTGAATATCAACTTGACAAAGATGATGATTTATGTTACATCCCTACATCATAGTAAATATTAATAAATAATATTGATGATCCTGTCGTAGACATGGTTTTTTCTATAAGTAACACTCAAGATATTGGATTTTGGTGGAAAAATACTTTATTATATTACTAATATTACAAGAAAGATATGGTTATTTCATGTTAACTTTTATTAATTTCATAAAATTCATGATATGATATTTTTTAATTTTTTAATTCCTTTATTAAAACTAATTAGTAAAAGTGATAGTTTATAATAACATAGTTTTGTTTAGTTTTTCATTTATATAATTAGCAAACGTATTTAAACTAATAAGTAAAAAATGTGAATATAGTTTTATTTTAATTTAGTTGATAATGTATATATTATATATTTTTTTACTATATTTATATTATTTTATTTTTGATAAGTTTACCATATTTACCACTTTTTATAGTGCTACACAAATTTTTGATTAGTTTTTGTTCATTTACATGAAATTTCATATATCATTATTTTTTTGGATTTTTAGTTAACTATATTGAATATGAGTAATAATTTATTATATTTCAAGATAATTATATGATTCAGAAATTTTACATATTTATTTTAATTGGTATTATGATAGTTGAAGTTTTTAACTCTTTTTACTATTTTTTTGCTTCATTGATTTGAAAGATAATGATAGATCTGTCACATGATCAAACACATACTTCAAGCAATTAGCGTCCTTATCACACCTCTAGGGAGAAATTTTAACATGATCCTCTTGATGATCCTTATCATTCATCATATACTCACAAAGAGAGAAACAAGAGTTTGAATTTTGGTAAACATGGCATTGAATGTTTACCAAAATTATCACTTGTTCATTGTTAGGAATAGAGGATAGTGGTAGACATTGATGAAAATGATATTCCATGTTGTCCTAAATTATTACAATTTAGGAGTTTTTTTCAACTCCATGTAAAATCAAAGCCAAATTTTTATTGATTGGGATTTTTTGAAAAAGAAACACTATCTCAATTTTGAGAGACAACCTTGGTATGCAATTTGTTATTGTTTTAAAAATATTGAAATGATTATAGTATTATAAGATTCCCAATTTTTACCAAATGAAATTTTATATACCTTACACTAGAGGAGTTTGAAAGAAGTGTATATCAATGGATGCTATAATATGGGGGGATTTCAAATCAGCCCTCACACCTGATTTCATTTTTTGTCATAGGTAACATTTGAATACATGTAATATACAACCATTTTAAATGAATTCACATTGAAACAATTTTTATAAAGTTTAAGATGACAATCATTTTTTGTATATTTAATGTAAAACTTTGTAGAGATTATTATATTAAATATTTTTAAATGATTAATTATTCTTAATTTACCATAATCGAGGTGATATCAACAAGAAATCAAATCATGAAATTTATACCCTCGCACATTATTTTGTGTTGGTATACATTGATGGGAGAAAAAAGGATTGCCGAAATTTTAAAAAAACCAAGAGATGAGACTTCAGGATCTAGAGGGGTTTCCCATCCACTGCTTAGCTAGAAAGGATAAATGGAAGAGGGATAATATGGGTAAAATGGAGAAATATCATTCATAAGAATCACGGGATTTAGCTGAGAAGATTGTAATATATTTATTTTATTCACTTATTTATATATTTTAAAGCATCCTTTTTTTCCAATAATTCAAACTGGATTCTATATAGGAGAAGATAACATCAGCGGTATTTCTATATAAGGGGAGACAATAAATTAATTCTATCATGTTTGAAAATCCTGAACACCTAGGTTGTTTACAAGGATACCTGGTTTGTTTATCATTGAAAAAAGTGTTACGACATTCTTCAACTCATTAAATGGAGGGTATTTATAAAAAATAAATTCATTATAGGCTTATGATTATAATAATAATGTGACAATTGATGATGATATCATAATGTGAGTACAAACAATGTTTTGAATTTATACAAAGAAAATTTTAGACTACAGCCCTCCCCATCCACCATCACCATCATCGCCCACTCATCCACCTACGATTTTAGGCCCCATTTTTTGTCAAAATACTACACCCACTCCAACAACTATGCCCATAGCCCCCATTTTTTATCCTACTCCTACATCCATTCTCCACTAATTTTGGATTATAGTGGGTTATATGATTATGATTCATACCATATTTTTCCAAATGGGTTGATATATTATATTGGATATACCATTCATCATAAATAGTTAGAAATAAACTAGAAAAGGGCCATAGTACAATATTTTATTGATATATCAGGTTGAGTACCATTACCAATAGATGATGTGGAAATTATTAAACAAAGTATATGCCTCTTTTTATTTTGTCTATATAGACTTTTGGAACATATTACCATATATGTATGTGTATTTTTTAGATTTTACATTATTTTTATATTAATTTTTTTAATATTTAAATGTTAATATACATATCTATTTATTTATAAAAATACATTAAAGGTAAATATGTACTATATAGCCAACTATGAAGAAACAATGCTATGACATTAGATAATGAATCTTATAATCCTGATAGATTTTTAAGATTTTTTAATTTTTTGGGGGTGATTATACGATGCCAATAAATGATAATATATTTGGGTTTTTAATAAATATATAGATTTTGAAAATTTATATCATGGAGCTTGTAACTGGATAATATTTCATAACCAATGTGATGCATCTGTCTTCCATGAAATCTTTTCATAAAACATTCCCTACAATAAATTTATTGAAATTTTATAATAATTTATGTTTTGTGTATTAGGAAAAATTTTAAAATGTGTGAGGAGAATGAAAAGATATAGGTATATGGATTTGTGGACCTGCATCTCATTTCATCTGAAGCATGAACATTAACTGATGAAGAAAGAGCAAAATATATCGTTGAACCATTTAGAAAAATATAAAAAAAGTGATGGATCTTTCTTTATTGTGAGAGGTATGAAACATATATCTCCAAATGTTTTATTTGCCTATTTAAATAATAACCACTAACATTAATTTTTTTTTATATTAGTGACCCTTGGAAGTTATCTTTTTTCTGTCCATGGGAGAACAAACTTTAATGGATATGATATATCCATGTTGACGTGTGAGGAAATTTTAATAACGTATTGGAAGTGAATATTTTTATTTCCTAACAGTTGATTATATTTTAATGAAGTTTAATTAAATTTAATTAATTTTATATTCAAATAGTTGATGGTTTTTTTAGAAAAGAAATGAATATGAGTTCCCAGATCATATATGTAAAATGAATGATTAATTTTCATTTATAATTTGTATATTTATGATATATTACATGGGATGTTTATTTCTAGTAGAAAAAATCATATAAAAAATTCATAAACAATAAGGGATCAATGAATGCGTATATTGTGTGTCAAAATTTATGTTTGAAATAAATTCAACTAGAACATTTAAAATGTTCAACCATGTTAGATATCTTTATAATTTTTTTTTTAATATTTCATTTGTTTCATTCATTACCAACGTTAAATAATTTCCATTTAATTTGTTAAATTTTAAGGAATCTCTCCCTTATAGTGAAAATGATCTTACACACTTACAAGTGAAATGGGAAAATTATTTTATAGGTTTGGATATATTTTAGTTTTTTTAGTGAATATTATAATTTTGAAATGCCCTAATTATGAATTTTTATTTCCTAGTTTTTTTGGATATATTTAGGTTTTATTTTAGTTAATATTTATATTTTACTATTTTTTTAATTGTGAATGTATAATATTGATTCATTTTTCCATTTTTTATTATTTATATTTTTTTCTGATATTTTTGGCACTATAGAGGAAGAGTAAAAACATTTAAAAAAAAAATAAAATTACATCGGTTAATTTATATCCAATTAAAAAAAATCACATTTGATGGTTTTTTTAATGGTTATACTATAACCATTATTGAATATCCTTCAATATGTTGGTTATTTAATAATCGATGGAATAACATATTCAACGTGATGAATTTCTACATCAGTCATATAAAAATTGATGTGATATAACATTTTTAACGATATTTTCGATATAGCTAATGAAGTAAAGACAACATCTTGAATCCATTTCATGAATATTATATTGAAACAGATACTGAATAGTGTAATTTTTAATTCAGTTATTAAATTTCCAACATAAAAAAGTCTTTCTGATTATGGTATTCCACATCCATTTTTATATGATCGACCTAGTATATTATTTATTAAATCGGTTATTAAAGAAGAAAACAAAAATTCCTGTTCTATTATAGTTTGAAAATGTTGTGTTTTTAACATAAGTAAAAGAAATATTTATAAAATATCCTTTACTAATAAGGCTACTGATGAAAGTAAACAAAAAATAACGATATAAATATAAATTTTGTAGTAGTGGTATGATGATGTTATATTTATGATATCCTTGGTCATATGGATATGTATCATAGAATTAATGGATCTAAATATGTTATGAAGAAACATGAACTAACATAATTATATGATAATTTTATTATACTTATATGAAATATTCATTATCTAAAATCAGATTCATTGTTTTGGGTTGGTGGTAAATCAATAATACACATGTTAATACCATGTTTATCTAAAATGGGTTGCACAAAGTATCCATTATGGGAAAATTAATGATATGGTTCCCAATATCTGATTAAAATTCACATAAATAGTACATGGATGGATTTATTGTATTTTTTAAAATGAATTACTTCGTTATGTCATTAATATTATCAATATATAATTAAAAAGTTTTTTTTGAGATTAAAATACCACAAATCCTTTACCAACATAACCCTGCCATTCATTATATCAAATCCAAAAAATCTATCCATGTTTGTTGTATGTGTATGTTCTTCTTATATTAAGAACCATGACCTTTATATTCCCACAAAAGATACTGTGTGAAAATTATTTTAGATAACCATTGTATCAACTCCTGCATTCTTGATTTACTACCAACCAAAAACATTGAATCTTATTTTATATAAAGAATATTTCATATAATTATATTCAAATCGCCTTATAATTTTTTCCTTGTTTCATCATAAAATATTTACTTCCATTAATTCTATGATAAATTTATATATGACCATGGATTTCAAAAATATAACATAATCCAATAACTTCTACAAAAATTATTTTTACATCGGTTTTTTTATTTTTTATGTTTGTTATAAGCCGTCATTAATATAATAGACATTATAAATATATATTTCACATCAGTTAAAAAATGAATGTTTTAAATATATAATATACCAAAAGTGGAGAGATATACCTCTTCCATCATTAAGGGGATGATTATAGTGGGTCCTCTAGGACCGAACCCCTCTTCCAAGATTTATGCTATTTAATTATATTAATGTTCATAAAAATGATAGAAATACCTTCTTTAAAAATCCATTAATTCGATTCCATCGCCATATTTGGATTTTTATTCTCGTTGAAAAAATATTGTGCAAGATAATGATTAAAACATAGTATTATAGTTTTGATTAATTGAAATTATACATGTTATCTTTTTGTATATGATTTAAATGAGGTAATAAGTAGTTGTATTAGATTCCATTATAAGAGAACTATTTTAAAATCGTAGTGATTATTGGATGATTTTAAAAGATTCATATATCTTGGGTATATTGAGAAAAAATACTTAATGATAAAGGACATGATAAATTGATATATGAATAATTTTATGTATCATGGAAAATGGTTTAATGATTTATAATTTTAAATTGGATTGAATATATTTGTGGATGATGATAATGTTCTTCAATTAGAAAAATATCATGCTCATTGGATAACATGATGTAGTGGCTGATATTAATTATAAGGGTTGTAAAAGATGTGTGAAAACTATTATTAGTCTTTCAGGGTAATATTTTTGTATCATAATGGGCATTTAAGACATTAATATTCAACAAGATTATGAATAATGATCTATGTAAAGATCATGAATTGAAAAGAAAATGGTCATTGTACCACTACATAAGGGTATACTTTGACGCCATTAATCCATGAAGCATGACCATTTAAAAAGTCCCGTGTCACATAATATAGGTATTTAAAATGACTATATTATAATATTAATATAAAATTATCATAAAATTTTTTTCATTCAAATATGATATATTTATTTCGATGATGATCTCTTATGGGGTAGTTTCTATGTAATTAATTCTAGTTTTGGTTTAATATATAAATGGAATAATCTCACTGGAGTTATGTTATATAAGGATGTTGGAAGCATTTTTTTCATATGAAATAATATAAGTTTTGTTAATATTTAATAAACTAATATTTCTATAGATAAATCATTTACTGTAATGGTATACATTGAAAAAACATATAATCAATATATAATAAATTTTATTTTATATATTATTATTTCAAAAGACTTAGTTTTAAGACCTAATTTTTTTTAAAATTTTGGGGGTTGGTTATGGTGTTCCATAAAATCCAAAATAGGCAATAGAAAAAAATGACATCATTATTTTCATGTTTCACTATATACTAACATGTGAGAAATAAGGTCTATCACTACAAGAATTCAGCAATCCAATGTATATCAATGTAAGGTAATGTGGAGAACGATGCTACATAGACTCATATGTATTGGTATGGAGATTTTTTAAAGTGATACATGGTTTTGTATATCTGATTTTTGTACATGAGGAGAAAACCCACCATGTGTCAATGGTTTCTAGAATATGAAATAGTATGTTATAAAGAGATGTCTTATTCCATTTATTTTTTTTAAAACTCACAAAAATTTAAATGGTGAGTGTTTGTAGTGATTTAACATGCATGTTCAACTCAGTTACAAGAGAATATTACAAAATAAAAAACATGTTACATTAAGGGTGAAATCATGTTATTATTTTTGGTTTATAGATGGAATATGAAAATATTATTATATATGGATATTTAAGATCAATTTTTATACTATAGATAAAATATTTGATATAATAGATGTTATGAAATATTATGGGAACAATTTTTAGAGTTAAGGACGAGACTCATTGATTTATTCACAATGTTTTTAGTGAATTGATTAATAGGTTAATAGTATGGACACTTGGAAAATATAAAGAAGATTATGAATTCCTTGTGTGATCTAATCATATATAGATCTGTATGTAAATGGGTTTTTCATATATTTATATATATAATTATATATAAATAATAAGGAGGGAGAACTATGACACATTGATACAAATGGTACTATTTTAATAAGGACGTAAATAGTAGACCTTTGTAATATCCATAAATCTATTTAAAATGGAATATAATGAACATGAAAATAAGGATCATACATATATGGTTCATATGAATAAATTTTCATTTCATTTAAGTATATAAGATTACCACTATTATATTTTAGTAAAATATGAAGACATGAATTAATTAAAAATTCTTATCTTTGATTTTTAATTCAATCATTAGATGTTATTGTTTTAGAGAATAGAAATACCTAAAAAACAGACATAAGGTGTTGGTCTCACATGACCTGAAAAATGAAGGAGGTATCTTTCCTGGACTATCAGTGATAATCTTTCTAGATTCATTGATATATGTTTTTTGTGACCTACGATGATAAGACAAAGCCTATTATTTTGATAAAAAATTTAAGAGAGCATAAATCCTATAAACCGACATATCCCTTACATTTTTAATTCGTCGTATTAGAGAATATAAATTGTGACTAGGATTCTTAGTGATCCATTCAATGATCACATTTAATGTAGATTCATATTGTATTATATAAATGTTGAATGAATACAGCCTTTGTGTTTTCTCTATTGATTAGCAGGTCATTGTGAACTATGTAAAATCTATTTTCTTCATTTTATTTATTTCCAAATATGTATCAATTGAATGTATTTGATATATGAAATAATGATTAATTAATTAATAATTAAATCATTGGGACAAATTTTTAAGAGAGAATATTAATTAGTATTAATGAAATGATAAAATTTGGCATAACCCTTATTTATGCCTCTATTATTATGAATCTAGTTCAATCGTGAACCAAAACATATGAACAATAAATACCATTTGGTATTAATATAAAATCAAGATATTTAATATATAAACCATATATTTGAGTGTAATCATAATAGTATACTTCTAAAAAACCATGTCATCATAAGAAAAATAAGAAAAAGAAGGACTTATATCCCATAAAAATATCATATAGTAGTATAATAGTTCATTTTGTATATCCATTGTCATAAGAAAAAATATATTAAATACTATATGGAACATGAAATAATAAAAATATGAAATGAAAATAATTCAGACTAAACAATTAACAATATTAGGGGATTATAGAGGATATGAGTAAGGAAATGAAAATTAAGAGAAAAAAATAAATAGGAATCCTCAGAGTACATTCTAGATTCATGTTATATTAGAGATTTATTATTTTATGGATAATTAAATTCATAAAAACTAATTGATGAATCAATTAATATTAATGATCACAAGTAGTTTTGTATTTCAAAACATTTGTTATACAATAATAATGGTAGAAACATTAGAATCATAAAAAAGATATATTTTTTAAGGGGGGAATGATAATAGAATGATATGAACCTTGTAAATCAACATTAATTTCTAGATTATGATCACCATTCATAATGTTCTTCTGAAAAATATATATTTTAAAAAAATGATTAAGAAAATAAGGTAACAACCCATCATGATCTTCCACCTAATAATCAATACTACCATTATAAGTTTACTAAATACATAATTAAATAATTACATATATAAAAATAAAACTCCAATATATACATAAATGAAATTACCTATTATGAAAAAATAACTTCTGAGTATAAAAAATTACATGAGAAAAAAAGGAACCAACTCAAAGAAAATAAGTGAATCTGTAGTGAATAATTAAACCAAAAATTCAATGAATCCAGAAGGATTCAACATTATAAATATATTTAGAGTGCGTTTTGGGATTACAACTAGATGGGATATATGTAATCTATGAGTGGAATAAATCTTGGGAATATCTAATGGTACAAATGTGCCATAATTCAAAAGTGTTTTTTTAAGATAAAATCATTATAAAATGAGTAATACATATCTCAATAAAAAAATATTCTATTAGAATTATTAATACTCCAAAATAAAAAATATATTAGAGAAAATGATAAAAATAACATCGAAAATGTCTTTCATCAAGAAAACAACAAATAAAACAATATCATAGAAAAGTTTATTCAAGAAACAATTTTTATAATAACATTTATCAGTGTAAAAATTCTATATTTTTATTAAATGTTTAAATTAAAATTCCACAAATCTTATTCCAAAAATAAATTCAATAAAAAAAACCTAATTCATTTAAATTAATATTATAAAACCTTAATAATTATAAGAAGAAAATTTTACCAACATATCCAAGTCATTCATTATAATGAATCGAAAAAATACAACCAGTTACCACCAAATTATAAAAAAATCACTATTTAATCAACCTAAAATAACAAACTACGATAACCAAAATAACCTCAAGATATAATATGGGTTTAAAAAAAAAATTAAAGATGTTAGTGACTGTGTATGGTATGGTTAATTCATTTATTCCTACCATAAAACATTCAAAATTAGATTCATTAAAACACATGAATAATTTAAACATAGTTTAATTGGGTTTTTGAATTGCAAAATAACATCTATTTGGAATCCCATTTTTTACCCCTTCCAAGAGATCCAGTAAAACCCTATATATCATAAAAAAATCAAAATACCCTCTATCATGATTAGTGAAATTGTAAATAAAATAAAAAAAAATATAAAATTATAAACTCACAATCCAACCAACAATATTAATTTAAGGATTCTTTTTATAAATAAATATTTAAATTCTCCCTACCCCAACCAATTAAATCAAATAATTCCATCATCTAAACTACTATTACTCACCATCTAACAAGAAAGATTATTTCTAGTACTATTTTTTCATTAAACAACACATGAAATCTTATCATGATATATGTTCTATACATGAATTAGGATATATTTATTTTACTAATCCCAATGGGCTGAAAATTGGAGAAACAATATTGAATTAAATAACAATTTGAATGATTTTATATACAATGATTAAATATAATACCAAAAAAATCTAACTCTATATCTGGAATGTTTTCCCCAAACATTAAACCTATTAATATAAAAAAATATGAATATTCAGATATAGTGAAATCAAAACAAAAAATACCTAAAAGACATCCAATAACTATTCAATATGACAAGAAATAATTTTACTATGAAATTTTAAAACTACAAACATATTAAAATAAAATAATGATTTTAATGATTTGAACATACAAAACCCAAAATGAACTAAGGGATCCTAAAACAATAATTTTATATACCCTTTATGAACAAATTTCCAACTCTAGAATATTTATAAGAACCCACTCCATGAGTGAATTCTATGAATAAATACAAAATGAGTAGATTCTCATTAACATATTCCATAAAATTTAAAATCCTCTGATTCTACTAAAACTGATTAGTAAATAAATATGATGGGGAAAATTTACTTGTCCTAATAGATTAACAAAAAAAATTGATTATATTCATTTCATTTTGAAAATTATTTCTTTAAATTTTTATCTAAATAATATTTATGAAAACAATACAACTTTTATATTTAAGAATAACATGTCATATTATAAAAATAAAAAATTTACATTTTAAATACAAAATTAATCATTAGTTGATGGTAGATGAGTTTTAGGAAATTAAACTATTTTCTTATTAGACAAATGACATTAAACCATGAGATAATTATAATTATGTTTAGATATATTAAAATCCACTTTACTTTCAGAAAATATTATATCATGGTTTAAAATCATTAAAATGAACAATGATAACAAATGATATATTGTAACTACCAATATATTATATCATATATAATTGTCATATAAACCCACACCACATGTAATAAAATAATATATGAAACAAAATATTGTAATCGTTATAAAAAATTCATGTAATAAAAAAACCATCATGCATGTTTTCCAATGTAGATTATGGTCAACGTTCATAATGATCCTTATGGTATTTTTTTCAACCAATATTCTCAAAATATCCATATTATACAATCCATTATGGAATCCAAAACTAGGTAGGAATGTCATCCCAGTCATAATGTTATCTAAATAGTAAGGGAAATTCTTGGTTGAGTGATTTAATTTTCCATAATTCACTTTTTCAATGTACATATATGGATACCCATGAGTCCTATGAAAAACTAAGTGGATGAGAGTAATATAAATCATGAAATTAATCCCTTAAAACAGAATTAAAATATAAAAGGATTCCTCATCTTTCCACCAAGAACCATTCACAAATAAAAATACTAATATAAAATCATATCTTATTCCAAATTGAAAACAATTATATATGATAACAAAATAATAATAATACTACACCCCAAAATAGGGAAACACATAATAATCCAATTCACAGTGCAGAAACATGGCCTTTGATAATATGTTGAAAATAAAAAACTAAAATTCCTTGAAATGAATTTACTAATTCCATTTAGACTTCTATAATAATCCTCATCACAGATGTATCTGATTTTTGGACAAATTAATATTTAATTTATCTTCTAAAAATATATTCATGAAAAATTGCATTCAATTTCATGATAAAAATTTATATCATGAATAATATATTTAATCCAAATTTCAATGATGATATCCTAAGATATAATTAATCCCAAATGGCATATAAGGGGAATAATGTGATAATAAATGAATATAAAATCATTAATAAAGTAATATTATTTTCACACAGAACTATTTAATTGAAAAAAAGATAAATTTCAAAGATATTATCTCTAAAAAAATCAAAGTCACTAGGAAAATTATTTTGGTCATAAATTACACAAATAATTATCATGTGGGTGATTATTGGGGTTTGGTGTGAGTAAAATTATCTAGGTAATGTTGGTATTTATAGGCCCCATTTCATGTGCATATTTGGGGGTAGGGTGGAGGTCCACCATAATATTAGAGAGAGGACCCATTTTTTCGACAATGAGGGTTCCACTCATATCATCAAGGACCCAATCCCATCTTGACTATATTTCTACAATTGGAAATACATTGGGGACCCATTCACATATTTGATAAGATGGTTCTACTATTGTTATTAATGTCCCAGGCCTAGCCAAGATGGAGGGTTCCAATATAAAGCATATTGAGGTCCCATTCCATGTTATGATTAAAGGGTCTGACTATAGGAGTTGATAGAGTACCCATTCTCATTCCTTCAAGAGTGTTCCACTCTAATAGTTGATGGTGGACCCATGCTTTTCCAGGAAGAAAATATCTACTCAGATGACTCTGGTGGTCCTGTGGTATCACAACCAACATTGTACATCATGTAACCAATCATATTTCTCTATTAATTTAATATTTTATATGAAAATCCAAAACCAAGGTAACCATCACATTCCATGTGTAAAACACAATAGAAAGGGCACTTGCGAGGAAAATATAAGTGTCTAAATGATGGAGATATGGGACCATGAAATTTCATTTGAAGGAACCACATAGGACATGGAATTATATGGTTCCCATGTGGCATGTTTTCCTAATCCATTTCATGAAAACATCCTGGGATATAAAACAGATCCAAATACATCTACATACACAGGTTGTTCAAGAGGACTATATGGAATGTTTACAAAAAATGTACTAGACCATGTTCATATGGATGTGACTATGTTCTTTAACTCGTGTTTGTGTACTTCAGAAAATGCTCATGTGTTCGGCCTAGTATGCAATACCAGAATGTTTTTATGATTAAATTTATCTAAATATTTTTAATTCTTCTATATCATGCATTTTATGAAATCATGAGTTTAAATTAACTGTAAAATTCCCATGATTTTAAATGACCATTTTATCGTAGCAGCTATGTATTCCATAGTAAATATAACTAACTTTTTAAAATTTATGGTGACATTATACGTGATGAATTATTTATGAAAAATTTATGAAAATTATATTTTTTTTACTTTTTTATATATAAATTTTGTAAATTACTATTGCTATTTGAAATTTATGAAATATTTAAATATTATACATAATATATTTTTGGGATATTCATCCAACATATATTATCTTCATTGTCTTTGTATATAGCTTATCTGTTGTATAAATACCTAAATTTTTTAAAAGCCTAATATTCTACCTCTTAATAAAGAAACCATCTTAAGTTAATATTTTGATATATTAATAATTTTTTATGACAACATAATTTTTGTTTTACCATATGGACATAATAATTTATATGGTGTGAATATTTAATATGTTTTGATATCTTTTAAAATTTGATGGATAGAAAAAATAATCTAAATTTTAATTGAAAAAACATCATTCATAGAAATAATTTATATGGTTAAATTATACTGTATAATGTTTTTAATATATAAATAGAATATATTTTTATCATTATATATACATTAGGCCATTAGAAATATATTTATAATAAAATCATATGTAAAAGCATTTCAAATATTATCAATGTTTAATATTTTAAAACTTGTTCTCTCTTTCCGAATACGAGATCAATTTTAAATTAATTACAAATACATCTGTGTATTAAATTTTGAAAAATATATTCCAAATTTGTAATCAGTAGGTCCTTATTATGTAAATTAGTTAATTATATTTTTTGGAACTGAAAATAGTATATTCTTTAATTTTTATATATACTGACTGAAAAATACTTTTATTATTATCATCTATGAAGGAAGTCATAGTAAATAAAAATCATGGAATCCATAAGGTGGGAGAAAATAATGTAATCCAATGGGAATCATCTTATGTAATTACCCGACACTCTATATAAATTGACCTCAAACAAACAAAAATGATTTACCCCTCTATTGATCGTCCAAATCTTGCATGCGCGTCGACAATAAAATTAGACTACATATAACTGTGATGTATGTTTCGACCTAAGGGTTCCTATATAACACACATTAGAATAATATTGGTCATATACTATTGAGTCTCATACCTCCCTTAGAATATCTATACCAAAACATCAGAGACTAACTACGCTTCTGACACTTGAAAGTCGTAGTCCCTAAAAACATGTTGTCCTTTATGTAGTTTATGTGTCTCCGCCTCAAGGAACTAAGTAGACCTTAGAACGTGATTTACACCACAAGGACTAGATCATACAAGTCTTTTAGGACTCATCCACCTCTCATGACTTCGTTTCTAAGGGAACCATCCACTTTGATATTCAACTACTGGAAGGAGGATTCCACCTGAACCATCGTCCTCCCGAATCTACATGATTAGTGGGTCAATTGAGAATGTTTCACACCAGAGAAATGATCTGGCTCCCTTTCAGCAACAATATCAACTCAAAAATTAAGTACCAAGCCCTCATATGATGAAATGAAATATAAAACCAAGAGCCCAGCTGTTATAGATTCCATGACTCCCAGATGGTCTAGCAAATGGAAAAAATGATTAAGGCCCGAACATTGCATTCCATGTTATTGTTCCCAAAACAATCAATCCATGAAGACATGAGACCATGCAAAGGGGGTAGATGTATACTATTCTATGGATGAGGGAAAAAATGTGACCAATGTTAGGACACCCAGTCACTCTGTGTGAAGAGGTGGTTAGTTGATTCCCTCATTGGGTTCAAAAACTATAAGCCCCTGGTGGATAAATGAATAACCCTCCTATGAATGCTTTCATTTGTTGGTAAAGACTTGTTTTTAATGCCCCAAACATGAAAGATAACTTTTGTGGGTATTTCATTACACCATTATTTTTCAGCCCACATCTCAAAATCACTCTCTTCATTCCTTGTCCTTCTAAACACCTAGATAGATAATTTTCCCATGAATGAACCCATTTATGAACATCTAACTTCCATATCGATCAAGAAAATATTTTCAAAAACCACCTTATGCACCTCGTTAAGGACTACCTCAATAATTGTAGGATACTTTCTAGCTTATTTTAATGTAATATCAGGTGAAGGAAAACCTGGAGAAAATAGCCTCTCCCCCACCTAGTTATCCTTCCAAAAACTTATGTCCCCTCATCCTCTGAACCTCTATGTAGATTCATTATGTTCTCCTTGATGATCAAATATATATTGTGTCAATCCAGTATAACTTATTCTTCTAGCTTCTCAATAGTATCAATGATCCCTATACCTAACCATGATGAAGTAATCCCACATTAATTTCCCTATAATGAGGACCTATGAAAGACTCACTTGCATTCCCAACATGCCTTCAGAAATGTATCATAACACAACAACACCCTCTTCCACTGTTCATTACATACACTAACATGCCTCCCATTTTAAAACTTCTAGACTTGTTGGTATCCCACATAAACTCTTATCAACCCTTCTCTATCATCATGATAGTCACCATCAGTGGGTTGATAGTATACAATATATGCATCTGTATAGAGGTGATAATTCTATTAATTATCCTGATAAATCCCATGAGGGATAATAATTTTTTCTTCAAGTTCAGTGTCCTCCAAAAAATACGATTCATTATGTCTTCAATGTAGGTCTTTTAAGGATTACTGGAGAGTACAAAACCCCTAGGTAATTATTAGAAAGCTACATACTTTGACAACTGAAGATATCTGGAATATCCCTACAGTGTCTCCCAAGACATCTTTTGGAAATGAAGACACTGATCATCCCATATTTTATATTAAAAAGACTCAAAAAACTATACACCTAGAGAATACCCATGATTCTAACCAAGGTGCTTCATCTACTATTCGTGAAAATCTTAATATCATCCGAAAACTTCATGTGTATGATGTCATCATTTTCTTTTCATCGGATGAACAATTCCAGTCTCCCATTTACCATTCCTATGTGAATATTCAGAGAGAGAGTATCATGTGACAAAATTAAATGTACATGGGATAATGGGACCCCTTTCTAACACCCTACATAGATTTGGAGAAGCAAAAACATTTCTCCTTGATTGAGATTGACAGCCACAGGGATGAGTAGCATCAAAACAAAAGGTCACAAACCCATTCATGAATCCCAATCATTCACATCAACCAAATAATAAATCTCCATTCCACCTCGACATAAGCCTTATCAATATCTACTTACAAGACGACAATATAAACAACAAACTTTCTATTAATATCGTTCACAAGTAAACTAGAAATTCCGACACCCCTTGTATACTTCTACCATTGATGAACCCATGATGATTTCCAAAAACTATACTTAAAATAATCCAACTCATTCAAGTAGAAATCCGAATTACCGGAATTTTATAAGACACATTTCAAAGGCAGATGAGTGTATAATGTCCATGGGAAGAGGGGTCTTTGATATTTAGAATGAGTACCACCCTAGAAGAAATCACTGGTCTGCTAATTTCACCACCCCAAAAAAATCATGAATTACCCCCACCACCTATTTCCAAACCAAATCTCATGCTGCCTTTCAAAATTCTCCAGGAAAGACATCCATGAATGTGGCACTACCATTAGTCACAGTAATGACATATCTCTTAATCTCAAATTTGTTAGGTATAGACGATATATAGTCATTATCAGCGTTTCTCCCAATCTATGGAAGTCCTTCCCAGAACGCCTCCATATCATCAACACCATGGTTAATACCATATAGTTTTTTCATCATCCTAGCCAAGAGGCCCTTGAAATTATCCAATTCCAAGTGTCCAGTAACCACCACATCCAAAATATTGACCATGTTACCTATACAAATTTAAAGCTTCATGGTGCACTTCTCCTTCATAAATCATGAAGGTAGGCACTTTATTGGTCTCCCAACATTAGCCCTCATACATGAGATATTGATTGGTAATCGTATTCAATGTCAATCTATTTCTATGAAAGAATTATATGTTTATTGGAGCGAATAAAAAACGTGTTCTCATCGCAGTTGTTTTGAAACTCTTCTTATGATATTTCAATTTATGTGAGAATGATTTACACTCCCAAAACCAACATTCCTCCAGTGAGATAGCCATTCATGAATGTCATTCTTAATTCACTTAATCATGTTGTATAGACCATGCTAGGCCCTCTCTCTATCTGCTTAAAAGCCCAATGAATTTCATATCATTTTCATTAAATCTCTCTCCTAGTCACAGTTAATGGAATATTGTAATTCTCAGTGATTAGACACAACACTATTCAGTTCCAAAAGTAGTGGTGCATGGTCAGATAAAGGGTGATGGTTGTGGGTGACCAATGTCATCCCAAATGAGTCGGGACATTGTAAGTTCAGAAATCATCAATACAGACATCTATGTATTTGACTATTTCCACTACGATTATATTACTAGTTGACATGATTACCATTGAAACCTTAGTCAAATAACCCCAATGAGGAGATGAAGTCACCAGTGTCCTACATCACACTATTAAAAACAAAATAACCCCTTTAATTTCAAAAGGATCTATGATAACATTTCATTCACTGCCCAAAAACCATGGGAGAGATCTTATATGAAATGATACCAGGAAATTCAATAATTAAAGTCTCTCATAAACCTCGACACTGGCACAAAGAAATGAAAACAACACCTCAAACCCCTCCCCTCGTAAAGAAGATTTTGGTAAGGATAAATTGTGACATGTGGATAACAAGTTAAACCTTAGTAGGATATTTCCAATATATCCAAATATATGTGTCATCAGGAAGCCCATGCATGCATGATTTAAATACCATCATCCTCACGATTTTAGAGAGTTTATAATGAACCAATTTTGTTTTGAGAATGACCACAATATATGCGTTAAATTATATAGATTTCTCTCTAAAGAGGGCTCTCTTTACCAGAGTGTGTTTTGACATAAAAAATCTTTGAGTAAAAATTGTGTCCTTTAGAAGCCAATTAGATTAGATTAGGACATCTAATTTATTCTATTTGAAGAAAAATTACATATTTGTCAATCAAATTCTAATAACTAAATTTTTTTATATAAGGTTATACAAAATATAAATTTTATTATAAATTATAATTTAAAATATATATTTTTTCATTGTCTTGGTAATTTATTTTTAATTTTTAGGAAAAAATAATTCTTTTATTGAATTATACCTAGATGATGTAAAAATTAATTAATTGATAAGAAATCAATAATTTTTTTTATTTATATGATAAAAACCACAAAAATGATAATAAAAATCAGGGTTCCAAAAAACATAACCAAATCATATTGGTTGAATGTATCTAGAACAAAGCCATCAAATTTTTTTGTTATTGACTATTTGGAGCCTTATAGAAAAGATTGTGACATAAATATTATTTTATTTAATGTGATGTTAAAGTCATCATATTCATAATTTTATAAGTATAAGATAATAAATGTATTCATTTCAAAATGATACATTTGAAAGAATAAATTATAATGAAATAAATTATAATTATATTCATTGTAGTAATTTTTAATTTTTTATTAAAGAAAATATTTTATTAAATATTTTTTTTAAATGAGGTAGTAATTTTATTATTAATAGATATAACAAATAAATTTTAATAAATATTTTAATGGAAATATATATTCTGACAATTAATATGTATAATAAATTTTATAGATGATCCAAACCTCCTTATAATATAATATCAATGTTTGTACGAAGTTATCTTGTTATATTAATATTTTTTAAACCAACGAATTTGATAGTGTCCAAATTCATACTCATGATTTTTTATCAATATATTGAATTATTATATTATTTAAAAATCATAAAACATTTTAAAAAATATATAATAACTATGATATTGTCAAAAATATTATATTATATTTATATATCATATATTTTTCATCAAATAAATACATATGTATCCCTTTTAATATTGAAATATTTCTGACCTAATTAAAAATTATATAAGATAACTAAGTGTTAAATAAAATTATAAGGTTTAAATGGACCCAAATACTTGTAAAAAAATATTTATTTCTGTGAGTAGATCCTTATATAATTTCATCTTCTAATTTTTTGTAATTTTGGTTTTTTTTGGATGGGGGTTTATTTCATTATATATTAATATTTCTCAAGATCCAAAAACCGCATCTCATGTCATTTTTAAAAGGGCACCTCCTCCAACATCTCTTCACTTCACAATGATCCTTCATTCTCGTCCATAACCTACCATTTTGACTTTTCAACCACCCTAGTAACATTATTGATGTTCTGGTCTTCATAAAAGTCCAAAACTAGTGCTCCAATAGGTGATTTAAGAGAAGCATGTCAAAGAAGAAGTAATTTCATCTAAAGATTCTTTGAATAATCGTTATTATTCTAATTAATCTTCATGTGTGGTAAAATTGTAATGAAATAAATACAATATAAATTATATATTTAGATATTATTGTTATAATTAATCAACCATATTACACCTTCTATCCAGCCAATGAAAAAATAAATCACCACACATTAGTACGTACGACTTATAGTCTCTACACCACGACATAATCTGTTTTTCACCACCGCCTGGCATGATTGGATACAATGATGTTGATAAAAATATATATTATTATTAAAAAGTGATATTGGTTCTGAAATTTTTTATATCGTGAAATTTACTATCATTCTGAAATAATTTTATAAAATTATTTATATTATTATATAGGATGTTCATATATATAAAAAGGAAATTGGACATAAGGTATGTGATAATTTATCAATTTCATTATTATCTATGACTTTTTGGACATAATTAATTAATGGGAGATATATATCATCCACACCCATATTTAATAATTATGAAATATTACTAATATTCTAATACTATCGTTTAATGTTATTTTCATGCAATGGATGATTTTTATTAAATGTTTGGAATGGAATGTTTTTAAATTATTTGATACATGTACTTATTTACATTCCCATAAAAAGTAAAATGAGAATAGTTTTAAATATTATACTGTATGATCGTAAATTTACATTAGCATAAATCCATATTTCTATGAAGCATCATTTAGAAAATTTAAATTATATATTCAAAATATTTATGTAAAAATGTACAACCTTTTTAGTTATAATGGTTTCTTTGAAGAAGAAATGATATTTCCCACAATAAATAAAATCAAGTGTTTTATATAAATTATTTTCCATTTATTTTGACATTATTTCAAAAGTGTTATGTTTCAATCCCTACTATTACTATGGTTTTATTGTTTATGTGACAAAATACTTTGATGAAATACATTTTATTTATATATATTAGGATGGAATTATTTTTAAGAATTCTATTTCATTAAATGGGTTATATTGTGATGAATGATTTATGTTTTTTAGACACACATAAGAATGATTTCACTATGATATTTTTGGGACCTATATTTATCATAAATTCATGAGGCAACGATTTATTTGTCATCCAATAGAAATGGCTAGAACATGAAATGTTCTCAGTTCTATAATAAAGGGTTGTAATATAGAGTGAACTTGGTTCAGTAATTGACATTTTATGCTATGATGGTCTCGACAATTAATATTGACTAATATTAAATAATTTTCTATTCTAATGTGTATTCCAAAAAACATTATGTGTTTTGTCATTAATTTTTTGATTAGTTTTATTGTTTTAATAAAATTTTATGATTTATCACATGGCCTGATATCTTGATCTGTCATATATATGATTCGATTATCCACTATTATGTTCTTATGTCTCGTGATTATGATATTATTTATATTTACTTTGTCTACCATTATTGAGATTATATGTTCATCCTTTCATATGTTTATTTTCACTAGATTATGAGGAATGTTTTTAAGAATGACATGTCAATATGGAGTCCTGTAATGATTAAATAAGTGGGAGACAAAGATGATATCTTTTGAACATGTTTTTTATGTTTCCTAGTTTCTAAAGACCTTAAACATATGCATTCATGCCGTGGCTTTGTTATATTTTTAATTCATATTCATCAACATTAATATAATGTCGACGTATGTAAAGTATGGGTTATCATAGATGGTATCATAGGAATGGTATAGTTTACCATTTGAAGTATAGATGGGAAAAATTTTGTAAGAACCCAAAAAATATGTTTACGTATAGATTACAATCCTAGAGATTATGAAATTACCTTGATTATACGAGGATAAATGTTAATGTGTATTAAATAAAAATTTTAATCTAGATTATGTGGTTTCCCAAATATGATATGTGTTTCTCACATTATGCTTCATTGTTTTAGTTAATGAACAGAACCCAATGGAGCCACGGTTATTTTGAATGAAACGAGCCATGAAATAATTGATCTCCTTAGAAACCAAATGTTATGGGAGTTGGAATGAAAAATATTATATCCATTTATCACAAAATATTCTCCCGATGGGAATTTTTCATGACATACAATATAAAAAATGAGGGAAAACATTTTGTTGATTCCTTCATGAGGCAGTATCAACATTCATTCAACAGGTCTTCTAATCCATTAGTTACTGAAAAATTGGTCAGTACCACTGAAAATATTTTTTTCATTTATACAATGTCCATAACATGATAATGACATCATATTATTTTACTATTTGGAATGTTAATTTGATAAATGGTTTCATCGTATCAAGAATACAAAGCAAGGATATGAAATTGAATCCATTGAATGTGACCAGTTATAGAGAATAATTTTGCAATATGAAAATTCCTCATATTATAAAACAATAAGAGATAATTATTTATATGACATTAAGAGAAACAATGATGAGTATATTGGTAGCAACGAAGAAAATTTTAGAAGACTTATAATGTATTATTCTTGAATTATTATCTAACCAGAGAGTAAATTCGAAAGATATTTAGAGGATTAAGACCAAGTCTCTTGAGGGAATTACCCATAAGGGTCATCAATAAAATTTGTAAATAATTTTATGATATGTCAATGATGATATGGTTATTCGAGTAACCCATCACTCATATGGGTTTGATAAGTTGAAAAAAATTTAATTCAAGTGATAATATATAAAACACACTGAAATTAATATGATTTTTCGCTCTGTCTCAATGTGTGTAAAGAAACATAGATGAAAGATTCTTCAAGACACTAATATGTTTTATATGTGTGGAAAATAATGTCATAGGGATATTGAATGTCGAAGGAATGGGAGAAAAGTTTTCTAATGATTAAAATAGAGAAGGTGTATAGATAATACACCTCACATAATTTAATGTTACATGTTCATGGAAAAGGGGAATTATGAAAATCAATTCCATTATAAAATGTTTATTAATGATGATTGATGTCAACAATTTCTTAATGAAAAGTACAAAGGAAAATCACAAGCGATCACAATTGCAGATGTGAAGTATGATAATGAAGTGGAGAAAGGTATCATTACTGTTCACTCTAATGTCAATTTTTTTTATTTGACTCTAAAAACCACCAACTATTTACTTTTAGAAAAATATTATAATTGTATCACCATATAAACTCTACAATTTGATATTGATCTAGTTGTGGAAACTACTAATGGAGTAGTTGTCACATCAAATGTTTTTAATTCCTTTTTTGTTGAGGTTTCAAGGAAAGTGATTACTGAAAATTGGTGATCCTTATTATATTGGTATTTAATTAGATTCATGGCTTGCATTGGTTTTCTCTATATTTATCGTGTGTAAATTTCCAAGGAAGGTAAGTCACATTTCATATTCCAGATCAATCTATGATCATATATCAATGATAGTATGATTATGATCATCAATTGAAAATTTCATCCATCTTATGTGTCTTTGTTCTTATAAATACAGTTTATATATCTCAAATGGATGGGGATAAATTCACAATTAAGAGTAAAAACATTATATGGGAGTCTAATGATGTGTTTTCATATGATTATCTAGGTCATCGAATGAATCAAGAGGTTATTTTTTTATTAGAGAAAATATCAGGTGCTATGCCTATTTCAAAGACACCTAACAGAATGGACCCAATTGTATTGTAGGTATTGAAGAAGAATCTCTATGTGAATCTTGACAATGGATACATATACCTTAGTGTGTCACCTTGGGGTGCACCTATAATATATGTTACGGAGATTTATGGATCAATGAGTCTCTACATTGATTATTGATAACTTAACAAATCACTATAGAGAACAAATATGATTTTTTTTTCATTGATTACTCATTCGAACAACTATGCAGAGCTCAATACTTTTCAAATACTGATCATAATTCTGTATCTGATCTATTTTGGTTCAAAAAAGAGGATTACCAAAGACATAAATCCATACAAGGTATGGACACTATGAATTTATAGTGATGACTTTTGGACATTCTAATCCCCCCTCTATCTTCATGGATATAATTAATTGATTCTTTATAGATTATATTAAATATATTGTAGTAGTCTATATAGAATAAATTATTGTCTATTTTAAGAGAAATGAAGAACATGAATATCACTTGATAATTGTACTGAATTTCATGAGAAAAGATATGATTTATGAAAAATTTATCAAATATTAATTTTGGCATTAGATAGTTTAGTTATTTGGTCACATAATCTCAAGAGAGGGGATAATTTTGGAATAATAAAAAATATATGTTATGGAAAGATGACCTACAAAAAATTTGGTAACATAGATCCAATGATTTCTTGGTTTGGTAAGATATTATCAGTGTTTTTTGATTGAATTTTTACGATTATCTAATCCAATAAACATGTTCTATTGGAGAGGTGTTTTGTTTGTATTCATAAGGGAATGGGAATAAAATTTAAATGATATAAATATAAGGTTATCCAGTGCACCTATACTCACAATGACTTGTAGTGTAGAAAACTAGTCGTCAAAAGTGATAAATCCTAAAATGTTATTGGATTTTTTATCATGAAAAATCATTTGGTGATAGAATATTCCCCGTGACTGTTGAAAATCCATGAGAAAAATTGATTAACTCAGTATTTGGAGTTACCTGTAGTAATCATTGCACTATCAATATAGATTCATTATTTGTATGGTGAAATGTGTGATATATATATATAAGCTTATCATAAATGGTTAATGTATACTATCCTAAAAAGTATCTAAATATGAATCAATGTAAATGGTTGTTGATGATTAATTATTATGATTTCTAAATTCATTACAACATTGGGAAAGTAAAAATGGTGTAATATACATTGAGTCCAAAGGACCGTGCTAGCATATCCACGATGAGGATCAGAAAAGATTGAATGTTTTTTGTTTTGAAACGGATGGATCATGAAATTCTAATTGAAGAAGATATATATTTTCTTTTACAAATGATTGTACAACAAATTATACAAGTGAAGATTAATGAGGTGTGGAAATAATTCATAGAGCTATAAAATGAAGTTAGTAATGTTCCTAAATTCAACTATTTTTAACCAAGAATAATAAGGTTTATGAATTGGGTTTTTTTCCTCTCATAGCAGTGTTAATGAAGGATCAATTGGATGAGGCTCACATTTCATCATTCACTATAAATCCGGGATAAACAATGTTGTACATGGACCAAAAAAATTATTTTTGGTGGAATTTCATGAAAAGGTATATTTATGAATATGTATATAATGCATAGTTTTCTAGTAGGTTAAGGATTAGAGAAAGATTTTAAATTGTATGTTAATACACATTATAATACCATAATGGACAAGGGAAAACATCACTATGGACATTAACATCCAACTTCTAAAATCATCTATAGTCTATAATGCTATATGAGTGATATTTGATCGACTTACGATGTCGGCACACTTTTTTTCTATTAGAGAGGACTTATCCCTTCATCAATCTTTCTATTATATATGTAAAGGAAGTGTCGATATTTCATGGAGTACCACATTAAATTATATATGATCGGGAGGCATGGATTACCTCGATGTTTTGTCGATGTTTTCACAAGGCTTTGGATACATAGTTATGTTTTAGTACTACTTATCATCCTTAGATAGAGAGTATTTCTGAGATGACATTTCCAACACTATAAGACATGATAAGAGACTTCACTATAAATTCCAATGGATGGTGTGATAAACACCTATCATTGGTAAAATTTTCATACAATAATATCATTCAATATAATATTCAAATGGCTCTTTATAAAGTCCTATATCGAAATAGGTGAAGAACTACTACTTTTCGGGTTCGAGTTGGGGAATTAAAGCTATTTGGACCTAATCATGTTGACTAAATGGCAGAAAAGTTCACATCTATTCAACAAAATATAATAGAAGCACAGAGTGAAAAAAATGTTATGATGACAACAAAATAATAGACATAGAGTTTGATCTGGGTCACAAGGTGTTTATATGAATATCTACATGGAAGATAGTTATGATATTTGTAATGAAATTCAATTTGAGCCAAATGTATGTTAGAATATTAATAAATTCTGGATCATGGTGCGAATACATCTTCACAATTGGTGCTTCCATTGAATATCTATCTTGTTAAAAAAGAGTTCCATGTATCTCTCATGAGAAAGTAAATACCTGATACTTCACATGTAATAAACATAGAAGTCAAACCATTGGAGACAGTCCATTTTTTAAGAACAATAAATAAAGATTATGGGTCATAGTTAAAATGCTTTATGAGATAAGGACACTCTATTGGTTAAGGTATTTTCGTGGAACCACTTATTTGAGGAAGCTATATGGGATCATAAGTATCATATGAGGGAGAGATATACTCTAGTTTAAATATCAATTTGATGAATTTTGAGGGATAAATTAATTTTAAGGTGGGTAGAATATAACAACCCGATAGTTTTAGGAAATATTTTCACTAACTAATTTTATACTTTCAATATTGTTCATGCATGAAATCATGAATTTAAAAAAACAACAATATTACCTTCATATAAAATTACCATTTTAACCTAGATATTAGTTTAGTAACAATAAATATAACTAACTTAGTAAAATTGATGGTGAAGTATTTTACTACCAATTATTTATAAAAAAATATAAATAAGTTATATTTTTGTATTTAATTTAATGAATATTGTTAATTACGATTTGTAAATGAAATTAACAAAATATATATGTTTTATAATTAATATAATATTTTTTATATTCATCTTATGTGTATTTTTTGATAGGCTATGAATAAAACCTCTTTTATGCATAAAACCATATATTTATCAAATAGGTAATTTTACGCCTTTTAATGGAGAACCCCTTTAAAATTATTATTTTGAATATTTATTTATTTAATAAAAACATAATTATTTTTTATAAGATAGATATATAAATTTATTATGTATGGTTTTGATATATTTTTCTGACTACTTTTAAATTCTGATGAATAATAAAAATAAAATAAATTTTAATTGAAAACCACATTTTTCTTCGAAATAATTTATTTTGTTAAATTATAATATTATGTGGGTTTAAAGTACAAATAGAATATATTTATTTCATAAAATATAATGTATGACCTTATCATTAATTTTATATTTAATTCAGATGTAAGAACATTTCAATCTTTTGCAATGTTTTATCATTTAAAACTCATTGTCTTTTTCTAACAACGTTATTAATTATAAATTTATTATCACAAATTATATGTTTTTAATTATGAATAATGGATTACATAGTTGATATATTTTGGTCCAAATTATATAAATTTATTTATTTTATTATTGGTCATTATAAAGAGTAACATCGATAATTTGTTTATACGGTAACATGGTAGATCAGTTATATTATGGGTAATAATACTACTATAAAATTACCATAATTCTTTTATTAAAATCATTGGATGAGTTTTTTTCTACCTAAAAAATCCTTGGGTAAAAATAGAATCCTTTTGTTCCAAATTGGATGTGATTAGGACATTTAGTTTAATTTATTTAATGTGAAATTAAATAGGTCTCACTCAAATTTTACAAACTAAAACATTTTTATATTTGATTATAATGAATAAAAAATCTATTATAAATACTAATTTTTAAGATAAAAATATTTTCCTTAACAAGATAATTAATTTCTAATTTTTATTAAATAAATATCAACCTAAAAGAGTTATACTTTGATGATGTAAAAATTAATTTATTGATGTAAAATCGTGATCTTTTTATTAAAATGATAATAACCATACAAATACCAAAAACACTAGAAAAAATATTATTTTTTAGAATATATACCCCATTAACATCCAAATATCATTTTAGTGACAGTTTAGGGCCTTATAGAGGAGATTGTGACACATATATTATTTTAATTTAAGGTGATGCAAAAGATGTAACATTTATAATTTGATAAATATAATATTTTGAATATTGGATTTTTCTGGAGATAATGTCGATGACAAATATTCATATGAAATATGAAGATTTTTCTTCATCATTTAATTTTTTATTTTATTTTTTATTCATGATTATATGTATTAAATAATTACAAAAAATTTATGTATTAATTATTTTATTAATAGGGATACAGATAAATGTTATTAAAAATATTAATGTAAATATAAATTGAAAAAATTAGTATGTTTAATAAAAATTATAGATATCCATGAATTTATATAAAAATACTATAATATTTGGATCGATGTTATCTTATTATATAAATATTTTTAAAAATTAATGAATTGAATGGTGTCAAAATTGAAACAATTGAATTTTTATAAAAAGTATGATTAATTAATTTATCTAAATAATATAAAATATATTTCTACATTTTATTAATAATTATATGATATAAAATGTTCTATGATATTTATTTATGGTCTATTTTACATAAAATAAGTAAATATTTCACCCTTTTAATAAAGAAAAATTTGTTTTCCTAGTAAAAAGTTAAATAAGATCACTATGTGTTAATTAAGATGATAAGTTTTAAATTTAAACAAATACTTATCAATAATTTTTTGGATGATTATATAACAACCTTATAAAATATCATATTTTAGTTTTTGTAATTTTTTTTTGCTTTTTAGGGTGTTTAATTTTATTTTAAATTAATATTATTGAATATCCCAAAAGTGACTATAACCTAAATAATAAATGGTCACCCACTCCCTTATATAATAACTTCACATTGAGCCTTAAATTTATATTATACAACACCATTTTTTCTTATAAACAACCTAATTTACTTTATAATGGTTATTCACTTATTCTATGTCCAAAACAACTGCACTAAGAGGAGATTTAGAAGAAGCATGTCGTTAAAGAGGTATCCTCCTCTATCGATTAATTCATTATTATTTCTTCTTCAGCTTCTTATACATGAGTTGATTCTTTATACAGTAATAAATATATTATCAAATCTATACTGATATATTTTTTAAATTATTAATAAACATTATTCCACCTTCTATCCATTCAATGAAAATCAAAATTACTACGCATGCGTACGTACTTCTTATCTTCTCTACACCATGGTGTGATCTTGTTTTCACCACCACCTTACATGGATAGGTATAATGATCTAAATATTAACTCTATATTATTATTACAACATTATATTTATCTTGAAATATTATACACCATTCACTTCAATGTCATTCCAAAATTATGCGAATGATATCATCCCTCGTGCATCTGTTTGACCTACCATCTCCATGTTGCGATGTTATTCATTCTATGTGATTATCATTACATTATGAGTATATAAATATATATATAATTAAAAATTAAATATATAATTTTATTATTTCTGAAATTATATAATTATGACCTATGACGGAGAGCAAGAACTATTCGAAAAAAACAAGTAAAATAAAATGATGTAGATAATAAAAAATTAACAGGTAATAATGAAATGTTTTTAACAAACAGATTATAATATGATAATATATAATATCAGAAAATTGAACATGGTTGTGAAATAAGTATATGTAATTATTTATATCATTATACAAGATTTTTGGATACATACAATGGAAATTAGACCTAAGGTAAGGGACAATTTAACAATCTCATTATTATCTGATATTGTTTATATGTATATATTTACAAGGGTTTATTTATCAGCCAAAACCATGTTTACTAAATATATAATATTATTTAAATTAATTTTTTCACATTTTAGAATTTTTATTAAATATTATGAAAGGAATTTTTTGTCCATATTCGATATGAGGTACTTTTGGACTTTTCATAAAAAATACAAGGAGAATGTTTGTCAACCTATACGACATGATCCGAATTTTTCATTTTCATACCGCCTTATATTCATGGATCATATTTTGTATGTTTTCATGATTATTTTCTTATATGTTCTACTCATATTGTTTTGATAGGAATTTTTAGAAATGAATTTTTTTTGTAGAAAAAAGATATTTTCCTCTAGAATTGATGTCAATAATTTGAACCAAATTATTTACCATTTATGATGACATTATTTAAAATATGATAGGATTATATCCATATTATTAATATGATTTTATTATGATTATGATGGAAAAATATTTATAAAATCCTTTTTTTATATGGATTATGATTGAATGATGATAAAGAAACCCATCTAATTCCATAGGTTATGCTATGATGAATCATTTATTATTTGAAGGAACATTTAATAATGATTTCCTTATGAGATGTTTGGGACCTATATTTCCATCAAATAAATTGGGTAAATATTTTTATCTAATGATATAGACAAGGATGGATCATGAAAGGGTCTTGTTTCTGGAATACAGGGCTTGAATAAGGTTTGAACTAAATTTAGTAATGGAATTTCTCTGTTATGATGGTCTTGTCAATGAGCCTTTAAAAATGTGTAATTTTTTAATATTATTGTGTGTATGTCAAAAAAAACATGTCTTATGTTATGAATTTTCTAATTAAGTTCACTGACTCTTATGAAAATTTATTATTTATTCCATGGATTTATTTCATGATCTTTCCTATGTGGGATAATGTTTCAATATGTTTTATTCTTATTTCTCGTGATTATGTTATTATTTTATCTCTCTTATTTACCTTTACTATGTATATGAGATATAAATTTCATTTGTTTCTTTTCATAATGTCATGAATAAAGGTGTTATTTAAAATATTTCATTAAGGAGTATAGTTATGATGAAATAATTGGGTGGAAATGATGATGTTTTATGAACTAATTGTTAATGATTCATAGTTTCTAAGGACACTTTACATATACGGTTGTACTATGGATTTATTTTTATTTAAAAATGAATATTATTTTTTATTTAATTAATATCAATGTATTTAATGTATGGGTCATCATATTGCACTCCCATATGTGTCATTGTCATGATAACCACCACATGGAGCATCCATATATGTACAAGGTTCGTAACATGTAAAAGTGAAACATGATGTTCAATTTTTATAATACTATAAAACACTATCATCCATAAACAGGGCTATAGTTCATTTTTTTATCCTAGTACATGGATTTTTGTGGTGTTTTTTTCATATAATCTTAGTTTTACTATATTAAATATATACATTTCATTCCTTCTTTAGATCCATCTTAATTTTCCACCTATATCGACGGATCTGGTCATCATTCATCATTTCTGTCCAACCAGTGGTGGGAAATAGGATGTCGTCATGAGACACAATTTTGATGTGAGTTACATACATCTCTGCACCATTAATTGCCATGGATTTTATCTCATGTCTTCAAAATAATAATCTAGGACCCACAACAATTCATTTTATGTGCCTGATTCATCGATCCGTCCACCACTAATGAATTTTTCATGATTTCGGGGGGGGGGGGGGCTAATCAGGTAGGGTATGACTCAACACCTCCCATCCAAGATCTTTGTGTCTTAAAAGTGAATAAAGTGAAAAAATTAACTGGTAATTCCATAATAACAATGTTTTAATGATCGTTTCTATGATTTCTGGGACAATTATCAAGAATTTGGACTATTAGGGATATAAAATAATTGACATAATTCTATTTAATTGATACCATAACACATAAAAAAGTTGAATTTAGTTTTTATCGATGAAATTGATCAATCCAATCATGAAATTTAATAAAAAGGGAGTAAATGCCAAATTTATGTGTCCAAACTAGCAATTGAATAGTTCTCATTAAATAAATGATTTGTCAAATATCTAAATGAATTCATTGTGTTCACAGCTTCCTAAACTGATCAGATATAATATTTCATTGTCACCTATTGAGATTCATCAATTGAGTTAGAATTGATAATCTGTTAGTAAATCATAGGGTGATGAGTCTAATACTAAGAACATATGCATGGTATTATTCATATAGTACTTTAATTTATGTTATAATGAATGAATGAATGAATGAATAAAATAATTAATTTAAAAATACACTGAATTTACCTTTAATCAGAGAGGTGATTTAATATCCCACACTGACATATTTAAGGTCATTCCACGGGTAAATACATGATTTAGACACAATAGTAATATTATATTTTGGATATGATCTATTTTTAAGAGTTATAACATTTTATTTTTGAAAAATTAATGCATGTAATGTAAAATATATTTATTAATTTATGAATATCAATTTGGTGTACACTAAGTCTCAGAATAAAATGATATCTCAACACATAGGTCTAGAAATATATATATATATATAAATACTTCAATGTATTACAAGGAAAGAATCACGTCTCTATATCATTTTCTCATTTAATATTTTTTCCTAAAAATTTAAAACAAATAAACATATTTTCATAGAGGTCTCATATATGAGTGACATGCTCTTAGGATATCTCATGTACCTTACTGGGATTATAAAACACATAGACCAAGAGAATGGTTCATCAATGAATGTTCCTATCCTTTTGAACCTCGATATCCATTGGGTTCTCTATAATGGTGTCTCCATCATCAGTTTCCAACTAATCCCAATTGTTGACGTGTGTGGGGTTATGTAAATATCTCCATTTAGAAGATGTCGCACAACTGTTCTAGTGGTGGTTGTAGGAAAGGATATTAATAAACTTCACCAACCCTCTTCATGATCTCAAATGGCCTGATGTAGCCCCGAGGAAAACGTACCTATTTGGATGAAACATAAAAATCCTTATCAGGGGGAGATACTTAGTAATATGTTGGAGCCTATATCAAACACTAAGGGTCTATGATAATGATCTATGTAACATTATTATCTACTCTCGGATAATCTAATCCACTCAAAGATAACTTGTACCTTGTTTGTTGTTACCTAACCAATAATCGGACCCACAACAGATGTCTTACAAATTTCTATCGATCACAAGGGGACATAAATATTATTTCATTGAGGTCCTAAAAAGATTCAATTCTAATGGTATAGTTCTAGAGGTTTTTTTACACAATCAATTAAAAGCTAAAGTGAATCACTAAAATATGTAAAATGTTTATGATGAAATCCCTCAACATTTAGTCAAACACTTGGATATTGAACTTGTTTTTTTCCATTGGTATGGTGTTGTGAAGTAGTACTCATCTACATCAAGGTCCTAAATTCCCCTCAATTAATTTCCAAATAAATGATGTAAATCACAATTCATGATTGGTGAAAACCAAATAGGTCACCCAATAAATATTAACGACATCACTTATGAACAACTCTATAAAACCAACCAACAAACATTACACCCTAATAGCAAGAAAATATAATGAATTTGAATCTTATTCAACTATCACACATATGGAGTCATGGCTCTTAATTTTATGCAGAATCCATATAAACAATTCCATGGATATGACATCCCATTTCCAATATAGAATCTCAAGTGG
Source organism: Viscum album (assembly GCA_963277665.1). NCBI lineage: Eukaryota > Viridiplantae > Streptophyta > Magnoliopsida > Santalales > Viscaceae > Viscum > Viscum album. The sequence goes on from OY728133.1 coordinate 927,461,458, forward strand.
CTAGAAAATACATGTGAGAAATTTGTTCTCATCATTCTCCTACTAACAGGTGAGGTACCAAGAGACAAACTATGCAGAACTCTTTCTCATTCAAAACCATCGAAACTAATGATAAAAGTATATATACATATTCCCCACATATGAATGTACAACTAAGGGAGTTGTGTAGAACTCCCGCATAATCTCCTCCTGAATTATGACTAGAACAATCATCCACCCTTGAAAAAATGATGATGTGATTACCCCTTTCAAAATATATAAATGGTGAATCTCTAGTTCATATATTGAAAAATAATAGCTCATAGTTGATGACTACTAGCTGGGATACTCTCAACCATTTTAGAATAAGAGGAGTCCACACCATCTTCTACAGAAAAGTTGAGCCCTCATGCAACACTAGGGTCATTTGAAGAGAGGACAATAATTGAAAAACAACCAACAACAAGAGAGACTTTCACTTCCTAATAGGGGAATCTTCTTTTAAAATTTTCTTCTATAGATAATATTATATCTTGAAGTCATTGTACTATAAGAACTCCTACCAGCATCAGTGTCTCTCATTTAATTCTCTCTTCTAATAGACATTCCTAAGACTGTGATGGACTTTGTAAACCAGAATGTTTTCTTACATAGAATATTTACTAGAAATTATTAGGTAAAATACTATAACTTACAAATATATTTCATAAGTATTGTAGTTTTTCTCATATGTTCTTACCTTCTTTGAGCCTTATGTGATAATTTTATACCACTAAATCAACTCACAACTGATCTTAGATCCTTATGAACCACAACAAAATACGTACTCTACTACCATCTGTAGTGGTTTCAACAATAATGAATACATAATCCTCTACCTCACCTTCTTTAAGTCCCCCTGTAAGAAGCTAGAACAAGATAAAAACAGCCCTTTATGCATCCTAGTGGTAAAAGAGGATGCAATTTTGGAGAAGTCTTCAAAAACCACCTATAGTACCACACAAATCTAAGAAACCACTAAACCAATATCTTGCTCTTTGCTAACTCTTAATAAAGCGTTGTGTCTATATTTACTAGGTCTACAGCTACACCATGATAAAAATAAACATTCTTATAATGTGAACCTCATGAATCAAGAACCTAAAATTCTAGAGCTTCCTATAATTTTTTCCCTCCCAAATAAAATAGTGAATGGCCCTAATGTTATATGAATATTCCTCCTCAGATGCATACTTGATGAGTTTTTCATCGATGAATATGATCCTGAATCCATGTAAGGCTGGAATACATAGTTCATCAAATCCATAAACACGAAGTTGATTTTTTAACACCAAATGGAATCACTAGGATCACATAGTGTCTATATAAACATTATAATGGGAACAGTAAAATATTATCATCTCAAACAATCACCTAGTGGTTGAAGGAAAATAGATAAATCATCCAGAAGAATCTCATGCTTGGTAACTAAACAAAGATGCATTAAGTCTACATTATAGGATACTAATTCTAAATCATGGCTTGGATCATGAGTTGATAATCTATAAAAATATTCAATATACCATAAAAAATTTCATAAACATTTCTGGTGCTTTATAGGGGACACCCTAGGTTTGATGAAACTATTTTCTTTAATGTCCTCCTATTGCAAATATATCACTTGGATCTTGGTATGGCCATCCGATATTTGACAGAAGGTATTAGAGAAGTTTTGAGGGGTATGTTTATCCAAAACGGCATCTACCTCTACGAATGTAGTCCTAGAATTTCCTTGAAAAATATGACTATATAGTTCTTTCCTAATAAAAGAATCAAGATTCATGAAGATCCCACTACATTAAGGGACACACACAAAATTATTTTTTATTGGATTTATCGTCTTGCTCAAAAAACCTATTAACCATTCCATTATATCTATCTAAAACGAAAAGGATAATCCAATTTCATTAGTGAGTATGCATTTGACCTGTTTGCAATGACATTTTATGTAACACCCCAAGATTTTATGAAATATATTCTTTTTAATTTCATTAATGTCTTGTGTTGTACGCTACACTAAAAGGAGCTTGCACAACATGCATCTTGGACTTGCCTTGCATTACACGCAATCACGACCTTCCTCGATAGCGTGTGTAGTACGCAATACCGAGTTTCACTAAACAACGATATGCTATTAAAATATTATTAAAACTAGCCGGTATGAATAGTAATAACCACCTTTTAAAATTTTAGAAATTTTGTCTGCCAAAATGGACTTCATTTTTGGATTCGGAATATCGAAATTAGCTTAGGGTGAAGTTTTGGTAATTTTCGGATAACTTTCATATTCTGATGAATAGTGAAAATTACTAAATTTTAATTAAAAACAACTTTTTTAATAAAAATAATTAATAGTGATAAATTATTAATTTGAGTGGTTTTAAAGTATATTTAGAATATAAAATTTAATACAATATTGGTCATTGGATGTAATTTCACATTTAAACCAGACATAAACTAGTGTAAATCATTTGATAGTTATTATCTCTTAAAAACACGCTATTTGTTTTGACGACGAGAATTAATTTTTAAATTAATTAATGTAACTGATATGTTTTGAATTTGGTAAAATAGAAATCATTTTTTAATTCATAATATCAAATATAGCTTAGGCCTAATTTATTGTATTTTTCTGGAAACTTTCATTTTTTGATGAATAGAGAAACCACTAAGTGGTAGTTAAAAAACTGAATTTTTCATAAAACTTAATTTTACCGCTTCTGTGAGTGAAATTTCAAAAATCCGAGAGACACGGTTAATATCAAGGACTAAAATGTGGTTCAATGAGATGAAAATAATTTTGGGTGAATAGTAACTTTTTTCTTTTTTTTTACCACAGTTAAAAGTAAATAGGGTAATTAAGGGTAAAAATGATATTATTATTACCCTAACACATGTCCTAATTCTATTGGAAAAGTGTAATTCGACCAAAAAACAACCTTAGGAATAGAATATGACAATTTAGGCCCACATGGATTAGATTAGGACATTTATTATCAATTTATTTAAAGAATGGTTAAAATAGTTAAAATCAAAGTTTAAAAACTAAAACATTTTTAATATGAGGTTATACATAAGATAAATTCAACTATAAATATTCTTTAGAAAGCTAATAATAGTTCCTACATAATGGTATTTTATTTGTAATTTTTAGACATTAAATAAGTTAATTTAATAATGCCACAACAATGATGCAGTAATTATCTTATTAGTGAAATATTCACATAATTGATGTTATAAATACCCAAATAAATGTAATTTTAGACTTTTTATTAATTACACTAATTTTATAGGTTAATATGACATGTTAGTATTGATTTAAGTAACTTTTTTCGAACTAATAATTCTTTTATGATTTTCACAAAAATCAATTACTAAATAGTGTCAAAATTGACATAAAATAGTTTTTTTAAAAATATTATATTACTAATTGTTATTTTATTACTAAAAATTTAAGGTTCTTCCAAATGACTTAGATAAGGATATATATGTTAATAATAAACAACTTGGGGTTCGTTTGGCTTGATATGGTATGTTTATTGACCTTATAGTATAAGAAAACAAGAAGACACGGTAAAAGTTAAATTATCTAACTTAAAGTTAAATCTAAATGATAAGGTTAAAATTGATACCTAAACTTGTCTAAATTATATTGGATGAGAGGATTTAGACCACTACCCACCTTATCTTAGAAATATATCAATTTGGAGCTATTAAAACCGAATTTGACTTTATAATAAAATAATAGTTTTAGTTATTCCAAAGGTGCCCCTCTCTTACCTTATAAAAGGGAACCTCCTCCCCCTCTTCCTCACACCACTTTGAGCCTTCAAGCTCGGTCAACCCCTGCCAATTTCTCCTCTCCACATCCCTAGAAACATCGTAGTGGTTCTGGTCTTCTTCAAATACCTATTTTAGTTCCCTAAAAAGAGGTCTCAAAGAAACACTTCAAAGAAGAGGAGGTTCGGACACTTACGAAGAAAATCGGACCTAAGGTAAGGGAAAATATCACAATCTCATTTTTATCCGAGATTGTTTATACTTTGGAATTTACTGGGGTGTATTTTATCATCCACATCCATGTTTCCTCAATATTTAATGTTATTTCCATACACCTACAATTTTTTAAATCCAATTTTACCCTTCGGTGAGTTTTTAGTAAAAGATATGAAAGGAATCTTTGGTCGTTTTACGTACGAGGTACTTTTTGACTTTTCCAACAATAGTATGAGAAGAATGTTTTTTTTAACTTATACAGAATGAATGGATTTTAAAAATATTATTTCCAAGAAGCTTAATTTACATGTTTTTAAGTTTATTTTTAATCAATCAACTTCTTTTAGTTTAAAATTGTATGACATGTTGAGAAATGAAAATGTTTTTGAAGTAGAAAGGATATTTTTCTAAATAATGGAGTTCAAGTGTTTTATCAAAATTATTTTCCATCTAAGATAATATAGGGTTCTGTTTCTATCCCTATTATTATATTGATTTGATTATTTTGTGATGGAATTATTTTTATGAATTCCTTTATCTTATATGAATTGTTTTATGATGTCATGTTGTTTGAGAATCCCATTTTTATTACATGGGTTATGAAATGATGTATGATTTATGATTTTGTGGCACACATAAGAATGGTATCATTATGAGATGGGTGGGACCTATATCTCCCTCCAATTCATTGGGTAAAGATTTTATATCTCATGATATAGACATGGATGGAACTGTAGCTTATACCGGTTCAGTGAAACAGGACTGAAATGAGGTGTGAACTCAGTTCAAAAAGGGACTTTGTCCACTAAGATTGTCTTGGAAATGAGTCTTGACGAATAAGAAATGATTCTCTATGATTATGTGTGTATGCCACAAAATATCATGTTTTATGTTATGATTATTGGGATTACATTTCACTACTATGATTTATCCAATGTTATGATATTATGATCTCTTTTGCAGGTTATGATTTCCAAAATGTTATGATCTTATGAATATGATGTGATTGATATTTCTATTGTTTACCCTTACTGAGAATTTGAGCTCACCCTTTTATGTTTCCTTTCCCCATGATATAAAGAAAGGTTTTAGGTAAGAAAAAAAAGGAAGATCTTTATGGGAGATGTTGAAGATCTTTCACCATGATTAGAAGATTACGTTCCGAGTTTCCAAAGACAATAAACTATTACGGTCCTTGTGTGTGCGTTTTTGTTATGTACTAAGTATTCCACAAAAGTAATGTGATATCTATGTACGTCAAGCTTCGGGTCTCTACAGTTGGTATCAGAGGAAATGTTTAGTCAACCTTTGGAAACTGGGATGCGATAACTTTAGTGAGATCCCTAGAGATATTTCAAAAGTATGTCTAGGGATGTCCCTAAGGTTAAGTATACGTATAGGTTATAGTCCTAGAATTACGCTAATGATCATATAATTAAACCTAAGATGTTACATATTGAAGGTAATCCCCCTTTATTATGTTGTTTTCCCTAGCATGATTTTTTCCTCTCACACTATTCTTTTTGGGTTTTAGACGATGGCTGGAACTTGAAGGAACTGTGTGGATCAATGCAATGGACAATGAAATGATTTTCCTCCTGAACCAAAAAATTTTATGGGAGATGGAGTGAAAAATCTTATTTCTATACTTACACATGCTATGAATCATTCTGGACTTCCAAATGAACAGAGAAGGGAACAATATTCTATTGAGTCCTTCATGAGGCAACGTCCACCTTCATTCAGTGGGTCTTCTGATTCACTTGTTGCTGAACAATGGATCAGTACCACTGAAAAGATATTTTCAGTTCTTCAATGTTCTGAACATGATAAAGTCATCTTAGCCGTATATCGTTTGAAGGTAAAGCTGATAGATGGTGGAATCTTATCAAGAATACAAGGTAAAGAGATGAAATTGAGTCCATTGAATGGGATGAGTTCAAGAACTTATTTTTCAATAAGTACTTCCCTCGTATTCTTCGAACAAAGATGGAGAAAGAGTTTCTTGAACTAAAGCAAATGGATGATGAATCTGTTGGTATATACGAAGCGAATTTTACAAGGCTTGCAAGGTATTCATCTGGATTTATCATCCAACCTGAAAGTAAAGTTGATCGATTCTTCAGTGGCTTAAAACCAAGTCTTCTAAGGGAATTAGCTATAAGAGACTTCAGTAGCTATGAAGAAATTGTCCGTTCTGCAATCAAGGTAGAAATGGAAGTTGGTGTTACTTATCCATCTCATAGTTTTGACAAGAAACAAAATTTGAAGTTCAAGGAGAAATCTCAGAATAATGGTGAAAAGAAGATGAATGGTTCCTTATGCTCAAAGTGTGGAAAGAAGCATGGTGGAGAATGTCTTAAAGGGACATGTAAATGATTAAAATGTGGAAAGGAAGGTCATCGAGCATTTGAATGCCGCAATTATGGGAAGAAGATTTCTAATGATGCAAACAAAGGAAGGGATACACAGAATGAACCTACTACACTTCAATGTTTCAAGTTCCAAGATATGGGAAATTATGCTAATAAATGCCCTAATCCAAGGGTTAGTGATGATCGACATGAGCAACCACTTAAGGAAAAGGAAAAAGGGATGTCACATACAATCACCATTGGCGATGTTGAATATGACAACGATGTGGTGGAATGATTATGTGTTTATGTAATGGGATTCCAAAATAATGTTGTATATAGTATCGTGGAATATTGGAATATTTATGTATTGGTCTATTGTGGTTTTCAATAATTTTATGGTACCGGTAACCATGGAATGTGATTGAGATATTTTTGAAAAAAGGATGATATGCGCATAATGACGGGAATACTAGAAAATGACATATTTGAAAGTATTCATGAGCTCATGATTGATATAAAGACTAAGTGATATCATGGTTTGAGTATATATAATTTTGAGGATTTTTATATGTGGAAAGTGTTAACTTTTAACTGCATTCATGTTTTCACTATGGTTCAATGGGTATTCAAGAGAACACATGATTAAGGCCTTTGTATGTTAGGAATGTGACCAACAAGACATATCTTATGATATATGGGGATCAACGATGGTATTAAATCTCTAGTAATCATTTTCACTATATTATGAGAGTGGACTGCAGTATTATGGATAAGCCTAAAGATTGGAAAGGACTATGTTGGACATAAGTTATTATTGTTTAAGGATAAAAGTTTTTTTTCGATATTATTGATGGGATGTTATAGTAATATAGTTTTAGAAAAAGGACAACCTGCCGGACGGGCGACAGCCCATCGCGTCGGACAAGGCCGTGGGAATCGAACCCACAACCAAAGTGCAACTGGCCTTTATCGCCTACCACTAGCCTAAAGGAAGTCCCTGTTTAGTAGAAACTAGTTTTATTATATTAATTAGTATGATATATGAAGTATAAGTCCATTTTAAGAACCATATATGATTAATCTCACTATAGATGGACTTATGTATTTTTTGATAACTTTTCTAACCTTTTGTTTGAGACAGATGGAATGACCCATCATTCTATCAATGATCTGCTAACACATCACAAATAACAAATTCAAATTCATTTCATTAATAGATGAAGTGGAAATTGTCCAAAGAACGACCAACGGTGAGACTATACCAAAATAACGAAAGTATTTCTTCTAATTCCAATTTCATCAACTTTAGGGAAATGATCTTGAAAACCAAAAATGTTGTCCTAGTCCTCTTATATCTGATGAATTATATGGTACCTTATATCGTCACAAATTTATGGCTTTTTGATTGCTGGCTTTTCTATAGCCATGTTCTCTACCACTCTCCATCAGAACGTGATGGTTAGATTTCTCTTCCATATCCCCATTTTCACCTATGTGGAAACCTAGTGATTAGTTTATTTGGGTAACCGTTACATTTCATACTTTTATTTTTAATGATTGGTTTTTGTATTCCTTTTTATGATGTGGGTTTCTATTAAAGAAACTTTCGAGTCTTAAACCATTTATAACCCCGAGAAATTTCGAGGGCGAAATTCATTTTAAGGGGGGTAGAATGTAACACCCCGAGATTTTATGAAAAATATTATTTTTAATTTCATTAATATCTTCTGTTGTACGCTATACCAAAAGGAGCTTTCACAAAAAGCATCTTTGACTTGCCTTTCATTACACTCAATCACGACCTTCCTCGATAGCGTGTGGAGTACGCAATACCGAGTTTCACTAAACAACGATATGCTATTAAAATATTATTAAAAATAGCCATTATGAATAGTAATAACCACCTTTTAAAATTTTATAAATTTTATCTCTCAAAATGGACTTCATTTTTGGATTCGGAATATCGAAATTATCTTAGGGTGAAATTTTGGTACTTTTCGGATAACTTTCCTATTCAGATGAATAGTGAAAATTACTAAATTTTAATTAAAAACAACTTTTATAATAAAAATAATTAATAGTGATAAATTATTAATTTGAGTGGTTTTAAAGTATATTTAGAATATACAATTTAATAATATGTTGTTCATTGGATATAATTTAACATTTAAACTAGACATAAACAAGTGTCAATCTTTTGATAGTTATTATCTCTTAAAAACACGCTATTTGTTTTGATGACGAGAATTAATTTTTAAATTAATTAATGTAACTGATATGTTTTGAATTTGGAAAAATAGAAATCATTTTTGAATTCATAATATAAAATATAGCTTAGGCCTAATTTTTTTTATTTTTCTGGAAACTTTCATTTTTTGATGAATAGTGAAACCACTAAGTGGTAGTTAAAAAACTGAATTTTTCATAAAACATAATTTTACCGCTTCTGTGAGTGGAATTTCAAAAATACAAGACACACCGTTAATATCAAGGACTAAAATGTGGTTCAAGGAGATGAAAATAATTTTTGGTGAATAGAAACTTTTTACTTTTTTTTTACCACGGTTAAAAGTAAATAGTGTAATTAAGGTTAAAAATGATATTATTATTTCCCTAACACGTGTCCTAATTCTATTGGATAAGTTTAATTAGACCAAAAAAACCATAGGAATAAAATAGGACCATTTAGGTCCACTTGGATTAGATTAGGACATTTATTATCAATTTATTTAAAGAAGGGTTAAAATAGTTAAAATCAATGTTTAATAACTAAATAATTTTTAATATGGGGTTATACATAAGATAAATTAGACTATAAATATTCATTAGAAATCTAAAAATATTTTCTACATAATGGTATTTTATTTGAAATTTTTATACATTAAATAATTTAATTTATTTATGACACAACAATGATGTAGTAATTATCTTATTAATGAAATATTGACATAATTGATGTTATAAATACCCAAATAAATGAAATTTGAGAATTTTTATGAATTAAACTAATTTTATTGGTTAATATGACACGTTAGTATTGATTTAAGTAACATGTTTCGAACTAATCATTCCCTTATGATTTTCACAAAAATCAATTACTAAATAGTGTCAAAATTGACAAAAAATAGTTTTTAAAACAAATATTATATTACTAATTGTTATTTTATTCCTAAAAATATAAGGATTGGAAAAATGACTTATATAAGGCTATATATATTAATAATAAACAACTTGGGGTTCTTTTGGCTTGATATGGTAAGTTTATTAACAATATAGTGTAAGAAAACAAGAAGACACGGTAAAAGTTAAATTATCTAACTTAAAGTTAAATCTAAATGATAGGGTTAAAATCGATACCTAAACTTGTCTAAATTCTATTTTATGAGAGTATTTCAACCCCTACCCACCTTATCAACAAAATATATCAATTTGGAGATATTAGAAACCGAATTTGACTTTATAATAAAATAATATTTTTAGTTATTCCAAAGGTGCCCCTCTCCTCCCTTATAAAGGGGCACCTCCTCCCCCTCTTCCTCACACCACTTTGAGCCTTCAAGATCGGTCAAACCCTGCCAATTTCTCCTATCCACTTCCCTAGAAACATCCTAGAGGTTCTGTTCTTCTTCAAATATTTATTTTAGTGCCCTAAAAGGAGGTCTCAATGAAGCACTTCAAAGAAGAGGAGGTTCGGACACTTACGAAGCAAATAGGACCCAAGGTAAGGGAAAATATCACAATATCATTTTTATCTGAGATTTTTTATACTTTGATATTTACCGGGGTGTATTTCATCATCCACATCCATGTTTCCTCAATATGTAATGTTATTTCCATCCACCTACAATTTTTTAAATCCAATTTTACCCTTCAGTGAGTTTTTAGTAAAAGATATGAAAGGAATCTTTGGTCGTTTTTCGTACGAGGTACTTTTTGACTTTTCCGACAAAAGTACGAGAAGAATGTTTTTTTTAACTTATACGGCATGAATGGATTTTTAAAACATTATTTCCAAGAAGCTTACTTTACATGTTTTCAAGTTTATTTTTAATCAATCAACTTCTTTTAGTTTAAAATTGTATGACATGTTAAGAAATGAAATTTTTTTGAAGTAGAATGGATATTTTCCTCAAGAATGGAGTTCAAGTGTTTTATCAAAATTATTTTCCATCTAAGATAATACAGGGTTCCGTTTCTATCCCTATTATTACATTGATTTGATTATGTTGTAATGGAATTATTTGTATGAATTCCTTTATCTTATATGAATTGTTTTATGATGTCATGTTGTTTAAGAATCCCATTTTTATTACATGGGTGATGCAATGATGTATGATTTATGATTTTGTGGCACACATAAGAATGGTATCATTATGAGATGGGAGGGACCTATATCTCCCTCCAATGCATTGGGTAACGATTTTATATCTCATGAGATAGACATAGCTGGAACGGTAGGTTATACCGGTTCAGTGAAACAGGACTGAAACGAGGAGTGAACTCGGTTCAGAAAGGGACTTGGTCCACTAAGATAGTCTTGGCAATGAGTCTTGACTAATAAGAAATTATTCTCTATGATTATGTGTGTATGACACAAAATTTCATGTTTTATGTTATGATTATTGGGATTAAATTTCACTACTATGATTTATCCCATGTTATGATATTATGATCTCTTTTGAAGGTTATGATTTCCAAAATGTTATGTTCTTATGAATACGATGTTATTGATATTTCTTTTTTTTACCCTTACTGAAAATTTGAGCTCACTCTATTATGTTTTCTTTTCCCCATGATATAAAGAAAGGTTTTAGGTAAGAAAAAAGGGAAGATCTTTATGGGAGATGTTGAAGATCTTTCACCATGATTAGAAGATTACGTTCCGAGTTTCCAATAAAACTAAACTATTACGGTCCTTTTGTGTGTGTTTTTGTTATGTACTATGTATTCCGCAAAAGTAATGTGATATCTATGTACATCAAGATTTGGGTATCTACATTTTATCTGGGTTGGAAACTATAAACTAGTCACCACCCAAGATGATATCGTTGGGTATCCTCATGATGACCAAAATGTCCCATATGATCCTTTAATAAGGAAGAGGTTGATTTGACATCTATTTGATAAATGATATAGAATAAGAGATCCATGTACAAACCTGAACATGAGTCCACTGGGTTAGCACCTCAACTGGGAGATGCAGCTATCACACCTAATGTATTATGATAATGAATTATATGGAACCTGAGTCAACATATACAGAATCTATATTATAATAAACAAATATCATTCCATTACTCATATTTTACACTATGAGGTCAAAATCCTATAGAGCCTGCAGCTGTCTATGACCATCACCACTATCTCCATGTTCATGATGAAGACCGCTTGGTGGGTGTAGAATGAATTATTGTTTCATCAAAAAACCATAGCATTTCATGATTATATTTTAGATAATCCTTTTTATAGAACACCATTACCTCAAATTATATATCCCTATTAATGGGGATTCCTTTACCATGGAGGTCTACAACGTATTTTCAATTGATCTTTTACATGTTTTTAGGAAGTCATGAATTATATGATTTCTATCATCATAGTCAAAGCACCAAACCTCTCCAGGTTTTCATGGTGATTTGAGATGTCCCCTCACTACACAACAACACAACCGAGTCTAATCATGAACGGAAATCTTGCACCACGATCCTGCACAATAGTGCTTTCCACTAGATGAATATGACATATCTATCTGACACCTAACACTATCTCTAGCTACCTAGAACCCTTTTATGGAAATATCAATGGCATTATTTCCTACTCTCTCACCTTTGAATATGCGGGGATGCACAAGGTATATACACTACAACATATCTCTATTCAGATTTCGTGCTAAAAGATTATGCTCCGAGGTATCGATCATGGATCATGTTAATGGAGAAGACATTCACTATATGTCAAACCCATTGTGCACTTGTTCACCAATATTCCTTCTATATGAAGCTCCAAATTCTCTAAAATACAAAATAAACACTAATAAAAGATGTATTACTTATCGTTTATCAACTAATTAATGTTGTTCCAAGAGAGGTTCTACTCATAATCCTTCTGAATATCAAGAATCAACATGCAACCAAATAAACCATTGAAAATGAAATATATTGGTCAAACCACCTGAACCATATGGTTCTAATTGATCTTGATGGTATGGACCACCAACTATATTAATATAAGGCCATGACCTTAAACATTACTTAATATTGAATTAAATGAATAATTCACATTGAGGATCTTTTCAGGTTTAGAGTTTTATAGAATTAGAACATAACTATTACATCTCAAAATATTTACAAAGTAGACACTTCTACCATGTTTCCATAGAATAAAAAAACTCTTAAAAAGAAACATGTCTAGTTCCATGTTTTATATAGCATGACATTCCCTTGATCCCATCTTTGACCTTATTCCACATTATGTCCTGTGAAAAACATTTCAAAAAAACTTGGGGTGAGCATAAAAATATCAGTAAGGGATACACAATGAATAAAAACTTTTAGTTTTTCAAAACAAAAAGTAAACCATGTATACTTCAACAAAGTAATACTTTTCACCTTTTCGAAGTAGTAAAAACTCTTCACTGAATAAAAGTTCATTACTTACCCTTCTGTAACCAAAAAATTACCATAAATCCCATATAAAGATCACATAACATATAAAGGTAACTTAGGACATACACATACTCAAGTGGAATAACCATAAGGTCGACTTCCACACATATCACTTAATGGAATAGGCATTCGGACAAGTTCCATACATACTTAATGGAATAGCCATACGGCCAACTTCCATACCCAATGAATTGGAGGTTATAATGTAACCACCCGTCCTAGTATTCACGGCACCACCCTTCATATGGTTCATCACGTAACCACCCGTCAAATGTCCAAGTACCATTATAAAATCATAAGACATAAAAAAAATAAATGGAAAGAAAACATTTCCACACTTTGATCACAATATATACCTTAAATATATTGACATAAAAAATCCATTATAAAAACCATTTTCAATACCAAAATACATAAAAGAGTATATGTTATTTCATTCATTTAGAAAAACATTACGGCTTGTTAAGGAAGCCAAAGACCAAATAATACTCGCGCCGGCAGAAAAGGTTTTTGTCATCGCGTACGTTAAAAGAAACATTCATTTTTTTCGTTTAGTAAAATGCTTCATAGAAAAATATTCCATTTGTATAAAAGTAAAAGTCAAAGGGGTTTATACACCGTATAAAATATAGTTGTGTATAAAACGAAATATGCCTCAATGAAAGGATATTGAGACGATGTCCCTTACAAAGATCAATTTTTAAATAAAATAGAACAATTATGTGTATTCACTATATGTACATAAAAAGGAAGTAGAAATACAAGATAGAACATAATAATATCATGACATAATTCGAATGTAGGAGATTAACCCAAAGAATGGAAATTGGGTTAAGATGTTCCCTTTCCTCGGGTCCGACTTGACTCGATCGTTCTTTAACATCCTGAATAATAAACTTGAGTTAATTTCTAATTAATTAAGAACCTTTTTCAAGTTCATTATTACTTTTATATCACTTATTATCACGTTATAAACATTATGTAATCATTTAAGTTAATAATGTTTGTTTTGTTGATATTTGGTTCTTAAGTCGAAAGTGGACTTCTTACAATTACATGTTGTTCATGTGGTCAAAGGTTCATTATTTCCAGAATGAAATTCATGATTTTGATATCATATATATCATATATATCCAGAATATACATGTATTTATATTATTACATAATCATTTAGAGGTATGAAATGAAATGCACCGTTCATGGAGACGGTAAGTCGTACGTACGCATTAACACAACTTTCATTTATTTGTCATATTAATGGAATTAAAACTAAATGAGAGGTATTTATATTTTAATTCCATAATTATATTCATAATTTAGATTTATAATTCATCATATATATCCATTATATACATGTACTTTTCATATTACATTACATTTGGGGATAAGAAATAAAATGCACCGTTCATGGAGACGGTAAGCCGTACGTACGCATGAACACTACTTTCATTTCAATCTCATACTTTAATGGAAATAAATAATGATGATATAGAGGTATATTATAATTCCAGTATAACATCATATATAATAACTTTAAATCCATCCTTTATACGTCCCACATATGGCATTAACGAATCACATCACTTTGAGTGGGCGGTAGTCCGCACTTCCTTAAATGAAGATATCGTGTTTACCCATAATGGAACCCATAAAGGTATGCCCAAAATGAAAAATACAGAAGCTTAAGGAAAAAATAAACATAATATATATCATATATAAATATAGTTTCATCTTAATGTCCACCTTTGAAGGTGTTAAAAGAATGTTGAACAATCATCGTTTCGGGAGGCAGAAATTTGCCATCCACGGAAACAGTATGTTTTTTAACCATTAGATATAGGTGTGTGTAATTGTAGCTCTAATACTTCTTATAAAAACATCCTAGTATATTTAGGATACTGTATTTGTTACAAAAGAAAAGGATAAAAAGATTTTAGGGGGTTGGAGAAAAAAAATAAAACAAAAGGACTCAAAAGAAGACATTACCTTAAAATCGGGTAACTCTCTTAGAATTGAGCTCAAAGGAATCCTTTGGAAGACTTATTCCCAATGTGAGGCTTCAAGGAGTAATATAGGGATGTGGAGAGCCAAAATGGGCATGGTTTGGCTGAGCCAAAGGCTTTGGGAGTGTGGGTAAGGAGGTAGAGGTGGGGGCCTTTTATAAGAGGAGAGGAGGGGCACTCTTGGAAGGTAAAGAAAAGTCACATTATTTTAAAATGGTATTCGGATTTAAGAGGTCCCACATTGATTTGTTTCGAGGATACGGTGATAAGGGTTCGAAATCCACCCATCCAATAGGTTTTCTCCATGTGTAGGTCTTAGATTTTACATTATCATTCCATTTTAATTAAATCGTTAAATAATGACGTCATCGCTGCATCATCATGATGTCATAAATAATTTAATTTATTTAATGTCTAAAAATTATAAAAAAAATACTATGATGTAGGAAATCAATTTATCTTTCTAATTAATATTTATAGTCAAAAATTGGACTTGTATAACCCAATGTAAAAATTGTTTTAGTAAAACACCTCATGTGTGTGTCATTTTTACTTTAACATTAAATAAAAAGTTATTTACGTCATTTCCCAACCAAAGTGGCTCCATGGGGTCCCAAAGTTGACCCATGGCTTGTCTTGGTTTTCCATGACACATACAATAAGGGTAGGACATGTTTCAAGGAATTTTCATTTTATTATAATATCATTTTTGCCTTAAATTGCACTAATTACCTCTAATCGCGATTAAGAACTTAAAAGTTACTATTCACCAAATAAAATATTTTAATCTCATTGAACCACATTTTACTTCTTAATAACAACCATGTATGTCAGATTTTTTAAATTCAAAACACAGAAGTGTTAAAATTTCATTTAAACGAAAAATCTGTTTTTATAAGTACCACTTAGTGGTTTCACTATTCATCAAAAAATTGAAGTTTTCAGAAAAATACCAAAACTTCACCCTAAGATATATTTGATATTCTGAATTCAAAAATTCAGTCCATTTTACAAATTTCACAACATATAAGTTGAATTAATTAATTTAATAATTAATTCCCGTTGTCAGAGCAAATAGCGTGTTTTTATGAAATAATAAGTATCAAAAGATTGACACTAGTTTAAGTCCGATTTCGAAGTGAAATTAATTCCAACGACCACTATTGGATTTAATGGTAAAAATATATTCTAATTTCACTTTAAAACCAATTCAAAGATAATATAATCATCTTAAAAAATTATATTAAAAAGGAGGTTTTGAATTAAAATACAACATTTTACACTATTCATAAAAAAATGAACATTATCGGAAAGATACCAAAAAATTACACAATGTAAATTTTGATGTCCCGATTATAAATAAGAGTTATATTTGGTCCAATAGAATTTATAAGATCGATCAAAACTATATTTAATGTCGGTTCACGGTCAAAAGGTGATAAGTGGACCTTTCGTGAAAATTAGAGTATATAAGCCTAAAATTGAATTCTTTTCATATTTTAAGCCACTATCCTTTATTAGATAAATGTAAAAACATTTAACGAACATATATAATCATATTTTAGTTATTTCTATCCATTCTCGCCAGTACAACGACTATGTGTTAACTAAAATTTAAAATAATATTATTTTATTACTACTGTGCAACGTAAGTTTTCAAACGAACTCATCGTTGCGTATCGGGTACGCTATCGATCATAGCAACCCCTTTAAAGTAAAATTAATATTTAATTCGTAAATATTAATAAATATGAAAATTCTTTATTCTTTATTTACCTAGGATGTTACATCCTTCCCCCCTTTTGGGAATTGCATCCTCGCAATTTTATTCACTTATCAAAATAAGTGGGGGTATTTATCCCTCATTGAATTTTCAGATTCCCACGTTGCCTCTTCAACCATATAGTTTTTCCACAAAACCTTTACCTGGTGGATTACCTTATTTTGTAACACTTGCTCCTTATGGTCAAGAATCTGGATTGGTTGTTCCTCATAAGAGAGATTCTCTTCCAGCTGAACTACCTCTTGGCACAAAACATGAGATGGATCTGGCATATACTTTCTCAGCATCGAAACATGAAAAACATTGTGTACCTGAGATAAACTCAGAGGTAAAGCCACTCGGTAAGAAACTGATCCAACTTTCTCCAAAATTTCATATGGTCCAATAACCATTGGACTCAGCTTTCCTTTCTTACCAAATCTCATCACACTTTTCCAAGGAGAAACCTTGTGAAAAACATGATCACCTACCTCGAAAGATAGATCCTTCTTCCGGTTATCCGCATAACTCTTCTGCCTGCTCTGAGCTATTCTCATGTGCTTTTGAATCATCTAAACTTTTTCTGCCATCTCTTCTACCAATTCTGATCCCATCAGCTTCCTTTCACCCACTTCATCCCAATATGCTGGATTTCGACACCGCTTCCCATATAATGCCTCAAATGGTGCCATCTGTATACTGGAATGAAAACTGTTATTATAAGAAAAGTCAACCAAAGAAAGTTGTTGGTCCCAACTTCCCTGATAATTCATCGAACAAGCTCGTAGCATATCTTCCAAGGTCTGTTCGTTCTGACTACCCATCTGATTGAGGATGAGAAGTTGTACTAAAATTTAATTCAGTACCCAACGACTTATGATGGCCTTTCCAAAAGTTAGACGTAAACCTGGGATCACGGTCAGATACAATGGAGAGAGGAACTCCATGTAACCTGACTATCTCTTTAAGATACAAACGGGAAAGTTGATCTAGGGAAAAAGTATCTCGTATAGAAAGGAAATGAGAAGATTTAGTCAAGCGATCAACAATAACCCAGATTGTATTATTACCTCGAGATGTCCTCAGTAATCCCACAACGGAGTCCATGGATATATTCTCCCATTTCCACTCTGGCACTGTTAAAGGCTGAAGCATCCCATTCGGTAACTGTTGCTCTGCTTCAACCTGCTGACAAGTCAAACACTTCACAGTAAAATCAGCAATATCTCTTTTCATTCCATCCCACTAGTAATACTCCCGTATATCTCTGTATATCTTAGTACTGCAAGGATGAACTGAAAACAGGGAACTATGATCCTCACATAACAACTCATTCTTATACTGTGAATCACAAGGCACACATAATCTCTTCCCAAATCTCAAAACACAATCACTATCAAAGTTGAATTCAGGCAACTTACCCGTCTGAACCAGCTCTATCTTTTTCTGCAACTCACTGTCTTGCTTCTGTGCTTGTTTGATTCTGTCTGATAGGGATGATCTCACTGATACCTGAAACGAAACAGAAGAACTTCCTAAACCAACAACTTCTATTCCAAATTTCATCAAATTAAAAACCAAAGGATCTCGTTCCAAACATATAATGGTTAATAAAGCATTACTTTTTCATCTCAAAGCATCAGCCACTTTATTTTCTTTCCCCGGATGGTAATGAATTTTACAGTCATAATCCTTGATTAATTCTAGCCATCTCCTCTATCTCATGTTCAATTATTTCTGAGTGAATATATACTTTAAAATTTTGTGATCAGTATATATTTCACACTTTACTCCATATAAATGATTCCTCTAAATTTTTAAAGCAAAAAAAATAGAAACCAATTCCAAATCATGTGTAGGGTAACTTACCTCATGAATTTTCAACTGGCATGAAGCATAAGCAATTACCTGATCATTCTGCATAAGGACACAACCAAGTCCCTTCAACGAAGCATCACTATATATAACAAACTCACCATTCTTGGAAGGAAGTGCCAAAACTGGAGCATTCACCAATCTTCTTTTCAACTCCTGAAAACAATCATCACATTTTTTTTTCCAGATGAACTTAACACCCTTACGAGTTATCTTAATCATTGGACTAGATAACCATGAAAATATTTCAAAAAACCTTCATTAGTAACCTATCAAACCAAGAAAACTATGGATCTCAGTTACATTTGTGGTTCTCGGCCATTCTTCAACAAATTTTTTTTAGCAGGATCAACTGTTATGCCATCTTTTGAAACAATGTGACCCGGGAAAGAAATTTTTTGTAACCAAAACTCACACTTGCTGAATTTTCCATATAGTTTCTTTTTTTTAAGGCTTGCAAAATAACCCTTAAATGACGTTCATTCTCCTCTTTACTTTTAGAAAAAACCAAAATATCATCAATGAAAACAACCACAAACTTATCCATGAACTCATGGAAAATTCTATTCATAAGGTCCATGAATACAGCAGGTGCATTGGTTAACCCCAAAGGCATAACTAAAAATTCATAATGGCCATATCTAGTACGGAACGCAGTCTTCGGAACGTCTGCTTCTTTTACTTTAAACTGATGGTACCCCGACCTCAAGTCAATCTTCAAAAAATACTGAGCTCCCTGGAGCTGATCAAACAAATCATATATATGAGGCAAAGGATACTTGTTCTTAACAGTAATATTATTCAAGGCCCTATAGTCAATGCAAAGTCTCATTGATCCATCTTTCTTTTTAACAAACAAGACAGGAGCACCCCATGGTGATGTGCTAGGTCAAATGAAACCTTTATCTAATAACTCTTGCAATTTTTTCTTTAACTATAAATGTTCAACTTGAGCCATTCTATAAGGGGGTTTTGAAATTGGCTTAGAATAAGGAACTATGTCAATAGTAAATTCAACTTCTCGATCATGAATAATACCAGGAAACTCATCAGGAAAAACATCAAGATACTCATTTACCACTGGCACATCAATAATCTGAACAGTTCCTTTATTTTCAACAATATGTGCAAGGTAACATTCAATTCCATCTTTTACTAGTTTCTCAACTTCCTGATATGTTATCAAAATCGATGGTTCATTCTTCTACATAAACTGAAAATATTTCGGAAAAGATACCATTTTAGCTCTGCAGTCAATATTAGCATGATAAACAGAAAGCCAGTCCATGCCCAAAATAACATCAAACTCTACTAGAGGAAAAACAATAAGGTTTACTGGTAGATTCTTTCCACACACAAGGATATGAAGGTTCTTATAATTCCTTTTTGTCTCAATGTTCCCTCTAGGTGTTTTTACCATAAGTTCAGGGTTCATATCTTGAGATGGAATTTCCAATTTACTAGAAAACTTCTCAGAAATGAAAGAATGTGTAGACCCTGAATCAAACAACACATTGGCATAATATGAACAAACAAACAGTGTACCTGATACTACTTCATTCGATGGACCAACATCTGCTGAGGTTGTTGTAAAGGATTTCACCACCCCTTTCTGCTTGTAGTCTTGCTGCTTTCCCCCAGTTGAGTTCTTCTTTGGACACTCGTTTGCATAATGACCCATTTCATTACACATAAAACATCTTACCATTGGCTTTTCATTATTGCGTGGTCATCTTCCTTATAGTTACGAGCAATATGACCAGACTTACCACACCGAAAGCACTTTCCAGACTTGGATAAACATTCTCCAGGATGCATTTTACCACACTTCTCACAAGATGGATATTTGGTTTTCTTACCTCCTTACTTCATTGATGAATTCTTCCCCTTTTCCTGCCAACTAGACCTCTTATTCTGTTGTTTGTCATAGAACACCTGATCATCGGCAAACACCATTTCCACCTTCTCCGCACATCAAATAGGTTTTTCATAACTTTTGAACTCACGAGATGCTAATGCCCTTCGATACTTTGGCTTTAAACCTATGTAAAAACGGTTTATTTTACTATCAAGATCTCATATGAAGACTGGAGCATACCTTTCCAATCGAGTGAACTTTGCTTCATAGGCAGCCACTGAGTCTTCCTCTTGCCTCAATTCCAAGAATTTCTTTTCCATCCTATGTCGAACAGCCTTAGGAAAATACTTCTCAAGAAACATACCTTTGAATTCGTCCCAGTGAAGATCCTCAATCTCATCACTATCCCTGATATTTTTTTACCATCGACCACCACTGATCAGCTTCACCTTCAAAACGGTAAACAACAAGACTAACCTTCTGATGTTCTAAACACCCCATGAAATAAAAAATCTTCTCTAGTGCTTTAATCCACCCTTCAGCTTGCATGGGGTCAGATGATCCTATGAATGATGGGGGATGTTTCCTCATGAAATGTTCCACCACTGACATGTTCCTCTGCGGTTGATCTTGATGGTCTCGTGCATGGATACCACCACCATTTATAGCCTGAGTCAAATGTGCCATCACTGCAACAAACTGTTCAGTTCCAATTCCGACCACCTCAGGTTACTGATTTGGAAGGATTTCTTCCTCCTGATGTCATCCCATCATAGTTGCTTTGTTTCCTCTGCGGAAAACCATTCTGAACACAGAAATATCATAGGCGAAGCAACATGGCAATCTTTAAATGCTATATCATTTCAATCATACCATAAATTAACTTATAATTTTACACTTTTCTAACTCCTAAAGTTGTCTAAACCGACCTCTGATACAAACTATAAGGCCCCGGCCTTAAACATTACTTAATATTGAATTAAATGAATAATTCACATTGAGGATATTTTCAGGTTTAGTGTTTTAGAGAATTATAACATAACTATTACATCTCAAAAGATTTACAAAGTAGACACTTCTACCAAGTTTCCATAGAATAAAAAAAACTCTTAAAAAGAAACATGTCTAGTTCCATGTTTTCTATAGCATGACATTCCTTTGATCCCATCCTTGACCTTATTCCATATTAAGTCCTGTGAAAAACATTTCAAAAAAACATGGGGTGAGCATAAAAATCTCAGTAAGGGATACACAACGAATGAAAACTGTTAGTTTTTCAAAACAACAAGTAAACCATGTATACTTCAACAAAGAAATACTTTTCACCTTTTCGAAGTAGTAAAAACTCTTCACTGAATAAAAGTTAATTACTTACCCTTATGTAACCAAAAGATTACCATAAAACCCATATAAAGATCACATAACATATAAAGGTAACTTGGGACATAAAAATACTTAAGTGGAATAACCATAAGGTCTAATTCCACACATATCACTTAATGGAATAGCCATTCGGCCAACTTCCATACATACTTAATGGAATAGCCATACTGCCGACTTCCATACCCAATGCATTGGAGGTTATAACGTAACCACCCGTCCTGGTATTCACGACACCACCCGTCATATGGTTCATCACGTAACCACCTGTGAAATGTCCACGTACCATTATAAAATCATAAGACATAAAAAAAATATAATGGAAAGAAAACATTTCCACACATTGATCAGAATATATCACTTAAATATATTGACATAACAAATCCATTATAAAAACCATTTTCAAAACCAAAATACATAAAAGAGTATATGGTATTTATTTCATTTAAAAAAACATTACGGCTTGTTGAGGAAGCCAAAGACCATATAATACTCAGGGTGGCGGAAAAGGTGGTTGTCACCACGTACGTTAAAAGAAACATTCCTTTTTGTCATTTATTAAAATGCTTCGTAGAAAAATATTCCTTTTGTAAAAAAGTAAATGTCAAAGGGGTTTATACACCGTATAAAAGATAGTTGTGTATAAAACGAAATATTCCCCAATGAAAGGAGATTGAGACGAAGTACCTTACAAAGATCAATTTTGAAATAAAATAGACCAATTATGTGTATTCAATATATGTACAAAAAAAGGAAGAAAAAATACAAGATTGAACATAATAATATCATGACATAATTTGAATGTAGGAGATTAACCCAAAGAATGGAAATTGGGTTAAGAATATCCCTTTCCTCGGGTCCGACTTGACTCGATCGTTCTTTAACGTCCAGAATAATAAACTTGAGTTAATTTATACTTAATTAAGAACCATTTTTAAGTTAATTATTACTTTTATATCACTTATTATCACGTTATAGACATTATGTAATCAATTAAGTTCATAATGTTTGTTTTGTCGATATTTGGTTCTAAAGTCGAAAGTGGACTTCTTACAATTACATGTTGTTCGTGTGGTCAAAGATTCATTATATCCAGAATGAAATTACTGATTTGGATATCATATATATCATATATATCCAGCATATACATGTATTTATATTATTACATAATTATTTAGAGGTAAGAAATGAAATGCACCGTTCATGGAGACGGTAAGCCGTACGTACGCATGAACGCTACTTTCATTTCTTTGTCATATTAATGGAATTAAAACTAAATGAGAGGTATGTATATTTTAATTCCATAATTATATTCATCATTTAGATGTATCATTCATCATATATATCTATTATATACTTGTACTTATAATAGTACATTACATTTGGGGATAAGAAATGAAATGCACCGTTCATGGAGACGGTAAGCCGTATGTACGCATGAATGCTACATTCATTTATATTTCATAATTTAATAGAAATAAATAATGATGATATATAGGTATATTATAATTCCAGTATAACATCATATATAATAACTTTAAATCCATCCTTTATACGTCCCACATATTGCATTAACGAATCACATCACTTTGATGGGGCGGTAGTCCGCACTTCCTTAAATGAAGATATCGCGTTTACCCGTAATGGAAACCATAAAGGTATGCCCAAAATGAAAAATACAGAAGCTTAAGGAAAAAATAAACATATTATATATCATATATAAATATATTTTCATCTTAATGGCCACCTTTGAAGGTGTTAAAGGAATGTTGAACAATCATCGTTTTGGGAGGCAGAAATTCTCCATCCACAGAAACAGTATGTTCTTTAACCATTAGATGTAGGTGTCTATAAGTGTAGCTAGAATCCTTATTATAAAAACATCCTAGTATATTTAGGATACTGTAGTTGTTAGAAAATAAAATAATAAAAAGATTTTAGGGGCTTGGAGAAGAAAAATAAAACAAAAGGACTCAAAAGAAGACATTAACTTAAAATCGGGTAACTCTCTTAGATTTGATCTCAAAGGCTTCCTTGGGAAGACTTCTGCACAAATTGAGGCTTCAAGGAGAAATATAGGGATGTAGAGAGCCAAAATTGGTAGGGTTTGGCCGAGACAAAGTCTTTGGGAGTGTGGGTAAGGAGGTAGAGGTGGGGGCCTTTTATAAGAGGAGAGGAGGGCCACTCTTGGAAGGTAAAGAAAAGTCACTTTATTTTAAAATGGTATTCGGATTTAAGAGGTCCCACAGTGATGTTTTTCTAGGATAAGGTGATAAGGGTTCGAAATCCACCCATCAAATATGTTTTTCCCATGTGGAGGTCTTTTATTATATATTATTTTTCCAGTTTATTTAAATCGTTAAATAACGAGGTCATCGCTGCATCATCATGATGTCATAAATAATTTAATTTATTTAATGTCTACAAATTATAAATAAATACTAAGATGTAGGAAATCTTTTTATCTTTCTAATGAATATTTATAGTCAAAAATATGACTTGTATAACCCCATGTAAAAATTGTTTTAGTAAAACACTTCATGTGTGTGTCATTTTTACTTTAACATTAAATAAAAAGTTATTTATGTAATTTCCCAACCAAAGTGGCTCCATGGAGTCCCCAAGTTAACACATGGCTTGTCTTGGCCGGCCATGACACATCCAATAAGGGTAGGACATGTGTCAAGATATTTTCATTTTATTATAATATCATTTTTCCCTTAAATTGCACTAATTATCTCTAATCGCGAATAAGAACATAAAAGTTACTATTCACCAAAAAAATATTTTAATCTCATTGAACCACATTTTACTTCTTAATAACAACCATGTATGTCGGATTTTTGAAATTCAAAACACAGATGTGGTAAAATTTCATTTAAACGAAAAATCAGTTTTTATAAGTACCACTTAGTGGTTTCACTATTCGTCAAAAATTGAAGTTTTTCAGAAAAATACCAAAACATCACCCTAAGCTATATTTGATATTCCAAATTGAAAAATGAAGTCCATTTTAAAAAATTCACAACATATAATTTGCATTAATTAATTTAATAATTAAATCCCGCTGTCAGAGCAAATAGCCTGTTTTTATTAAACAATAAGTATCAAATGATTGACACTAGTTTATGTCTGATTTCAAAGTGAAATTAATTCCAACGACCACTATTGGATTTAATGGTAAAAATATATTCTAATTTAACTTTAAAAACAATTCAAAAGATAATCTAATCATCTTAAAAAATTAGATTAAAAAGGGGGTTTTGAATTAAAATACAACATTTTACACTATTCATAAAAAAATGAACTTTATCGGAATGATACCAAAAATTTACAGAAAGTAAATTTTGATATCCCGATTCTAAATAAGAGTTATATGTGGTCCAATAGAATTTATAAGATCGATCAAAACTATATTTAATGACGGTTCTCCGTCAAAAGGTGATATGTGGACCTTATGTGAAAATTAGAGTATATAAGCCTAAAATTGAATTCTTTTCGTATTTTAAGCCTTTATCCTTTATTAGATAAATGTAAAAACATTTAACAAACATATATAATAATATTTTATTTATTTATATCCATTCCCGCCAGTACAATGGCCACGTGTTAAATAACATTTAAAATAATATTTTTTTATTACTAGTGTGCAACGTAAGTTTTCAAAGGAACTCATCATTGCGTATCTGGTACGATATCGATCATAGCAACCCCTTTAAAGTAAAATTAATATTTAATTCGTAAATATTAATAAATATGAAAATTCTTTATTCTTTATTTACCTGGGAGGTTACAATTAAATCCTATAATAATTAAGGATCTGGCTCTCCCCGGGGCTATAGTGGCCACTAGAAGTAGAAATCGTGGAGTCTGCAAAGACATTCTCCACCTTCATCCTTCTCTAATTGAATGATCTATTTCTCCAAAGGAATATATAATTCTACCCAAACAATAGGATATAGAATCTAACAATATATACCCAAAACTGAAACCTCGTGGCTCTACATATCATCATTAAGATCAAGAACTAGTAGAATGAATGGATTTCTCCATCGAGGAATCATATATTATTTATATTGATATTCAATGATTAGATGAGGATATATATGTATATAACAACGGGGAGGTGAATCAATAAGGAAAATATAAAACTCAATAATATATGATGAATGTACAAATAATCCCTACAAAAAAATACATAGAATGATGGGTTGACAAGAAGGGTAAGAGGGTCTTAGTGAATGAATTTGTCGACCGCCCACACCATCACAAGATTCCCTTTCTTGAGATCCACATTCGAGACACTTTGAAACTATTAAACTAATCCTAACCAAATCTTCATAAATTGACTACTCGAAATACCATATCAAGGATTTGACCACCTCTAATAGCAATCAGTACTGACCTAACCCATTCTAGGGATCAATCCAAAACTACCCCAATCACGCCTCCAATGTTTAGGGGTTGTAAAAAGTTCTGAAGGAATTATGAAAATTGGAATGAAATACCCAATATAACATTATTAATATACTTTTCCAAATTAATGAAAAATTTAAGAGGGTATCAATAAAATTGAATCATAAAACTAATTCATCAACCATGAATACAAATATAATATATAGTACAAGAGTATGGTAGAGTGAACCAAATATTAAAGGGTATATATACACTCCCAATAAAAATTATGTCGCAATTTTAAGACAGTGAAAATGTAAATTACTATGAGAGATGATATCCCGAGATCCAAAATGTGACCATTATAGATAGTCCAATGTACAAGGTCTCCTTAACCTCTATTTATGTCACCGAAGACCAACCCATAATCTGCATAAAATATGAATCATGTGGTAAATTCCCATGCATGGGTGAGTAATTACACACCCAACATAATTACAGGAGATATGATGGGAGAGAATTAAGTGATACAACATTAATATAAAAACACTAGATGGTAAACAAGATGCATGATATAGAGAAATGGAACAGATTAAACCAATCCAAGTGGGTGTGACCTCATCCAAACTAATGTTGAACAACACAATGTGTAGATGAACTACACATTGAGTCTTTTCAATAGTTATTAATAGAGTATATTAATCCAAACATGAGAATATAATTATAGAAATCATGTAGCATAACCCATGTGTCTTTACAACCCATGGAAGGGTAGTAAACAAGTAAAATGATAGATATAAAGGTATATATATATATATATAAACTCAAAAGGATCCCAAACTATAAATAAAGATGTTATCTGTATCATAAATCATCATTGGTAGAAAAATAATAAATAGTTCTCAAAGCCCACTAACCATTCCCAACACCCCATGTGTTTTCTCGGAAGTAATTATTCCATCCATGCCACACCTAATCACTATGTAACACATTATTGGGGCACAATCTCAATGTATATGGCCCATTTTTGGTATAACATGAGGGTCGCATTGTAATAGTTTATAGAGGACCAATGAACTACCAGGAAAAATGGTTAAACTTTGTATGTATAGGACCTATGACATTGGTTGACATAATTTTTCCACTTTAATAGTCGATCGAGTACCTAGGATATACCCTATCATAGGATTCCACTACAGTCATTGAGGACTCATTCCCACCTTAACTGATGTGTTCTAATATATAATTCATTTGAGTATCTATTCCCATCCTGGTTTAGGGGTTCTACATGTATTTCAATATGGGGCCCATGCCTTATACTGACAAGAGGGTTCTATTTTTGTCATATATGATCCATGAATAACATAGCACTAGTGTTCCACACTTATGTCTATAGAAGAAACATTCTATGTACAATAAGGGGGGTTCCACTTTATGAGTCTATAGGGGACCCATACCCAGCATAGCAATAGGGTTCCACTCTAATAGTAGATGGAGGATCAGTTACCTACCCTATAATACATCAATATTACAATGTATGTTATCTCTTCAAAGTATTTCAGTAACATCTGTTACACGCAACAATGAGTGTGAGTGCACAACGACTTACCAAACAAGACGTTAAAAAAAGGGGGTTATTAATATAATTAACCACATTTTAAATTATATATATATTCTATATAATTTTATCCTAAAACTTTTTTGTTTCTTATACATGATATGAGAAAATTATAATTTTTATGATAAAAGATGTATTTTTTAAAAGAAGCAGTTTTTCAGCCTTTTAATGGAGAACCCTTTTTAAATACAGTATTTTATAATTTTATATATTAAATTTTGAGAAATTATATTATTCATTAGAAAAGGGACTTAGAAATTTAGTTTTTATAAATATTTGGTATTTTTCTGATAACTTTCATATTTTGTGGAATAGTGAAAATTACTACATTTTAATCAGAATCAACTTTTTAAATCGAAATAATTTTAAGTGTTAAATTATTCATTTGAGTGGTGTAAAAGTATAATTAGATTATATTTTTATCATTTAATATAATTGAGATCACTATACGTAATTTGACATTGAAACTGAACATAAACAACTGTCAATCTTTTGATAGTTATTATTTCTTAAAAACAGTCTTTTTGTTTTGAAGACGAGAATACATATTAAAATAATTTTTCCACTTCTGTATTTTAAATTTGGAAAAAATGTTTCCATATTTGTAATCAATAGGGCCAATTTGTGTAAATAGGTAACTTTTATTTCTAGACATTATGAATAATTATTCCGATAATTATTTTATTTATCATGGTTAAAGTGTAAATTTGGTAGATAAGGGTAAAAAATTATATTATAATAATATTAAATTACCAAAACATTTGTATTATACCTATTTCTTGAAACATATATGATCATGGGAATCATGGGGTCTTTTTTTGGACCCCATGGATCCACATGGGAGTGATAATGACATTTTACATTAATTCACATAATGTAATGACAAAAATAACAAAATCTTGTATCTTTTTGTAAAATGATTTTATATGGGGATATAAAATTGATATCTTAAACTATAAATATTCATATAAAATATAAAAATATTTAATACATGATGATATTTTATTTATATATTCTAGACATTAAATAAATATATTTCATATGACACAATAATGATGATGTATTTTCCTTATTAATAAAATAATCAAATAAATGATATTGTAAATATTAAAATAAATATAATTGGAAAAATTTGATGCCATCCACAATTTTTCTATGTTAATTTGATATCATATTGTTGATTCAATGTATTTGGTTTGAAGTAATCATGTTTTGATGACTTCCACAAAAACCAAATACAAAATAGTGTCATAATTTACATAATTGAGTTTTTAAAACAAAAACCATATTATTTATTGATATAATATTCCGAAATATCTAAGGGTAGACCAAAAGACTTAGATAAGGTTATATATATTAATAATGAACCACATGGGGTTCATTTTTCTAGTTATAGAATTTTTATTAACCATATAATATAAAAATACAATGAGACATGGAAAATGTCAAAGTATTTAACTAAAAGTTAAATCTGAATGATAATATTAATACGGTGACCTAAACCATTGTAAAACCTATTGGATGAGAAGATTGAGACCCATACCCACCTTGTCTTCGAGAAAAATCATTTTTATGCTATTAGAAACTGAAAATGATTTTATTATAAAATAGTATTTCAATATTTTCCTCAAGTGACCCTCACATATCTTATAAATGGGCACACCCCCTTCGATTAATTTCACATCTCTAAAGAATTTTCAGTTGGAAAAACCATTAAAAAATATCCTCCAAACTTTTATAAATTCATCTTAGAGGCCTTCCTTTGGTCATAAAGCTAGAAAAAGGAGCCTTTTCGATCAAATCTAAAGGAAGAACCCGAAAATGATTTAAATACATCACAACCACTTTTAACATATATTCTTCTTACACTTCCTCATTATTTCTTGTTTCCATTATAAAATTATAACTCTTGTATCTTTTATATATTGTGATGTAATTATAAAAAGGTACAACCATGTTCATTATTCTATCCATCCTATAAATGAAAAATTCACCATATGTGTGTACGTACGGCTTACCGTCTCCACGTCATGGTGTATTTTCTTATTCAAACACATCATTATTTGGATGGCTATAAAAATGATTATAACTGATTTAAATAATAAATATTACATTTGAATGATTCTGTATATATGATATACTGTACAATTACATATTATTTTGGCATCAATGATATTATTGTTCGTGCGTACATATAGATTACCGTCTCCAAGTACGCGATGATATTCATTTCCACATCGTAACCATTTGAGAATAAATTTATTTGATGATTAATAATAATGTTTAAGAACTTAATATCATTATGTACATGAATCAAATACATTATATCCTTAACAAAACATGGCTTACATAACCATTCATATAATAGAAAAAAATTCAGTTAACACCAAAAGAATGATACTACTAAAATATTACTAACAATGATATATTAGATGATCATATATGATATCATATTTATGTATATAGTTCTTGTGTAATATAATATCAATGTTTTAACAATTATACATGAGGTTTACATACCATTGATTGTGGAAAAGTACAAGTTATGTGTGAATTTCACAATCTCTTTATTATCCGTGGTTGTTTTTACATTACTATCTACTGGGAAATATTTATTATACATGTCCATGTTTCAAAAAAGTGTTTTAAATGTGATTATTTTTAAGGGAATATTTTTCTAATACATAATTACAAATGTTTTAAAGATTTATTCTTCTAATCCTTTCTCAATAATTTCCATGTATTTGAAATATTTTTTTTGATTTATTTATATTGACATGAATTTTTTAAAAATTAAATTCATTTTTAATGATTCAATGTGGTATAGAAGCACTGATTCAAAAATATCCTTTTAAATCACTTCCTTTATAAATTATGTGGCTTTAAACTTATTTCATTAAAAAGGTATATTTTTCTCGAATATTGTTACTAATAAATTTCAACTATGTCAGCATCTTTAGAGGATATTTTTTTGATCGAGGATGATTTATTAGATAATATACTATATTATATTGAATGTGTAATGATATGTTTTATTGTGGACGTGCTATTTATATACCATTCAATGTTTATTGTTAATGTATTAATGTTTCATATGCTAGTTTTAATACGAATGTTTATGTTATGTTTCATCCGTTTCATATGACGAATTTATTGGACTAAGAAAGTGATTGGTTGATTCCCCTTTAGCTCCTCAGTGGATCGGTAGGTCTCATTAGTGAATTAGATGTGGAATTGGCTGAGGTCTTTCCCAATTTGATATATGATTCTGGGCAAGGCTTGAATAATATTCAGACATCTTAGCCGAGGGACTGGAAAGATGTTTCAGATTGTCTGGCATTATACATTCCCTCATTATGAAAATAATTTTGATAGTTCATGTTGTAATTTTACTAGTAGAATACCGATGACAATGATTTAATATGGAATTATTTACTCAGCCAATATTTCTTCCATAAAGTGTTCATGTTTATTATTTTTAAAGGAATGTGTTTCCAATTATTCTCAATGCCTATTGTTTATGATATCTTCCTCTAAATTGTTTACCCTTACTGAGCATCATATCTCACCACTTTTTAATGTTTTATATTCCCAGTAATTCTAAATAGTGTATTATGATTGATATGTAGGGTTATGATAAAAGTGAATAATGGAGTTCTCAAAAAACTATATATGATGTATTTTATATTTTAAATTGTAATGTGAAGTTGATGTATGTAATCTACTTCCAAGGATGCTAAATTGATTGGTCATTCGGGACATTTTTTCCTTATATAATTCCAATTTATTTAAATAATACATCGTCTCCGTGATTCTGGGGTTGGGGTGTTATAGTTGGTATCAGAGGAAGTTCAATAATAACCATGGTAACTAGATTTATAAAAACTCTGATGAGTGAACATGACCCTAAATAGACTTTGAGGATTTATATTGAAGAACTTCAATAAATTTCGGTACTGTAAATATTTTTCGAGTTTTCTGAGAAATACATCCCTATCTGGATTTAAGCAGGTAGAGGCGACTCTCTCACAGAATTACCTAGGCGTTAAACCGGAAAAAACTTCTTTGAGAAAGACTCAAATGGGAACCGGTGCACGATAACGGGCCTTGCTGCACTTTTGGTTACGAAACTCCCAGGTGATATGCTTAGGATAATTCACATTTTAATTACAATCCATTATGAAGGATTTAAGTGTCAATAATTCCTCAAAGAAAATATTTTTTGATTATTAATTACATTTAAAATAATTTCAGTTTATGTTAGTTATTTTACATGTTTGGAATAATGCATTCTGATTCATAAAAACACGTTGTCTATGCCATTGATTAGAAATGGCATCGTGTAGAAGGAATGATAATTCCAGCAATATGCATGATCGAAAGATTAGGAAGGATCATATCGTTCATGGTATTAAGCCACCATTTAAAAGGGAAATACTTTCCCAAGTATTATCATCATATAAAGATATAGTATCTTATGTTATTAAAACATGTAATTAATTTTATTATTCATATGGCTTTGATGGGATGGTATAGAATAAAAATATGGTAGATAGAAAGATAGATAAAGAAAATAAGGGAAATAATGTTTTTCCCATATGTGATAACAATGGAAAAAAATCCCCTTGGTAAATGCTTGAAGGGAATTGGAGATTGTTATAAGCGTAGAGAAACATGACACAATGTATGTGATTTCAAGGGTAAAAAATGGTTCAAAATATACAATGATTCATCTACAATGAGTTGGGACACTACCCTAGTCAATGTCCAAATCATCAGAGTGTACACAAAATGCTGCAATTGGATAATAATCATGTTATGATACTACCGAAGATGAAGAGGAATGATTACAGTTCTTATGTTGTTGTTAATGTATTGTGTCATTTTAGTATTGTATTAATTATGTACATGTTATAATAATTATAGATTATATAAGGGTTGTACTGTAGTATGATTTCATTAAGGACACGAGTCTTTGTGCAACCAAAAAATGTTACGTAATAACAGACTAAATTCTATTATGGAAAATATATGGTTGAAGAAAGATAAAAAATAAAATGGTTCTGATAATGAGGTATTGATTTGGGAATAATATATTATTAATTTGGATAAATTATATTGGATATTCTTTTATACCTTGAAATAGTTTAATGATTTGTTTACTCTATCATTATTGGAGTTTAAAATTTTTTTTGATATAAGAAGTATATCCACATTTCAATAAGGAATAAGGGTGCATGAATGTAATCAATAAGGTTTTTATGGTAATTCAGGGTGTTACCATGTTTTAAAAGAATACACGATGAAGGAATTCATTTGTTATTACGTGGAAAATGAGATCTTCAGTTTTTATACCTTCCTTATAAATTTTGAACTGTGAGTTTGTAAAGAAGAGTTTTGGATAAGTCTAAAAGTATGAATGGATTATGTTTGACATTGGATAAAATTATTAAGGTTAAATCATTTCTAAAGATTATTTTTGGATTGTTATAAAAAGGACAACCCGTAGGTTGGGTGACAACTCGTCGCGTTCGGCAAGGGCGTAAGGCTTCAACCCGAAACCGAAGAGCGACAAGGGTGCATCACCTACAACTAGCCTATGTGATGTCATACTCTCTGTAATGTAATTTTTTTAATTTGATTTACAGATAAATTATAAATTCATTTTTTTGTAACCTTTTATGATTAAGATAAATAGAATATTTTTGAACTCTATTATCTTTTGGAGTGAAATATGATATTATGGTTGGAATTAGTTGAAAGATGAACGTCTTATATTAAAATATATTTTCCCTATTACTCTATGAATAAATTAATTTTTAAATTAAAGGTAATGGATTTTAAAACCCAAAATTTATTTTACGAATACCATATGTTTTGTTGAACTAATGATATTTTAAATAATCATAGATTGATGGCCTTGATGCCCTAAATTTTAAAAGGTTTTTGATTGATTACCTAAATAACTCCTTATAAATATTTACATTTTCCCTAAAATTATGTGTTTCTAATTTCCACTAATTTTCTCCTAATAAAAATCATAATTTGATGGTGACTTTTTCATTTCCCTTTCCCTCTTATGGGGAATAATTTTTTTAAAACCAATTTCTGATGTGTGTTCTCCACAAAGGTATTTTTATATTTTTAAACTTTTTTTTTAAAAAACAATTACAAATTGAGATGATGAAATTTATTGAAGGAGAGGAGAATGTAACACCGCATGATTTCATAGTATGTTATCTCTTCAAATATTTTAATAATTTTTGTTACACACAACACCGAGTTGAGTACACCACAACTTACATAACTAGAAGTTCAAAAAAAGATGTTATGAACAGTACTAACCAAATTTTAAATTTTATAAATATCATATATAATATTAAAATTAATCTTTTCTGTTTATTAGACATAATATAAGAAAAATTCTATTTTTTGATAAAATATGTATTTTAAAAAAAATCAGTTTTTCCAGATTTTAATTGCGACCCCTTTTTAAATCCATATATTTGACACTTTTATATATTTAATTTTGTTAAATTAAATTCTCTTTTAAAATAAGGAAATAAATATTTAGTTTGGATAAATTGTTTTGTAAATTTATGATTATTTCATATTTTGATAAATAGTAAAAAATATTAAATTTTATAAAGAAAAAACTTTTTAATCGAAATAATTTATAGTGTTAAATTATAATTTTTAGTGTTTTTAAAATATAATTACATTAAATTTTTATCTTTTAATATAATTTAGGTTGTTTTATATAATTTAACATTTAAACTGAACATAAAAAAAGGTCAATCTTTTGATAGTTATTATTTCATAAAAACACTCTTTTTGATTTGATGAAGAGAATTAATTTAAAATTAACATCCTCCACTTATGTGTTTTCAATATGGAAAAATGGATTCCATATTTGGAATCAAGAGTTCCAAATTGTGTAAGTAGGTATCTTTTATTCTTAGACATTGTGTAGAATTGCATCGGTAAATATTTTATTTACCATGGTTAAAGCGTAAATCTAGTAAATAAGGGTAAAAAATTAATATTATATTAATTTCAAATTAGACTAACATATGTTTTATTCGTATTTATTGAAAAATGTTAAACCATGGGAATCCATAGATAGATTTTGGGACCCCATGGAGTCACTTGGGAGTTTTAATGACTTTTTATTTTAATTAATCTAAAGTAATGACAAAAATTACAAAAGAAAGTATATTTTAGTAAAACATTTATATATTTGGATATATAATTGATCTCTTCAACTAAAAATATTCTTTGGAAAAATAAAAATATTTATTAAATGATTATATTTTATTTATAATTTTTAGACATATACTATATATATTTATTTATGACACAATAATGATGCATTATTTTCATTGTTAATAAATAAATCAAATAAATGAAAATGTAAATATTAAAATAAAAATAATTGGAATGTTCTGATGACATAAAAGAATTTTATAGGTTAATATGAAATGATAGTATTGATTCAATGTATTTGGATAAAAGTAATTATGTTTTTATGATGTTCAAAAAAACAAAATACTAAATAGTGTCAAAATTGACATAATTGAGTTTTAAAAAAATACTATACTATTAATTGATTTAATATTCCTAAAAATCAATGTTCTGGCCAAAATACATAGATAAAGTTATATATATTATTATTGAACCACATGGGGTTCACATGTCTGGTTATAGAATGTTTATTAAACATATAATATTAAAATACATAGAGACATGGTAATTGTCAAACTATTTAACTAAGAGTTAAATATAAATGATAACGTTCATCTGGTGACCTAAACCTATATAAAACCTATTGGTTGTGATTTTTTTCCACCCATACCCACATTATCCATGATATAAATCATTTTTGTTATATTAGAAACTGAATATTATTTTATTATAAAACAATATTTCAAGCTTTTCCTAAAGTGACCCTCTCATCTCTTATAAAAGGTCCCTTCCCATTCTCTTAATGTCACACCTACAATGCATTTTGGCTAAGCCAACCCCAACCGAAATATCCTCCCAACATTCCTACCTTTATCATATAGTATTTCTATTGGTCATAATGCCAGCCTAAGAAGACCTTTGGGTCAAATAAAAAGGAAAACCCCAAAAGTGAGGTAAATATTTCACCTTTTATTTGATGTTATCTTCTTCTTCCACTTCCTCTTTCGTTGTTTTTTCCATTGTTAAAAATTAACTACGTTATCTTCTATATAATATGACATTATTAGAAAAATGGTTCAATCATATTCATTAATATTTCTATCCTATAAATGACAGAGTCACCATACGTGCGTACGTACGACTTACCATCTCAATGTCATGGTGTAGTTTGTTATTCAACCACTTCACTATTTAGATGGGTATATTATGAGTATAACTGATGTAAATAATAAATATAACATGTTAATGATTCTATAAATATGATATTCCATCCAATTACATATAATTTATCCATCAATGATATTGTTTCTCATGCGTACGTACAGATTACCATCTCAACGAACGCGATGAGATTCATTTCCCCATCATAACCATTCAACAATAATTTTCATTTCATGATTCAAAACACTTCTTAAGAACAAAATATCAATCTATATATGAATAAAATAAATCATATCCATGACAAACATGGCTTACGTAACTAATCATATAAAGTAAAATGAGTCATTTAACACCCAAAACGACAATACTTATAAAATATTATTAAAAATGCAATATCATAAAGATATATATTGTATCATATTTATTTATATAGATCTTGTATAATTTAATATCAAGGGTTTTACTATTATACAATCGGATAACATATTATCGACTAAAGAAATGTTCAACGTAAGGGTTAATTTCAAAATCTCTATATTATCTGAAGCTGTTTTTACATTTGTATGTAATGGTAAATATTTATTATCCATTTATATGTTTCATAAAAGTGTTTTCAATGGGATTATTTTTAAGGGACATTTTTACTGAAACATAATTTAAAATTTTTTAAATATTTATTCTGGAATACCTTTCTCATTAATGTCCATGTTTTCAAAATAGTAATATGGATTTATTCATATGTACGTGAATGTTTTAAAATTAACATTCCTTTTAAAAGTTTCAAAGTGGTATGGGAAAATTTGACTAAGAACTAACTTTTAAATGAATTAATTTACAAATTATGTTACTTTTAAATGATTTCATAAAACAGGTTGATTTCCCTAAAATATTGTTACTAATCCATTTCAACTATGTCAATATACTTTATGAGATATTATTCTTGATCGAGGTTGATTTATTTTAAAATATTATATATTGTATTGAATGTGTTATGATATGTTTTAATATGGAAGTGATATTTTTATTCCATTCATGGTTATTTGTTAATGTAATAAAATTTCATATGATTGTATTAATACCAATGTTCATGTTATGTTTCAGCCTTTGCATATGAGGAATGTATTAAAATTAGTAAGTGAGGGGTGGAACTCGGTATAGCTCTTCGGTGTATCGGTAAGTCTTGTGCAACAATTAGACGTGAAATTTTCTATGTACTTTCCCAATTTGATTTGTGGTTTTTTCCGATGCCTAAATCATATTTAGACATCATGGCCGAGGCCTTGAAAAGATGTTTCAGAATTTCCAGAATTATACATTCCCTCATTTTGAAACTTATATTGATGGTTCATGTGTTTATTCGACAAGTAGAATACCACTGACTATGTTTTATTATGGAATTATTTACATAGACCATATTTCATTCATAAAGTGTCATGTTTATTATTTTTAAAGGCCTGTTTTTCAATTATTCACCATGCCTATTGTTTATGTTATATTCAACAAAAATCTTTAATCTTACTGAGCATATATTCTCATCAATTTCTTATGTATTATTTTCCCAGGATTTCCAAGAAGTGTATTATGATTGATATGCAAGGTTAAGCTAAAAGGGAATAATGGAATTCTCAATGAACAATCTATGATGTATTTTATGTTTGAAATTGTAATGTGAAGTTGAGGAATGTAATCTATTTCCAAGACTGCTAAATGGGCCGGTCATTGAGGACCTGCTTTTCTTGTATTATGCCAATGTATTAAAATAATGCTCCAGCTCCGAGCTTCTGGGTTCTGGGTGTTACATACACAGCATGAAGTTTCTACTCTGAATTCTCCGGTGATCGAATAGGATAACATCTATCAATGAGTTTAACCTAACCAAGAATTGTTAATGGAATATTTCACATCATATCCCAAAATACACTACCAATCGATTGATATAATTTCACATGGAAAATTCTTTTGATGGTATTCTCACGGGATAAATTCTGCGACCAAACGATGGAGGTACGAAACTATTCATTATCCTCAGTAGAAACCATGTTTTATTTAGCTGGTGAGTTGACACACATGGAGTGTGGATGAACTCCACGTCTTATTCATGAATCTAGCTAAAACATATCTCCCTATTTGTTTATAAATACACATCATGCAGGTGTACTACACAACATGCCCAAACCACCTTACAACAATACATTTTCATCTCGATATTTCTATATTCATGACCATGAGTCTGTGTATATATGTACATGACCATACATCTATTTGTGTACTGCCACACGAGTCCTTACATTTTGATCCACCAAATTTCTCAGCCATCATTAGATGAGGTACATAGCATATTTGAGGGATACAGGTTTCACCATCATTATAATCGTATGAAACCATGGTTAATGCAGTAAAGAGCTACACCTCCTTTGGATATTTCTATACATGATTTATATAATAAATCTCATATTATCTCTATGTGTGTTATATAAGTAAATAAAACATTATATATAACGTATTAATTACAATAAATCATCAGATATATTCAAAATTCATTATTCTAGGCTATCCAATGGCCGAACAACCAATCCTTTCATCCCATGGGATTTATTCAAAGTGTTTTAAGTGTCTATACAACTTCTAAAAAAATGAATTGGATCTATGATAATATAAACAAATATAAACATAGTATAAATATCCTGTATGTGCTCATGGTTTATTTATTCATCCATTTCTCAGGATTAGATCATTATTCCATGGGGTTCGATTGGGCTCGGTACTTCTCGATATTGTATACCTGGGACTAAGACATCCTACCAGTGAGGAACGCCAAAAAATAAAGTTGGAAAGCAACCTTAAAATGGATTATGGTTTATTTTAGAAACGTTATAGCAAAAAT
This sequence comes from Viscum album, assembly GCA_963277665.1. Lineage (NCBI taxonomy): Eukaryota > Viridiplantae > Streptophyta > Magnoliopsida > Santalales > Viscaceae > Viscum > Viscum album. Next base: position 927,500,615 of record OY728133.1, read on the forward strand.
AATATATAAGAGTGATCATCAGGGTAATAAGAAGATGAAATAATCTTATTTAATCCAGTCAATTATGCATGATAAAGCTTCAATTGGACGTAATCCAATAAATAAATTGATTACCTCAAAAAGGTAATAATAATGGGTTTGATGAACAAATTATTGATTCCAGCCTATATATTGTAGCCTTTTTCATATAATAACTCATTTTCTAATGATCATTGGAAGTATTTCTGTTAACTGCGTCCCAATCTGCTCCAAATTGGTGTTTCATTAACATTGGTAGTGATTCACAAGTGGATGGAGAATGGATAAGCTATCAGCTAATCCCATGATTATTAGGCTAACTATAGGAATAACATAATTGATGCGTTCTTATATATTTGTTAATTATGTTAAAATTAATTAAATAAATAACTAAATAATTCTTTATTCAACTGATCATAGCTTTAATGAGTGAGGTGTATGAACAAACCACACTGACCAAATTTTGGTTACACCTATAGTAATCATTGCATTCTGGGATCAACCATGCTCTCAAATTTCTGATCTGAGCATCCGTCGATGATTTGTCCCATTTATTTAAAAAAATATGTTCACATAATAAAAAAATATTCAATATTTTTGTAAAAGGTTTTATTGGTATAACAGGCCTCAGAATTGTATGTCATCGAAGAAAATTAATCCAGAAATATATATAGAAATAGATTAATATCTTAAAATTAAATAACTGGTTATCTATAATAATACTAATGGTTTACCCCAATAGGTGAAGTAAAATTGAGTTGAATGATTATATATAAACTTATACCACTTGTTTACTACAAGATTTATACTAAAATCCACATTATTTACCCCTAAATGTCTATTGATGCTAATTCAATGAATATCTCTAAAATATATATATAATTTAAACATGAGGTACATTATTTCATATATAAAATATTTTATTAAAGAATATAAAAATAAAAAATTAGTTTTTGGTGTGAAAAACATGGGTTTGGATATGAATTAATATGATACGGAACAAACTAAATCTTCTTTTTCCTTTATATTTCATATGAATATTATATCACTTTTAGGATAAACATCATAAAAAAGGTAAAATAATTGATCCAAAGGGTATGTATATTTAAAAATTTTAGGCCATACATAAATAATTCATAATAAAACCCAAAATTATATTATCATTATATAATTTATTCATTAAAATCACATATTATCAATAGTAAATGTAGTCATCAAGTGATATAAATAGAAGAAATAGTAGAGCTAAATGCATAGTGAGAGGATAAATAATGACATGAATCAATATAACTTGGGTGTAAATAATCATTATCACCATTATAAATTAATCATATGATAATCACCATAATCATGATAGGAAGCATTTGATAAATAAATATAATGTGGAAAAACATATTGATGAAATATATTTCCTAATGGTAAATATACCACAAATAGTTGTGAACTATGTTATAACCATGTTCATGCATACAATATATGCATAATTATAATCCCAATGTTTTATACCAAATCTAAAATCACCTTCACCCATAGTAAACATCATCGATGGGATACATCATAATATCCATTGAAATATAGGGCTATATAACTGAGGGAAAACACATCACAATATAACATTTACATATTCATGACCACCACATTGAACATATATCAATCAATGTTATGTAGTATCCCATGGAATGAAATGGGTTTCAAAATTATTTCACAAGTTACAAATTCAAGAACATTTAATGGAGTTCCAAAATCGAAAATGGAAAATATCATATTTGGTATAAGAATCGTCATTTCTGATAGAAAATTAATAACTGAAGGGGAGTCAATATTTTCTTTGGAAATAAGAGTTACTTTGAAAAATCATTGTATAAATCAGAAAATAATACTGGAAACATGAAAATACTAAAAAATAAAAGGAATGAGTGATTAATATATATTTAAACATCAATGAAATAATATTCACACCTAAAGTTTGTAGGAAAGGGGAATAACACAAATAATGGGATATGGGTTTGAGAATCCCTTTACCTTATGTATGAATAATTTTTTCACATAAATATTATATATAGGATAGTCAATTTTGAATAAATAATTACCGAATCCATAAAAATAGACGAGTTTAATTTATTTATTACAATTTTATTCATTTTGTTTATGTTTATATTTAAGATTTATAGTTTTGATGATAATGATTTTTTAGAGCATTTTTTTAATGGTTTTTTTGTTCCCTTTAGTATAAATATGAGGGATCATGTTGTAATGGAAATTTCATATCAAATGTGAGTTTAGTATTATGTTAATTACATAAGTTTAAATGGTATTATATATCATTGTAAATTATTTTATGTGGATGATTCATTAGATAAAAAGTTAATGAAAATGTCTTAAAATCTGTTATCAGTTTTTACGCCCATCATAAACTCTTATCATTTTATTAAGTGTAATTAATATATATTAGTCTCAATACATAAATAAGGATATAATATTTAAATTTAATCCTACTTTAAGTATGATAATGGTTTTATTACTAGAATTGAGCAAGTAATTGGGAATCAAAACAAGTCATCCACAAAGGTGATGAATGGACAAATCACATATGATGCTTTTTTTTAATAAAAGGATATGATAATTGTTTCTATAATTTTTTTTATAGATTATAATTAAAATTATAGTATATATTTGTATATGATAATATAGTTACCATAAAACCTTGGATATGTGAGGTATGGAGGGAAAGGAAAATCAAATAAATAAAAATTATAATAATGAGGATTTTACCTCTTGAATACCGTTTTGTTGGGAACCTCCTTAAGGGACATGTATTTAGAATTTTATTAAGACCATAATCTCCAAAAGATAGGAAATATTATTGGAGATATTATTGGGAATAATATAGGAATTATAAATTTTTTAAATATTTTCAGCATAGGAATTGACAAGAGGTAGAATTTGTAGGTTGAGAGGGGTGTTTTTTGATTATTTTACTCATTATTTTATTTCTTTCAATCAAGATTATAAATAGTTTTTATTTACAATACTAAATAATATAAAGAAAAAGTATATCTCATTATAATGGTTCATACATCATCCTCCCCTCATTAATGAATCAAAAATTCATTAATTTAGCTTATATAGTACATTTTCATGTTTCACTATTCACAAAATTTCAACTATTTTAGAAAAATAACATAAATTAACCATAACCATATATCAATAATTTAAATTCAAATGACGAAATTTTTTTATCTAATTATATTTATATATATTTGAAATTTAATTTTAAATTTAAATCAATATTTATTTGAGAAATATTGATTTACATATTATACCTAATTTTATGACACTGAAAAATTAAATAAGTTATTTTGATATTTCTGTATTACTATAAACCCAAAAATATTTATTTTTTAATATATTTTATGAATAAATTTTTTTAAAATCATTACATTATTTATAAAAATTGTACTAATCATTTAGTTTTAACTTAAAGACTAACACTTGATTAATAATCTTTAAAACATTTATTTACATATAAAATGATATAATTATTTCATATTTTTATTTATATGATACATAAATGTTATTAATAAATTCACTAGTAATGATTCCATTCAACTTGCTAGATTAATATTACAAATTTTAATATTAAAATATCAATGGTTAGGTTACTATTCCAACAAATATGGTTCCTTAATTTCTATAACTATCAATTATATCATTCTTAATTTATTAGAATTTTTTTATACTATTCGCTTTGTGATATATATGTTTTAAGATAAAATTATAAGAAAGTAAATTTCATTGATAATTGTTCAGGTATTTACATCCCACCCCCCATGATTTTTTCCCAAACATTTCATTTTATATACAAGTTGTTTTCTTTTTGTGTAGGACCTTTCATATTTAGTCAAAGATAATAATAGTTTTCTCTTCATATGATAAGTCATTATCTAGTTATACCACCACAATTTTTAGTGTATGTGAGGGGTCGGGTATATACCTCCACCAAAGATACACATAGAAGATGTCATTAACATGACCCATATTTTGTGGATATTCAACATGATAGTCCACTTCTCAAGGTAATTCTATTAAATTTAAAGGGATAACATACCTCTGTCTATGATTTCGTTTCATTCCAAATAAATTGATTCTATTCAATGGTTATATTTGAATGAATTCATTTTCTCTAACTCAAAACTCTAAATACATTTGACAGTTGTCATCATATCCCTTTTTCTTACTCTGAGTATATTTGATATGTTGTTGGATGGATTGAACCTTTTTTGTCATATCATGATCATGTTTATGTATAATTATATTTTTTATCTATATTCATCCCAATAATATTTATTTATACTTCCCTTTCCATATATTTCTTCATATGGACCCACACAAATAATTGAGTGAAAATTATTTTTTGTATGAGATGTAAATCAATGGGAGATTCGAATACAATCTGCCATTTAATTCAATTGATAAGGCTCTTAAAAAGCCATAATTCTTCTTAATAGTGATTTTATATATGAAATTAGTTATGTGAGAGATAGGACATGAAAAAATACAATTTAGTACTCAAATCATGTTGAAATCTTACCTATAATTTATATGTTATCATTATATAACAATTAGAGATGATTAAATATGGAAAATGATATAGTGTAAATACATCCTCCACATATTTAATGTCATGATTTCAAGAGTGAAATATTACTGAATAACTATACAGTGGGTAGTATAGGTGAGTCGAACCACCATAACCCATATTTGTCTATTTCCTTTGGATTTCATTGGAAGACTAGTGAAAAACACTATAGTGAAATTCTCCCATTTCAGCATCGGTGTATCCAAGGATTTCAACATCCCCTTTATCTTTTTTATCTATTAATTAAAATTCAAAAATACCAATCACATTGATATTTACTCTTTAATTCTATTTTATTGTTACCCCACACAATATTTTATAAAGGATTAATATACATCATGGTACATCCAATATGAATAGTTAAAGGGAATATATGTGCATTATCTGATTGACCCGTGATTATTATATGTGAGTTTGGATCAAAAACCCTAATTCAAAACTGAATCACACCATCATCATTTATATAATACATTCACTATATTTTGTAACTCCAAATCATCCCTTTCTACCTCCTTCATATTCTCTTCGATAGAGGGTTTGGAACTCATTTGGTCAAGGTGGGAATTATTCCATACAATTATGATTTCCAAATATATCCTTAAAACGTACACATAGATATAGTCCTCCTCTATATACCTCTTGGAAAGAGTAGGTTCATTTCGGTTTGGAGTTTTGGTTGTATTGTTCACCATTCTTGAATTATAGTGAGTAGGGAAATCATAGTCCTTGATTAAATCTAATGATTTTTATAGACAAATTTTTGTACCCTACTCTGGGAGTATATACTTGATAATATTTTTTATCAGTATATATCATACTTCTCACCATAGAGGTGGTTCCTATATATTTTCAAGTAAAATATCAGAGCTACTATCTCTAAATCATGTTTATGGTTTTTATTATCCAAAATCATCATCTTCATTGTGGAATAGGATGTCAATTTATCATTATACATGACATGAAAATGAATACCTTCCATTTAACAAACACTATAGAACATAAAACAGTCTCCTCATGTTGGATGTTTGAGTATAGGTGTAGTAATTAGTATCTTAATTAGATCCTTGATGATTTCATCTCATTTTTCTATACAAAAATATTATAATAATTTCGGCATTAATATAGATTAAATTATAGGAAATCATGATAAATTTCTCACAAAACATTACTTGTACCATGCTTTTCCATTTTAATTGTGTTTTTCTATTACACATGTTAGATTGATCCTTTCTTATATTGCCTTTTTTTATGTGTCCACAAGAAATTAATAAACTTGTGATAATGTTAAACAAGAATATTACATGATGCCTCCAAGATTAAAACATGTAGATCATGGTCTACAATTTTTAATGTCTAGATATTGTAATTACAATACTTATATGTTCTTCTTGATCCACTTTTCTCTTACTGTTGATAAGAATATTGTCAATACACACTTCAAAAAAAATCACTATAGTATATAAATAATTTATTCATTGAATCCATGAAGTGTTTAGGGGCCATAGTATGTGTGATAGGGATCAATAGAAACTCATAGTGCTCATAACTCTTATAGACATAATTATTATAAATATCTTATTTCTTCACCTTCAATTGATTATATATTTAATGAATATCCACCATTGGAATGTATTGATCTACTAATAGTTGATCGAAATGGTTATTGATCCTTATAATAGGATATTTTTAATTTATAATGATCTTATTAAGCACCCAATAATTTATACACATCTGCATTGATCAATACTATTTCTTTATAAATTGAACTGGTGCACCCCAAGGTGATGCGCTTGGGAGAATTTAAATTTTTTTCGAATTCCCTTGAAGCTGCTTCTTTAAATCCTTTTGTTTGATTAAGGAATTAATAATGGTTCCTTTAGAGATTGGATTAAATATATGAATTATTTCTATTTATATATATAACTCAAGATATAGGATACGTCTTATTAACTTTTTGAAAATATATCATTTTATTTCCTCAAATTGGGGAATTCCTCTATTTTTATACCTCCCATTGAATCAACCATTTGCGAATGTTATGAATCGTTACAGTTAAGAAATTCCCACACATTTGAGGCAATTTCCAATGGAGATTCATGATCATCCATTAATTTGTAGAGGAGTGTATGATGGTTGGAAAGATAAGAATATATTTAAATTTCTTGATAGATTATGTGTGCTCTGTATATCATGATTTAATCCATGCCCAAAATCTCATAAAATTCAACCAAAGGAAGTATTAAATGATTCACTAGAAGAATATTCTCACATACACCCGTAGGAGAAGAGTCAAATACATGGGTTTAGCAATAACACCACTAGGTGTTTTACATATATATCTACTTAATAGTATTAGTGATTTGATTCAATTCTTATTAAAAACATGAATGATATAAAGGAATGCATAAAACCAAAATCAAATAAGGATTTATTCTTATCACGAGTGAATAACAAGTGTTCATTATGCAACATTTTTTTCTTGATCCACTTCAACAGTAGCAATGACATAATATTTATTATTCCACTTTGTAATTGATTGGTTCTAGCACTACATTACCTCAAGGATTATATGTTTAGTTCCTTGGATTATATGTTCCTTTGCTTATTTCAATTTAAATAATGAACCATGTTTGGTTCTCCCATTTATTATATAATTTTATCCAAATTCTATACATATCTTTAGAAATAATGATCTTGGTTGCCTTATCTTTTACACTTGAATCATTTCTCATCACATTGAGGAGGTTTTAATGTTTTTTCTTTCCACATATTGACCTATGGGTTTCTAGATCCTCTGCACAAATTTATCTTTTCACCCACTTCCATGAAACACAATTCTTATATTCTTATCACTATAATCATATGACCATTATCGAAAATCTAAATCAACATTGGGATCATATTTGAGAACTTCTTCATAACTCCCAATGTATCAGATGGATAATGTCTTTATATGGTGTTGTTTTAAACCAATACATAATATATATATATATATATATCATTATTTATTTTAAACCTAATGTATACCTTTTATTCCTTATAAATTATCCATTTTAAGCTATGGAAAATTCACCTTTTATTTCATTTTGATCTATAAATTATCTCTTAGTATTTTTATAATATTTTAAAGGGGAATAAATGTTGAAAACTATATTTTGAATTTTTTCCCACTCAATCAATTACATTTCGTCCTTCATTTGGGTGTCAATAATAAATTCCCTTCACTTATTGGTTTTTACATCTAAATGATAGACTACCAAAGTAACCTTAGTATTCACACACTAGTGGATCATAGAAAAATAACTTCTCCATTGATTTTCACATTTTCCCCTAATGTGTGGATATGAAGATCCGCTAAATGTTGGTGGTCATTGTCGCAAAAGGACTCAACTGATATCTTGTCCATTTTAGGCGAGGAAAAACCTTCTATGTGATTCAAGTTGTCTGACAAAGACTGATACTAAGGTTTTGTTGTCATCATAAATATTTTAACTCCCCCTCCATGTAATTGGGGATTTAATTTGGATAGTGGTTTCAATATCCCTCATATGGTTTGTTGTCTTTTTTTCTCTCTATTCACAAAATTTTATAAAATATGCTAGTTTTAACATGGTTAAATTAAAAAATGAATCACTATGTCATCATTTTACATAATTAACACTAATGGAATATCCTATAGGATTCCTATTGTAAGAATATATCTAAAAACTATTAATACACAGAGCCTTATCCTCATAGTTTTCACAAACATTCATGAATAATAATTCTCAAATTAACTAAAACATGCTCTAATCCCATAAATATACACCCTTATTTCTATTACATTACCAGAAAAAAAATTTGAAGATTAAAAAAATATATTGTTATAGTATCTATAGTGGTTGTATCTTAGGAAAATTAATACCATACATCACTTAGCCATTATAGAAACCCTAATTTTTCGTAGATGAAAATTACATTATTGTAATGATAAAAATCATAATAGTGTTAGAAATATTGTATAAAATGTTTTAATGTCATGTAAAATTTGGATTATAAATATCTTTAATGTATGAAAACATATAAATTATGTAATTACTTATTTTATAGATTTATAGTGGTTTTCTCATATTCCTTAGTACAAGTAATCACTAGAGTGTATACATCGACAAAAGGGGTTACCTAAAATCCCAGAAACATGATAATTAAGGAAATGAATCAATAGAGTATGGGTGAAAATTGTCATCATCATAATAACATTATCCTAGGATCACCATCATAATCAAGATAAGTATAATTGGATAATGTTTTGGAATGTGGAAATTTATAAAAAAGAAGACAGAATGTCTTAGTGTTCAAATACCACACATAGTTGTAAACAATTCTAACATCATTTTCACAGATGGAATATGTTAATAATCATAAAATCATCATTATAATAACATATATAATTATTTAGTCAAATATCTCAAATAATATCATGATATACATGAGATTTCCTAATTTATTGGAGCTTTTTAGTGCTCTAGGTTCAACCATCGCATAATAACATTTATATAATTATGCATGACACACAGAACATATTACTATCATAATCATAAGATGACCCATTCAATAGAATGGGTTTTGGATGAATTTTATAAATAATACATTCATCAATAAATATCAGGTTCCTAATATAAAAATCAATAACATTATAGGTATACAAATCATCAATGTCGAGGGAATAAAAAACAATGTCAACAAGTGTAAGAGATGTGTTTTTTGAAAAGAATAGTTATTTAAGAAAAATACTTTCATTTTTCAGAAAATAATACTTGAAAGATAATTACCCCATAATAAATGAAATTACAAATAAATTATATTTTTCTATTATTAAAATAAAATCCTAATGGTAATGTGTAATTAAAGGGAAATAACCCAATGAATGGAAATTGATTTTGATAATCCACATACCTAATGTGTGAATGAATTTATTCAACTTAATATCATAGATAATACCATTAGTTTCATTGATTACTAAATCCATTACCACATTTACATATATTTGATTCATTATAATTTTATCAATTTCTTTTATAGAAATATTCACAATTTATAAAGTTCAATTTCATTGTTCAAGAGTGTCCATTTTCTTAGTTTTCATTTTCACCTGTAAATATGTTTGGGAGATGTAAATAATTATATAGAATTGAAATAATATGTTATTAATGAAATAAAATAATCATAAATGGGATTATATATTATTATTGTCTAAATTTGTGGATGATTCATATCATAAAATTCTATCAATAATTGTTTAGATTAGTGTGGTAGTTTTTCAATTATCATGAATTAAAATTGATGTGTTAATTAGAATATAATATATATATATATATACTAGATAAAGAAAAAAAAGTTACATAATAAATTTTTAATTTTTTTTCAACCATTATATTATTTTTCTTACCAGTCTTCAAGAAGGTAATGGAAAATAAATGTCACGGCCTATCCCCAGGGGCTCGTTTTGTGACTACTCCAAGTCGGCCTTCTGTATGATAAGGGTTGGTTACTAGCGCTGGAAAATAATTTTCACTAATATTTGGAAGGCATTTTCTTTAATAATGAAAACACACAAACCATAAACATGACAAGATGAAAATCACAAAGTAAAATTATAGTAGTAAAAGTGTGTACTGAATGTAAATGGGGTCTGAATACAAACCCAACTGAAAGATATAACTATAATAGAAAATAGAACATGAGATCATACACCATGTATCCGACCTGAAGGGTAGGTACATCTCATCTCTGCAGCTCTCCACATTAACCAGTCACTTCCTTGTACCATATGGTTCTGACTCCCTACAGTATAAGCCAAGCAGCTTGTTTTCTATATAAGACATGACAATGTGCAGGTGAAGCCCGTTAATCGGTGAATATAAGAATAACCAGTAGGGACTCAAGACATCCAAAGGTCTCTCATAATTCCACATAGAAAAAACAAAAAAGTATGGCCTCAATCACAAAGTAAAAAAAAGACTCTGCTCAAACAAGGTATACAAATCAGAGATTATGAATAATAATGATTAGACTTATGATATATCATTTTATTCTCTTAGGAAGTTCAACATATTAACAATGATGATGTTGTTCCATTGATGATAAAAACATGGACTTATGTCAGTGATCCACGACAGGCCGCACTATGGATGGTCCTCACTAGGTCATGCACTGCTGATCCAAATAGGGTCGCTAGGATGTTGATCCACACAGGGTCACTATGATGCAGATGAACATAGTTTTTCTATGAATTTTATCCCCATAGAGTCACTATGATGTTGATCCACACAAGGTCTCTATGATTCTGATTCACAAATGGCTGCTTTGATGTTGTTCTATATAGGGTTTCTATGATTCCAATTCACATAGGGTTGCTTTTCAATTGACATCCAGCCACAGGATTTCCATCACATTGGGTGCATGAGTTCCATAGAGTATTATTAAAAATATATCAGTCATGATTCAATTACCAATATTATCCAAAAATTATTATCTCAAAAGATCACCATGTCGTAAGGGTTCCAATGCGACAGACGACGCATCAAGCGGACGCCCGGACTGTGAGTTCTAAGAATTTTATTACTGAAGGGAAGGATGGATTAGGGTTTGATCCATCAATACATTACTCCAAATGTTTCCAAAACTCAGATGGATTATCTCAAATTAACCTTCATGTAACAAGGATTCCAGCACTGCAGATGGTTCATCAAATGAACTTCTAGTTTTTGAGATACAACCTTTTACGAGAAACTGGGTAGATAAGGTTCTGGGTTCGGTTCGACCTAGTCGAACCAACCCAACAATCCCCGACCCTGGCCGACACGACCTGGTCCGGCTCTGACCCAGCCCGACCCGACCCGACCCTTCTTGGTCATCCCCAGCAAGATGGGCCATGGCGGGCTCGTCCCGCTTGGCCGATGAGTAGCCCGACCCACCTTGGCTAGGTAGAACCCACATGGTTGTCAACTCCCCCTTTCCGAACATACAATTGTGTGTTCGGTTTTCAATTGGGGCGCTATGATGTGCTGCCCCCACTGTCAGTAGGACCCATGGGGTGAGGGTCCTCCTCCATCGTGTCTCGAACCCACAGCCTCCCTCCACTATTCCAACACAGGTAGCTAAGGGTTGTCCGCACCTATTGTCCACCATAGTGCATTTATGCTCCGCCTTCCTCCGCGGCTGAAGAGAGACTGAAGCCTCCATCACCTGCTGACACCGGTTCCGTTCCCATATCTGGTTTCACACCGGTATTTGGTGTCATCCTTGTCATTGGTGCCCCATTGGCCACTGATTTAGTGGGCTTGGGAAATCCACTAGCCATTGGGTGAGCTCCAGTGGTCCATTTTCCATTCCGATTGCACCAACAAGACTCCTGAGATGCTTCAGTCGCTACATTTCTCCCAGATTCAAGTTTTCATCTTAATCAAAATTTATCCCATGAAAAATGTGACTCATCTGAAGTAATATAGGGTTTGTGCCTTATTTAGTTGGCTCTCTCCCTCCACATTAGAAAATTAACAATTGTCTTGTAAAAAATATCAATAGATAAATTAAGACCTTGTTCAAAAAATCCAGTATTATACAGCTGTTTTTTGTACGAATCATGGATTAACTCATTTTTTGTGAATTATTGTTCACCGTGTTTTTCATGAATAATATATTGACATAAAATCATTGTAGTTTAAACATAAAACCCTTACCTCAAATTCATATGAGATTTCGTAGTTGTTGGAGAGGAATCCACATTCTTTAAAGCTGTCTTCATTCGTTGTTTCTAGATTGATTCCTCCAATGTCATCATTTAATGCTTAGTTCTTCATTTGAGGTAATGTTCATTCATCAGTTTATTGTCCAAAATTCTCCAAATATTTCCCCAAAACTCTTCTCCCCTCTAATTAAATAATCTATGGGAAAAGTGAAGAGTTTTAATTCTATTTTCATTTCATGGATCATTAATTTTTGTAATTAATGAACCATATTAATTATACACGGGGTGGCGAGACAACCTATTGTAACTAGGAATTTAATGTCCCTATTTATATTCTCAACCAACTCTGTGGTCCCACCACCATCACTCAAGAGGTGGTTGAAAAATAAATTAAAATATTATTTTATTTGATTATTCTTTGGAAAATTCCATAAAACTATATTTTTCACCCAACCTTCTGCGGTCAAAATAAAGCTTCCCATTAATGAATCTCAACACTGCGAGTTCAATGGTGCCATCATATTTCATTTCCATTCATCGGGTCAAAATATAAGATACACTGCATGTACCTTTACTGAACATACCTTAAACAATGTTAAAAATTATGTTATCGACACACCGGGAGTCAGAATTACATGTGGATAGTTTTTGTAGACTCGTAATAATCCCAAATAATTATAAAAAAATTATAAGTAATTTAAGGGTTTTTAATTTCTCCCCACCTTATTGATTTTCATCACAAAATATACAAATAACTAGGAAACCAAATGGGGATACTGATCACGCATCTGAGCCTCCCACTCCCATCTGCACTTTTAGAGGTTCCCATGGTACTACCAAATTTGCACCAGAGGAATCAACCACCCATAAAGGACCTTCACTTATGGATCCTCTATCTCATTTAAGAACTCTACAAAGGTCACTCCATCATCATTTTCCATCTCTCCCAAGACCATAAGGTGTGATGGATAATGCTTGTACCTCCTCAGCTGCGACACATGGAAAACATTATGCACCTGGTGCATCTTTGGGGGAAGAGCATGATGGTATTCCATATTGCCTACTCTGTTGAGTATCGGGAATGTTCCGATGATCCTTTGGGATAAGATTCTGCCAATTCCAAGGTTCTTCATCTCCAGTCAACAGAATTATTTTTCTGGCTTTTTGTAGTATTCATCTTGTCCTAGATTATCTTCACCTTCTCTGTTGTAGCCTTTATTAACTATGGACCCATAATTGCTAACTCCCCTAGGTCTATCTAGCATATTGGTGATCTTTATGGTCACCCATACATGGCCTCAATTGTTGCCATGATGATGGTGGATTGATAACTATTGTTGTATGAGAACAACACCAGTTGTAGTTGGACATCCCAACTGAGACCAATGTCAAGGACATAAGAAATAAATATGTCCCCAAGTGTATGTATGGTCCGCTTTGTCTGACCATCTGTCTGAGGATGGAATGTGGGGCTCAAATGTAGCTGAGTCATGAATGCCTCCAGTAATCCCATCCCCAAGTGAGATGTAATATGAGTATTAGTATATGATATGATCGTCGATGGAAACACATGAATCGTACAATATCCTATACGTAGAGGCATCCCATGCTATCTAATAATCCTTGCTCTTGAATTTGTAGGATGTGGTCCAACATGGTATGTCAGTCAACGATCAACCAGATAGAATTGTGGACCCTAGATATACATGATAGCCATATCGTATTGTCCATGGATGTACCATCCCACGTTCATTCTGGCACCTGAAGTGGCTGAGCAAAGAATGTTGGTACTTGATACTCAGCATTCACATGCTGACAAGTGAGAAATCATGATACGAACAATACCACCACATTCTTCATCCAGGACCACCAGTACTATTGTTAGAGGTCTTGGTACATCTTCTCCACTACATTATGTACCACAAATGGGGATGTGTGGAACCCCCTCAACACCTCCTCTCATAGAGTCATTGGTACTATGGTGTAGCCTTTGAAGAGGATGACTTCCTGCCCACATTCTAAAAATCCATCATGAGACTGTCCCGAGAATATCTAATCACGACAGGCCTAAAATCCTTCTTTCACATGACGTGCCTCCTGAACTCATTGAAGGACTGGGGGAGTGCTAACTATAGATAGGAGGTAGGCCCCTCAATTTCTATCCACAAATTATACCATCCACACGGCTAGATGCTCTGTCACCTTACTAAGTAGATATAGACCAGACCTCCTACTAAGATCCTCTGCTACTACGTTTCCCTTATCAAGAGTGTAGAATATCTCAAATTCATTGTCCTGGAAGTACTCTAGCCATTGTCTTTGTCTCAGGTTTAGGTCCTTCTATGAGAATATATACCTGAGACTCATATGCTCGGAGTAAACAATAAACTATTGACCCATCCAGTAGTGCGTTCAAATATTTATCTCAAAGTCCACTACTTATAAATCTAGATCATAGGTAGTGTAGTTCTTCTCATGTTGTCTTAGCTACCCTGAGCAGTATGCAATCATCACTTGCTCCGATATCAGGACACAACCAGGTTTGATATCAGATGCATCGTAGTAGACTACAAACCAAAGGGCATATTCTGGTATCCTCATGATAGGGGCCCTCGTTAGTCTCTTCCTAAGCTCTTCGAAAAACTATTTAAAAATAATTGTCTATGTGAAATGAAGGCCCCATCATTTTTAAATCATACAAGGGTTACAATATCCTTGGCACATTGGGAATGAATATCTGGTAGTACCCTGACAATACCAGGAAACTCCAATCCTCAGTTACACTTTTGGGTGGACCCCAAGAAACCACTACCTCTATCTTCTCGAGATCCACTGCGACTCCAACCTCCAAAATAACATGTCCCAAAATCATGGTCCACTTGTATCTAGAACTGGAACATTGACAGCATACCATAAAGATTGTGCTCTAATAGTGTATCTAGAACTATCAGTAGATGAGTGGCATGATCCTCCTTCTTCGTAGAGTAATCCAAGATGTCATCAATAAAGACCACCATTACAATATCGAGGTAAGGTTTGATGATCCTGATCAAGAGTCCCATGAACATTGCAGGGGAATTGGTCAATCCAAAAGGCATTACCTAGAACACATAGTGTCCATACCACCATCTGACTGTCATCTTCTTTACATACTCATCTCATACACTGAGCTGATAATATCTTGATTTGAGGTTTATCTTAAAAAACCATCGATCCCCCTTCAATAGTTCGAATAGATCATAAATCATCAGTATTGGATTCATGTTCCTCATAGTCACATAGTTCTACTACTGATAGTCCATCCAAAGCCTCATACATTCGTCTGACTTCATGAGAACAAAATAAAAGATTATCATAGAGAAACACTGGGCCTTATGAACCCCTTTCTCTACAAGTCCTCCAGTTGTACTCGCAAGTCACAAATCTTAGTAGGATCCATAAAATATCCTGGTGTAGATAATGGTGCCATTCTAGGGTACAGATTGATGTAGAAGTCAACCTCTATAAGAGAAGGTAGTCCCGTAACTTCCTCAAGAAATACATCATCATACAGGTCCACCACTACAGGATAGATCAGACTCCTATCATCAACTTCTGTGATAATAAGACTATCAAAATGATGTGTGACTATCTCCACCCTCTTTTAGGTAAATAAATTCTAAGCTGCAATTGTTCCCTTATCTCTGTTGAAGTAAAACATGATACCATCCTCACGGACACACCACACATTGTTCCTAAAACAGTCAATCTTTTCATGGAAAATGGATAACCGGTTCATATTCAAGATAACATCATAAGCCCTCGATTTTGTTACTAAGAGATAATAGCCAAATATCCATTTTCCTAGAGTATGTTCACACTGCAAGAACAAGTGCGTAATCATAGAATCAACTCCTGTTGGAGTCTCCAATTGTAAGGATTGATCTAAGGACTCAATTGTAATCTCCGAGCTCTGTACGAATGTCATGAAAATTAAAGTGTGACAGGAACTGGTGCCTATAATTACTTCACCTAGGGTGGAGTATTCATTGATCATACTGTGATTCATCTCTAGAGAACCATGTTCTTTGGCCTCAGTAGATTGAAGTTGACCTCATCTCTATCCTCCTTCTCTCTGTGGTCGTGGTGGACCACCTGGAGGTGGTGACGGTAGAACCACAGATCGCTGCCCACTGCCTGTAGTATAGCATGATCATCTTCCACGTCTGCCGCCCTACAGAACTCCTCACTCTAATATCTTCCTTTAACTCGGTAGTCCCTTGACTATTTTCTGATCATCGATATGGAGGTTCAGGTAGTATTTATCTATGTTTTCATTCCCACTACATGAGAAGCACAATATTCTCATCTACTGACCTTCTCTAACTCGTGAGCTCCGCACCTCTAACCCCTTCATCATGGGGTCCACTTTTGGATGATCTAGACTACTTGGACCTCTACATTATCAACCTAATTCCTATTGTAGATGACTCGACTACCTATCATCGAGTGGTGGATATCACCATCGATGCCAGCTCAGCTAAGTATGACTCCACCAATAAGGCTCAATCGAGTAATCTAGCCTGCATAATTATATTGAGTTATATCATCGACACTCTGACCTAATGCAGAAGACCCAACTCAATGTTTTGGGATCTGAAGAAAGGTTCTTGTAAAATTTTGTTGGATTATAAAGAGATTTGAGTGAATCTTGCTGAGTATTGGTCCACTGTCAGGATACCCTTTTGTAAGTGTGTGAGCTCTTAAATACGCATTTAGCATAGTGTCGTTGGAACCAACTCCACCTTGAAGAGGCTCTCACAGTCCATCTAGGCAAGGGTTACCTCATCATATAACTAGATCATCAGGATCCACCAGTTCCCTATCGTGCCCTAGAAAACACTAGCAGCAATGATCACCATCTGCTATCATGCTAACCCAACAAGGCCGAAAACTATAGACATAGCCTCTAGCCAGTCCTCACCGGCCTATGGATCCATCTTGGATCGAAATCTTGGTGTATTAAACTATAAAAACTTGTGAAATGTACTCATTTTTCACAAATCATACAGTAGTGGGGCTAGTAGGAACTTCTTCCCAATGGGTAGTGGTGCTGTTAGTGCACCGCCCAAATGTGCTATCACTGTTAGAGGACCCTGCACTGAAGTCTCATTGCTCAGTGGGCCATCATCATGAACAATTTCTAGAAGCCTACTTGGATGTTTACATAGAGGCATCTAGAAAAGAAACAAGTGTTCCATGGTTTTATGTTAGACCTGGTCAGATGACTCAAAAGAAATTGAAATAAAAACATTTCCAAAACACACACAATCTATGTGTTGGTGTACCTAGTCGGAAATCAGAAATCAGGGTCATTATTTGTAGATATGTCAGTCACCGCACCAACATTGGACACATCTAACTAAAAACAACACTCAAATCACATAAAACTATTTCTCCATTGGAAATATTAGATTCTTAGTTAATCAGTAGAACTGCCTCATGTGATACCACTATCTCCCGACCAGTTCCTCGGAACTTGTGTCGTGACTACCCCTTGCCCGCCATCCATAGTCCATGGGCTGGCGACTAGAACCGAAAATATAATTTCCCCAAAATTGTGAAGGCATTAACATTAAGCATGCAAACACAATAACCAAGAAGATAACAAGATGAATAATATGTAGTAAAACTGTAGTAGTAAAAGTGTGTACTGAAAGTAAATGGGATTGGAATATAATCCCAACTAAAATATACAACTAAATAAGGAAATAGATATTTATATATCTCACCAAGGGTCCTATGATAAGTGTAGGTACATATCATCTCTTCATAACTCTATGTTAACCAGTCACCTCTGTGTACCACCTGGTGTGTCCTCCATAATGTCTCAACCATGCTGCTCATTTTCTACACAAGAGACGATACGGTGTGATTGAATCCCTCTTAGGGGTGATTATTATAGTAACCAATAGGGTCCCCAAGAACCTCAGAGGACTCTCAGAATTCCACATTGGAAGAATGAAATTGTATGGTCTCAATCACAAAGCACAAGAAAAGACTCAGCTCAAACCGGGTATATAACACAGAGATATGAATTAAAGATGATTAGTCTTATACTATATCATATTATTCCATTAGGAAGTTTCACAAATGAACCTAGAAGAAGTTGTTCTATTTTCGATCCACAGAGGGTCGTATATTTTGCATCCATGATGGGACACTCTAAGGATGGTCATCATCGGGTCGGGCACTGCTGATCCACCCTAGGACGATAGGATGTTTATCCACACAAGGTCACTGTGATGTTGATCCACATAGGGTCCATATGATGTTGATCCATATAGGGACTCTATGATGATGATCCACATAGAGTCTCTATGATGCTGAACTACATATGGTCACTATGATGATGATCCACACATGGTCGCTATTATTCTGGTCCATATAGGGGCGCTCTTCAATTGATAGCCATCCACAAGATTTCTCACACTTAGTGCGCTTGAGTTCAAAAGAATATCTTCTTAAAGATTTCAGTCATTTCTCACCTACCACGATGTTCCACAAAGAAGTAACCCAATGTATGACATTGTCATTAGTGTCCCAACGTGATAGACGACACATTAATCGGACACCCGGTCTATGAGTTATAAGAATTTTAGTATCGAGGGCCATGTTAGAATCAAGTTCGATCCCACCCAACCATATTACAACATTCTCCAAAACACATGCGGAGTATCTGAAAAGGTTCGTCATGTTCCAAGGATTCTAGCACAGTACCGTGTTCATCAAACATACTTCTGTTTTGTGAAATGAAACTTTTTAAATGAAAATAGGTTGAATAGCTTCATGGTGGGGTCCAACCCAACCTGCCCCGACCGGGGATACCCCTACCCATATTGGGTCACACCCGGGTCCGACCTGGTCTAGCCCGAACTAGTGCGGCCTAAAAGGCCTAGCCCACCGCATCCCAACTCGCTACATCGGGCGGCGCCTTCTTCTGCCTCCATTTCATGCCAGTGCCTATCTATAGCGCAACCATGCCAGAGATAATTTTTCGAGACACTGGGTGAGCTCTGGTGGTTCCTTTTCCCTTCTAATTGTGCCTACGGGCCTCCCAGGATTTTTTCGTCACTTTGTGGATCCCAAAATCAAGTTGTTGTTGACTAAAAAATTCATCCCATGAAGAGTGCGCCAAATCTGAAGTGGTGGAGGGTCTTTGCCTTGTTCGGTTGTCCTACACCCTCCACATTATAAATTTACAAAGGGTTTGGGTATGAAAATCATCAAAAGTTAAATTAAAACCCTATTGATAAATTCCTATAGTATTCACACGTATATTTGTATGAATCACAGATTAACTCATTTTTGGATAATCCGCATTCGTAATGTTTTTCAATAATGAAAGATAACAACAAAATCACTTGATATTAAACAAAAACCCCATCCTCAGATTCATAGGAGACGTCACAGTTGTGGGAGAAGAATCCATGTTCATTGTAGATGTTGGTGTTTACAGTTTCCAGATTGATTCTTCTAACATCTCCTTTTTAGCCTTTATTAATCATTGTAGGGAATGATAATTCTTCAGTTCATTTTCAATAATTCTTCCTACTTTCAACCCAAAGCATCTCCCTACTAATTCAATATTGTAAGGGATAATTTAAGGGTTTAATTTCCCTTTCTATTAATGGCTCATTAATTGGTGTAATTAATATACCTTATTAATTACACAAGTGGTGGTTACACCTCATATGTGTAACTAGGAATTTAATGTCCCGCTATAAATTCATTATAGTCTCTGGTGTTTCTGCAATTTCACTAATGTGGTGGTAGAAAAATAAAATAAAATATTATTTTATTTTATTGTTCTTTCAAAAATCCCGTAAAACTATCTTTTTCACCTGGCCTTTTGCGGACAATGTTAATCATCCCTTAAGAGAAAACTGGTGATGCCAGATCGATGGTTCCCTTAGATTTCAATTCCCAGCACATGTTCAAATGATGTGAAATTCTACTCATACTTTTACTTAAAGCACCTAAAATAAAGTTCAAAATTGTGATTTTGGAACATAAAGCCTCAGAATCACATGCCGTAAATTTACACAGACCCGTAATAATCACAAATAATTTTTTAAAAAAATTAAATGGAATTTTCGAGTCTTTACAATAAAAACAAGTCATCCTTGAAGATGAAAACACAACAACTCATGAATAGTGTTTTAATTTTTAGAATGAATGGGATAAAGGAAGATGTTTAATGATATATTGTTCAATTAAAATAAAAAATATGGTATATTTAATATACGAAAGTTATCATGACCCATTTATGGTGGTAGGTTTTGATATAATAAGTAAAAAAAATTAAATGGAAATAAATGAAACGAATATGAAAGAGGGTTTTACATAATGAATTATGTACCTCCTTCTAGAAATCGTTTATGGTATTTTTGGAGACCAATGGATTTTCGATTAGTGGAGGATTCATGGGAAGATTATTTGGAAAAATTTTGTAAATCATAAAAGCTTTATATGTTTGAGGAGAAGTGGTGGTGGTGTGTCGTATTTAAAGGGGAGGAAAGGGTGTTTTTTATTATTTTATTCATTATTTTATTATTTTGGATCAAGACTATGATTAGTTTATACGTTATCAATAAAAATGTTAAATAATAAATAGGATATTGATATTTTGAGAATAAATAATCCATAAATAATCTATGTCTCAATAATTTCGGTATTTGTTAAATATTGATAATTACAATATTAAGGCATTTTCTAAAAAAATCAACTTTTTAAGAAAACAAAAAAACATTCTAATCATTTTTTAAGTGTAGAATTATGAAATGGACTAAATATCATTGTAATAATTTTATGAATATGAGAAATATAATTATTTATTAATATAATTATTTATTTTAATAATACATATATTAAAACTATAACCGTTATTATGACCCATCAAAAAATTAATTAAGGCCTCTTAAAATTATATAATAATCACAATGAAACAATATATTAATTAATAAATATAATTTTTAAAAATAGATCTTCTTTTAAATAATTATAATTATTATATTATTTATAAAAAATGATTATATATTAAAAATATTCCAAAAGATAACTTATTTTTTAGGATCCTTAATTACTTATACTCTATTATCATTATATAATATTTTAATTTATAATATGGATAAACATTTTTTATACTTTTATTGGTGAGGTTACTATTCAATTTGATGTATTTATATTCCTAATAGCCACATTAATATTCTAATGATCCATTTTTTATTCTCTTGTTATAGGATCCTTAATTTCAATGAATATCACCTTTTTACATTATCTATTTATGATAATAATGTTTTTCATGGGTTATTTAATCTATAAATATTTTTATAATATATATCATAATTAAAAAAATGGGAAAATACAATTGGAAACAGTTTGAATCTTTACATTCGTCCCCTATTTTAAAATTTCTGCCTCATTTTTTTTTACAAACAATGATCAGAACTACATATGGTATTTAACAATTATTACTTCCTCTAATTATTATGTTTGTATCTTCTTACATATGGTTCCTCTATTGAGCTCTGACATGGCAAGTATTCTTTTTGTTTAGAAAAGTATCAGTATAGTTCAATATCATCACCGGATGCTCCTATTAAGATATGTCATTTACCAAATGTACCACCAATAGATTCAGTACTTTTGAGGGATTTGGTAAATACTTTGTCAAGAGGGATACATGGAATAATTACATTACATGAAACATTGTATGTGTATGTGCTAACCAATAAGCTATCTCTCAGAAACGATCAAGATTCTCAATGGGGATTATGTACATGGGACATAGCATTCTGTTCATACCAAATTTCATGATCCAAATGTATAGAGATTTGTGGAGGAATAAAATGTTCACAAAATTATTCTTTAGGACTTATCGACGATTGTCTGTATAACCCATTTATCAAATTAGAGTTGCATGGATGTTCTACACAATTTTATTCACCTTCTCTTCATCAATATCATGTTTTTGATTAATATTTTCATCAAATTAAAAGTATCATTATTCTATTATGTATAATTTTCCATAAAGGGATTCATATGGATCTATTTTGACAGTCGAGTGGAAACAATTTTTGTAAATAAAATCGACCAGAGTTTAATGTTTTTCATATTCTATATTGAAGTATATAGAAAATTCTCATAACATATGTTCTATTTTAATCAATTTATTCTTAGATTATACATAAATATTAGGATGATAATCTGGCCAAGAGTGTAGCGTAGTTTTTATAGAATGTTGGAAACTTTTCCTTCTCATGGTGGTGAATATAATATCACTGATAGAGACAATAAATGTTAGTTCTAAATTAGGACATAACACATCTATAATTTTTATCCATGTATTTGGATCCAGTGGGATGTCCATTAAAATTTTGATAAAGTGATCATCCTTTTTTAGATGATCCATAATGACCCCAATATCATTTTTTCAGATGGATGTCTTTGGAAGTCTAGTGACAAAGTATACAGTGACGTATTAATATCTCAATGTATGTTTGGGTATGTTTCACTAATATACCTATAAATTTTCCATTAAACCTAAACTTTATGATATACCAAGAACATGTGTGCATATTAATTTACCACCTTGTTCATATTGTCCCACCTATACTTCTCTCGTATATATTCATACATCGTTGTTCTATCTGGGTGGATAGAATATGTTAACCTATGTGAATCATTCTGATGCTATTTATTTTTCTTTAGATTATATATCACAAATAGTGATTTTCTAAATCATATGAATCCTTCTTCATTAATTTTTAAGTATATCGAATTATCATTTCTAATAGTTTCCTCACCTTCCTAAATTTCCAAATCATTTCATTGAGCATCCATTATTTTCTCCATGAAGGATAGTTGAGTAATCATTTGATAAATGATTAATGATATTAATTCCTTAATTATTACCACGTCCATCCTTTTCAAATATAAGAATATTGGATCCATATCAATTAAAAACATTGATAATGTTGCATGATCCGTTCTACATAGAGCATCTACCACATGTCTTGACATACCATGATTATAATGGAATGAGATGTCATAATACTTAATAATCTCTAACCATGTTTATTAGTGCATATATATATCCCTCCAGGTGAATATATATTATAGGTTCATATGATAATTATATTTCTCACTATAGTCTCCATAGGTATAATTCAACCATATTTTTATAGCAATGATCATTAATACAATCTTCTTATCATTCATGGGATGGTTTTCCTCATGAAATTTAAACATATGTGAGGCTTATTCCATCACATTATCATTTTTCATCAGTACACAGATAAATTCCATCATTGAATAATTATTGTATATAAAAAAATATAATCTTGTTGGTAGTGTGTCTACTAGTGCAGTGATAATCCTCTTTTACAACCCTTTGATGTAGTCTTCTCATTCAATGGTTGAGAAAAACTCTTTACCATTATAAGATATATTATTAATATTATTTCATAATAATGGGAAATGATTTACATATTGTAAAAAATAACCATCATTAAAAAGGATAATAAAAATATATGTTATTTATGTTGGAATTTTCCACTATTCGATTACCTTTGGATTTGATGGAATACAAATATTCATTTGATAGTGATATCATTCCTCAATAATGATACTTCTTCTATTAAAAACTAAAATTTAGTGTACATGGCATATAGATTCTCTATCATCGATGTCAGTATCATAGTAATCAATTTATTCTCATGTTCAATCATTTTATTGTATTATACCAAAATACCATAAATAAAGAATACCAAAAAAATTGATGTAATATAGGACTAATATTTTTGTTATGTCAATGAATATTGCTGGAGAATTAGTTTATCTATAGGGAATAAATACAAACTCATAGTTTTCGTACTACATTATAAATGTTTTCTTGGAAATATCTTACTTCCTCAATGTTAATTGCAGATATCCCGGTTGATGAGCCATAATTAGAAAATAATTGGCCCATATATCTGATCGTGCAAGTCATCATCTTATAGTTGAAGTATTGAACCATAGGTGGTGCCATCTTTTCCTCCAACACAATTTCCATCTCCACATTTACCTTTTCCATTCATAATAACAGGGGCCTTCTATCCCACACAAGAATCATTTCCCCATAACCGTAATGATATTATCTTGATTCTTCTTCCCACATTTTTTACATCTGACTAGTTTAGATTTTTTTCCCCTAATTCAATAGATCCTCCATGTTGAAACAGAAAATTTCATTTATTATTTCCATTTCCATGGATCCATTATCTAAAAACTATATCTAGTTTAATTTCACATTTAACAAATAATTCATAACTCCCACATTTTCTTATAGTTATATCCTTTAAATGGGTTTTGTTAAAAAAATAATGAATCTTTCAAGGATTCTAGCACTGCTTATAACAATTCATGAGGAATAACTTATAATCCTTGTGTAATTTTCAACATAATATATGAAAAATTACCCATCATTTTTATTTATAACTATGAAATATATCTCGATCATTCTATGAATAATTAAAAGGTAATAATTATTAAAAAATATTATCTTATAGTATTCTAACTCAGTCTATTAAATTTCATCCTTTAGTTTGGTGTGCTTAATATATTACCAATATTGATCACCCTCTCTAGTTAATCTATACATCGATAGAGTCACCATATCCATATTAGAATAGTGAAAAATTAAACATGTTTTCTCCATTGTGTTAACTCATTATTCTACATAAAAAAATTATAAAATCCCCTGAATGTTAGTTGTTTTAGATGAAAAGAAGATTAAATAGTCAGTTTCTCCATCATAGGTGATGGAGGAATTTCTCAAATATTTTTGATAATTTCAATAAATAGGGATAGATTAATATGTATTTCAGGAAAAAGCTTGTATAACATAGAAACCCAAAAACTATTCTAGTCTTGACATGGCTAGAATGGAATTTCCACTACCCAATGGTTCGCTACTAGCATCAGGAATCTGAAATAATGTAATGTTGGAACAATTTTACCACTACTAATGCCAAAATGAACCAAAAAATTAATACGAATAGAGAAGAAACACATTTGAGAGAAATGTACAAGAATATAAATTAATATATTAGACCATTGTATTATAAAATGAGAACTAGTAATATGAAAAAATTGCATATGTCCCTATCGATGAAACTCATTGATTCCATAAATCATCAACTATATCCAAAACCAGCTGGTGCACTACCTTTACTCATACAAGGAATGAGTTAATATAAATAACCAAATGAACATATTGGGTGATAGATATAAATACTAATAGGCACACCACATGGATTCCATTATATGTTCCTATATTAACATGACCAATGAAAGTGAAAATAATTTAAAACCCAATAGATTTGGAATTTCAACATAATAATTAAATCAATTTAGGCTTTACACAACCAAATATTGAAATATTTTATAAAATTGATTTGTGATTCAAGTAAAGGAATATTTCATAAAAATGGAGCTTTTAAAAAAGGGAATAAATAATCAATATTATATAAAACAATTTATATAAATTATATGGCATATAAATATAATTTATAACAATGAAATTTATTCATTTTAAATAAAAAAGTGAGAAATACTGAAATATTTCAATGAATCTATGATAGATCTAAACTATAGGGACTCCACATTGAATGTGACACATAAATATTTTCATACATCCCTTTGTAGTTAGAAAAATGTGGATTCATCTCAATTTCTTAAGGGAAGTGACATGATATATTTCTGTTTTGGAACATTCTAAATTATAATGCGACCTCTAAATCACACACTAAATACCTAAGGATTTGATGTTATATAGTATAAATCATTGATGGTATGTCTATTTCATGCAACCATAAAATGAAATTAGTCCTATTCTGAATTAAAAAAATAATAATTTCCATTTATAAACCATATCATTGTATTTTTATAAAAAACATTCCTTCTTCAAATATCTAACCCAAGACAATCCTATTAAAATTATTTTTTTACATTTTCATAATAAAATAATTTAAATCCATTCAAAATTAGTTTTCACAATCCAATTTAAATATTTATTTTATTAATTTAATTTTTTTCAAAAGTTCATATATTTCACAATAAACCTCCAATTCAATGGAATAATGTGTTTTCACATATTTCCCATAAAATCCATTTCCATAATTAAATTCAATAATTTAATTGATAAAATTTACCTCAAATATATATTTAAAATTAAGATATTTGATTTCCAAAAAATTCCCCAAACACTACCCAAATAAATAGAATGGGGAATTTTCTATTTTTATACCAAACACCCATTTTCAAAACACCTTTCAATAACATTGGGGTTTTTCAAAATACCAGTGAATAAAATTTAATTAAAATCAAGTTGTTTCATTTAACGAAAACAATTTAGATTAAATAAATCAATTTAAGGTTTCATAAATTGGGAATCATGATGGAATAACCTACCTCAGGAGCACACAATATCAAATCATAAATCCATACAGTGGAATGTCATATTGAGAATGAAAAAAATAATGATATATGAATTAAACATAGGTTTTGATGAAAAATAACGCTTATAAGATCCAAAAAACAAAACAATGACATTGAAACCTAGAGTAGAAAAGATAGATCATCATAGAATTGGAATGGGAAGAGAAAACTCGTCGAATGAATATAAAAAGTCATTCCCCAAGTTGTGCATCACATTTGGGAGTGATTTGAGGGGATAATAACTATTATTAGGTGCTGTATGGAATAGATAAATTAATTATCGATAGTTTTGGTCTATTTTGGAGCTAAAAGGGGGGTTCGAGAAATATCAATCAAAATTCAGATTTTATAAAAACACAAACACATGGTTTCCGTGGAAAATCCATAGGGTTTCAAAACCATGTTGACTAAGCATGCATGTTTTTTAAATTATTAACACAAGTTCCCCACAGATGGTGCACAACATGAGTTACCATTAACCACCTTTGAAATATCCCACTATCTTGGGATTTACAGTTTAAACTACGATATTTTAAGGATTGGACTATCCGTGAACCAATCATTCACTAGCCCCAAAACATAAAAAAATTCAATATTTTGACCCACAATGTCCCAAATGCAACTCAAAAAAAGAATAATTAAAATATTTTATTAGGAGTACCTTAAAATAATAACATTATGGTACAAACTACCCACCATAGAAACATTATATCCCCATAAAAACTATAAATATGAATCCATGCTAAAAAGATGAGGCAAAAACTCTCTAATATGATCATTAATCTCCCAAATATCATGAAAATCAAAACCTTACTACCATTATACGGGAACCAATGGTATCTTCTTCCCATTAGGTAGCTTGGTTTTAGAATCAATGATATTTTCTATACATTCAATCATAGATAAATCTGATTTAACCTCAATATCACTCCTACTCAGAACAATAGGAGGACATGAATGATACATTTTAAGTTGAGATACATGGATCAAGTTATGTTTCAATGTAATATAAGGTGTACATTCTAAATTTTATGCTACTATTTCCACTATCTCAACAATCTCTAAAGGATACACCAAAATAGGATCAAGCTTCCATTTCCTCTAATGATTTTGATGACCCAATCAATTTGAATCCCTAATGAGCATATGGTCACCAACTGTGAATTCCAAATGTCAATAATTATTATCAACATAAAACTTATATCGTCTATGTGAAATCAAAACTATTTGAGGAATGAAATGGATATTTTTCAACTATTGGACAAAGATTGGTCTAACCAAAGAAAATTCACAAGTCTCTAACCAACAAAATGAATATTTATAGGGATGGCCAAACAAGGGATCAAAAATAGACATTATAATAGTGGATTGGTATATATTATCTTAAGAAAACTCAACCAGCCCGATGTGATCATCTAAAGTTCCACCAAAGTAGACAACAGAAGCAGAAAAAATTTCTTCAAGAATCTACATAGCTCTTTATATAAAGTCATCCATCTTAATATATTATTTAATACATAATCATACTAGAGATTTTTGTGCCTCCTGAATCTATCTCTAATGTGAGAAGTGAATGCGGATCCCAATATGAAAAAAATATGACTCCTTTAGAGCCAAATATAATCATCAATAAATCGAAAGAATTCAAAATAAATTCGAAAAAATAGAAGATCATATGGTAAATATTAGTACATTTTACGCCACCTAGAGATACTCCCAATGTATTCTTAAGTTACTAGGATGTTCAAGGAACATGTTTCTTAATTTACACCACCACTAACACAATTTATCCAATATCAATTATCAAATTCATTGGTATAGAATCCCCATCTCAGTGGTATTATTTTAATACTAGAGACAACATGTGATTTAATATGGGAAATTAATTCCAAACAACCATAAAATAAAAAACAAGCAACATTTAAGTCAATGAAATCATATTCCACTAATAATAACATTTTGAGCATCTCTCTTGATCATGGAATCACACCATCATCTATCTATAGGTGGGTTTTTGAAAATATGACTTTTTTAACAGCGTCTGCATATAATCCTTTTAGGTATCCGAATAACCTATATCATTAATATAGTGTTACTTCCCTTATCCCTATCAATAATTTTGAGAATGTTCTCTCATAGTTTCTAGCATTGATTGACAAAAATAGGGAATCTAGATTTGATCATTAAGTGTATCTATGTAGGAAAATTTAATATTAGTATTATATAACTTATTATGACCATATTTTGGGGTAAGATAATATCTATTATCCTATAATATTACAACATTAATATTATATTCCTCAAACCCTTAATCATTAGGTTGGTGTTTTACAAAAATTGGTAGAAATTTTATAGAGGGATCATATCCCTATCACAACACATATAATTAAACAAAACTATTATATTATTTGATCATGGATCCCGTTGTCATATACCAATGAGAATGAAGAAAATTATTTTATTCATACTCATTCTAATAAATTATAATTACATTTCATATATGTAACCAAAGATAAATCTCACATTCATCAGTATATCAAAATTATCATTGAAGACTAAGACCATTATCCTATTATAATACAATCGATACATACAAGAATATAAAATATACTAAAAAATGATAATGGGGTGTTAATATACATCTACATTGATTGAACAAACCTATAAGGATAAGCTTCTGGAATGTAAATAGACTTATTGATGAGATCTTAATCATGAGGGTTATTTACCATATTTCATGCCACCACATCTGAAAAAGGTTCTAACCCTAACTAATTTACTGACATCATCATGAATAAGATTATTTCAAAGAAAAAAAAAATAAAGAAATATATCCTTTATCTAATAATATTATATGTCATTGAAGAACATTAATATAATTAAATAGTGTCTCAAAAAGATAATCCTTAAACCAATAGTTGAGGGTGTTTATGGACAAAGAGATCCTCTATATGGTAGCTATGCCTATAATCATGGATGTTTTCCCAATGGTTCTATATGCGAGGGTCCCCCATATGATGACATATCTATATTTTAATGATATACTCATATTTTATTCATTAATCCTATGATTCCTTGTATATGAAATAGATTGACATTTCTTTGAAAAATACACAAAACAACATATCATATTCATCATTTTTTCTATACCAATTTGTATTTTTGGGAAGAAATACCATTCGTACCTCACATAGACCATGAATTATTTAATATAGCTAAATATATTCCCAATAATCCAACATCAAATGAAAAAGTCACATGAAATAGACAAAGATTGTCTTATTATGCAAGGTAGACCTTCTGGAATAATATTGATATTTCCATGATCACTTGGATGGAATTTATTGAAGAAATAATTATAGTTATATAGTGAACAATTAACTCTCCCCACTATGGGACTCCAGAGGCATTGAATGTGATATACATACTATAATATCATAACAAATATAGGGTAGACATATATAATCATGATACTTTATATATTTCATATTTGTAAAATGAACACCATTTTATTGTTATAAAATATCTATTTCAAAATGTTCATCTTGTTTTTTTGTCAGTGGACTATATCATACTATCTATGAAAAAATTGTTATGTATAGAATTCCTACCATACCATTACAATGGAACATTATTTGGATTGTCATTATCACCCCACCTGGGATGTTTATGATCATATGAGTGGAAATGTACAAATACATTTTTTTTATATCATATGGAAAATAAATATTAGGAGGGAAGCATGTTTACATGATATTACTTTGGGCCATGTCTCATGTCTGAATCCTAAATATAGTTGTTAATATTACTAATTAAATAATTCCATTTACATATCCAAACACATGAATTTTCATTATGATAAATACATTGATGGGTTGAAGCATTTTTCTTTTAATAATTTCATATAGGCTTCCCATATTATGATTGAAATTCCTTTATCCATTGAGAATCTATCAATTTAATGTATATCTCTCTTACAACGTGTAATTAATTTAGATGAACCCATAATAGAGAGAAAAATCTTTAAGACCTTTTTTAAACATTATACATTTTTATAATTAAATGCAAAACAAAAAGTCTTCATATGTATTTCAATTGAAATGTGCATAAGATATTTGAAAGAATTTATTAAAAGAAACCAAAAGTGTAAAAGAAAATTATTATATTAATCCTTGAAAACATAACCATTAATTTTTATTTAATGGAATAATAATAAACTTGTCCTGAATATTTCAATATTTTTAAAATAATTTATATTTATTCATCAATTCATAACAATTAAATATCTATTTTTAAGTAAATTCATTTTAGTATTCAAAAACATATGATCATGATTGGGTTTTAAAAAAATAATTGACATGATAATAAATTTAATTCTGTTGTAAAAATTTCATTTGATTATATTAATATCATTTTTGAAATTACCATGTAAATATTATCGGGTAGATTGTTTTTGATAAATTTTCAAAAAATAAATAATAATCAGTGAATTGGGGGAAATACTGATTACTGTAAAAACATAATTTATTTTCATAAATGTTGTTATGTTAAAGGTTAAATTATTTGATAATTTATATTTTAATATAACATAACCATCCATTAATTATTAATAATAAAAATAATTAAATAGGAAACAATAGTTTTCTTGATGGTTGTATCAGATGATCTTCGACAAGTTTTTATGTTTATAAATACTATTTTTATATATGCAATGTGTTTTTATCTTAATAACTCTAATAATTATTACTGAGAAATGGATTTAATGAAATATATTTATTATACATTAAATATAATATTTTCATATAGATTGTTTTTAATTTGAAATGTAGTGAATGGATATAAATTCAGTTTTAATCATACAAATTTTTTTGTCAAAAAACCGGTTTCTGTTTTATTTTAAAAATTTATTAAAAATAAAATTCTACCTATTATAGATATTTCAAAATGTAATATGGATTCAATTTTTCAAATTGTGATTTTTCATATAATATATATTGGTCTGTTTAATGTTTTTGAAATAATGAATAGTAAAAAATGGAAAAATTTGCTACCATACTAAAGGATATAATGGGATTATTTATGGGGTTAACCTAAGATATACATGTCGTAATCCAACATAAATGTACCTAATTATTATTTTGTGAATATATTTCAACATTATATTATAAAAAATTATATTTCATTTCCTTTTGAATATAAATTTACATGAATGTGAGCTTATTTTATTGAAATCATTTAGGTGAATCCATGTGTGCTCCAAAATTCACTTATAAAATGTAACCTTATGTACGCCCTTATTTAAGAAAATGTATAAATCATGATCATAAAATACCTACCCCAAAACCCTAATATATTCCATAACATAATCATATATCTCATTTTATTTTCTTATAACAAATCTCTTAAGTTTTAAGGTCTAAGACAAACTGAGTCTCTCAAATAAGTTGTATAAATCATAATCTTGTTCAATAAATTTTGTTTCATTTTCAACCTTTATAAAAATATTGTATAACTATTTTTTACTATGGTTTTATAAATATACAAAGATTTTATTATGATGATGTCACATTTATTTTCAACTTCTTCTTCATCAAATGGGACAAGAAATTAATCCTCGTGTGTATGTTGGGACAACAATCTCCACATAGTGGTATGATTAATTTTACATCCCCAAAATTCATGGTT
The DNA here is from genome assembly GCA_963277665.1 of Viscum album. Classification (NCBI taxonomy): domain Eukaryota; kingdom Viridiplantae; phylum Streptophyta; class Magnoliopsida; order Santalales; family Viscaceae; genus Viscum; species Viscum album. The sequence continues at coordinate 927,533,209 of OY728133.1, forward strand.
TATTATCCAAATGTATTTAAGGTATAATATTTATATATATTATATAATAATAATTATTTACTAAATAACTATTATATAGGCTTTGTTTGTTCCAACCATAAAAAAATGTTGAAAACATCACTCCTGTGTACTAATAGTCTAACATCTATACGATGTGGTGTACATTATTTATAATCACGACATAATAAAAGTTATGAAAAAAATTATATAATTATTAAATTTTATAAATATTACTTATATTATGGAGCCATGAAAAAAATTCAAGGACCATAAATTATGAAATTTGAATAATCAAGGAAATTAAAATTTTTATCCCATAAAAATGATGATTTTAGTACATAATAATTATAAAAAATTGTTAAAATTATACTAGTGGATCATATATGATATTATATGTCTAAAAAAGTTTTTGGTATATAATTTTACTATATCTAAATTTATTACATCAGATTTTATATTGCTTAAAATTAGATTTAATAATAATGCCATTGTTCATCGTCCTTATATTTTTTAATTGATATAGGATTTAATTTCATTCCCATATTTATGTTTAATGGGATAATATAATCATCAATTTTTGTTTTATATTATTTATAATTCATAATTAATGTTATTTAAAATATAAATGAATATTATTTAGTCCAGTTTCTTTTAATTATAATGTCCCCAAAGTAGTATGTGATTATCGTCTCAAATTTTCTTTTTCAACGAATATATTATTTTAAAAAAATTGTAATTTATTATGATATTTATATACAACCACATTGATTTTTAATATCATGAAAATCATTATATTAATTTAATTTATAGATTAATTTGATAGTATTTTTTTATGGGGTTATTATTAAAATGTTACTAAAGAAACGTGGTTTATACATTCTGTCATAAATTTTTTATTGATATTTTGTATGATTAAATTTTAAATGATCTATATATATCATCTATATAACTCAAATCATATTAATTTTATATTATTAATTTTATATTTTTTTAATATTTTCTCAATTATTTTATAATATTTATCTACTATAAAATAAAAGAATATTTTTTAAAAACACTAACCTTATTTCTACCATTTTTCAATAATATATTTAATTAATATCAATATTATCCATAAAAAATTTCCCAAATGTTTTTTATATTACACGTTGATTTTATAATTTTATTTTATGAAGAATTATTCAATTAATCTAAATATTTAAAATAATTATTCATTCCATTTTATGAATGAATTAATTTTGATTTTTTTCAGAAAATGTGAATGGAATGTTCCTTTTAATGTACAGACCATGGGTGAATTTTCTATCCTTGATGAATTATTTTTATATAATAATAAATTAAATTTTCCTTCGTAATATTAAAATTTATTTTTTTACCTATTACTTTTTAAATTTTTTATTTTAAATAATTTATTACAAAATGAATTGTATGTTTCCCTAAAATATATATCATTGATCACTTATATTTAATTTGATAAAAAAAGTCCTCCAAGATTATTATTAATAAATAAAGATATGAAAAACTCAACATTTTGTATTCTTTTTTCTAGATGTTTTATATTTACGATTTTAAATAATGAAGAAAAAATTATATTTTCGGAAAGTTTATATTTGATGTAATGAAAAAGGTTTTAATGATATTATGTCATTTTAATGAATGTATTTTGATTATGTGACTGGTGAGGCTATTATAGATCTAATATTTTTTATGTAAAGTTTACTTTTATATTAACTAAAAGAGAAAATTGGTTGTTGTCCCTTTCCGTAAATGTAGTACATGGTAGGTTAGTAGAAGACCAATATTCGGTGTAGAAGTTCTCATCCCATTATTGATTTAAGTACACAGGTGAGTCGCCCATGAATAATATCTAATTCCTATCTTATTGTATATCCTTAACATAAAATCACAATGATTATGTTTCATCCCTATTTTATGTACCTATTTAAAACCTGTTGTTTTCTACGGTAATGATCTCATTTATTAAGTTGATTGATTTATCTTGATTCATCAATTGTGAGTACTCATGATTTACTCCACGTTTCATGTTAATGATATATGAATTTCTAGGTATGATTTTAAAATTTTATTCTCATGTCTCCATTCCATTATGCTCTTATTGTCATTTAATCATTATTGATATATCTCATATTAACCCTTATTGAGCTTCATGGCTCATATTTTTTATGTTTATTTTCCCAGATAATATAAAAGGTTATGGGTATTATATCTACATGAATGGTGATAGTTTTGACGAGATAAGTGAGAGTGGATGTAAATCATTTATAAAACATTTTTATATTTAGAGATATTCCTAGAGACAATAAACTATTAAATTTTTTTGTGGAGATCATAATGATATTTAATGGTTATTAATCTCAAATGATGTAATATATATATACATAATTTTTCAATCACACCCACACAAGATAACCCCAAGCCTGTATGATATATATTGATTTCTAAAAATACCCTCACCCCATTGGATTATAAAATATGAGGTATTTAAGCATGGATAAATATTAGATTAACATAAACAAACAACCCATAGTTTTGGGTGGTATTATTACCCCTCTTCCACCGATGAATTAGATCTTTACCATATTGGGAGGTGTTTCGTAAGATGAACACACTTATTTAATTATAAATCATGATATATCTCCCTCGCTGTGATTGTATTTAATCAATGGTTTTTGAGACTCCCTTGAGGTCACCATCCATAACTATTTCTTATAGATCATCACGGTTATATGTGATAATCATAAGAGTCATTCAAAAATGTTGTTTAAAATGTAATAAAATGTTATAGTGTATTATGATTTATCCAATAATGAATATTCATTGAAATATAAATCGCCTTATTTATCTAATGAGGATATGATACTAACTTCATAATTCAGATTATTTAACTATATTAACATCATCAGATGTATGTCATCGATCAGGAAATGGATTTATAAGATCATCATTAGGAAACTTCCATAAAAATGTGGTATGCACATAAGAATGTAGAATGGCTATGCACACCTTACATCACAGATAGACTCCTGATCTCGTCAGTCCTCCAAGTATCCAACAACGGCATGATTAGTTATAATCAGTTGGATATAAGGTTATTTTTTAAAAAAAATTCCACCCAATATCCAAAAAATTTGAGCCTCCGTATATTAATGATATGATTTTGTGATATGAAATAGAGTTAGGTGAACTAAGTTATTATAATGATATGTTATTGTGATTAATTATTCACACTATGTGAAATATACAATATATTGATAATATGTATCCTCTAGTGGATCCTCCTAGACAAGAGAGAGTCACTCATCCCATAAGAGATATATTTTGTCACTCATCTAACTTGGGGCTTGGGTAAAGAGTCTATTTCAATATAGTGGCAAAAAAAATATCACGAATTACCTATATTATTAGAAAATAAATAACATTTAATTTACGACAACCTATTATAACTAATAATAGATCTTTTTACATACACAGGGGAGTTGATGATATCAGGTTTAAAATGTTTCATCCACTCAAGAGTATACAGAAATGATGGTTCTATCAAATATCCATGACACTACCACATTAATTATTTTTATTACGGAATCGAAAGGGGAGTGAAAAGTGTTTTTATCTTAAAATGAAGTCAACTAATAAGGTGTTAGACCATATTAAGGCCCCATATATCCTTGAAAATTTTGGGATTCATAATATTTAATTGCATGGAATATTAGGAAAACATATTATGCACTTTTCATCCTAATGTGGAACAATGATGGGAATAAAATTAATGTTGGAATACTAAATCATCAGGTGTTTTTTGTAGACCCTATAAGGACTTTTTTCATCTCATATAGCAATTTTCATTATTTATCTAAAAAATAATATTATAAATTGTGATGATAGCTTCAATTTTTTTCACCTCCTTTATCATAAACAAAGACATCATAAAACACATAAATTATATGTTCTTCAATTAAATGGTTACAAAAATTTTCTCCTTTTTGTAGGGAATTAATGAAACCTCAAATATGGATCTCATATTAGTGAAACATTCTAAAATAAGTATTTAAAATCATTTTGGTGATTTTCAAAGACAAAAAATCCAATTGACGTACCATATATATTTTTTTTTATTTTTCAAATTTTCAAAAATTCATAGATTATGTGATTTGTTTAATTATTCAAATTTCTCAAACAGTTTATTCATTATAATGAATGATAAAAAGTATATTAGATATGGTTTCATTCACAATAAAACATGTTAAAATAGAGGAACTTTCTCATATGTTCATTCAGTATCTTGTGTTTCCTTACCCAAAACATAAAATGAAATAAACATTTCATGTCAATGATGGAATAAAGTATCAAAATCACCCATTTTTATAACCTATCTTAGTAAGAAAATAGTATTTTTTGGAATAATCATCGATACACTTATTAATATTTTTTTAATTTAATTAATCATCATATATTGGTTAGAGTCTGAATAATTATTTATTAATTAACTCAAAATCACTTTCATGTAGTAGAAAATAATGGATATATGATCACCAATATTTAAATTATTCAAACCTAAATACCATCACAATATATTAATAGTTTAGTAATCCCAATTATTTATTATCTACAATAAACCCTTTTGGATGAAATAGGGATCTACCCAACACCATCAATAAATTGACACATTATTCTCTTAATATTAGATTCCCACAAGGAAAATTTATCATCTATTTATACACTAAAAATGGGTTTTTATATAAAAATATATATCCATTTTACAATTGGTTGATTTAATTAGAATTTTAATTTATATTCCTTCTAATAAGATCATGATATATAATTCAACACCTTTATCATGTAATAAAATATTATAATAAAATGATAATGAGATGTTCAACTTTTATTTCCCATTTATTATCTTTTCAACCCTAATGTGATTGTTCCATTGTTCATTAAACTCATGGGAAGGTTGGTATTCTTCTATATAAATCTCATAGAACTAGTGACTCACCATAACATTTGTAATATAAATCAATTACATTGTCATAATCTTTTCCTAAATAGATTTAAATTTTTATTCATCTCCTTCACATTTTGTATTCAATGAATATTACATGAAATTTGTTTTATTATATCAATATTAAAATTATATAAATCCTCTTTATTTATTGGAATTAAATTATCATTTTTTTAATTAGTAAATATAAACCACAATTATATTATCACAATCAGAATCATTCAAAAGAATTTTCAATTACTCTTTAAGAATTGTGATATTTTTTTAAACAATGATATCTATAACTTCTAATGATTATTATTTCATTATCAATATATGCATGAATTTAGTTAGTGTAAAATGGAAATGTATCTCACAAATTTGAGATGGTATCAAATCATCACAATACTAAAAAAATAGATTAATTGGGAGTATAAAATCGTTGAAATATTTTGGAACATCATTTGTTTTTACACTAATTCTATCAGACTGTTTCTTTTCATTATATTCTCATATGTATGATTTCATTAAGTTTTTCTATTTTATACTCTATAATTTATAAAATTTAATCTTATAATTTTTTTAATATACTATTTTTTTAGATTGTAGGTTGATCTATATAGCATTTGATTTCCTGTATTCTACCCTATGATGTTATATATAACCTAATATGTCTTAATATTGGGTTATTGAATTTAGAAAAAAACCCATTCCTCTACTCTAGATGTATTATATGGTGCCTAGTGAACTTAAAAGTATAGAACCCTGGAAAGTAAAAATTCATCATGATTTTCTTATATTTAAAAAATTAGGATAATTTCTAACCCTTATGATACCCTATTTTTTACCCTATAATTTAAATAAACAATAGGAACATCGAGCACTAAATACTATTTAGGGATCACAACTATATTATTATTTCTTATCTTAATACAAAAATTATAGTATTCCATAAATGATTGGTAAACCTCCTTAAAATAACTTAGATCCTTCTTAAGAACCTCTAATAAACATATAATCATCATTCATAATTTTCAGATACATCAGAAACATCATCCACGAGTTATACATGACATGATATAATAGTTTTGATGTTTACTGATCCATAGAAAGATTCTATAAAAATTCATCTAGTAATTCAACAATAAAAAATTACCATTTTTTCTCCCCACTAACCACTTTATTCAAAATAACCATCAAATAAAAATATGAAGTGATTATTTATCAATAAACACAATCAATTAGGTTCCTTGGCAGTCATGTAATTAATAACCGTGTAAAAAGGGATTCTATAATGAATTATTACATAAAATTTCTCTAATATTACCTGCTGAAATTCTATTTTTTTTTATTTTAATACTTACTTATTTAAGAAAATTCTGTGCATGAAATAATATTCTTTTTTATTATAACCCACATTTCAAGTGGTGAGGTGTAACCCTTCTAGGGCCCAAAGTATTATTGAACATTATAGGACCTGTAGGCATTAGAGGTAATCACACAGATAAGAAAACATTGAACTGCTCCAAAAAACATATGTCATGATATCCGCACTCAACCTTCACAGGGATGGTCGCCTGGAAGTCATATACAAAACTGCACATTCCCAGTACCAGTGGAAATACCACACTATCTCATTCTTCCAATTTTGGTTAGCTTTTATATACTGAATGCTCTTTCCCTGAATCCTTATCTGATGTCTGTTCCTATTTAGTATGACTGGTACATCTACATGATCATGTGGTTCGAAAAACTTGGGGTGACACTAATTCCATAATATGGACTTATATCCTTGAGAGACAACTGTCTCGAATGCCTTAGTTGTTGCAAAATCCTTGCAAGACTCGAGGACCAAACCGGTGGCCAAAAGGATCAAATAGATGAATAGTTATAACTAATATAGTACTAAATAGGATCTGCAATAGAATATATAACAAAACTAGTAAAATACTGCTATTATATAGCTACAGTACTACTATAGTAAATAGAAATAAGTCTCCACCGATATTTGATCTCAGGTCTCTTAGATTCACTTTATCAGAACTTACCAATCGGGTTGAGCCTCATGTGCGTTACATGAAATAATCTCAGAAAACACATCAAAATTTTATGTGTAAGATATTAAAACCCAATTTCACACATCAAAAAATAGATAACCTTTATATTCATATGGTATAAAGAATATATGTTTGATTATAATAAATCATTCTCATGTTTTTTTAAATCTATCATGAAATTAAATATTCAATTAATAATTATAAATATATACACTTTCATCGAATTTTATAAACGTCAAGGAATTCACCAATTTTTTTTATTAATCATGGTAGTTATCAAATTATATTGCGGTAATATTTTTTTTAATAAATTATATAACTCTTATAAAAATCCTCAGTTACATCAGTGATTAAATTACATACATGTTAATATAAATTAAAAACAAATATTAGTATAATAACTAGCCTCATAACATATATATTGAATTATAGTAAAGGAAATTTCTTAGTCAACCTATAACACTCATTTCATAAAATCAATGAATGTGATGAATTAATTTCTCTTGTCTTTTAATCATCAGTGATTATAATTTTTTATAATTTTTTCTTCAATTTTTTTCAATTTTCTTCTTTACCTATGACATAAAACTAAATATGTTGATGAATTAATTTTTTTATCCTTATTTACACTTTCTATGATTGAATACCCATTAATAATTTAAAAAAATGTCTAGAATCATTATTTATTACATATATATTTTATTTATACATCAGGTTTTCACATTAACTTAGAGCCTCATTATCAAGGATATATTCCTCGAAAATAACTTTTTTCTCATTTATAACTACAAAAAAAAATTCATTTATCCATATTATAATCCATTTGAAAATTTAATAGATAAACTATTAGGCACTCATTCTTATCATGGTCATGTTCGTTACACTGTTGACATGATTCACTGGTAGCCTAATCAATATATGAGTTTCCTACTTTTACCATCTAATTATTATTCCCATTGACACTATTTGCATCCTTCTATTTTATTATATTCATAATGTCCTTCTCTATATAATAATACTATTAAAATCCACCAAATATATCCTCTATAAAACTAAGTCTGACGTGTGTTTGTATATTAGTTAATTTTTCTACCATGATAACATTTCATTAAAAATCATTGTTATTCAACTCAATAATGATACCCCATGAATAATTATTCTTCATTAAATAATTTATATTAAACTAGGATCAATCATCCTTAAATATAATCATCACATAATACTGGTAGAAGGATTTAAAGCATTGGTATTCTATATGACATATAAATCATTCATGATTCTTTCTACTTTCCTTTCTCAACATGTTATTGAACATTTTTAATGTGGATTTCTCTTCCTAACTCATTTATACATTAAATTTATTTGAATTATCATCTATTAGTTTCTCATTTGTCCAAAACTTGATTACAATTTATTTTTTATCCTATACTATTAGAAATAAATTATTTAAAATCAATGTAATTAGTAATATATGTTACCTGTCTATTGGGACTCTACCACTCACTATCTTGAGATGATATATTTTTAACCTTAAAAATATGATTGAAGTCTCTATAAATATTACTAATCAAATTTAATATTTCTAGTAATATTGATAATTTCATATACCTATTTTATTATTTCAAATATAATTTTTGTTCAACAGATCTCATCAGTTATTCCTACTCAACAACTCATAGTTTTTATTTTCTGATATCATGAATGACTATCACATATTTCTAAATATAAATCGTTCATTCTCAATAATTATATCATTTTATTTTATCTATTTCAACCTATCCTTCTTGAGTTTTGTGTTATTCTTAGTAAAAGTGTCATACTCATCCTTCATCCTATATTCTACCTTTTTCTATTATCCTTCATCGCCTGTTCATGAAAATTTTAATACTTTTACATAAGGATGCATAAGATTAAATTGAGATTATGAATTAATGAATTATGATAATTCATTTTTATCCATATTAATCATAAATTTTAATATTTTATTTAAGAATTTTATTTTTCATTATATGTACACATTTCCATGTTCACCTTTGACTTCATATTCATCTAATGAAGATACCTCATCCTTTTACATCGGGAAATTTATAGAAAAAAATATTATTCCATTATATTTGTAAAACTTATGAGGTTTCCTTTTTTCATTTATTTATTGGTCCCATGCTATAACATATTTGAAATAATAGAAACAATTTAATTGATATAACCATCACCATCCTCATTATCCAAAAAACATTATTATGTAGCATCATTTTCTATAATTTTAACATTTCATAGAACTTCAATGGTAATATCATCTATTACAATCGCTTTAAATAATAAGGATAATTACATTGGATAATATACTAAGATATTTTTTAAGTCAACCAATAAATTTTCTCATGTATGTTAATAACATAAAATATCATGAATAATACTATCTAGAAAATTTCACATTATCTTATTGAAAATAGAATATTCTTTATATTGCAATCAAATACTTCGATATTGCAGAGAAACTCATTGACTCATGTTATATTCATTTCAATATTTTTATCATCATTAATTTTATGATAGTCAACATTTATTCCAAAACATACCATTTTCTTATATTTATTTTTTCATTTTCTCATAAATAATATATAATGTTCATGTACATTTTATTGAATGTTTGAGATACTCTTCTCATGGTATAGACAATTTTTAAAATAGATTTTGAAATTATCTTTTATACCATTACATTCAAATCAATATTTCACTTATTTGAAACATTTATATACTATACCGTAGTTGTTGGTTGAATTCCAGGTAATGTAGTTTTACTTACTTCAAGGATTATTGATTGGATAGAGAGTACCATCGTATTCCACTAGTATTTGATGTTAATTTAAATGATATAAGAGCCATAATCACTACTAAAATAATTTAAAATCACAATTCTAAACAATAGTTTGAAGTTTTATAGGGAACCATGAATATCTCTGGAACAAAATGTAGATCCCATGTTTCTTAGCTACCAATATGAGAACATTAGGGTGAATCAACGGTAAAAATTTAATAATTTATTTATTTTAATTCATTATCTTGAAAAATAAAAATCATCATTACATTATTCCTTATTTTTTCCACGTTAACCAAATACAGTAGGGAATAAAATAAATACAAACACATATTTTTACAATGGTTGATCTTAAAATCCAAATCCATATAGAGGCTGGTCTATGTACAAAAAATGGGATTTAATAATATAAACCATTTTGGTTATATCATGTTTACCCAATATCATATAATTATAGTGGACCACTATGCCCATGTTTTTATCTTCCCATATGATATATACATATTCTCACTACCTATTATATTGATGTTTATACAATAAAAAAATATCTATAATTAAAATCGATTTCTTCATCACCACTACAAACAGATCATCAATCTCATTCATCCTTAAAAAAATTATCATTTTATCTATTGTCTTATTTTATTATTGAATTTGATGATCATGATAATGTTAATTATATTGTCCCAGTATTCATCATACCCTTAATTAATATATTATTCCTATTTTTCTCTTGTTATCTGGAAAAAAAATTTCTTCTTTTTTAAAGCCCATACCATTATCCCCTAAATTTATCTCTTCAATATATTAGTTTATCAGGTTCACATATTCTTATCATGAATACTAAAAATTTCTCTTTATTCAATGATTTATATATTAATAAAAATATTTTCTTAGAATTATTTCCATATTAAAATTGTGAAATTACTTTATATTACTTGATTTTTAAATTCTCCTAATATTTTAATGGGTCTAAGAAATTTATAATTTTATTATCTTAATCCAGGTCAATAAAAACATTGAATCATCCACATTAATACATAATATATTTTTATTCATTAAGTCTTGAAAAAATAGATTACTTTTTGTCATTTTTAATTCCTCGTGAATGTATACATGATAAAATTCATAGTAAAAAAACTTTTGTGGCTAATGTAATAGATCTCTCAATTCACTGTCATCTAGAATAAAAAATATTTTAGATTAATTTTTATGTTTAAATCAATGAAGATTAGTGAAATATCATATGGTTTTTCTAATTTTATTATAATTTTTATTCTGATTTTATTCACATATTTCTCATATTATTGTGTTATCATACTATTTAATTATAAATATAATAAAAGGAGTATATTACTTCCCTCAGATAATAATCTATTTAAAAATAGTTTTAGTTGAACTCTATGGATTTCCATAGGGTTTTTTGTACTATATTTTATCGTAAATTTCAACAAGTTATTGTACCCTATGTTGTCTCTGTGTGTAAGATCCCAAGTAAGTAATGAATTATAGATATTTTCATCTATGTCTATTAATGAATTATATAGTGTTTTAGAGGCATAAAATTAGAATAAATCCAATCTTAAGCATGGAATATAGTAATATTTTTAAAAGATTGTTTTACTGCCTTTTGAGGGCAAACCATCTTTTAAATCCATATTTTGAAAATTTTATAAGATTTATTTTTCAAAATAAACTTATTCTTTATGATTGGGACATAAAAATTTACTTTTTGTGAATTTTTTGTATTTTTCCGATAAAGTTCATTTTTTAATGAATAGTGAAAAATGTTGTATTTTAATTCAAAACAAATTTTTAATATAACTTATTTATACGATTAGATTATACTTTGAATTGGTTTTAAAGTTCAATTACAATATATTTTTACCATTTAATCCAATATTGGTCTTTGTAATTAATTTCACTTTGAAATTGGACTTAAACTAGTGTCAATATTTTGATACTTATTGTTTCATAAAAACATGCTATTTGCTCTGACAGCGGGAATTAATTATTAAATTAATTATTGAAAATTATATGTATTGAATTTTTTAAAATAGACATCATTTTTGAATTTGGAATATCAAATATAGATTAAGGTAAAGTTTTTGTTTTTTTCTGGAAAACTTCAATTTTTGATGAATAGTGAAACCACTAAGTGGTACTTATAAAAACTGATTTTTTGTTTAAATGAAATTTTACCACCTCTGTGGTTTGAATTTCCAAAATCCGACATACATGGTTGTCATTAAGATGTAAAATGTGATTCAATGGGATTAAAATAATTTTTTGGTGAATAGTAACTTTTAAGTTTTTAATCGCGATTAGAGGTAATTAGTATAATTTAAGGTAAGAATAATGTTTTAATAATATGAGATGATCTTGACACATGTCCTAGCCTTATTGGATGTGTCATTTCCGATCAATACAATCCATGGGTCAACTTGGGGACCCCATGGAGCCACATTGGTTGCAAAATGACATTAATATCTTTTTATTTAATGTTAAAATTAAAATGACAAAAACATGAGTTTTTTTCTAAATCAATTTGTAAATGGGGTTATAGAAGTCATATTTTTTACTATAAATAATAATTTGAACTATAAAAGGATTTCCTACATCACAGTATTTTTTATATAATTTTAAAACATTATATAAATTAAATTATTTATGACATCAAGATGATGCAGCGATTACCTCATTATTTAACGATTTAAATAAAATGAAAAGATAATGTAACATCTAAGACCTACAATTGTCAAAAACCTATTGTATGGGTATATTTCGAACCCTTATCACCTTATCCTCGAAATATATCAATGTGGGACCTTTTAAATCCGAAACTCATTTTAAAATAATGTAACATTTCTTTACTTTCCAAGAGTGCCCCTCCTCTACTCTTATAAAAGGCCCCCACCTATACCTCCATACCCACACTTCCAAAGCCTTTGGCTCATCCAAACCCGTCCCATTTTGTCTCTCCACATCCCTCTATAACTCTTAGAAGCCTCACTTTGGCATAAGTCTTCCCAAGGAAGCCTTTGAGCTCAAATCAAAAAGAGTTATCTGATTTAAAGGTAGTGTCTTCTCTTGTGTTCTTATGTTTTATTTTGCCACTTCAACCCCCTAAACACTTTTTATTCATTTATTTTGTAACAACAACAGTATATTCCATATACTAGAATGTTGTTATAATAACTATTCTAGCTACACTTACACACACCTACATCTAATGGTTAAAGAACATACTGTTTCCGTGGATGGCGAATTTCTGCCTCACGAAATAATGATTGTTCAACACTCATATATCACCTTCAAAAGTGTCCATTAAGATGTCACTATATTTATATATTATATATTATATGTTTATGTTTTACTTAAGATTCTTTATTTTTCATTTATGGCATATCTCTATGGTTACCATTATGAGTAAACACGTTGTCTTCATTTTAGGAAGTGCGGACTACCGCCCCATCAAAGTGATTTGTTTCGTTAATACCATATGTGGTACATATAAAGGATATATTTAATGATATTATATATGATAACATAATGTAATTAAAATACTATTATGTATCATTATGTTTTAATTCCATAAAATACGTAATAGAAATGAAAGTAGCGTTCATGCGTACGTACGGGTTACCGTCTACATGAACGGTGCATTTCATTTCTTACCTCTAAACGTTGTGTAATATTATAAATGAATGTATATACTAGATATATATGATATATATGATATATACATCATGAGTATAACTTTGTATATAATGGATACATGAACAACTTGTAATTATAAAGAGCATATTTTGACTCAAGTACCAATGATCATTAAAACAAACGTTATTAACTAAAATAATTACATAGTGTTCATGAAATGATAATAAGTGATATAAAAGGAATAATGAACTTGAAAAAGGTTCATATTCAAGTAGAAATTAAGTCAATTTTATTATTCAGGAGATTAAAGAACGATCAAGTCATGTCAGATACGAGGTATAGGACTTCGTCTCAATCTCGATTCATTGAGGAATATTTCATTTTATACACCACTTTCTTTTATACGGTGTATAAACCCCTTTGAATTTTACGTCTATCCAAAAGGAATCATTTTTATACGAAGCATTTTACTAAATGACAAAAGGGAATGTTTTTTCGTACGTATGTGGCGACAACGACTTCTACGCCGCCGTGACCATTATTTGAGTTTCGGCTTCCTCTACAAGCCATACCTTTTTTTAAAAAGAAAAATAAATACCATGTTTTAATTTTCTTTTATTTTGGTATTGAAAATCGTTTTGATAACGTTTTTATTATATCAATGTTGTGTATTGGTATCTTGGGATTGAGATGTAGAAATGTTATGTTTCCATTATGCATGTTTTATGTGATACAGTTTTGTTATGGTTCATGGGAATTGTTATGAAGACGGGTGGTTTCGTGATAAACTAAGGGCGGGTGAGCCCGATATAGCTCTCCATTGCATTGGGTAATGCGAAGGATTGAAACTTTAAGGTTTCTCCGAAGAGATTTAGGGAATATACTGTGATGGGTATTCCAAACATAACCAAGAGGGTTACTCCCTACCTAATAATGTTATGAATACCTCAAGTTACCTTTATGTCTTATGATTTCTATGATTTATTCATGTTTTGATGAGTAATGTTAAAGTGCTTATGTTTTATGAGCAGAGTATGATTTCATTAATTCTTATGTATACATGTACTCATGTTTCCTTTCCATATTTTTATAACCCTCACTGATCTTTTTATGCTCATCACATGTTTTTGAAATGTTTTTCACAGGTCAAGGGAAAGGTATATGATATGATGATAGTGTCAAGGAAGTGTCAAGAAAGAATCCATTTTTTATTTTAAATATGTTTCCATTGATGGGAAAAATGAATACTATTTTTTATGTAACCACTTTCCTTAAATGTGGAATGTAATATGATCTAATTCTCTAAAACTCTAAACCTGAAAAGATCCTCAATTTGAATTATTCATTTAATTCAATATTAAGTAAGGTTTAATGCAGGGGCCTTATAGTTGGTATCGGAGGTCGGTTTAGATAACTTTAGGAGTTAGAATTATATTAAATGATTATCCAAAAATATTTTTTTATGGTCAAATTGAAATGATATAGCATTTTAAGTTTACCATGTTGCTTCATCTAAGACATATTTTCTCAGAATGGTTTTCCGCAGAGGAAACAGGGAAGCAGTGCTAGGAAGGCATACAGAAGGAAATAACCTTCCGAATCAGCATCCTGAGATGGTTGGAATTGGAACTGAATAGTTTGTTGCAGTAATGGCGCAGTTGACTCAAGCGATAAATGGTGGTGGTACCCATGCACGAGATCAGCCAGATCAACCGCATAGGAACATGTCAGTGGTGGAACATTTCATGAGGCAACATCCCCCATCATTTAGAGGATCATTTGACCATGTTCTAGCTGAAGGGTGGATTAAAGCACTAGAGAATATTTTCGATGTCATGGGGTTTTTAGACAATCAAAAGTTTAGTCTTTCTATTTACCATTTGGAGGGTTAAGCGTATTAGTGGTGGTCTATGGTTAGAAATATCAGGGACGCTGATGAGACTGATACTCTCGACTGAGATGAATTAAAAGGTATGTTTCATGAGAAGTATTTTCCTAAGGATATTCGACTTAGGATGGAAAAGAAATTCATGGAATTGAGGAAAGAGGAAGACTCAGTGGCTGCCTATGAAGAAAGGTTCACTCGATTGGCAAGATATGCTCCAAATTTTATCTGAGACCTTGATAGTAAAATCAATCATTTTTACTCAGAATTAATGCCAAAATATCGAAGGGCTTTAGCTTCTCGTGAGTTCACAAGTTATGAAAATCTTGTTCGATGTGATGAGAAGGTTGAAATGGAGTTTTCCGATGATCAAGTGTTCTATAACAACCAGCAGAAGAAGAGACCGAGGTGGCAGGATAAAGGGATTAATTCTTCAAAAAGGTCTGATGGTAAGAAAACTAAGTTTCCAGTTTGTGATAAATGTGGGAAAAGGCATGCTGGGGAATGTCTTCTGAATTTTGAAAAGTTCTACCGATGTGGTAATATGGGACATAAGGCTCGTGATTGCACAAAAAAAGATCAAAGTGATGGTAATTCCAAATTTGATTTACAGTTAGTGAAATGTTTTAAGTGCAATGAGATCTGTCACTATGCAAACGAGTGTCCGACAAAGAGCTCGAGTGATGGGAAGCAGGTAGACTACAAGTAGAAAGGGGTGGTGAAATCCATTGCAACTACTTCAGTAGATGTCGGGCCATCAAATGAAGTTGTATCAAGTACTTTGTTTGTTTTTTCAGATTATGCCAGTGTGTTGTTTGATTCGGGGTCTACACATTCTTTCATCTCTGAAACCTTTTCTAGTAAAATGGGAATACCATCTCAAAAAATGACTCATGAACTTGTGGTAAAAACACCTGGGGGAAATGTTGAGGCAAAAAGAATTTATAAGAATCTTCCTATCCTTATCCGTTGAAAGAACCTACTTGCGAACCTTGTTGTTTTTCCTCTAGTAGATTTGATATTATTGTGGGTATGGATTGGATCTCTATTTACCATTCTAAAATTGACTGTAGAGCTAAAGAAGTTTCTTTTCCGAAATACTTTAAGTTTGTTTACATGAATGAACCCTTATTTTTGATAACTTATCAAGAGGCCTTGAAACTTGTAAAAGATGGAAATGAATGTTACCTTGCACACATTGTTGAAAACAAAGGAACTTTTCATATTAATGATGTGCCAGTGGTAAATGAGTTTCCTGATGTTTTTTTTTGATGAGTTGCCTGGAATAATACCAGATCGGGAAGATGAGTTTACTGTTGACTTGGTTCCTGATGCTTAGCCAATTTCAAAACCCCCTTATCGAATGGATCAAATTGAAATTTTAGAGTTGAAGGAGCAATTTCAATATTTATTAGAGAAAGGTTTAATTCAACATAGTACATCACCATGGGGTGCTTCTGTTTTATTTGATAAAAAGAAAGATGGTTCTATGAGAATTTTCATTGATTATAGAGCCTTGAATAACATCACTGTTAAGAAAAATATCCTTTTCCACATATCGATGATTTTTTTTATCAGCTCCAGGGAGATGAGTATTTTTCAATGATTGACCTGAGATCGGGGTACCATCAGTTGAAGGTAAAGGAATCATATGTTCTGAATACTATGTTTCGTACAAGATATGGCCATTATGAATTTGTAGTAATGCCTTTTGGTCTAACCAATGCACCTTCTGTATTCATGGAATTAATGAATTGAATTTTCCATGAGTTCTTGGATAATTTTGTGGTTGTTTTCATTGATGATATTTGTGTGTTTTCTAAAATTAAAAAAGAGCATGAATGACATTTAAGGGTAATTTTTCAAACCTTGAAAGAAAAGAAATTGTATGGGAAATTCAGCAAGTGTGAGTTTTGGTTGCAACAAATTTCATTCCTTGGTCATATTGTTTCAAAAGATGGCATAACTGTTGATCCTACTAAAACAAAAGTTTTTGAAGAATGGCCGAGACCCACAAATGTAACCAAGATCCATAGTTTTCTTGGTTTGGCAGGTTACTATCGAATTTTTGTTGAAAATTTTTCATGATTATCTAGTCCAATGACTATGCTAACTCGGATGGGTGTTAAGTTTATCTCGACAAAAGAATGTGATGATTGTTTTCACAAATATAAAAGAATATTGGTGAATGCTCCAGTTTTGTAACTACCTTCCAGGAATGGTGAGTTTTTTATATACATAGATTTTTCATTGAAAGGACTTGGTTGCATCCTAATGCAGAATGATCAGGTAATTTCTTATGCTTCATGACAGTTGAAAACTCATGAGGTAAATTACCCTACACATGATTTGGAATTAGCTGCTGTTTTTTTTCTTTAAAAATTTAGAGGCATCATTTGTATGGAGTAAAGTATGAAATATATACGGATCACAAAAGTTTAAAGTATATATTCACTCAGAAAAAGTTGAACATGAGAAAAAGGAGATGGTTGGAATTGATCAATGATTATGATTGTACAATTCATTACCATCCGGGAAAATAAAATAAATTGGCTGATGCTTTGATTCAGAAATTTAATGTTTCATTAACCATGCTATATTTGGAACATGATCCTTTAGTTTTTGATTTGATGAACTTTGTCATAGATGTTTTTTGTGCAGGAAGTTCTTCTGTTTTGTTTCAGGTATCAGTGAGATCATCTCTGTCAAACAGAATCAAGACAGTGAGTTGCCGAAAAAGTTAGTGCTGGTTCAGAAGGGTAAGTTGCATAAATTCAACATTGATAATGATTGTGTTTTGGGATTTGGGAAGAGATTGTGTGTGCCTTATGATTCACAGTTGAAGAGAGAGTTTTTATGTGAAGCTCATAGTTCTCCATTTTCAGTTCATCCTGGCAGTACTATGATGCATAGAGATCTTCAGGAGTATTACTGGTGGGACGGAATGAAAAGAGATATTGCTGATTTTACTGTGAAGTGTTTGACTTTGAATAGGTTAAAGCAGAGCAGCAGTTACCGAAAGGGATGCTTCAGCCTTTACCAGTTCTAGAGTGGAAATGGGAGAATATATCCATGGACTTTGTTGTGGGATTACCGAAGACATCTCGAGGTAATAATACAATCTAGGTTATTTTTGATCGCCTGACCAAATCTTCTCATTTCCTTGCTATAAAAGATACTTTTTACCTAGATCAACTTTCCCGTTTGCATCTTAAAGTGATAGTCAGGTTACATGGAGTTCCTCTCTCCATTGTATCTGACCGTGATCCCATGTTCACTTATAACTTTTGGAAAGGCCTTCAGAAGTCATTGGGTACTGAATTAAATTTTAGTACAGCTTTTTATCCTCAGTCAGAAGGGTAGTCAGAATGAACGATCCAGACTTTGGAGGATATGCTACGTTCTTGTTCGATGGATTATCAGAGAAGTTGGGACCAATATCTTTCTTTGGTTGAATTTTCTTATAATAACAGTTTTCATTCCAGTATTCAGATGGCACCATTTCAGGAATTATATGGGAAGCGGTGTCGAACTCCAGCTTTCTGGGATGAAGTGGGAGAAAGGAAGTTGATGGGACTAGAATTGGTAGAAGAGTTGGCAGAAAAAGTTCAGCTGATACAGAAACACATGAGAACAGCTCAGAGTAGGAAGAAGATTTATGCGGACAATAGGAGGAAGGATCTCTCTTTTGAGGTAGGTGATCATGTTTTTCTCAAAGTATCACCATGGAAAAGTGTTATGGGATTTGGTAAGAAAGGAAAGTTGAGTCCAAAGTTCATTGGACCATATGCATTTTTGGAGAGATTTGGATCAGTTGCATACCGAGTGGATTTACCTCCGAGTTTATCTCAGGTACACAATGTTTTTCATGTTTCTATGTTGAGAAAGTATATGCCCGATCCATCTCATGTTTTGAGTCTAGAGGTAGTTCAGCTGGAAGAGAACCTATCTTATGAGGAACAACCGGACCAGATTCTTGACCACAGGGAGAAAGTGTTATCGAATAAGGTGATTCATCAGGTAATGGTTTTCTGAAAAAACCACATGATTGAAGTTGCAACATGGGAATTTGAAAATGCAATGAGGGATAAATACCCCCACTTATTCGATAAGTAAATGAATTACGGGGAAGAACTTTTCTAAATTGGGGAAGGATGTAACATCCCAAGTAAGTAATGAATAATAGATATTTTTATCTATGTTTATTAATTAATTAGATTGTGTTTAAGAGGCTTAAAATGAGAATAAATCCAATCGTAAGCATGGAATACACTAATATTTTTAAAAGATTGTTTTACTACCTTTTGATGAAAAACCATCTTTTAAATCTATATTTTGACAATTTTATAAGCACTATTGTCAAAATAAACTTATTCTTGACGATTGGGACATAAAAATTTACTTTGTGTGAATTTTTGGTATTTTTCCGACAAAGTTCATTTTTTTAATGAATAGTGAAAAATGTTGTATTTAAATTCAAAACCTCTTTTTAATATATTTTATTTATATGATTAGATTATATTTTGAATTGGTCTTAATGTTCAATTAGAATATATTTTTACCATTTAATCCAATAGTGGTTGTTGGAATTAAATTTACTATGAAATTGGACTTAAACTAGTGTCAATCTTTTGATACTTATTATTTCATAAAAACACGCTATTTGCTCTGACAGCGGGAATTAATTATTAAATTAATTAATGAAAATTATATGTTTTAAATTTTTTAAAATATTCATCATTTTTGAATTCGGAATATCAAATATATCTTAGGGTGAAGTTTTGGTTTTTTTCTAGAAAATCTCAATTTTTGATGAATAGTGAAACCACTAAGTGATACTTATAAAAACTGATTTTTTGTTTAAATGAAATTTTACCACCTTTGTGGTTTGAATTTCAAAAATCCGACATACATGGTTTTCATTAAGAAGTAAAATGTGGTTCAATGGGATTAAATTATTTTTTTTGGTGAATAGTATCTATTAAGTTTTTAATCGTGATTAGAGGTAATTAGTGTAATTTAAGGTAAGAATAATGTTTTAATAATATGTGATGAGCTTTACACATGTCCTAACCTTATTGGATGTTTCATGTCAGACCAATAAAATCCATGGGTAAACTTGGGGACCCCATGGAGCCACTTTGGTAGGAAAATGACATTATTATCATTTTATTTAATGTTAAAATTAAAATGACACAAACATGAGTTGTTTTACTAAGACAATTTTTAAATGGGGTTATACAAGTCAGATTCTTGACTATAAATAATAATTGGAAAGATAAAACGATTTCCTACATTATAGTAGTTTTTTTATTATTTTTAGACATTAAATAAATTAAATTATTTATGACATCAGGATGATGCAGTGATTACCTCATTATTTAAGGATTTAAATAAAATGAAAAGATAATGTAAAATCTATGACCTAAACTTGTCAAAAACCTATTTTAAGGTTATATATCTTACCCTTATCACCTTATACTAGAATTATTTCAATGTGGGACCTTTTAAATCCGAAACTCATTTTAAAATAATGTAACATTTCTTTACCTACCAAGAGTGCCCCTCCCCTCCGCTTATAAAAGTCCCCCACCTCTACCTCCTTACCCACACTTCCAAAGCCTTTGGATCGGCCAACCCATTCCCATTTTGTCTCTCCACAT
Organism: Viscum album; assembly: GCA_963277665.1. Lineage (NCBI taxonomy): Eukaryota > Viridiplantae > Streptophyta > Magnoliopsida > Santalales > Viscaceae > Viscum > Viscum album. The sequence goes on from OY728133.1 coordinate 927,554,288, forward strand.
CCCTATCTAAATCCTAGAGGCTTCACTTTGGGCAGAAGTTTTCCCAAGGAAGCCTTTGAGCTCAAATTAAAAAGAGTTACCCGATTTAAAGGTAGTGTCTTCTCTTGTGTTCTTATGTTTTATTTTGCTTCTACAACCCCCTAACTATTTTTATTCATTTCTTTTGTAAAAAAACCAGTATCTTCCATATACTAGGATGTTGTTATAATAAGGATTCAAGGTACACTTACACACACCTACATCTAATGGTTAAAGAACATACTGTTTCCGTGGATGGCGAATTTCTGCCTCACGAAACGATGATTGTTCAACACTCATATATCACCTTTAATGGTGTCCATTAAGATGTCACTATATTTATATATTATAAATTATATGTTTATCTTTTACTAAATCTTCTGTATTTTTCATTTATGGCATATCATTTTGGTTACCACTATGAGTAAACGTGATATCTTTAATTTAGGAAGTGCGGACTACCGCCCCCTCAAAGTGATTTGATTCGTTAATCCCATATGTGGTACGTATAAAGGATATATTTAAAGATATTATATATGATAACATACTGTAATTAAAATACTATTATGTATCATTATGTTTTAATTCCATAAAATATGAAATAGAAATGAAATTAGTGTTCATGCGTACGTACGGCTTACCGTCTCCATGAACGGTGCATTTCATTTCTTACCTCTAAACGTTGTGTAATATTATAAATGCATGTATATACTGGATATATATGATATATATGATATATAGATCATGATATAACTCTGGATATAATGGATACATGAACAAATTGTAATTATAAAGAGCATATTTTGACTCAAGTACCAATGATCGTTAAAACGACCGTTATTAACTAAAATAATTACATAGTGTTCATGACATGGTAATAAGTGGTATAAAAGGAATAATGAACTTGAAAAATGTTCTTAAGAAAGTAGAAATTTACTCATGTTTATTATTCATGAGATTAAAGAACGATCAAGTCAATTCGGATACGAGGTATGCGACTTCGTCTCAATCTCCTTTGATTGAGGGATATTTCATTTTATACACAACTTTCTTTTATACAGTGTATAAACCCCTTTCACTTTTATGTATATCCAACAGGAATCTTTTTTATACGAAGCATTTTACTAAACGACAAAAGGGAATGTTTTTTTGTACGTATGTGGCGACAACGACTTCTCTGCCGCCGTGACTATTATTTGAGTTTCGGCTTCCTCTACAAGCCATACCATTTTTTGAAAAGAAAAATAAATACCATGTTTTACTTTTTTTTATTTTGGTATTTAAAATGGTTTTCATGACGTTTTTATTATATCAATGTGTTGTATAGATATCTTGTGATTGAAATGTGGAAATGTTATTTTTCCTTTATGCATGTTTTATGTGATACGATTATGTTATGGTTCTTGGGAATTGTTATGAAGACAGGTGGTTCCTTGATAAACTAAGGGCGGGTGAGCCCAATATAGATCTCCAATGCATTGGGTAACGCGAATTAGTGAAATGTTAAGGTTTCTCTGAAGAGATTTAGGGAATATACTGTGATGGGTATTCCAAACGTAACCAAGAGGGTTACTCCCTACGTAAGAAAGGTATGAATTCCTCAAGTTACCTTTTTGTATTATGATTTCTATGATTTATTCCTGATTTTATGAGGTATGTTAAAGTGCTTGTGTTTTATGAGTAGAGTATGATTTCATTAATTCTTATGTATACGTGTACTCATGTTTCCTTTCCATATTTTTATAACCCTTACTAAGGTTTTTATGCTCATCCCATGTTTTTGAAATGTTTTTCACAGGTCAAGGGAATGGTACATGATATAATGATAGTGTCAAGGAAGTGTCAAGAAAGAATCCATGGTTTATTTTAAAGATGTTTCCATTGATGGAAAAAATGAATACTATCTTTTATGTAACCACTTTTCTTAAATGTGTAATGTAATATGATCTAATTCTCTAAATCTTTAAACCTGATAAGATCCTTAATGTGAATTATTCATTTAATTCAATATTAAGTAAGGTTTAATGTCAGGGCCTTATACTGTGTACCTAAAAATGGTATGTTTATGATATCCAAATATAGGGTTTTAGTACGATATGATGATCTATGTGACCTACAATGTCTCAATATAGAGTTCATAAAATTTAAAACAAATAAAATGATATGCTCGATATCTACCTTATGAAGTCATGTGAATCCTATCAAGTTCATCATTACACATTTTATAGGGTACATGGATAACAATTTCTCAAATGCCTTAGTTTTGATGAATAATAGTCATTGTGTTATACCATAAAATGTTAGTGAAAATTATGATGATTAAAATCATCCTAGTACATAGGGTGTAAAACATTTACATCTTTTGTTACCTTTTTACATTATTTCTATTAATTATTAATTAATCATATAATGAAAGAAACTATATAAGAACCTTGTAAAACCCCTTCAATAAAATGTGAATAATCAAAAATCATATTCTTGTTCTTCAAAACCTTATGCATGTTTTCCCATTACTTGATACATTAGTTTTAATGTTCATGGATTTATGGAAATATTAATTCCAATGGTTCATAGAAATTATTCCATTAATAGTTTTTCTTCAATACGCCCACCATATTTTTTAATCCAAAAAATATTTCAATCTATTATTGAAATTGTTTCTTCGTATTTCAAAAATATTCTTTTGTTTATTTTAATTTCATCTCCACATTCATAACATATATTATGTTGTAAAATTGAAATTATCTATAATAGTACCACAATTTCAATATTGGAAATTATTTTATGGAATTAATATTGGTAATAACTCACTCATCTCAACAATACACACTAAATTTAGTTCTCCAAACCTTATGGATGATAAAAATAAATGATATTCAGGAATATATTATAGTGAATCACAACATCATGATGAAATTTATAATCTATATATAAATCACCTATCTTAGAGATTTTCATTGTGTATTTTGGCGATGACTTGATCAAACTACATGAATGAATGAATACAATACCATTTTGGATTATTGTTTATCTAGAATATTTACTATAGTATATGATATTAAAATAAAAAATCAATGGATTATTTTTCTTTTAAAACATACATAAAATATGGTTGAATCTTTATGGGATGCACAAGGGACTCCACCCACTTCAAAGATGACTAACATCTATTACATTCCATAGTACAACGTTGGAGAGTGGAATGAAATCCAAGATAATGAGGTTTAAAAATTCTATGTCTAGATGATAATGATATCATTCAAATTAGGATACTTCAATACCAAGGGTAAACTAAATTATTTAGTTTTCACCCAAATTCCACTTATAAATCCTTAGGTGGGGTGATCTGTTTTAATTCATTATAATAATTGATGCATTTTAAATTATAAAATGGGTTGGGAGGAAGATCCCTTTCTAGAACTCAGGACCTTATTAACTATAAAATAACTTTTTCATCCATCATTGGGTGGATTAAGAACTCCCCACTAAAGGGGATTCTCAAAATATAAACAGATGTAATATAGATATCCCAAAATACAAGAATTTATTTTATGAATTATATATAAACTAGTTTGTGAAAAAGGAATCAAGTTGACTAAACAAAAAATGAAAAAATGTAGAATATTTTTATTTTTAAATGGCTACTTTAACTTAATCATTGTATTTACATGTTTAAATACGAGTAACTAAATAATGAAATACATGCCAAAAAATTCTCATAAATAAAATTTATTGATCAATTCATAAGAAAAAAAATTCAATATTTTGATTGATACGAATGCAATCATATAAGAATAAGATTAATTATTGTTTGAAAGGGCCATTATTCAATAAAAATATTTTTTGTATATATTTAATTTTATTTTAAAATATAAATATATTATTTTTTAAATTTTAATTTGATAAAAATAATTTATTTCTATTATCATCATATCAATTTTAATTTATGGAGATTCTAGTTTTTTTATGAAATATATGATTTTTTAATGAGTAGAGAAAAAACCAATTTTTTAAATAAGGGATTATTTATGGAATTATAATGTTATAATAATGAATTAAAATTTCGTACAACAACTCACTCAAAATTGATATTAAATAAATATTAAAAATTATTTAAAAATATTAATATTAATATTAAAATTTATATTTTAAAATTTGAAAACATAAGTAATTTATTTATTCAAATATAAAAGGTAATTTATACTTTGATTTTAAAATTATATTCATTATGTTTGTTACATTTTTTTAACAAAATATGAATTTTTATGTTCAAAAATTTGAAGAATTATTAATATTATATAACTATATATTATAGTGCGATGTTATTTTAATAATATTTGGTAATTTTTCTGTCAAAATTTTAAAAGATTAATTTCTACGAAAATAAGTATTCGATACATGACATATTTAAATATTAAAATTGAATTAAAATCCATATTAACTTTTTTAAGATAAAATAATTATTAATTCATCATATCAAAATTATCATAGGATAATTTTTTCATAGTTTTCTGAGAGGTTCTGTTTTATATGTATAGTGAAAATTACTACATTAATTCAAATCAGATGTTCTGTTAAAATAATTTAGAATTTTCCATTTTATTGGAAAATTGTTTTAACATAAAAACTCATTGAATAATATAATTAATAATATATTTTATTTTATTTTAATGATTTTTAAAATTAATTCAAAAATAATAGTTTCATATTTGAGAAAGAATTTTTTTAATAAATCACTACACTTCGAGTATGTCTATGTGGTGAATGAGGCTACATACCCTCCAGGATTGCAGCATGAAGTGGATATATGGGAAAATTTCATCCATTCTGAGGAATAATTTTTGGGGAAATAGGTTATATTCAAAACCTCGGAGGAGGATGGTGAAAATATATATAGGATATCTCCTCTGGTGGACACTAATAAGGTCCGGATGGAGTGTACTTACACGAAATATCATATTTTGGAAATAATACTTAATGTAGGGAAGTTAAACATGGAGGAATTCATATAGATGTGGGATGGTCTAGTATTTTGATCCAAGGTCCTTATGAAAGAATATTCTTATTTAGAGGTAAATGGACATCTCTTGATACTCTTTAGTAATAATGCGTCTAAAAGACTTAAACATGATTTCAATGGTTTTTCTATATTCTTTTCTATTTAATGCTCTGTATTTTTTAGTGACATGGGTACTCAAATCACAGTAAAAGTTATTGAAAATAAAAACAATTGGTATTAAATTAAATTATTCAACATATAATAATTTAATTTCATAAATTATATTCCAAATATTAAATTATAATGATTACATTTTTTCACTAATTTTATGTTTCCTATTTTCATAATGAATGATAAAAATATTAAAAGTGGGATACCAAATATTTTGTTAAATTGGGTTTATCAAAAATTAAATTACTTTCATACATGTTATAATAACCTTTAATCTTGTCTAAATTATCTATTCTATATTCAATTGGATATATACCATATAATGTAAAAATTGGTCAAATTTTTAGCTATTTTTCATGAATAATAAAATAATATTTTTTATTCCTTTTAGAAATTCCATGTTTTTCATGTTCTCCAAATATAAAATGACACTCATTATATTCTTCTTTTCAAACCACAAGAGACGTTTCTATATAGAAAATAAATACATAAATCATTTCCAGACACCCCCGCCCACATCATAGGGGCCCTATTTGGATCTTAAAACCTACTAAGGTAGAAATTAGGCAGAAACCTACTTTTTCTTTCTAAAGATGAGGTATAGCTCTTAACCGTCTGTTTTCATTTAACTTATTGGTAAAAATCCTTAAAATATTATTCAAATGATATAAAATATAAAAAACATAAACATATAGTTTTTATGCTAATGTAATAACCTATATCTTTCCCCCACATCCTCTAAATGGAATACAAAACCATAATTCATTAGTATGGATGACTACCACCATGGAAACTAACTAAATTCATCATTTATAACAAATTTTAATAGATGGTTATAATTATGTATCTAATTTATATAGTATATTAATAAAATATATTTAATTTTTAAAATATATTATATTATCTTCTATATAAAATATAGATCTATTTAAAAATTATTACATCAGTTCATTGTATTTGTGGATTACAAAATCTATAAACCAATGTGATTCATTTTACATATTGAAATAAAATTGATACTATAAAATGTTTAAATAAAAAAATAATAATACATTAATTATTTAAAAATATATATAATGATAACATGAAATTTCATTTCTTTAACTCATATATTTTGAAAAATAAAAATTTTATTCATTTATAGATATGCCTTTTAATTTCCATAATTATATCATGGTTTGTTGTTTTTTACACAAATATAGTGGTTATGTTTAATATTTTATTTAATTTATACAAATGATAATTATTTCAATGTAACTCCTCGAGATATTATGGAATAATTGAATGTTTTACCATAAAAAACATTCAAATGTAATATTGGACTTATGAAACATATATCTTCCAAAAATATGAAGTGAACAGAAAAGATCTGAAATTTATATTTATCATTTTAGTAAATTATATAAATGAAATAATAAAAAATAGAAAGTTTAATTGATAATGTATATAATTATCATTACTTTTTTAGGAATATAAAATATGTAATTGATGAGTTGAACTCGAGGTAAGGGTTGTTTTACATTAAAAATACAATTTTAAATATTTTAATTATTTATCTTCTAAATATATTTCTTCCATGTAAAAATTTGTAAAATAATTTTGTTCATTTATTTAATTTTACACAAATTAGTAGTAAATAACTATTTTTTCACTCTTTTACATTCATTCGATGGTTATTAAATTGTAATCTTTTCATATATTTTATACAGAATGTTTTGAAAAAAAGTGAAAAAAATACTATTTTTAACTCATATTTTATTCAATTGTTATTACACTTCTATAAATGTAATTTCGTGTTTGGAATTTTATATAATATTTCATATTTTCATTAATAATGATTAATGTGTCCATTATTTATAGGTATTTTCAAAATGTGATTTAATTTCAATTCAAATTTTAGAAGTTTGAAATGTTTTCTTAGAGATTAATAAATTATTTTCTTGATTTTTGTAATAGAAATTAATTATTTAATTTATTATTATTATTTATAGTTCTTGTGAACTTTTTATGATGGAACGTGGCCATGATATGTCTCATGATATTGGTTGAGGAAGATATATCTCATGATGATGGGTTAAAATTATATTGTACGCCAATGGATTGGGTTAATAGATGGATTTAAATGATTAGGATTCTCTCTGATGGTTATTAGAATATTGTAGGAAGGTTACAATGTATTTAAAAGTTCTTGTATGAGTGATATGGAAATGATGTACTAATTTACCTATAAAATTTATTTATTCTCTCTATGAATATTTTCAGAAATTGTATTATTATATACGGAATACTGATGGGCATGTGATTAATGAAAATTACAAGATACTTATAATAGAAAAATGTTCATATATATTAATGAGGATTAAATTATTTAGAAAAAAATTACGAGTTCAATCATTCCATTGTGAATTGTTTAGTAATTTTTCTAAAACTATTGTGTTCAAGAAGATGATTTCATGTGTACAAAAATAATTATTAAGGTTCAAATTTTTATCGAAAATAATAAAACATTATAGGAGTATTTATAGAGTAATGTGTTTCATTATTTATTTTTATATGTCACATAATAATACTATTTTATCATCAAATATATTAAGAAATATGCATATGGTTTTAATAATGATTAGTGACAATGATGTGGTTAAGATGAATATTTTTATGATAATTCAAAAAAAAAATTATTCTTATAAAAAAATTTGTGTTTTGAAAAAAATTTATATTGAGTGCTAGAATCCACTTTTTTATTTTATCTTTATTTATGTAGCGTTGATGGCCGAATAATCTAAAGCAATATTTCAAAAATATATCTACAAATTCATGTAATTTAATTCTTGTCTAATGAATAATTTTTATGAATTACATATATATTGGTACTTATAGCTATATGTAGGGAAACAATATGGATAACATTATAGTATAAGATAATGTATGTAAATACACATTGTATATTTTTATTATGGGTATCATGGTATTGAATTTCAAGATTACCATGTTGGTTAATTAAATATATTTATGTTCAAAGAAGTTCCCTATAGAGTAAATAAGGAATCCGAAGTTGGAATGACTAGAGAGAAAAAATATTCTTCGAAATCACTAAGATGAAATTGTTCAAATTTTTAATGATTTTTTTTTGAGGTGTGGAATTTTTTATAGAGGTCAGAAATTGTTAGTGTACAACTCTGGATAGGAACCAAATCTATAATATATGAATATTTTGAAAATGGGTCATGTAATAAGATTTCAACCTCTATAATTTAGTGGATATTTTGACTCACTGATATATGAGTGATGAATTAATGCTATGTAATTTTTTTTGATGTCATGGAATATTCATATCATAAAAATGTATTTCATGGTATTTACCATTTTAATGGTGATGTTAATCAACAGTGGTCAATTTTTAAGAGTCCAAGAGTTCGATATGAGATTGACACCACTGAATGGGATAAAATAATGAATCATTTAAATAATAAGTAATTTACTAATGTTTTTTTGAATTAATATTGAAAATTTAATCTCGTAAATGAGGCTAAACGATAAATATTCATTTGTCACTTATGAAGAAAGATACACACTATTAGAAATTTATTCATTAAAGATTATTTAGGATCATGAGTGTATAATTAATCAGTTTTTCATATAATTAAATCTAGGATAATAAAGATCCTTTACCTCTTAGAAGATTAAACCATATAATGAAAATTTTCATTTTGATTAGAAGGTATAATTAGAGTTTTTTTACCATGTATTATATGATAACAATTGATAAAAGATAACCCTATTTAAGAAAAATTGGATGAATTCATCAATGATCTTATTAGGTAATATTATCTCATTCCAAATTTGTGATTTGTTCAGTAAAAGTACTATGGGGAATGTCTTTTATAATCATCTTTCTGCTTCCAATATTTTTACTTCAGTTAAATGGTTATTTTTAAATAATAAAATGATCTTTAAATTATTAAGAAATTTTTTTATTTAAATGAATTTTGGTGTTTTAAATTTAATGAGATGGATCAATTTGGGGATGTATATATGAGGAAAACAATGAATTATAGAGAAAATAAATTATATAAGAAAAGAGTGTGGTTACATTTTTTTCATCTAATTGGTAGATGTTGGCACATCTAATTATGTGTTAAGAATTACATTAACCAACTATTTAGATTGTGCTCATATCATGATTTAATCGTAGTCTATAAATTAATTGATTTTAGAGATATTTTCTATAAAAATAATAATTTTACATGATGATATGATGTTAATTTTTTTTACAAAACACACCTAATGGGATATATTAATTAAAAAAAAATCTCAAAAGATGATTATATTGTAATATGTGGAACATTTTTCCAGAAAAAAAAAAATTTTCTTGACATTTTTATAATTTTATGTGATTTTGGACATCGATTTTCATTCATTTTATCATATTAATATAGATAAATTATTTAAATATGTATTTTTACTAAAATTCATTTTTATTTGTATATACAAATTAATTCATTGTTTTTATAACATATATAGAAACTTATAGATATAAATTAGTTAGAAATAAATGTTTCCAAACACATTTTTAATAAAATAAGGGAAATTTTTTGATTAATGACATCCCAATAGTTTAATAATATCTTACTTTTTTCTATAATGAGTTACCTATTATTATGATTGATTGAAATTTTGATTTTTAAATTGACATAGTTCCTAATTATAACAAAATTTTATAACCACCTTATTAAAATTATCATGTCGAATTATTAGTATTGTAAAATAAGCCGCATGAGTATATTGATAAATGATTCATTCTTCATAGAACATCAACATTAGGTCCCCCAATTTTATTTTTAAAAAATATAGTCGATTCCATGTGGATTTGAATTTAAAATATAGTATTTAATAACATTAATAATAAAAATAATCATTTATATACTTTGAACGATGACATGCATAACTAGATTTTGAATAAAAATTATTATTCGATGGTTCGTCTCATGTTATGGTACAATTAGATAAATGTTAAGGATGATGAAATCCCATAGATACTATTTCATACTAGGATTGAGAATTATGAGTTTTTTTGTTATGAAATTAGGGATGATGAATGATCCACCTATGTTCATGCATATTATGAATAGAGATTTCGATAAATATTTGGATATTTTTCTGATATTGTTTATTGTTGATATTCATTTTTATTCCAAACGTTTTTTGGATCATGAAAAACATTTAATTATTTTTCTATAAAACATAAAATAATATAATTTATATATAATATTTATTAAATGTGATCATTTAGTTACATAATATTTCATTCCATGGAAATACAAATGGAATGATTTTAATGATTTTGAGCTTACTATAACTAAAATTGTTGAAAAATGTGAAAGAATAAAAAATGTTATTTAGATTCATATTATTCAAGGATTAGAATTCTATTACTTGTGGTTTTTTGTAATCATATATTTTTTTTCTAGAACCTTAACTATGTTAACATGAAAATTTGTTTAGTTTATCTAGAAAATGAATTAAATGCGTATTTACCGAAATTGAATAAAATATTATGGAATGCTCTGATATTAGTCTTGCCATCCTAGAATGGTTAATTTTTTTCTAGAGTATACTTTTTTAGAGGGATTAGATTGTTTTTAATTGAAAATGACATTGAATTTATGTATTCATCACATCAATTATTAAATAATGTCCAATATTATATTACTCATGTCCTCAAATTTTCTTCTATAGTGGTTTCCTTAAAATATTACATACAAAATTAAAATAGAATAATGTTTTAAATAAATATTTGAACTAAAATCATGAAGTATAAATTTACTCTGAACGAGATAATCATGAGAAATAAGAGACGTCTTGAATTTGCAATGGAATTTAAATTCACCATTAAATACCATCATAGTTACTAAAATATAGTATTAATGATTTTAGTAGGAATGATAATGAAACATTCACTAAACTATAATAGTTACATTATTCTTTGGTTAATTATTTTAACAATACAGAAATAGAAATTTTGAAATTTGGAACTCCAGATACATGGATTAATATTTTAGTAAAATCAAAATTTTCACACTGAATTAATTTTTCTTAATAGTAAGGTAGTTTTTGTATAGTATATATTATAATTTATTAATAATTTTATATTTCCTGAATTTAATATTGAAATAGAAGGCATAAAAATCCCAATCACACACACCATGTTCATGTGATAATAAATATAAACATTACATTACTAGATTTGATATCAGTAATGGTGACCTAGTTTTTACAATATAAAATAAATAAAAAATTGAATTGAAATTTGAAATCACCTACATACCCAATGAATGATTAGGATTTGAGTTTTAGAGAAATTCAAAAAACTCAAATATAAAAATTGTTCAAGTATTTAAAATAAAATTTCTCCTACTTAATGATACATTTTCAAACAACATATAAATTCTTCTTCTTCTTCATCATCCATATGACACCCTTCTTGAGATAATTTATTTAATATAATTCATGATAACAAGGGTAAAATGTAATATAATAAAGTTGATATCAAATTACCATTATGGGGAAATATACGAATTAAAAATTATATGTAATCATTGAGAATAAATTCATCATAATTATAAGAAGATATAATCTAGGTATAATTACATAAAATAATTGAAATCATAAAAAAACCCAATCAATAAATATGTGGATGTAAATAAATATTTAACAAAGGAATTATTCATGAAAGTCTTCAATAATAAGAAATTTACTGTTAATCTAATTCAAATGAATCATTTAAAAATAATAAGAAGAATAAATAAAAGACAGTGGTAACATGGAAAAATAAATTTAATTTATTAAAAAATGTAATAACTAATAAGGTTGAATTCTATAGATGGAGTAACAAATGCAGTGGAGTGGTATCTTGAACGCACAAGTTCTTGGGTTTTCCTAGAACCACCCATCACAAGTTTAGCCTAGAAAAATAAACCTCTAATTAATTACATAACGACCCATCATTGATTTTTAATAGTTCCATCCATCAATATAGACAATTTAAATGAATAATATCTTGAATAAATTATAAATAGAATTCATTTAATAAGAAAATCATAGTAAAAACCCATTATTATTTTCATAACATGATTATCCCAAGGAAAATAAATGGGTTCCCTGATAATATTTCAGAAACATGATTTAACTACTGAAAATTAAAGGCTTCCATTAAAACCCTTTGAAAAATATATAAACAATGGAAAAATAATAGGTTTCCATGGTCATCTCTTAGAAAAAATCATAATATATCCAGATAAGTAATGTGGATAGTATCATTACAGAATATTCCCATTGGAGCTTATTTAATAAGTATGGTTTTTCTTAATGAATGGAAATACCATTAAAATATAATTTTGAGAATTTTTTAGTAAAATAACCTATAAAAATTATGTAACATAATACGATTTTATCATTTATAGAATTTATTTAAAATTGGTCACTTAAAATATTTCATTGTGAAAAGATGATCTAAATTTTGGATTAAAAAAATAAATATAAAAAATTCATAAACATAAATTAAATAATTTAACTTTAATATAGACTTTTATATATAAAATATTATCTTTAAAAATATCATGGACATAATGAAAAAAATTTATCATCATTTGGATTACATTAAGAAAAATATTCAATACTCATATTCGATAATAGTAAAAATTATTATGATTTAGAAAAATGGTAGTATGATTTATTTTAATTTTTTTGCAGATAAATGGGTGTAAAATTTCTATGATAAACATTGTGTAACATTTTTTATATTTTTTCTAAAACATGAATTTGGAAGAAATTTGTTTTGACCAATGATGAATTGATGTAATTTTTTAATAAAAACATTATCCTTAAAATTTATATTTTAAAAATGTTATTTTATTTTTATCTAAAAATCTCAATAATAACTAAAGAATATGTAGTTAAGTTAGTTTTATTAAAATAATGATCAAATAATTTTCTTCTATGGGAATTAAATTATACACATTACCAATTGAGAAAATATATTACAATATAAAGCATAGTCCACGTTTGTAACACTTCAATCATAAGACCCATGAATGATCAAAACATATTATACCCTTGATTATCATGACCATAATTGTGTTTTGATTGGTAAAATCCTTCATGATAAATTTTATGTTTCTTTTGGTTGTTTTGTATTTGTTACAAATTCGGATGACAGTGTTCCAGAATGGATGTCGCTAATGAAATATGATTTAGAATATTGAACACTTCCTATGTTTTAGCAATATTTTGGTTCCATAAAATGAGGATTTTTTTAAATGATGTACTCCCACATAGAATATTGGTTGATATTATAGTTTCTAAAAAAATTAATTGTGATATGCACCACATAAAAAAATTTCTATGCTATACACATAGAATTTTTTTGGAAATTCCATGCGAAATGGAAAAAAATGATATATTTTAACATAACTACGATGCTTCAAAACCCACAAAGGAGGCCTATAATTTGTAGATGAATGGGATAAATTAAAAGACACTACAAATGGAATATAATTTGTCTAAAAATGATTTAATTTTAATATTATCACAATTGGATTTTTAAATTTTGGATAAAGGAGTTGTTTAGAGGCTTCTGTAACATAATAATGTGTTATACAATTTGAATATAGAGTGAATTATGTGGTGATTGGATATATTCAACAGAGTTTTTAGTAAAATTGGTTAACTAGTTTTTTAGATATCATTTAAATTATAAAGGACCATAAATAATCTCATTATGTATATATAGTATGTGAAGATATAATATTTTCACATCAATAATTCAGATATGTCTTTAAGTGGCTCGTAAATGAGAAATTATATGAAGGAGGAGGTTCATGAATGTGGTAGTCCATGAAGGTACAATTAATGTAGTAGTACATAAATAATTATATCATGGTTTGAGGAAGTATATTTCATGTAATTTTAGTCTTCAAAGGAATAGGGTATCATTCTGTACTCATACTACATGGTGCATGGAATTTCACAATGGGATTATGGCAGTTTGTGAGGAATGAGAAAGAGTTAGCAGAAGAAATATAAATGTGTTGAAGTGTATTTATAATAATATGAGGAAAAATTGATTGATTGAAAACTCATATACATGATAAAATGTTATGAAATCATTTAGAAAAAAATGTGATCTTTCTAAAGAATTAGTGAGCAGACATCTGTTGATGATGTAGTAAATTTCCAATTGAAATAGGTTCTAATACAAAGGGACCATTGAGTTCTATTAATAAATGGTAATAGAAGATCCCTTTTAATGTTTTGGTATATATGAAAATTTCCTTTGTATTCTCCTTGGATATTGAATAATTTTGGATAAATAAGAATAATTTATTTGTGTCATGCACATTTTTATTTCTGTTCATACATTTCAAGGTTAATGTTTGATAAACATGTTTTTATTGAAAAAATAAGATCATAAGGGGTATTTATTTAATCATACATACTCAGATTCACCCACCCACCAACACCCCCCTCCCACCTCTATTTTTTTAACCTATTTGGCTTAACATGTTTATTATTTACCAAAACCAATGGGTATTAGATAATAGAGTGACTAATTCTCCGAAAACATGGAAATCACATCTTTTTAGATAAATATTCAGTACAATAAAAAAATACTTGTCGGAGAACCATAATATTTTAGAGTCTTTGGAAACATTTAATCAAAATATTCTATCTTATTTAATGATCGTCAACACATCCCATAAATATCTCCACCTCCAGTACTTCTACCTAAACACATCCTCCAAAACATGGATAAACGAACCCATATGAATGGGGCGAGCTCAGATGGCTAGTAAGGGAAAACAAGTGGGACATGTAAGCATAAACATTAACACAATAGTATGATAACAGAAACATAAAATTATGATATCATACCATAAATATGAAAGGACATAAAAATGAGCTACCTGATAAATATTAGTAGATTATAAGATATGAATCATACATAAATAAATTCACAGGAAATGATTTCATAACATAGAAATAAAACAATGAATTTGTGGAATTCACAGTGGTTTATAATGTAGTGAACTTATATAAGTTGAAAAAAGTTCAGTAATTTTGTTAAGAACATGAAATCAGGCCCCTTCATCATCATCAGGACATGCATACAGGTCCATGAATTAAATTTTGATCCTCTAATCAGTTTCATGGATAACTATATGGATATTAAACCAAGACATTTCATATAATTGTGAATATTTAATCGGTTTCACTCAAAACGTTGTGAATATTTAATCAGGTTCACACATACACTTATAGACATTTAACCAAGTCCATCATATCATTATAAACATTTAATCATGTTCACACATATCATTATGGACACAAATCCATCGTATTGATTATCATTGAAAAAATGTAATCAGGACCACACATACCATTGTGAAAAATTAATCAGGTACACACGTAAGATTATATACCTAAAATCAGGTTCAATCAAAACATTGTGATCATTTAATAAGGTTCAAAAATAAAATTTATACTCTGAAGTACTCCATCATTACTCGATGCATTTGGGGTAGACGTTGGTCCCAACCATATCATTACAAAATCGTCCCTACATGTAGAAAATTATAATAAAACATTCTTTATATCATGACCCATAAAAATAAATTGGATTTAAAAACATAAAATCATAAAGCATGAAAAGAAATGGGTATCATTACAATTTCCTAACATAATAACTTATAGAAATTTGATAGGTTTCATATCCATTTCATCAATTCATATTGTGTGAAATGAATTGGGTTTTGTAAACATGTAACACTATAAAGGGAAACTGGATTCATAAAGACAATGAAATTAAGCATAACATAGCCACTGAAAGAATATGAATGAAACATTAGTTAATTTCTTAAAATGTAATGAGTAATATCAATAGATTTCATCTTATGTGGAAAATTTTTTACATATCATTCAAAGTCATTTCATGAAAATAATGTACTTTTCGCTGAAAAAAATATTTTTAATACATAATTTTATTTAAACCCCTTATTTCATGAAAATACCTTCAAAATTATAAATTAGGCATGAAATAATTTAGAAAAAATTATTAATTAAAAATTACTTTTTAAGAAAATTCTGAATAATTATCCTTTTAAAAATGGAATTAAATCTTCAAAGGAAGGATAATAGGTAAATTTTTACATGTTGTAAGAGGTAAAAACATTTTTTTCCATGAAAATAGCTTAAAATTAATTCCATTCTCAGAAAAGGACAAGAATATTTAATTCATAAATTTCAAAAAATTATAAAATGGTAAAAATTACATCTAGATATTATATGTTAATGGTATAATATTCTTTGAAATAGTTTTTTGAAAACCATGACTTCCGTCCCAAGAGTGTGTAATGTCGTGATTTCTTTAAAACACATTATTAACAAACATTGGTACAAATGTTTAGAAAATAGTACCAATAAATTAGTATATCATGAAATTATAGAGGATATGTAACCAAATGAATAATATTGAGATATGTATCATATGATTTCCCCAAAGTAATCATAAAGATAAATAATCATGAAATGTATTGAGATAATCTAAATAAACTCTTATAACTTGGTATATTGGGATAATACTATTCATATTTAGAAAATAAATTAAACGAAGAAAATAATATTGTTAAAATATTTATATTCAATATATTTTATGTAAAATGAAATTACATTCACTTTGAAAAATAGTTTATGTGTATAACAAGACATCGACCTCATAGATGGCCAATTGAGAGAAAATATTTTTATCAATTTAATAACTTTTGAATCATAAAACCCATGAAATAAAAAAAAAAATGTTATCCTTACCATAAATTAATTTTTAGGATATATATAATACAATAATAATTAGTAAAAACACCACACAAATAAAAATAGTTCAAAACAAAGCTTGCAAATCACTGAAATATAATGTTAGATGAAATCCACTTATCTTGTGTAGTGAATCTCTCCATACTCGACCATTATTTTGGTATGAAATTTTAAAATTAAATATAAATATGTTACAAAATAGTATTATTATATATATAATGATATAATGGTTCATTATAACCTTATATTTCACTCTTTTTAATGATCTTATGTTATGGTTTTACTTCTTGAAGTATTCACTGTGTTCTTCTCATGTGTCTTAATTTGATACATCTTTGTTCTTTATACTTATATAATGGTTCTAAAATGTAAACCATTATATAAATATCTAATATATATAGTATATTTTTATTATAATAATATATATAATATAGTATTATGTAAACTAATACACCGTTCGTGGAGACGGTATGTCGGACACACACATGACGATGTTTCCGTTTTTATTTTGGTAATGAAAGAATGAATGTAAATGATATATGTAAATATATGTATATATATATATTTATTCTTTTATAATTAATATACCATATATATTATATAATTTTATTAAACCCATCCTTAATACATTCCATTTGGTGTATGAATGAATCACATATATATGAGGGGAAGATTGTCCACACTTCCTCAAACATGATCATCATATTAAAACAAAAAAGAAAGTAAATAGATATGAAATTTAAATGGAACAAAGAAGATTAAATACATTTTAAAAATAATATTTTAAATATATATATAGTGTTTCCATCATATCTTCCACCATGATTGGTGGTAAAAGAGAAATAAACAATAATCCCTTAATGAGGCAGTATTTGGACGTACACATAAAAAATATGGTCATCATCCATTATATAGAGGGATGAGTATGTTTAGGTCAGAACCATAGAATCAAAATATCATAGAATATATAGGAAACTTTTTCTACCACACAGTAATATAATTAATAGTTTTTTGGGTTGGAGAAATAATATAAATTAAAAGAGCATATGAGAATACATTTCATCTAAATTAGGTACCTCTATTTGTTTTGTGCCAAAAGGCATTATTGTGCATATTTATGCCCAAATGAAGGCTTATTATTCGAATTTAGGATTTCTGGGAGTCCAACTAGGAATATCATAGATGAACGTAAAAGGTTTGAGAGGTGTGTGGAATTGGTATAGGTGGATTCTTTTATAGGGAATGAAAAGGAATCACATGGAATTGTTAGAATCAAATTAGTTATGCACATGTTATTTCCAAAAAAAATATCTTAAAAACATAAAATATAAATAATAGAAGGTTTATAGATAAAATATTTATAAATATTTTGTGATGGACATGTTCTTAGGTAATCTCTGACCTTAATTATATTATTTAGTCTCTAATTATGCATAATTTGGAGATAATAGCTGTGATTAATTTTAATCATTTTTGTTAATAGTTTTATAATAAAATATCATTGTTTTATTGAAATAAAAATATTAAAATTATTAAAATGGTTTATTTCATTATTTTAATAACCCAATCATAGATAAACAACAATTTTGATTTGTGACAATCCTATAAACATGACAAAGTAACATGGTTTTAAACCTGGAAAATGTTAAAAATTTTGTTAAAATTTTATATTCAGTTTCAATGTAAAATTGATAATAATTAATTAAATTGAATTAATATATGTGATATTAATATCTTCTCCCCTTAAACCATATTTAAAATATCTTTTATCATAAATAAATAATTTGAAAAGAAATGCGATTTTCAACTAAAATGTAATATTTTTTGCTATTCATCAATAAAATAATGTTTCTTAAACAAATCCAAAACAATCACACTTGGATAATTTCAACATTATGAACCCCCCAAATTAATTTTATTTTTTATAATTAAATATCTATTTTTTTATAAAAATAAATTCATTATTATAATATGTTAATTCGATAGAATGATATTTTTTAAACATAGAAGGAAATTACAACAAATATATCTTAAATTAACAATATGTTTTATTTATATAAATTAATTATAAAAAATATTTACAATGTCTTTATTACTATTACTATATCAATGTTTAATTTTTATGTTAATATTATTTCATTATCTAGAATAAAAATATATATAACTTGGTCTCACAGAAACTAAATGATTCTTTTGTCGTACGCTATGTTGGAGTTTCTTGATGTGAATGTCAATATGGTAAGTGTGTAGTTCAAGATATGTTGGTATTTCATGTGAAAAATAATGTTGAAATTTTTGTTTTAATATATATATATATATATATAATGAACTACTTCTGATGTCATGTGAAATGAAAAATATAGAAAATATAAATTAATTTGAAAAATATAATTCTCAAAATCTCATGGTGTTACATTCTATCCCACATAAAACGAATTTCTCACCTGAAATTCATTTAAGATATCTAAGCTTTAGTTATTGAATGTATCATTCATAAAAAGACACATTGTAAAACTGGATACTAAAACAACCATTAAAATTGGAAATTTAGATCCATAAGGGTTACACAATGAAAAAAAAAATCTGCATGGAAGAACATATGTTGAAATTGAAAACATGGATATAGAAAAGAAATATTTCAATCGTGTTCTAATGGATTGTGATAGAGAAAAATGTTAAGAAAATGTTATCAACTAGAAATACATAAATCTATAATGTCCTAAGGGACAATTTAATTCATAAAAAACCTAGGTATAAGAATCAAAATTTGGTTTCAGGAAATGTTACAGTGTTTCCTTTAAAATAAATACTTTCTTTGTGTATATACAACTTCACCCATTATTTTTTGTTAATCCAATTCTTCTAATTATATAAAAATGTTTGGTTTTTATTATTAAAGTGATAAATAATCTTATATTCTATGATATTCCTTCTTATTTTTCATTAAATAATATCCACAGAAGATTGTTTTAACAGGTTATCCAATATGAATAAATCCATATATGGAATATAGCATATTAATTTTACTAGCATATTTTGAAATTTAAATTAAACATTTCATAAGTGGTTAATGTCATAACCCCTCATAATTATGGAAATTAATGGCCTTAAGAGTAAGGATATGAAATAATCTAAATATTTATTCTATTGAATAAAAAAAAATATGTATTGGTGGTCCCATTATAATCATTTGATTAACCTCATCATATATTCACAGGAAACATTTAATTTTTAAAATTTAATTATATAATTTAATAAAACATTTATTCTTCCTTATTTTAATTATTACAGGATACATCCCATAAATCCATGAAGTTGTGAACTTCATCCTTGATGAAATATAACAATTTGTCAATAATCAGTTCCAGGGGAATGTGCAATATATAATTTACTTATTAGTATCTAGTATATCTTATTCAAAAAATCATTAACATGGAATAAATAATTAATTAATGGTTACCTTCCCTTAATAAAAATAATATCATTACGTGAAATCACTTATCTTGCCCATCGTGAACATTCTAAAAATTATTTTAAATCCTCAAGAAAAAACAAAATTACAAAATCCATACATAATTCACCATTATTAATTCTGTAATCCAAATTCACATTTACATCAATCCTTCAACTTTAATGTTTGGAATATTATATTTATTTACCTTGTTTATAAGTATGACAATAGATCAGGGAATTATTTTGTGTAATTACCATGTTATCCAATGATATGTCATTTAACTCCTTGAGAACTTTTCACTCTATGAACCTTTTTCCCATATAATTAACATCACCCCCCCGTTTTATAAATTCATCAAGGTTCTTCATCCCTTCTTCTGAACATGTGTCATGACCCATCCTTGGGGCCCGTGTCGTGACTACCCCAAGCCTGCCTTCCATAGGCCAGGGGCTGGCGTCTACCACCAAAGGCGTAAATCCCAAAAGAATGGAAGGCATTGCCTTTATGAAGTAACATACACAACAGAGTACGCAAGTGATGTAAGAACTAAGTAAAAAAGAGTACAAGGTAAGTGATGAACAATAAATGGGACAGTATACCAACCTAACTGAAAGTACAGTACAACAAAAAGGAATGTTCCACAGCAGTATGTAAACAACAACACCGAGTCGTCCTCTGGAAGTCCCACCTGAAGGGTTGGTATAGAAAGCATCCCCAGCTCTTCGGGCCTGGGCGTCTGCTCCGTATACGTCCCGCCATGTACTCCACCTCTGGGAACCGTCCAGCTCCACAAGCCTCCACCCCAATTAGTGTTGTTCATCATCTGCATCCAATAAAACGTAGTGTGGGCATAGCCCGTGCAGGGGTAATTATATGATACTCAGTAGGGACTCCGAGACCCCCGAAGGTCTCTCAGAATCTACGAAGGATAACCGAAAAGGTGAAGGTACAATCAAAAAGTATCAACAACACTACATAGGTATATGCCCATACATATACCTAAGTCATCAGTTACAATTTGGCTCCAGCTCCTGAGCCCATGCTCAACCCATTCCACATAGGAAAACACAACCCAATCCACACATGAAAGAAAGTCAACCACATCATTGATAATGATTGAGAATCAAGACTCAACTCATATTGGTATACAATTCATAAGGCGATGAAGATGATCATATGTAGCCACTGATTCATCACAGCTCTCGGACCCACTTAGGATAGAAGACCAGCAAAACTGTCGGACCCACAAAAGATACAATACCATCTACTCTGCCGGACCCACATAGGATACAAGTACAGAGTCAAATACATTCATAGGATCCAAGTAAATTATTCTTTGCTGCCGAACCCACAGAGTATCCACGTGTAGTCGTCATCATCGTAATTGCAACCAGCTCTAAGGTTCCCGCACGTAGCATGGTCGATTCTGGGAGGGTCCGCTCCTCGAGCAAGAGAGAGATATTTGATACATAAACTATCATGAAGTCCAAAGATGATGTATCCCAATTTCCTATCTCTTCAAAAGAAACCCAACACGACAGACGGTGCATCAATCAGATGCTCGGTCTGAGAGTTATTGGCCTTTTCATTCCAGGGGCCTGGTAGGTTTTTACACTAAAACCAACCCGATCGTACTCTAGATGCATCCAAAACTCAAGAGGAGTAAGCCAAAAAAATCTTCTGAACAAAAGTATCGCAACGCAATTGACGACACGTCAATCGGATGTCTGGTCCTTGAGATATAAGTGTTTCTGCTCCAAGGGCCCGGTTGGTTCTGAGTTCAAACCAACCTGGCCGTACACATACTATGCTGGAACCTCGAGTGTAATATAGCTAAATGACTGTCTCGATTCAAGGAATCCCACGCAACTGACGGTGTGTCAATCAAAAGTCTGTATCTCAAGTTATGGGCAAAAGACCGAAAACGGTCTGAAGTGGGGGGTCTGGGCCCGGGCCGGCCCAGCCCAACCCCCTAGTCCGGCTCGAACCGGGTTGACCCGACCTGGTCCGTGCGACCCGCCCCGCCCCGGGCAGGGGGGTGTAGTGGCTCGGCCAGCGGGCCGAGCAGGGGGGACATAGTCCCCCCCCCCCCAATGCACTCCGCGGACGCGGCAACCGACGTCGTGTCTCCCAGGATCCCGCGCGACCATGGGATCCAACTCTTCGTCGCTGGGGCTTCAGCCGCAGCAGGCGGCGCACCACGGCATCGCCGCACCAGAGACCGGCGCTGCGGGAGACTTCCGCAGGCCACCAGAGTCACTCTGGTGGTCCGTACTAGCTCACGTCTATGCCTGAGGTCGTCTCGGGACCCGTAGATTACCGTGAAGGCCTCCAATCGCCATTTCGGTCTCGTTTCATCATCACCAAGAATTCTGTGCATCAAGAACAAAACAGCAGTGGGTTCTGACTTGTTCGTTAGTCTGCACCCACCGTTCTAGTGGTTCTAAACATCACCAACAATAAAGCACTCCATGCCAAGGGTATAATAATCATCTGAAGAAATTTATACGAATCCCATACCTCAACAAGGAAGACGATCGTCGGCGTCGCGGAGAAAAGGATCGTAGGCGTCGTCAGGGCGCACCGAAGAGGAAGTGGCATCAACTCCCATGTCGTGGAAAAGATACTGGGTGGAACATCATCGATCTCCGAGGAACTGGCATTCTTCATCGTTCTTCGTCAGAGGCCGGTGTTCTTCGTCATTCTTCATCGGTGGTCGGCGTTCTGCATCATTCTTCATCAGAGGCTGGCATTCTCCCCCAAACAACGAAGCTCTCCCCTTAATAAAATATTAGGTTTCCCCTATTATCTTATTATACATGCAATGAAATTTTACCATAATTAATTCCCCACACTAATTAAAATTTGTTGAAATTTAATTAACGAAGGGAGAGAGAAGGTTCCCCATTATTAAACGCATTGGAGGTTAAATAAAAAAGGGGGAAAGAGGAAGGTTCCTCATTAAATTTTGGGTTGATATAATTTAATGGATTGATGTGTCATTTAATGGAGGTTATCCAAATAATTAGGAGATGTTATGGGATTTGATGGAATTAAATGGTGGGGATCGTGTGGGGCCCACCTCTATAACCTTCTCACTTGGGTAATTAAGTGGCTGTGGGAACCACCCTTAACTACCCATGGGAGGGAATAACCTTGTTTAGAAATAAAATTCTTTCGACAATTGTTTTTTATTTCTTAAATAAACCCCAAAAAATTATCTTCTCATCTTTTGTGAACACATCTATGGTAAGTGTCCCCTTAAGAAAATACTGGCATTGCAAGTTCATCGATGCCCTTAGATTTAAATTCCAATCACCAGTTCCAATGTTATAAAATACAACTCGTTTTTTTAATGAATGTACCTGAGATAAACTTCGAAAATTGATTCCAGGAATACCGTGCCTCAGAATCAAGTGCCGTCAGGAAGTCACAAACTCGTAAAATTACAAAGTATTTAAAAAAATTTCCTTGAAATTTACGGGTCTTTACATTACCCCCACATAAGGTCTTTACATCCCCATAATGCTACAAAAAACTAGGATGACAAATGAGGGTACTGAGCACACATCTTAGCCTCTCGCTCCCATGTTCTCTCCTGGAGGTTCCCGTGCTTCCAACGGATGCGCACAAGAGGAATCGACTTCCCAAGTAAGACTCACTTCTGTCGATCCTCAATCTCCATCGGGACCTCTGAAAAAGTCTCCCCATCGTCGATGTCCAGCTTCCCATGGTCTATGACATGCGTCGGGTCATACATGTATCTCCTCAGATGAGATACTTGAAAGTCATCATGTACCCGGTGCAACTGAGGTGGAAGGGCCCAGCGGTAGTCCACGTCGCCTACCCTGCTGAGGACCTGGAAAGGTCCAATGAAGCGTGGAGATAACTTGCCTCTACGGGAAATTCTATGTAACCTACGTCGAGGTGAGTCTCGTAATAAAACATGATCGCCATCCTCGAACTCCAGTGGTCTCTGCCTCCTATCACCACAGGACTTTTGTCTGCTCTGTGTAGTCCTCATCCACTCCTGGATGATCTGCACCTTCTCCGTCATAGCATGAACCATCTCTGGTCCTACGAGTGCTGACTCCCCAGGGTCAGTCCAGCATAGAGGTGATCTGCATGGTCGGCCATACAGTGCCTCGTAATGTTCCATACCGATGGTGGAGTTGTAGCTGTTGTTGTACGCAATATCCACCAAGGGTAGGTGATCCTCCCAGCTATGACCAAGTCAAGGACACATGCACGTAGCATGTCCTCGATTGTCTGAATGGTCCTCTTCATCTAGCCATCTGTCTGCGGGTGAAAGGAAGTCCTCAGGCATAGCTGCATCCCAAAAGCCTCCTGTAACCCCTTCAAAATCTAGGATGTAAAGAGAGTGTCTCGATCGGAGACGATAGATGATGGAACACCATGAATACATGCGATCTCCTGAACGTGGATTCATACCAAGCTCTCTACTGAGCCTTGCTCTCTGATTGGTAGGAAGTGGGCCGACATGGTGAGTTTGTCTATGATCACCTAGATGGAGTATGAGGTATGATTGATGGTCTGACTCACACCTGATGAAAGCCAAATATTAGGTGAAACATAGAGAATACTTTTTCACTTTAGATCTAGTAAAAAGGATTATTTATTAGAGGATGTGGATATTGTTTGTTGATCGTATATGTGTTTAAACATAAGTAATCCACTAAAAGATGTAATATTCTATCTACCTTCGTGGAAAAAATCATGAGTGAGCCCCATTGAGATTTACTAAAATGTATAAAACCATTGGACTCCAAATTTTATAACTTCCTCTTGAGCTACTGAGTCATTATGAGTTCCATCCTGTTAGGAGGAATGAACACTAGAGATACTCCTAGAATAAGTTCGATTGTAAATTCTTACACTCTTATAGTATGTAATCAAGAAAAATCATTGTGAAAAAAATTCCTGAAATGATCCACCATTGGAGGGAAATAATATTAATGTAAACTCTGATCCTCCATGAAGATATTTTCAATATGGGCTGTCACTCCGCCTACTACATGATGTTCTGGTCGATCAATACAATTCTTGACTTCCAACTCACCCTTATTTAGATAACTGCTACCCTCTAGTGATATAAATGATACCTTGTTATGATAGCAGTCTACAAAATCATGATAATGAACCAACTAGTCCATACCATGAATAACATCGAATCTCGTCTTCTCGAAGAAAAATAGGTTCTATAAGAATGAGTAACTGCCTGCCTCAAGGGGACAATCCCTACACTAACATGTTCCCGCTTTTCTACCCCTAAAGGGATATCTAGGGTCATTACACCATAGTGATATTGTATCAACAGTCTGAGACCGTCCATGTGGATATAGAGATAAAATAGTTTAAAACTTATATATCAAACAAAACATGTACAATAGTAGGGGCCACTAGAATAGTTCCTCATATTATAGAAGTCCCTCGGCCTGATCATCAGGAATTGGAATTAGTGAATGAATCATACTTGATCCACGACCATGTGCAACAAATGGACTTCAATGAACAAAAATTCACTTCTGGAACTATTGGTGATCAATGGTTCTACTTCCATGGGGATGACCTCCTCCTCAACCTGACCTACTAGTGATATTCCAACATCCCTCCTAACATGATGTAATGGATCTGTCTCTTGATGGTAGAATTGGCACATATCCTTTTCCACTCAATGCTAATGGAATGAACCTACTAAAATACTGATGATTCCCCATACAACATCAATCCCAACACTGCAATAGGACACTATCACACTGACACATTGAATTAATATGTATTCCAAACTGAGGACACACAAAAGACCTATTGAAATGATTACTCTTCTGATCACTATCCTAACGGTCTACATCAAGAGAACCTTTCTTGTCCCCATAATAACTACTGGACTCACATAAAATAGATACTCTATACCAGATACAATTTCCAACCCGATTGTACTCCAGCTGCGTCCAAACCACAAGAGGAATAAGCCAAAATAACCGTCTCAAAAAACGGTTCTCAACGCAATTGACGGAACGTCAATCGGATGTCCGGTCCTTGAGATATAATTGTTTCCGCTCCAAGGGCCCGGTTGGTTCTGAGTTAAAACTCACCTATATGTACACATAATTTTCCAGATCCTCGAGTGTAATATACCTAAATCACCACCTCAACTCAAGGATTTCCACACAACTGACGGTGCGTCGATCAGAGGTCCATAGTTCATGTTATGGGAAAAAGACCGCAAACAGTCCGAAGTGGGGGGGGGGGGATGGGCCTGGTCTGAACCGGCCCAACCCCACCAGGCCAGCTTGAACTGGGTCGAACCAACCTGGGAAGGTGCAGCCCAACCCCAGAGGGTGTGGCCTGACCCGAGAGGGCGCGGCTCGACCCTGTCTGTGCGACCCTTCCCGCCCCGGGCTGGGGGGTGCGCTGGCTCGGCCAGCGGGCCATGCAGGGGGGATGCCCCCCCCCCCCTTGCGCTCTACGGATGCGGCGACTGACACCGTGTCTCCGAGGATCACGTTCGGCCGCGGGATCAAACTCCTCTCCACCGGGGCTTCAGCTGTGGCGGGCTCCTACCAGCGGCGCGCCGCGATGCCGCCGCGCCGGTGACCCGCGCTGCCGGAGATTTCTGAAGGCCACTGGAGTCACTCCGGTGGTCCGTTCTAACTCACTTCTATGCTTGTGGTCGTCTCGGGACCCATAGATTACCGCAAAGGCCTCCAATTTCCATTTCGGTCTGGTTTGATCGTCACCAAGAATTATGCGAATCAAGAAAAAAATAGCGGTGGGTTCGGACTTGTTAATTAGTCCACACCCACCGTGTTAGTGGTTCTAAACATCACCAACAATAATGCACTCCATGCCAAGGGTATACAAATCATATGAAGAAATTTATACAAATCCCCTAACTCAACAAGGAATAAAATTTTCGGCATTGTGGAGAAAAGGATTGTAGGCGTCATCGGGGCTCGCCGAGGAGAAAGTGGCGTCTCCTCCCTTGTCGCGGAAAATTGAAGGGGTGGCACATCGTCGATCACAGAGGAACCGGTGTTCCTAGTCATTATTCTTTGGAGGCTAGCATTCTTCATCGTTCTACATCAAAGGTCGTCATTCTGTGTCATTCTTCATTAGAGGCTGGCATTCTCGCCCACACAAAGATTCTCTCCCCTTAATAAAATAATAGGTTTCCCTATTATCTTATTATACACGCAAAGAAACTCTACCATAATTTATTCCCCACACTAATTAAAATGTGTTGAAATTTTATTAAAGAAGGGAGAGAGAAGGTTCCCCATTATTAAACTCATAGATGGTTAAAGTAAAAAGGGGGAAATAGGAAGGTTCTCCATTAAATTTTGGGTTGAGATAATTTAATGGATTGAGGTGACATTTAATGGAGGATTGAAAAATAATGAGGGGATGTTATGGGATTTGAGGGAATTAAATTGTGGGGATCGTGTGGGAACCACCTTTATAACCTCCTCACATGGGTAATTAAGTGGCTGTGGCCCCCACCCTAAACTACCCATGGGAGGGAATGACCTCCTTTAGAAATAAAAAAATTTCGAGAATTTTTATTTATTTCTTAAAAAACCCCCCAAAAATTATCTTTTCATCTTTTGAAAACACATCTACGGTATGTGTTCCCTAGAGAAAATATCGGCGCTGCGAGTTCATCGGTGCCCACTAATTTTAATTCCGAGCACTGGTTCAAAAGATAGAAAAACCCACTGATTTGTTCACTAAACGTACCCGAGCTAAACTTAGAAAATTGATTCCGGGCACACCGGGCCTCGGAATCAAGCTCTGTCCAAAGCCACAGACTCTTAAAATACTAAAGTATTTAAAAAAATTTCCTTGAAATTTCCGGGTCATTACAGTACCCCCACATTGGGGATTTACGTCCCCGTAAAGCTACAACAAAAACTAGGGGAACAAATGAGGGTACTGAACACGCATCTAAGCCTCTTACTCCCATGTTCTCTCCTGGAGGTTCCTATACTGCCAACGAGTGCACACAAGAAGAATCAACCTCTCATGTAGGAAATTATCTTTTCGATCCTTGATCTCCACCAGGACCTCTGCAAAAGTCTCCCCATCATCGATGTAGAGTTCCCCGTGGTCAATGATATGTGTCAGGTCGTGCACATATCTCCTCAGCTGAGATACGTGAAAGATGTCATGCACCCGGTGCAACTGCGGAGGAAGGGCCAGGCGGTAGGCCACCTCTCCTACCCTGATAAGGACCTGGAAATGTCTGATGAAGTGCAGAGATAACTTGTCTCCGCGGAAAATTCTTTGTAACCCACATCGAGGTGAGGCCCGTAAGAAAACATGGTCGCCATCCTCGACCTCCAGTGGTCTCCACCTTCTATTATCATAGGACTTCTGTCAGCTCTATGCAATCCTCATCCACTCCTGGATGATCTTCACCTTATTCATCATATCCTGAACCATCTCTGGTCTTACAAGTGCTGACTCCTCATGGTCAGTCCAGCATAGAGGTGATATGCATGGTTGGTCGTACAGTGCCTCGTAAAGTGCCATCCTAATGGTGGAGTGGTAGCTGTTCTTGTACACAAGCTCCACCAAGGGTAGGTGATCCTCCCAGCTGTGACCAAAGTCAAGGACACATGCACGTAGCATGTCCTTGAGTGTCTGAATGGTCCTATTAATCTGGCCATCTGTCTGTGGGTGAAAGGTAGCGCCCAGGCATAGATGCGTCCCAAAAGCCTCCTGTAACCCCTTCCAAAGCCGGGAAGTAATGCGAGCATGTCGATCGCAGACAATAGATGATGGCACACCATGAAGACGTGCGATCTCCCGAACGTAGAGGTGTTTGAAGCTCTTTACTGAGCCATTCTCTCTGATCGGTAGGAAGTGGGCCAACTTGTTGAATCGGTCTACGATCACCCAGATGGTGTCGTGTCCTCCGGAAGTATATGGAATCCCCATCATGAAATCCATGGATATCCCATCCCACTTCGACTTTGAGACCTCTAAGGGTTGTACCAAGCCTGTCGGTACCTGGTGCTCTGCCTTCACTGGCTGACAAGTGATGCATCGAGAAATGAACTCTACCACAACCTTTTTCATACCCGACCACCAGTACTATCATCTGAGGTCCTGGTACATCTTCGATACCAAAGGATATACCTCTGGAGGGGAAGTGTGGAACTCCCTTAGCACCTCCTCCTGTAGTGCAACGAGTACCATGGTATGTTCCCGGAAGAGGATGATGTGCTCTATGCCTTCAAAAAATCCGTCGAGTGCTAGCCCTGAAGATATATGAGCACGTCGCGCCTCACAGTCAACATCCCCACACTATGCCTCTATGACCCACTAAAGAAGTGGAGGAGTGATTGTGAGGGACTGTAGATAGGCTGACCCATCTCTATCCATGAAGGATATCTGCAAAGAGGTCAACTGCTCTGTCACCTCTCCATGTAGCTGAATGCCCGATCTTTTGATGAGAGCATCATACACAACATTCCCCTTCCCAGGAGTATAGACAATATCGAAGTCATAATATTGGAGGAACTGAATCCATTTTCGATGTCTCAGGTTCAATTCCTTCTACAAGAAAATGTACCTAAGACTCTGGTGGTCAGAGTAGACTATAAAGTGCTCTCCCATCAGGTAGTGCCGCCACATCTTCACGGTGAAGACCACTACTACTAACTCTATGTAATGGGTGTTATAGTTCATCTCATGTAGCCTCAACTACCATGAACCGTAAGCGATCATTTCTGGATCTTGCATCAAGACACACCTGAGTATGATCCCTGATGTGTCGTAGTAAACTACATACCCTACGCCATTCCCTGGTAGCCTCAAGATGGGCGCACTGGTCAATCTCTGCCTCATCTCCTGGAAGCTATGCTCATATCTATCTGACCACATGAAGGGTTTCCCCTTCTTTTCCAATGCTATAAGCGGTGCAGCAACTCTGAAGTGGTTCGGCACAAATATCCAATAGTACCCATCCAAACCTAGGAAACTCCGCACCTCTGTCACGCTCCTGGGTGGCTCCCAAGCAAGTATTGCCTCGACCTTCCCGGGATCCACTGCAACTCCCGCCTCTTAGATGACGTGCCCCAATAAGTGAACTTCTCGAAGCCAGAACTAGAACTTTGAGAGCATCCCATAAAGCTGGTACTCTTGGAGTGTATCCAGTACAACCCGTAGGTGGTAGGTGTGGTCCTCCTCGGTCGTCGAGTAAATCAGTATGTCATCAATGAAGACTATGACAAACAGATCGAGGTAGGACTGGAAGATCATTTTAATGAGACTTATGAACACTACTGGAGTGTTGGACACACCGAAGGGCATGACCAAGAACTCATAGTGTCTGTATCGACACCTGAAGGTTGTCCTCTGCACATCCTAGTCCCGAACATGGAGCTGATGATAGCCTGACCTGAGGTCTATCTTCAAGAACCAATGTGCTCTCTTGAGCTGATTGAAGAGGTTGTCAATCCTCATAAGATGATACATGTTCCTCACAGTCACCTAGTTTAGGTGACGGTAGTCGACACACAATCTCAAGATCCCTTCCGCCTTTATGGCGAATAGAATTGGAGAAACCCAGGGTGAAACACTGGGTCAGATGAATCCTTTCCCCTGTAAGTCCTCCAGTTGTTCCCGCAGCTCACGAAGCTCGGCGGGAGCCATCTGATATGCTGGAGAGGATATCGGTGATATTCTGGGGAACATGTCTATATAGAAATATACCTCCCTACGAGGATGTAGTCCTGGAACATTGTTAGGAAACACGTCTACATACTGGTCCACCACTACAGGAAAATGCGAACTTCGCATGTCAACTGCTCTGAGGATAATACTAGCCAACTGATGTGTGATCGGCTGCCCCCTCCTTTGCGTGAGTCCATCCTGTGCTGCGAAGGATCCCTTATCACTGGTGGAGGCGAACCAGGTCCCATCCGAGAAGACACACAACACTTTGTGCCTAATACAGTCGATCTGAGCATGGAATGTAGATAACCAGTCCATACCCAGGATGACGTCGTATGGCCTCAACACCGCTACAAGTAGATCTCGGCCGTAGCTCTCACCTGATAGAGTAAGATCACACTACCGACACCAATGCGTAATCATAGAGACTTCTCCCTTAGGAGTCTCTAGCTGTAAAGATCATGCCAACAGCTCCGTCAGAATCTCCGAGCTCTGAACAAGGACAACGACAATAAAAGAATGACTTTCACCTATATCTATAAGAACAAAAACAAGGTTGGATAAACCCAGATAGTACCTCGAATTTTCATGGGTGTGCCATGGTTGTAAGCCTCCGCTTCTTGGAGTTGAGATTTCCTCTTCCTGCCAGCTCCCTATGGTGGGGTTGGACATCCTGGGGGTGGTTGTGGTAGAGCCTCGAAGCATCGTCCTCCACCCGATGCTCATCATTCTCCTTTGCCTCTTCCACCTTCTCCCTATAGACCACCATGGTTGAACCTCTTCCACTACTTGGGAGATTCCTCCACAGACTACTTCTCGTCTTCATGATGGGTCGGTAAATCACCAGCCATGTGGCCCTACCCGCCGCATGAATAGAATTGTCTCCTCCTCGTAAAGATGGATCTACGCTGTGTGCCACGCATAGCTGAACCTGAATCCTGAGGTCGCCCACCTATCGGTCTGGTCCACATGGACCCATGCATCATATGTCGACTTCCAGCTACAGAAGACTCCTCTCTGTGTCGTCCTGCAGTGGGTCTCTCTACTGATGGCTGCTCGACATGAAATCACTCCACTAGCAGGGCTTGCTCCAGCACCCTGGCCTGGTTCGAGATGCTGAGTGGAATCGTTGAAGCTATGATCTCGTGCCTCAGCCCCTCCTAAAAAGTCCGAGCCTGGAAGAATGGGTCTCGTACCATGTCTGTTGAGTAGCACGAGAGGTCGATAAATCTCGTCGAGTATTGGGCTATAGACATGCTTCCATGCCGCAGCTATAGTATCTCTTAGATGTGCACCGCACGGAGGGTGGCTGTAATGAACTCTGAGCAGAAGTGGCTCTTGAAGTCCGTCCAAATTAGAGATTCCTCATCGTGCACTAGGAGAATTAGGCTCCACCATCTACCTGCTGCTGTGTGTAGGAGACTCGCGACAAGGATCACCATGAGGTCTGCTGGTGTCCCTACCAACCTGAAGACTCTGAAGATAGCCTCTAGCCAATCCTTGGATGCCTGAGGATCTGTCTCTCTGCGGAACTCGGGCAGCCTCTTCCTCTAAAACACGTGCAATGCACTCAGGCGGCCTGCACTCTCCGTCGTTGTGGCTGGTAGCATTGGTGGCTCGATGGGTAGAGGTACCGCTGGTGCCTCCGCTTTAATGGGACCCTGCACTGAGGCCTAGTAGCTCGGTGGGCTGCCATCTCGCACAAAACTTGGAACCCTAGCTGGCAGCCATCGTGAGGTCATCCTGAAAAGAAACAGGTGCACCATGGTTAATACAGTAAACCTGGTGATCTGACACAAAGTAATCAAAAATAAAACTTTTGAATATAAACACACACGCAACTAGTGTTTTCGTGCACTGAGTCAGAAATCCGAAGTCAGGGTCCCGGTGTATGGATACGTCGGCCACCGCACCAATACTGGACTCCCTCGACTAAAAATCTCACTCAATCCTCTTAACACCATTTATCCATAGAAAAGAAATTATCAGAGTCCTAAGTTATGCGCTAGAACTGACTCCTTTGATACCAATTTGTCACGCCCCGTTCTTGGGGCCCATGCCATGACTACCCCAAGCCCGCCTTCCATAGTCTAGGGGCTGGTGACTAGCACCAAAGGCGTAAATCCAAAAAGAATGGAAGGTATTGCCTTTATGAACTAACATACACAAAAGAGTGTGCAAGTGAAGTAAGAACTAAGTAAAACTGAGTACAAGGTAAGTGATAAAAAGTATATGGTCTAGTATAAAATCCCAACTGAAAGTACAATACAACTAAAATGAAAGTGTAACAATAGTAAGTAAACAGCAACACCGAGTCGTCCTCTGGAATTCCCAACTAAAGGGTGGGTACAGATAGCCTCCTCAGCTCCTCGGGTCCGGCCGTCCGCTCCGTACACGTCCCGCCAAGTAGTCCACCTCTGGGTACCATCTAGCTGCACAAGCCTCCAACTCGATCAGTGTTGTATTTCGTCTGCATCCAACACAACTTAGTGCGAGCATAGCCCGTGCAGGGGTGTGTATACGATACGTAGTAGGGACCCCGAGACCCCCGAAGGTCTCTCAGAATCCATGAAAGATAAACCACAAGGGAAAGGTAAAATAATAAAGTATCAACAACACTACATAGGTATATTCCCATACATATACCTAAGTCATCAGTTACAATTCAGATCCAACTCCCGAACCCAAGCTCAACCTAGTCCACATAGGAAAACACAACACAATCCACACAGGAAAGCAAGTCAACCACATTAATGATAATGATTGAGAATAAAGACTCATCTCACATACGTATACACTTAGTAAGGCGATGGAGATGATCAGATGTAGCCACTGATTCATCTAAGCTGCAGACCCTCATAGGATACAAGTCTAGCTAAGCTGTCAAACCCACAAAGGATACATGACCAGCTACTCTACCAGACCCACATAGGATACAAGTACAGATTAAAATACTGTCAGTCCCACATAGGATACAATAACAACAATCACCACCATCGAACCCACAGAGGATTCCATTACAGTCGTCGTCACTGCCGAACCCATGGAGGATCCAAGTGCATTCTTCCTTGCTGCCAAACCCACGGACGATCCATGTGCAGTCATCATTGTCGCAGTTGCAGCCAGCTCTAGGGTTCCCGCATTCAACATACTCGATTCCGAGAGGGTCTGTTCCTCGAGAAATGGAAAGAGAGTAGATACATCAACTGTCATGAAGTCCAATGTTGATGTATCCCAAAGTTCTATCTCATCAAAAGAAACCCAACGCGACAGACGGTGCGTCAATCGGACGCTCGGTCTGAGAGTTATTGGCTTTTCCGTTCCAGGGGCCCGGCTGGTTTTTAAACAAAAACCATCCTGAATGTAATCCATATATGTCCAAGCCTCAAGCGGAGTAATACAAAAGGAATGTCTCAACAAAAGTATCTCAACGCAATTGATGACACGTCAATCAAATGTCTGTTCCATGAGATATAAGTGTTTCTGCTCCAAGGGCCCAATTGGTTTCGAGTTAAAACCAACCCGGTCTTACCCATAATTTGACAGACCCATGATTTTAATATACCGAAACTACTGTATCTATTCAATGACTTCAGCGCAACTGACTGTGCATTGATCGGACGTTCGTATCTCAAGTTATGGGCAAAAGATAGAAAACGATCCGAAGTGGGGGGGTCAGGACCCGGTCCGACCCGACACATCCCCACTGGGTCGGCTCGAACCGGGTCGACCCGACCCGAGTCTGGGTATGGCCTAAGAGGGAATGGCAAGGCACTGTCCATGTGACCTACCCCGGCCCGACCGAGGGGTGCGCTGGCTCCGCCAGTAGGTAGAGCAGGGGGGATGCAGTCCCCCCCCCCCCCCCACCCTTTGCGCTCCGCGGACGCGGCGACCGACACCGTGTCTCCCAGGATCCCACGCGGTCGCGGGATCATACTCCTCACCATTGCGCCTTCTGCCACGGAGGGCTCCTGCCGACGGCGCGCCGAGGCTTCGCCGCCTCGGGGCGGCTGGCCGGTTGCAGCCCCCGCCTCCGGCAGCCAGTGTCCCGCGCCGCCGGAGATTTCTACGGGCCACCAGAGTCACTCCGGTGGTCCGTTCTAGCTCTCGTTTGTGACTGCGGTCGTCTCGGGACCCGCAGATTACCGCGAAGGCCTCAAATTGCCATTTTGGTCTCATTTCGTCATCACCAAGAATTCCGTGCATCATGAATATAACAGCACTGGGTTCAGACTTGTTCGTTAATCCACAACCACCACGTTTGTGGTTCTAAACATCACCAACAGTAAAGCACGTCATGCCAAGGGTATAAAAATAATCTATGGAAATTTATAGAAATCCCCTACCACAATAAGGAAGATGATCGTTGGCGTCATGGAGAAAAGGATCGTAGGCGTCATCAGGGTGCACTGAGGAGGATGTGGCGTCTCCTCCCTCATCGTGGAAAAGAGAAGGGGTGGCGCGTCATCGATATCTGAGGAACTATTTTTCTTCTTCATTCTTTGTCAGAGGATGGAATTCTCCGTCGTTTTTCGTTGGAGGCCGATGTTCTTCGTTGTTCTTCATCGAAGTCGGGCGTTCTCCCTCACACAACGACGCTCTCCCCTTAATAAAATAATATTTTCCCCTATTATCTTATTATACACGCAAAGAAACACTCCCATAATTAATTCCCCACACTAATTAAAATGTGTTGAAATTTAATTAATAAAGGGAGAGAGAAGGTTCCCCGTTATTAAACACGTTGGTGGTCAAATTAAAAAGGGGTAAAGAGTACGGTACACCATTAAATTATGGGTTGACATAATTTAATTGATTGAGGTATCATTTAATGGCGTTTTTCCAAATAATGAGGGGATGTTATGGGATTTGAGGGAATTAAATGGTGGGTCTTTTGTGGGCCCCACCGCACTAACCTCCTCACTTGGGTAATTAAGTGACTGTGGGCCCCACCCTTAGCTACCCATGGGAGGGAATAACATACTTTAGAAATAAAAATTGTTCTGACAATTTTTATTTATTTCTTAAACAAACCCCCAAAAATTAACTTCTCCTATTTTGAAAATGTATCTATGGTATGTGTTCCTTTGTGAAAATATAGGCGGTGTGAGTTCATCGGTGCCCTAAGATTTTAATTCTGAGCATCGGTTCAAATGATAGATAAACTCGCTGGTCTGTTCATTGAACGTACCGAAGAGAAACTTCAAAAATTGATTCCGGGCACACCGGGCCTCAGAATCAAGCATCGTTAGAAGCCACAGACTCGTAAAATTTCAAAGTATTTAAAAACAATTCCTTCAAAGTTCTGGGTCTTTACCACATGAATGAAGATAATTCATATTTCCTATGTGTTTCTTATCATGAAAGTGTGTTTTATCTTATTCAACATGTTATAAATATCCCAAAATCTAATTTTTTAAATCATATACTCAAATGGATGATTCAATATAATCAAAATATCTTTTTCCCCATTGATAATCTCATTTTACTGCTTATCGAAAAATATTTAATCACTTTAAACATTAATCTAGTTCCTTCTGGGTCTTTCCATTGACTAAAACCATGAGAATAATTTGATCAATACTTATCATAGCAGAAACCCATGTAGTCTTCAAAATAATTACATATAGGATGTCTAAATAAGGAAGACATCTATAATCAAGGACACAGTTATTTTATCCATGTATATTCCCACCAAGAATATATCTAAATCCTTCATGATGGTCCATGAATTGTTTGTGAATTCCAAAAGCATATACCATATGAGTGTCAAACTAGTTGTGCAGCAAGGCCCATTTTTATGTACCAGATTACCCTGACTCAAGACTAAAACATCATGTCGTTTTTTACACGAGTTAAATTTATAAAACATCTGCATCCACTTTTATTATCAATATAGGAATGTTTTTCTTGGAAACTACTCACTCTATCCTTTACCAAAATTCCAAGACTTTTTCAAAAATGTTATATCATAATTATACTTATCCTTAATGACATCCTTATACATATACATAGAAATATACCTAGGGACATCTATATGGTATTCTCATACTAGTTTGAAATTGATGACTATATCATTACTTTGAAACTATCTTTAGTGAACCATTATTACAAATGTTATCATTTAAGAACTTTTTGAGAATGCAAAAACATTATATATACAGAAACTATTGGACCATACTAGGCTAGTTCCTTTGGAATCATGAAATCATAAACACTGGTACATAAATGATATACATTATATCCCACTAGGTTCTTCTTGACAACCACCGTTCTTAGAAAAATAAAAAATGATACAGATCATCAGAACCTAGGGAAGGAAATATAAAAATGGGTTGAGATTAGAAGATCATAAAGGGTAAATAAGAGGGTTATGTATGAATAAACATGAACATATTAATATGATAACGCAATCAAAACATTAGGAGAGAATACCCTTCATATCAAAGGTTATAACCATGAAATCTGGGTTAAATAATGGAAGTTCATAAGACTTGAATTATAATAATATAAATGAATAATATGTGAAATCATATAATAGGAATAAAACATGGACTTTTTAAAATGCACATTGGATTATAATGTTTTGAAAATTTATAATTTGAAATATGTTCACTAATTATGCTAATGAAATGAAATCCCACCCCATCATAATCATGTGGACCAGTAGCTAGGTATATTCATTTTATTGTGAATAGGTAATCAGTTTCTCATATAACCTTATATAGGTCAAACCATGCCAATGAATAACATATTGAACATGTAATCAGGTTCACACATAAAATTTTGAACAAGCAATTAGGATCACAAATAATATTATGGACATGACACCAGGTCAACTCTTGAAATTATGAACACATAATAAAGATCACATATAACCATTTGAATGTGAAACCAAGTACATTCATATAATTTTTAACTTGTAATCAGGTTCACACATAACATTGTGAACATGTAACCAGGTTCACGAATAAATTTATGGACATGCATTAAGATCCATTCATATAATTTTTAATATGTAATAAGGTTAACACATAACATTTATACTCAATATTCATCCATAATTACCCATTTCATTTGAGGAAAATATAATCCCCACCCTTCATATAAAAGAACCATTCATACATGTGTCACATGATAACAAAAAAATTCTTCATATCATGACCACTAAAAATAAATTGGTTTTATAAAAATCAAACAATAACCCTTGAAATAATATGGGTATCAGTAACATTTCATCATATAATAACTTATCAAAAAGAGGTAGGTTTCATAACCATTTCATCAAATCATAACCCAATAAAAGCAGATGTTTTTTTAAACATGTACCTTTTGAATGGGAAATGACATTCATGAAGATAGTGAATTTAAATATAAACAATTCATATAAAGAATATTAAGGTATACCTTATATGATTTTCAAAAAATACATGATTAACATCAACAGATGTCAATATAAAATTAAAATATATTTTAAATATCATTCAAAGATGTTTCTAGAAGAAAATATATTTTATTCTTATTGAATGTCATTCTAATATATTACACCATTTAAAAATTATTTTATTCTATTATTCCATGTAAACATATCAAGAATACATAAAATAATATTGGAATGTTTTATGATCGAAAATTAGTTTTCAAAAAAAATAATAATGATTAACCATTCACAAATGAAAAGGAATCATCAGTGGAACGACGATAGGTAAATTTGTACATGTCGTATGAGGTAAATATAACATTTCTTTTTTATGGTGAAAATATTATATATAATTCCTTATTAAGAAATATATAATAATAGTGCATTCAATAGATTTTTTAAATTAGAATAGGTTAAAAATTATTATAAATTTAATAGGGGGATCGTATAATATTCTTAGAAACCCTTTATAGAAAACATATATTTCTGATTAAAGGAGGGTAATGTTGGGATTTCCTAAAAACACTGTCATTAAAAAATTTTGTACCAAAGTGTAGAAAATAGTTCCAATACATGATTATTTCATGATATAATAGAGGATATAGAAACTCCTAAATATTATTGGAAGGTGGATCATAATATTTCACCAAATAAGCATAAACATAAAAAATATCGAATAACAATATCATTGTCTCAATAAACAGTTATATCTTGGTATCATAGTATCAAGATATCAATGTAAGGAAATGAAATTAATTGAAATATATAATATAATTAATGGATTTATATTAATTAAATTTCATGTAAAATGGATTGATATACATCCTGATGAATAGTTTAGGTGCAAAACATAACATGAGTCTTAAAGAATAAAAATTGAGACCATACTTTTTAATCGATTTGGTAACTTTTGAAACATAATCCCCATGAATGAAAGTTCATATATGGGGCATGTGAATACCCATAAAGTTTAGTACATGATATGTCGAATAAAATCATGGTTAGTACATACACCACACCAATGGGAATGGGGGTAATCATAGACTATATGTCACAGAAATTAAATGTGAGATGAAATCCCCTTACATTGTGTGTTGACTCACTCCGTACTATTATAGGATTATATTTTAATAAACAAATTATTGGTTTAAATGACGTCAAAAGGAAAATTTTTATATATATTATCATATATGGTTTGATTATAATCTTATACTACCCTCTTTTCAATGATCTTATGTTAAGGTATCACTTTAAGTAATATTCACTTTGTTAATCGCATATGTATTAATTTTTCACATCTTTGGTCCATATACTTATATCATGATTAAATTAAGTAAAATATTGTTTTTAAATATGTTATATAAATTATATGTTTACTATTATAATCTATATAATATAGGAGTATGAAATGGAATACACATTTCAGGGAGACTGTATGTCGTACGTGCGCATGAATGTTGTTTCTGTTTTTATTTTCTTATTGAAAGAAAGTATAAAAATTATGTATGTATTTATATATATATATATATCATTAATATTTTATCATGAATATATATTATATATATCATTTATGCTCATTCAAACCGTCAATAATATCTTCCATATGTAGTGTGAGCAAATCACATCTCTTTGAGGGGGTAGTAGTCTACACTTCGACAATTGATATTATATCATTAACACCAAATTATAAAGTAAAGATATGTGTGTTGTAAAAGGAATAAATAATCATAAATACATAATACTTATAATATATCAAATATATAAATATAGTATCCATAGTAATGACCACAATGATTAGTGGTAAATAAGGAATGAATAATCATTATTTCGTGATGTAGTAGTTCTACGTAAATAGAAAGAGTGTGTTAAAAATCAATTTGATGGTGGTGTATGTATGTGTAGGTAATACCCATTTCATAAAAAATTCCTAGAATATGTATGAAACTGGTGTTCTCATATATGAATGGAAAAAAGACTGTAGAAGAGGTGGAGAATGAAAATGAAGGAAAATATCTTCAGAGAAGATGTAACCAATAAATCGGGTAACTCCTTTTGGTTTATGAGAAAAAGATTCATTTAGAAGAATTATTACCAAAGGGAGGCATCAAGGTAGAAGGGTTTATATTTAGGAAGACACATGGGTCGATCATATGTTAACAGAAAGTGTATAATAGATGTTTATAATGGGTTGATCTCGTGTCCAATTATAGGGAAGGAAAAGGACTCACATATAATTTTTGAATCATATTAGGTGTGAAAATGTTATTACCTAAAAAAGTCATAAAAAACTGAAATAAATAATGGAAGGTCTATAGATTATATATGGACATCCAATGGGTGTTGGAAAATATTCTAGTTCATTTTCAACTTTAATTATTTGGTTTAGCCTATAATTAATCATAATTTTTCCCTTAAGTGTGGTGATTAATTTTAATCCCTTTTACAAATGATTTTTTGTTAATTTCTAACATGGAATTATTATAACCTAATTATTAGACTAAATAAAATGGATTATGTTTTATTTTTAAAATTTACATCTCAGAATCAGAAAAATTAAAATTACTGCTAACCCCAAAGAAGGCATGGAATAATTGGGGTTTAAAGTAGGAAAAAGCTAAAAAGTATGTAATGATTTTTTATTCAGTTTCAATGTGATATTGATTCTGAAAAATATGATTATATTAATATATTTAATATTTCTATAATTTTTACCTAAATAATTTTTACAATATTAATTATGATTAATAATTAATTAGATAATAATGATATTACTAACTCAAATGTATTATTTTTCATTATACATCAAAATATGATGTTTCTCACCAAAATAACCCAAATTAACACAATGATTATATTTTATAATACAATTCAAATGTGAATTTAAATTTTTGAAATTCTATTTCTAATTTTTTTTAAAATTACATTCATTATTATAAGTGGTTCTTTCAAGAGATTGGTATTTTTTAAACATAGAAGGACATTAACAAAAAAACACATCATTCATTATAAAAGTGTTATATTTATATCAAACTATTGTAAATAATATTAGGAAATTTAGTATAACAATTAATATAACTATGATTAATTTTTATGTAATAATTGTATCATATAATTATATATGTGTGTGTTTGTGTGTGTTTCATAGAAACATAGTGTTGCATGCATCGTATGCCGAGTTGGTGTTTCTTATTGTGTAAGATAAGTTGGTTTTGATTTTAGTACAATAAAAGTTGTAATTTTTTGTGAAACAAATTATATATATAGTGTTTTAATATATATATATATATGTATGAAAAAATATTTCTAGTGTAATGTGAAAATAAAAATATTTATAAAGTAAATTAATTCGAAAAAATTAATTACCAAAATCATGTGTGTTACAAATACACTTCATAAATGAATATATGTTTATAACATAACATATGTTCCTACGAAAATAATTTTAGATTATTACTCCTTGAAATGATCATAATATAGATGTGAGTAGTAGAAAATTAATTTATTATGTGTATCAAATATAACATAAAAAATAAGTTGAAATATATCATAAGATAATTAAAATTAAACAAAAACATATTTATAGAATATGAATGAACTATAAGATGTAATATTACCTAATAAAAAGAAAATGAGTTATGTAATCCATTACCTCTTGGTAACATTCTCATCAAATGTCCTTGAAAAAATTTATTTAAATTGATTCGTCAAATTCCATGAATCATGAGGGATTCTTTGTATTTCATGTAAAATGGTTTTTATATATTCAATATACAATAATTTATGTTCATAACATTAAAATATTCCTCAAATAATTAAATTTTAGAGGGATACCCAAATTAATATCGAAATCATTGAATCAAAACCTCATGAATTAGAGAAACTGAAATAAATTTTTGAATTATAAAAATTTACTTTATAAAAATATCAAAAAAATTCATGAGATGTATATACACCCAAAATTAAGAAAATTTGGGTACATGGAATATGTCCTTCAAAACTAAAGGGAGGGCAAGAAACCCATGCCTATTGTATGAAATCATTCTTCTGTTTTCGAAACTCTTGAATAGTAAAATTATAAAAATTATTTTATTTCTGATGAAATTATTACAATTTTAATACATTTGATATAAATAAGTTATTTTATTTCATTATAATGATATATGTAAACATTTAATCTTATAAGTCCACATTGAATGTTATGGTGACATTTTGTTCATTGTTTCTGAATAACATTGGTGCGTTGATCATTGTCAATGAAGTTATTATTTTAAGATATATCTAATTATAATCATGAAATATTTATAATATTTATACATATATTATAATATTTATAAAAATAATCACTACTAGTAGATATTAAAACTGGAAAAAGTTATGATCATGGATAAATTAGGTCTTACGTATACATGTATAACATTTACATTTTACAAAGTACATTAGAGTAAAAAAGATATGTTATATTTTGTAATTATAAAATGACAATGATATATTTAATACTATATTTGTTATTTAAATATACTTATATATCATCAATATGATGTAATTATGAATGAAAACTCACAGGGCTTCGTGAATGCAGTAGTCATCCCAAACACATTAATGAACTTAATATTTTTCAATGTTTGAAAGAAAAATAAAAATTATCATTACATAATGATAAATATTTCATTAATATAATAATTTTTACATGTGTATCTAATATATTTATTAAATTTTTATTTATTAAATTTCATTTATAGAATTTCTTAAAAATGAATCACATCACTTTTCGTGGTGGTAGTATCCCATACCACCAATTGATGTAATCGAATCCCCCCTGGAATGAAATTTTAGAAATTAAAAGTGATATAATTAAAATAATATTATTAATTTGTTGAAAATTTTGTTTATATTATTTTAATAAATATTTATTTCTTGCCATGTGAGGCGATGATTGTAAATGAATGACATTAGTTCGGGAGGCGGTAGTCCATCGTGTACACAAATTAAAATTTTATATTCTATTGGGTGAAAGAAGATATAGATTTAGGATACACATTCAATTTTTTTCATATTTTTATATTTTATGATCTTGTTTAATTATATTATTATAGTTTAGTTTAATTTTATGTAGGTGGAATAATAAAGAAAATAAAAACACTCAATTATGCGTGATACCAATTCATTAAAAAAAATCCATTGGATAGTGCAAAACTTATGCCTTCGATGGATTTATAAACAATAAATTGGATCTAGGATGATTTCAGGGATGTAAGGATGTCATTTGGAAAGGTAATTCATGATAAAAATGTCATTGATGTTTTGAATATGAGTTCAAACGGGGAAACCGTTTATAACATACTTGAGTGGATAAATTATACTTTTTATTTGGAAAATATATATCCAAGTTTATTCAAATTTTTAAAAAATAAAAAATAGATCATTAATGATTCGTAGACATGTAATGGTCCAAATATTTGAATAAAATATATTATAGAAATGTTTTTTATGTCATTTTTTTCATAATTGTTTTTATTTAACACCCAAAATAAACCAGTTTCATCACAAAAATAATAAATATTTTTTCCATGATTCGTTATGTTAATAAATTATATTTAACATTTTAAATAATATAATATTTTCTTCATATAAATATATA
This sequence comes from Viscum album, assembly GCA_963277665.1. Classification (NCBI taxonomy): domain Eukaryota; kingdom Viridiplantae; phylum Streptophyta; class Magnoliopsida; order Santalales; family Viscaceae; genus Viscum; species Viscum album. Next base: position 927,598,557 of record OY728133.1, read on the forward strand.
ATCCATGTTTTAAAATTCAATCAAAATCATTTAAAATCATTTATTTCAAATTATACTCATATACGTGATGAAAAAGTAGTTTTTTAGGATGTGTATCTTTCAATAAAATGGTGACTTTATATAAAGTATAAAATAATAATAATTATTATATATATTTAAAATAATATTTATTTTTATTTAATTATAAGTATAATATAAATTGTTCATTATTAGGTGTATCAATTATCTATACTAAAGAAGGCTTCTTCCTTCCCTACGTGTCACACTCTACTTCCTCCACGCAACTCTCCAATTTTTTTCTCCCCAACTATTCCAACTTTCATTATGCGACACCATTGGCTACCCATTCACGCCCTATCCTCCAACTCCCTCTCGACTAGGGTTTCGCGGCTACCACCATTCATCGACACTCCGGCCCATCACATTCTTCGACTCTTCATTCACAGCTCCGTCGATAGCATCTTTTCTTCCCGGTCGCACACTCTACCCTCTTGAAAATCGATTTAGGGTTTCAAGCTATCAGGTTTCTTCATTATATATCTACGACAAAGTGTTCCAATTCAAGTCGCAACTCCCACAATGGAATTAGTTGTCCGGAGACATTTCTATTGTTACCTTCATATAAGGGTATCTTCCTACTAGGTGTCCTCGACGCAAGTCAAACTAACATTATTAATCAACTTCCCTTGGTCGTCGGTATTGCACTGTATAGGTTTTGTTTCTCTCGACGCGAGATCTCATCAATTAATATATGCACATATTTCTCCATTCTACCATATGATGTTTGAATGAAAAATTCCAGAAATTTATTTCACCTCTATGAGGTCTAATTTCTCACATCAGTATACAACTGTAGTCCATGTATGCGTACAATAACTATACATTGCTTATCTATGGTACCTTTTACTGCTTGACTATAGAGATTCCTCCATTATTCCAAATTTTAGTCCACCTGTGGAATCTGTCTATTTTGGATATGTTAGACAGATGTTGCTATTTATTTGATGTTGCTATATCTTTGGTATAAGAGTTGATCAGTGAAATAACTATGTAGTGAATATCTATGGGTACCTTTTCTTTCATTATGTGACATTGAAATTGAATATTTTAATATTTGAATTTATATTTTCTTTTTAATCAATATATGTTTCATTGTGGTTGGTATAAGTGTGGTTCATTACAATAATAGTATAACTGTGTATCACTATACTTCATACATGCATTTTCTGTCAATTGTATTATCAGTATATTATAAATTGAATCTACGTACACAAAAACATATTTTGGTTTCACTCTAAAACATGAAAATTCAACATAAAGACAACAAACCAAAGATGTCGACACCGTCAGCATCGAGAGATGCAAGGTTGCAAAGGAGGCTTCGTATGAGAGAACGAAAAATTGGAACAACATTATTGTGTTTCCTTGAAACCATTCCATAAACTTACATACTGATTTACAAGTTCCTAACTTTATAGGAAAATCACCCATGGAGGGCCATTAACTATGTTCTGCTGCAACATTTGATTCATTGCAATTGAATTCCAATTTGATCAGAGGAGCACGCATACTAATTTTGCCTATACCTACCAATGGTAGGTATATTTTCATTTCACCAAAAAATTTAGATACATTAAATATATTAATTTTAAATAATGTAATCTAAATTAATCATGCTACATTTCAATTGATAGTGGCACTAGATTCGGGATCCTCTACGCCAATTAGCGTTAGAACAAGCATTAAAAAAGGTTGTAGTAAAAGTATTAACTATAAGTATCTTAGCGTTTCAATCCTAATTTATATCTAATAAATACAATTTTTTTCATGTATCGTCTACTCACTCAAGGAGGATCATGCATATCAATTTCACATTTATCTTTAAATGGTGAGACATATTACACAATCAAAGAATAGTGATTATATTTATTTATTGTACTATGTCGTAACATTTTATAGTTTGTCAACTGTTAAATTTCATTGACAACACATCATGTTTGTGGATCTTCATCCACAAGATCTCTGCTGTGTAGCAGGCGAAAACGTATATCAGCAACTAATAAGAAAAATTATGACCCCTCTCGTATGTACTCCATCATCGTATAGTTTCGAAAAACATACACGTATTCTCTCATATGTATTTAACATTAAAACTAAATTTTTATTACTTTTTCTAGGTGTAACGACTAAGGTAAATATACCCACTTACCATTCACGTGAATCATTATCAATGTAAGAAAAAATCATTCCTTCAAATTATTTTGAATTGTCACATAGTGTAATTTTTTAAATACTATTTTAAAACAGATACTATTTTACTTCATCAACATCTGGTAATGAATCTTATTTCCCCGGAAAAGGTGTGATCTAAATTCTAATAATGATGTATTCTCCTTTTTTATCCATAGATATAAATCTCTATTATTTTGGTATTTCAATGTAATTTGTATGCATAATTAACTCTAGAAAATATGTGTCATCTACATTGAGTCATTTCATTTCAGAAAGAGTTGTGAAAACTAGCAAAATCAACACTGGAATTACTCATCGAAGAGACTATTAAGGTTTGAACTACTAAATAATATTTTGATACTTTACAGGTATTTTGTATGAAAATACTTACAAACTAAATGACAATATTGCTGCAGAAATAATGCAACTACTTCACATTGCGGAAAAATCATGTCAATGTATTCTTTTTACCTTCTTCTAGAATGTTGTTCAAGTCATCACAGTTTTACGTAATTTCTAATGACATGTTTATTAACACCATTCGTTTAACCATTACTCACCTACAAAATATTTGAATAGTGGAAATCTCTCTAATATTTTCCAATACTGTGGTTCTATCTTTTGGTTTGATGAGAGAAATATAAAATGAAGCACCAAGGAAAACCCATGATTTGGTATATGTTGTGCACTTGGTAAAGTTTCTTTGCAATTACTACCTTCCTGTCCTCCATACCTTCAAACATTAGTCTTCAATAAAAACTCTGTGGAGGCAGGAGCATTCCGGGAATATATGAATATTTACAATTATATGATTGCATTCACATCAATGGGCGGTAAGGTTGACAGATCATTCAATAATGGTAGAGCTCCAACTATATTCAGTTTGAATGGAAAAAACTACCATTGCATAGGTAGTTTGTGTCTTCTGGAGGGACAACCACCCAGGTTTTCCCAACTATATGTTAATGATACTTTGAACGATTCTCAAAACCGGATTTAGAATGCCATTAAATATTTAACATGAGGTTTCACAGATTTATGGGACAATCATATTTTCACTTCATTCTTAATTTAATTCTCTTTGCTGTTATGACGGAGAAAATTCAAACACGGTGGTCGATTATAATATTTTTGTCATATTACAAAATATGCTTCATGAAACAAATGTTTTAGATCATAATTTCATAAGTGAAAAGGATGTTCTTGATCTTCAAGAACATGCAAACTTAAATTTGCGCCTTCTTAAGAGAAGACAAATAGATTCAAAGACATACAACTTTCCTACTACTTCTACGATTGTGGTGCTTATTGTCGGTGACATTGAAGATCTCAACTGTGAAAGATATATTATCATTCAAAGCATAAGTGGTGATTTTCAACAGATTGATGAGCATCATCCCTTGTACCTTCCGTTACAATATCGACTTACTTTCACAAATGGTCAAGATGGATATGTTGACCACATTCTATATCGATATATATCTATGAGTACTTATAGAAAGGTTTGAAAAGTAACAATGTGTGAATAATTATCCTATCACTTGAAGTGTCATTTGAGTGATACGTCAATATTACAACATTCAAGAAGACTATTGCATCAATTTATTGTTGATGCTTATACAATGATAGAGTCATAGAGACTGTCCTTCTTTTTCATAAATAAAAAATGCTTGAGGGTTGAACTATACAGTGGGCTTCAAGATGCTTTTCATTGAGGTGACCATGATGGGAATGCATGCGGGAAGCGAATCATTTTACCATCTACATTTATTGGTGGTCCTAGGTATATGATTCAAAATTACCAAGATGCAATGTCAATCTGCAATTGGGTAGGATATCCGGATTTGTTTATTACATTTACATGCAATCCCATTTTGCTTGAAATAACTAGATTTGAATCACGTAACAATATTCTCCCTTCGGATTGTCCGCACATTGTATCTAGAATCTTTTATATTAAGGTTTACCAGTTAAAGAAATAATTACGAGACCGATGTTTCTTTAGATAGTCACGTGTAGGTACGTACTGTAATACAAATTATTTTATGAGACATAGTTTATCTTATTTAATGAATCTGATGTTGAATTGTGTCATTTATATCATTACATTCTGTGCAGTTGTGCCCCATATACACATTTTACTATTTTTATGTAGAGAGTGAAAAATTGGTACTCCAGCCTACATTGACAAATGTGTTTCTGCTGAAATTCAAAATAAATGTGATTTCCAAATATATCATGAGGATGTAAAGAATTTAATGATTCATGGACCTTGTGGTGATTCAGATCGTAGATCACCTTGTATGAAAAATGGAAAATGTATTATGTTTTTCCCAAAAAAAATTTTAAAGTACAATAGTTGATGATGATGGGTATGTTCTATACCGACGAAGAGATGATGGAAACACGATCGTGAAAAATGGTGTCCCACTGGATAATCGGTTTCTAGTACCATATAATCATTTCTTGTTAATGAAGTATCAAGCTCATTTTAATATTGAATTATGCAATCCATCTACTTCCATCAAATATCTGTTCAAGTATATTAGCAAAGGTAATGATCATAGAACATCATCTATGTATGAAACCAACACTACAACATTGTTAGGTAATAATGTCGATGAGATTAAAATGTATTATGATTGCTGATACATCTCTCCTTCTGAGGCCCCATGGAGGTATTTTTCTGTGATATCAACTTTAGATATCCTTCGGTTGAAAGTTTACATTTTCATTTACCAGGCCAAAATAGTGTTACATACACTGACATTGATCATATCGAGGATGTGTTGCATAAGGGTTCCATTTGTCAATCAATGATTACGACATGGTTTCAGGCTAATGTTGCTTACCCGGAAGGAAGATGTATCACATTTTCAGAATTTCCAACTAGATTTTTATTCCACCAATGTGAAAAAATATGGTGTCCAAGAAAGCAAGGGTTCAATGTTGGTAGACATTATTATGTTCCACCGACAACTAGAGAGATATATTAACTTCGATTAATTCTCACAAAGATAAGAGGTGAAACTTTATTTGATAGTATTTAAACTGTGAAAAACATTATTTATGGTACTTTTTCTGAAGAATGTTCTGCATTGGGACGTCTTACTGATAATAGATAATTTATTGAAGCAATCAAGGATGTTTCAACTTGGGCTACGGGCTGGTCTATGCACATACATTTTTCCAGCATTCTGTTCTCAAACAATTTTTCTCGCCCAAACATTGTGTGGCATCAAAAATGGGAGCTCCTCAACGAAGACATTCTATATGCAGAAAAAATAAGCTACAATTGCCAGTATATGATTTTAAGTTGCTGAAAACATATAATGTGACCTATGTAGTTTCTAATTCAGTTTTTATTTATTCTTAAATTAATTCAAAGTACTAATTAAATAACAATATTACATTATTCCATTTATATTTTTCACTCATAGATCATCAAAAATAGATCTATGCTTTGCATGAAATAGAGAACGTACTACAGAGTAATTGTAGATCTCTTCATTATTTTCCACCAATGTTGGTACTTGATTCTGAAATTGTCTCCCAACAAAATCAATTGGTAGCTGGTGAACATAATCATGACAGAGTGGCTCTTCATAATGAATATTTGACTTTGTAAGGTAAACTAACTGATGAACATAATGAGGTGATGACTACCATTATGTCTTCATTAACTGCATCAGTTGGAAGATTCTTTTTCTTACATGGTCATGGAGGAATATGTAAGCCCTTAATTTGGAATGTATTGACATATTTACTATAGTCATAAGGTGATGTTGTTATAGCAGTTTAATCTAGTGGAATTGCTTCATTACTACTACCTGGTGGGAGAACAACGCATTCCAAATTTTGAATCCTGATATCCATTTCTGAAAACACTGTTTGCAATATTCAACAGGGCAGTGATGTCACAAATCATCTAGAGTTAAGAAACATTATTATTTGGGATGAGATACCAATGATTCATAAGCACTGTTTTGAAGTTCGTGATGGTACTTTAAAAGATATCTTGTCGGTAAAAAATGATAATGCTGCAAACTTGACATTCGGTGGAATAACTGTTGTGTTGGGTGGAGATTTCAGGTAAATACTACCTGTTGTACCAGGTGGTAAAAGAAATTAAATAGGTTCTTCAAGTATAGATTCTTCACACTTGTGGAAACAATGATGTGTTTTAACACTAAAAAGGATCATGATATTGCTTTCCAATTCTTCTAAAATTTCAGATGAGGTTGTTGAATTTTCCAAATTGTCTTTAAATATTGGTGAAGGTTGCATTGCAGAACTAAATAATGGTGAAACCACAATTCTAATTCCATCCGCATATCTTCTTGCTTGGACTAAAGATCCTACTTCTAAAATTGTTTAACATTCTTATCCCAACTTCATTAGTAACCATGATGATGTTAATTATCTTAATGACCATGCCATCTTAGCTCCAACTCAGGATATTGTTGATGAAGTAAATGCGTACATGATGTTTGTCATGTGTTTTGAATGCAAAGATTATTTTTTCTCAGATTCAATTTGTGATGCATGTTTTGATACAGATAGGCCAGAAAACATTTACTCATATGAAATGTTAAATGAGATTAATGAATTAGGGATGGCTGCCCAAAAAATTCCACTCAAAATTGGGGTTCCTATCATGTTGCTTCGAAATGTAGATCAGTTTATTGGATTATGTAACGGGACATGCTTGATTGTTACCCACATGGGTGACCATGTCATCGGAGCATGATTTCTATCTGGCTGTAATTCAGGATATCTGGCTTTCATTCCAAGATTAAATATGATGCACTCAGTCTTTCGATGGTCTTCAATCTACAATGAAGACAACATCCTTTGACTGTTTCCTATGATATGAATATTATCAAAATTCAAGGACAATCATTGTCTTCTATTGGGTTGTATCTTCAAAAATCTATGTTTTTTCATGGCCAATTATATGTTGCTCTGTCTAGAGTCATATCACCATTAGGTTTGAAAATAGTACTTAGTGATAATAATCCCACATCTCATGAATCAACGCAAAATATTGTCTATAAAAAATATTTCATATATTGTGACTGGTATATGTCAAATTAAATGTTAAATTGTGAATGTTAGTTTCTGCCCAGCTTATTTATGTTTGATTTTATGAAACTCAATGTTTCTTATTATAATTTTTTCATATAGAAATTAAAATAGATGACTTTTGCAAATATTTCACGATCAATTTCCCCTTTGAATGATATCACACCTGATACTGATGAGACATTGAAGATACAAGTGCGTATTTTGAATTTGTTGTGCAACACATCATCCAGGTACTCTAGTGACTTTTTCGCAATTGATATGATTTTTATAGATTTACATGTGAATTCATAATTTAATTATACTACATATTATGTTTATTCTATTATATTTCTCCTTTCATTGAAATTATACCAAATATTTTTCAACATCAATAAAACGTGTTTCATAAATTGAGATTCTTAGATATTGATTTCTACAAAAAGCAGAGATACATTGTACTTTTACAGGGTGTCAAATTCTGTCTATTTTCAAAAATATATTGCGTGAAGGGATGTGCAATTTCATAAAGGACTTGCAAATAGCTACTAATTAAGGTACCTATATAGGAAATAGACATGCATGTCGATTACTTTTCACATAAACAACACATGTCTAGCCATGTGATGCACTGCTACCACATTTAGGATTCGATTTTACTTCCTTTTATGACATAATTAAGAGAAGGATTCTAAAGCATCATTTAATAGGTAAATGTTTATTGAAATTTCTTTAACAGTTTAATAATGTTTCTAAAGTATCTCTTTTGTTCAATATATATTTTTATGGATTAGTTTCAACTTTTATTAGCTTACAATTCACAACCATTTATACTTTTTGATCTGTTTTAGAAATTATTGGATATTTATGTTGCTCAAATCCTCTTGAAGCATTGGGTTATTCCAATTTCAAGATGCATATTTTCTTACATGATGATAGGTTGGTCATTACAACCTTTCATTATCTTTTACCCGCTGTTTAAATATAGCATTATGCGGTGCATATTTTTCTGCAGAGGGTTACAACTTAAATGCAGTTTATGGGGTGACTATGCTAATCAGGTTCCATCTTACTTGGAAGAAATTTTCAGGTCTTCAAATGTTTTAATATTGAAACTTTTCAGAGTTAAGAAATCGAATAGTATTCTCTCTAATAACCCAATGCCATATTTCTCTTTCGTTTATTCAATGCTTTAAAAAGGTTTAAACCACTACTCTAACGGAATTCATTTTAATATTAATTTTAGACTCTCTTATACTTACAACTACCATTAATGTGACGAAAATCCATTTCAATCCTGATATTGAAGATGTTGAATCATTCCGAAAAAGGTGCTCTCGATACTTGATTTAATTGTCATTTTTTATATGCTGTCCAATGTTTACTATTTGATAGATGTACATATTATGTTTGAAATTTGACTGGGATATTACAATATTCAGATGTATGTTTATAATGGCATCAGAGTATAGAAGTCCAGCACACAAAAAAAATCCATCTTCTTCCTCTACACCATTTCTATATTTGGAAAATAAAAAACATTTCTGAAGTCAAGAATTATGATCTGGTATGTAGTACACGACAAATATACAATTTAATTTATGCACTTTAAAAATATGGATGTACTAGGATAGTACTTCACTATGTCATTATCTATACTAATGTCAATGTTGGAAAGACTACAAAGTGCTTGATTTTCGTGACCATTAAAAAATTCAAACAACTCACAATTGGTTATATGATTCATGAAATTCTTGCATGAAAAAAGATCATAATGTTGACGAAAACATTTGGTGGAACAACTGCAAGATATCTGTAACTTGCACCATTCTCAAGTTCTTATTTATTCTTTTGATTAATAGTTTATTACTCATTTTATATGTCAATAGTAATTAATTTTACTTATCCTAAAACCCTTTGTAATCATATTTATAAATCAAGAGATTCAGAGTGCAGCTGCTTGTGAGTGATTCCACGGACTCCTTATCAGTTGTCCTATTTGATAAACAAGTAATGGAATTTCTGAGAAAAAAATCTTCAGAGCTGTGAGATTATTTTATTCATGTACTACTAGATAATAAAATATAATTATTTAAAAATATGTTCTCTTCAATTAAACTAACATTTAGTATTTCTTCTCAAATAAAGATGATGATGAGTACGGTTTTCCTACTGAATTGAATGTTTTCAAATCAATAGAGGTTCTCCTGTCAATTGAAGTGTCAAATTATAATATTCAAAATCATTACCATTCAGCAGAACAAAACTCATACAAGGAAATATTCATTACCGACAGCGAAAACTACATCACCAAGTTCAATGATAGCTTCACATGATTTTTGGTAGATTATATTATATATTACTATTTTCATTAAAATATATAGATTGAAAATAGTTATTTCTATTATTTATTATATAAAACATCTTCAAAGTAGTGGTTGTACAAATATAAGTAGTGTTCATGAACATTGTCAGGTACAATATAATCCATTATCATCAGTTTTACTTCTACCCATTTAAATAACATGCAACTAGATTAATACTTTATCGTTCTATGATAGGAACATAAAAATGGTAAAAAAAATTCGACTCAGTGAAATGAATGAATCTATATTTGAAACACCATCTATGTTATCATCCTCTATTCAGGTATATATATATATTCCACCTTTATAAATTTTCATTGCAAGCCTTTATTTTATTCCGACATTGTAATTGCTCCTACATCTAATGCTACTTTTAACTATGTTCTATATGCAGAAAAACGTACTGACTGAATTTATTAATGAAGATGTTATTGATCAATCTCAAAATATCCCACATATAGGTATTGGTGGTAAAAGTCAAGCAAAAAATATGGAAATCCGAATGAAGGAAAAAATTAAAATACAAAGAAGAAAATAGTGACTGGTATGTTCTTCAGATATGAAAGGTAATATGATTTCAGGTGACTGTATCTTCTAATATTTTTTCGGTCATGTAAGTTAGTTTATTCCTAATGTATTGCCATCAACTTTCAATTTATGTATTATAGTGCTGGTGGGAGAAGGGGCAAGGCACGGATGGGGGTGGAGGGGATGGTGGGAAAGTGGATGGGGAGGGAGGAGGGGCCTGGTTGGGTAGGTGATGGGCATGAGGGGGGTGAGTTGGAAGGGGAAGGTGATGGGATGCAGTGGTAGCAGATGCTGCTAGGGGGGAGGAGAGGCAAGGAGTTAGGCAGGGAGGAGGGGAGGGGCTGGGTATGTAACACCCGAGATTTTTATGAGTAATATTTTGTTTTTATGTTATATATATATCATCAAAGTAATCTTCCACTACACACTAGCTTGACTTACTTTACACGCAATCGCGACCTTCCTCGATAGCTTGCGTTGTATGCAATACCGAGTTTCACTAAACAACGATATGCTATTAAAATATTATTAAAACTAGCCGTTATGAATAGTAATAACCACTTTTTCAAATTTTATAAATTTTATTTTTCAAAATGGAGTTCATTTTTGGATTCGGAATACGGAAATTATCCTAGGGTGAAATTTTGGTATTTTTCTGAAAACTTTCAATTTTTGATGAATATTGAAACCACTAAGTGGTAGGTTAAAAACTGAATTTTGCATAAAACTTAATTTTACCGCTTCTGTGAATGGAATTTCGAAAATCCGACAGACACAGTTGATATCAGTAAGTAAAATGTGGTTCATTGAGAAAAAAATAATTTTTTGGTGAATAGTAACTTTTTACTTTTTTTTACCGCGGTTAATAGTAAATAGGGTAACTAAGGGTAAATATGATATTACTAATACCGTAGCACATGTTCTAATTCTATTGGATAATTTTAATTCGACCAAAAACAACCTTATGAATATAATATGACCATTTAGGTCCACTTGGATTAGATTATGACATTTAATATTATTTTATTTAATGAATAGTTAAAATAGTTAAAATCAATGTTTAATAACTAAAACATTTTTAATATGGGGTTATACATAAGATAAATTAGACTATAAATATTCATTAGAAATATAAAAATATTTCCTACATAATTATATTTTATTTATAAATTTTAGACTTTAAGTAATTTAATTTATTTGTCACACAACGATGATGCAGTAATTACCCTTTTAAGGAAATGTTAACATAATTGATGTTATAAATGCTCAAATAAATGTAATTTGAGACTTTTTATGAATTACACTAATTTTCTAGGTTACTATGATATATTAGTGTTGATTTAATCAACTTGGTTAGAACATATAATTCTGTTATGACTTTCACAAAAATCATATATCAAATAGTGTCAAAATTGACACAAAATAGTTTTTAAATCAAATATTATATTATTAATTGTTATTTTATTCCTAAAAATCTAAGGTTCGGCCAAATGACTTAGATAAGGATATATATATTAATAATAAACAACTTGGGGTTAGTTTGGCATGTTATAGTAAGTGTATTAACCATATAATGTAAGAAAACTAAAAGTCATGGTAAAAGTTAAATTATATAACTTAGAGTTAAATCTAATTGATAAGGTTAAAATAATAACCTAAACTTTTCTAAATCCTATTGGTTGATATTATTTCGACCCATCCCCACTTTACCTTCGAAATAAGACCCTTTGGAACCATTATAAACCGATTTTTACTTTAATATAAAATAATATTTTGAGATATTCCTAAGGTGCCCCTCTCCTCCCTTATAAAAGGGAACCTCCTCCCCCTCCTCCTCACACCAATTTGAGCACTCAAGCTCGGCCAACCCCTGCCAAAATCCCTTCTCCACTTCCCTAGAATAATCCTAGAGGTCCTGGTCTTCTTCAAAGACCAATCTTAGTTCCCTAAGTGGAGGATTCAAAGAGGCGTTTCAAAGAAGAGGTAATATCCATTACCGATCTTTTCAATTTCATTATTCTTCAACTTCTTCTTCTTTAGTTGTTTCATGATAAAGTAATAACATTAGTATTACTTACATACTGATTTGTTATTATAAATATGAAACAACCCTAATTCGCCTTCTATCCATCCTACGGAAAAATGAAATCACCGTGCGTGCGTACGTACGGAATACCGTCTCCACGCCGTGGTGTAATCTATTTTCCACCATCACCTTACAAGGATGGGTATAATGGTGTAATGAGTAACTATATATGATTATTATAAAGTGATATTGATACTGAAATAGTATTCATATACTCCAATACAATTCCACGATCATAGGAACGATATCATCACTCGTGCGTACGTACGGAATACCGTCTCCATGATGTGATGCGACTCCTTCTACATGATCATCATTAAATAGTAATTATATAAATGAATTGAATGAATAAATATGATATATTTTACACTAATACCATTCTGGATATAAGGTATATATAACCTTAAAATAATAATAAGAATTTATTCGGCAAAACACGCATAAGAACAAAAGGCAATAAAGACCCGAGTAACAAGTAACAATGAAATATTACTAATAAGAAGCTAATAATATGACCATATATGATATCATATCAATATGTATGATTCTGGAATAAGTCAATAACAATATTTAAACCATTATACAGGAGCTTTGGACACGTACAAAGCAAATCGGACCTAAGGTAAGGGAAATATCACAATCTCATTTTTATCCGAGACTGTTTATACTTTGGTATTTACTGGGGTGTATTTTATCATCCACATCCATGTTTCCTCAACATGTAATCTTATTTCCATCCATCTAAAATTGTTTAAATCCAATTTTACCCTTTGGTGAGTTTATAGTAAAGGATATGAAAGGAATCTTTTGTCGTTTTTCATACGAGGTACTTTTTGACTTTTCCGACAAAGGTACGAAGAAAGTTTTTTTTAACTTATACGGAATGAATGGATTTTTAAAACATTATTTCCAAGAATCTTCCTTTATAAGTTTTCAAGTATATTTTTAATCAACTTATTTTAGTTGTATGACATGTTATGAAAGGAAAAGTGTTTTTGAAGAAGAAAGGATATTTTCCTCAAGAATGGAGTTCAAATGTTTTATCAAAATTATTTTCCATCTAAGATAATATAGGGTTATGTTTTTATCCCTATTATTACAATGATTTGATTATGTTTTGAGAGAATTATTTTTATGAAGTCATTTACCTTATATGATTTGTTTTATGATGTCATGATGTTTCAAGAATCCCATTTTTGTTACATGTGTTATGCGATGATGTATGATTTATGATTATGTGGCACACATAAAAAAGGATTCATTATAAGATTGGTGGGACCTATATCCCCCTCCAATGCATTGGGTAAAGATTTATATCTCATGAGATAGACATGGCTGGAATGGAAGGTTATTTCAGTTCAGTGATACAGGACTGAAACGAGGAGTGAACTCGGTTCAGAAATGTACTTTGTCCTCTAATATAGTCTTGGAAATGAGTCATGACTAACAAGAAATGATTTTCCATGATTATGTGTGCATTCCACAATGTTTCAAGTTTTATGTTATGATTATGGGGATCTCATTTTCACTTCTATGATTTATTCCATGTTAAGATATTATGATCTCTTTTGCAGGTTATGATTTTCAAGAAGATATGATATGATTTTTATTTCCTTTATTTTCCCTTGCTGAGCATTTGAGTTCACCCTTTTTTGTATGTTTTCTTTTCCCCAGGTCAGGAAGATGGATATTAAGTAGAATATGCTAAAAGGGACCCTAGATATGATGAAATAAATGGGAGACACTGTAGAAGATTTATGAACCAGTTGATTATGTTTCTCAGTTTCTAAAGACACTATACCTATACGGTCCTTTCGTGGTTTTGTTACATGTTGTAATAAGAATGCTTAAATTTTGAAGTCTTAACAATGTATGTAAAGTATGGGTTGTTATAGTTGCTATCAGAGGGAGGTTATAGTCAACCTTTAGAAACTAGGATGTGAAAGCCTTAGTAAGAACCCTAAGGATAAGTCTAAGAATAGAACACAATCTTAGTGTTTTAGAAATGGCCATGAATAACCTAGGACAAGACCTTAAGAGTGAAAATTTTTATTCTTGAATTATGTGGTTTTCCTATTATAATTAGTGTTGTGCACACTATTCTTCGTGGTTTTAGTCAATGGCTGGAACCCGAAGGAACCGTGTTAATGCGGAATGCGACGGGCAATGGAATGATTGTCCCCCTGAGAAACCAAATGTTATGGGAGCTGGAATGAAAAATCATGTAGCCATGCTCACACAACATTCTCATGCTATGAATCATACAGGACTTCCAAACGAGCAAAGGAAGGAGCAACATTCTGTTGAATCCTTCATGAGACAGCGTCCACCTTCTTTCAGTGGGTCTACTGATCCATTAGTTGTTGAACAATGGATTAGTACTACTGAAAAGATATTTTCAGTTCATCAATGTTCTGAACATGATAAAGTCATCCTAGCAGTGTATCCTTTGGAAGGAGATGCTGATCAATGGTGGAATCTTATTAAGAATACGAGGCAAAGGGATGAAATTGAGTTCATGAATTGGGACGAGTTCAAGAACTTATTTTTCAATAAGTACTTCCCTCATATTCTCCGAACAAAGATGGAGAAAGAGTTTCTTCAACTGAAGAAAAGGGATGATGAATCTGTTGGTACCTATGAAGCAAATTTTACAAGACTTGCAAGGTACGCTTCTGGTATTATTATCCAACCTGAGAGTAAGATCGATCGATTCTTTAGTGGCTTAAAACCAAGTCTTCGAAGGGCATTAGCCATAAGGGACTTCAATAGCTACGAGGAAATCGTTCGATGTGCTCTCAATGTCGAGATAGATATTGGAGTAACCCATCAGTCATATGTGTTTCATAAGAAGAGGAAAATGGAATTCAAAGCAAAATCTAAAGAGCACACGGAAAAGAAGATGAGCTTTCCCTTATGCTCAAAGTGTGGAAAGAAACATGGAGGGAGTTGTCTTAAAGGGACAAGTAAATGTTTCAAATGTGGAAAGGAAGGTCATCGGGCATTTGAATGCCGCGATAATGGGAAGAATATGTCTAATGATGCAAACAAAGGAAGGGATGCACAGAATGAACCTACTACACTTCAATGTTTCAAGTGCGAGGAGATGGGGAATTATGCAAATCAATGACCAAATCCAAGGGTTGATGATGATGGTCGATGTCAACAAACTCTTAAGGCTAAAGAGAAAGGAAAGTCACATGCAATTTCTATCAGCGATGTGGAGTACGATAACGAAGTGGTGAAAGGTACACTTACCGTCCACTCTAAAGTAGCAAATGTTTTATTTGAATCTGGATCCACCCACTCTTTTGTTTCTGAAGAATTTTCTAAGGGTATCACCGTATTACCTCAACAATTAGATGTTGAGTTAGTTGTGACAACAACTAATGGCACATCAATCGCATCAAAAGTTTATAATTCTTCTCCGATCGAAGTTTGTGGGAAAGTGCTTCCTGCAAATCTGGTGATCCTTCCTTTAGTGGAATTCGATGTGATTCTTTTCATGGATTGGCTTTCTTTATACGGAGCTCATATTAATTGCCAAAGAAGGGAAGTCACATTTCATATTCCAGATCAATCTATGATCATCTATCAATGCAAGGATGAACATAACCTTCCAGTTGAAATTTCTTCCATTTTATGGGTATTGATTCCACTAAATGAAGGTTATTTATCTCAAATGGTTGGTGAGAAACTCGCGATTAAGAATATTCCCATCGTATGGGAGTTTGATGATGTCTTTCCGGAGGAATTACAGGGTCTTCCACCAAATCGTGAAGTTGAGTTTTCAATAGAACTCGTACCGGGTGCTTTGCCTATTTCAAAGACACCTTATAGAATGGCCCCAATTGAGTTGTAGGAATTGAAGAAGCAACTCCAAGAGAATCTTGATAAGGGATTCAGACGCCCTAGTGCTTCACCTTGGGGAGCACCTGTTCTATTTTTTAAGAAGAAATATGGATCAATGAGACTCTACATTGATTATCGAGAACTTAACAAGATCACTATCAAGAAAAAATATCCTCTCCCACGCATTGATGACATATTTGACCAACTACGCGGAGCTCAATACTTTTCCAATATTGATCTCCGTTCAAGGTATCATCAATTGAGGGTCAAAAGGGAGGATATACCAAAGACGGATTTCCGTACAAGGTATGGACACTATGAATTTATAGTGATGCCATTTGGTCTTACTAATGCCCCTGCTATCTTCATGGATCTGATGAATAGAGTCTTTAGAGACTATCTTGATCAATTTGTATTAGTCTTTATAGATGATATTCTTGTCTATTCAAAGAGCAAGGAAGAACATGAAGGTCACTTGAGAATTATATTGAAGACCCTGAGAAAGGAGAAGCTTTATGCCAAATTTACAAAGTGTGAATTTTGGATTCAAAAAGTTGCATTTTTGGGTCACATAATCTCAAAAGAGGGGATATCTGTGGATCCAGCAAAAACAGAGGTTATCGAAAGATGGTCGAGACCAACAATAGTAACTGAGATCCAAAGTTTTCTTGGTTTGGCTGGATATTATCGACGTTTTGTAAAATATTTTTCACGATTATCTAACCCACTCACCAAGTTGACTCGGAAAGAAGTTAAGTTTGTTTGGACAGAGGAATGTGAAGAGAATTTCAAGGAGTTGAAAAGAAGGTTATTCAGTGCACCTGTGCTCACACTGTCTTGTAGTGGAGAAAGGTTTGTGATCTACAATGATGCATCCAAGAAGGGATTGGGGTGTGTTCTTATGAAAAATGATATGGTAATAGCTTATGCCTCACGACAGTTGAAAATCCATGAGCAAAATTACCCAACACATGATTTGGAGTTAGCTGTGGTAATCTTTGCATTAAATATTTGGAGGCATTACCTTTATGGTGAAAGGTGTGATATTTATACTGATCATAAAATTTTAAAGTATATTTTCACATAAAAGGAGCTGAATATGTGTCAAAGAAGATGGTTGGAGCTGATTAAGGATTGTGACTGCTCAATCCATTACCACCCTAGGAAAGCAAACAAGGTGGATGATGCATTAAGTCGACAAGACCATGCTAGTTTATCCATGATGAGGATCACAAAAGATCCAATATTTATGGATTTACAAAGGATGGATCTTGGAATTATAATGGAAGGGGAAAAATCTTATCTTTCTCAAATGAATTTTCAACCATCTATACATATGAAGATTAAAGAGGCACAGAAAGAAGATGTCGAGTTACAAAAGAAGGTGAGAAATGTTCCTGAATTCAACCTTGATTGTGATGGGATAATAAAGTTCAGAAATCGGGTTTCTGTTCCTCCCATCCCCGAATTAAAGAAGGAGCTGCTGGATAAGGCTCATAGTTCTTCATTCTCCATTCATCCTGGAAGCACGAAGATGTATAGGGACCTGAAAGAGTACTTCTGGTGGGATGGAATGAAAAGAGATGTTGTTGAATATGTCTCTCGATGCTTGGTTTGTCAACAAGTTAAAGCTAAGAGATAGAAGTCTAAGGGGATGTTAGAACCATTACCCATACCCGAATGGAAATGAGAAAACATCACTATAGACTTTTTCACATGACTTCCTAAAACATCCAAAGGCAATAATGCTATCTGGGTCATAGTTGACCGTCTTACAAAGTCTGCACACTTCATTGCTATTAGAGAGGATTTCTCTCTGGATCAGCTTGCCAGGATATATGTAAAGGAAGTGGTAAGATTGCATGGAGTACCACTTTCTATTATATCTGATCGGGATCCGAGATTTACCTCGAAGTTCTGGCGAATTCTTCAGCATACTCTGGATACAGAGTTGAGTTTCAGCACTGCTTATCATCCTCAGACAGACGGTCAGTCTAAGAGAACAATTCAAACCCTAGAAGATATGTTGAGAGATTGCTCTATGGATTTCAAAGGAGGTTGGGATCAACACCTACCTTTGGTGGAATTTTCTTATAATAATAGCTTTCACTCCAGTATTCAGATGGCTCCTTATGAAGCTCTCTATGGAAAGAAATGCAGGACTCCAACTTGCTGGGATGAAGTTGTGGAAAGAAAGCTATTAGGACCTGATCTCGTTGATGAAATGGCAGAAAAGGTCAGATCTATTCAACAACACATAAGAGCAGCTCAGAGTCGACAGAAAAGTTATGCCGACAACCAAATAAAAGACCTAGAGTTTGAAGTCGGTGATAAAGTGTTCTTACGAATATCTCCCTGGAAGAGGGTTATGAGATTTGGAAAGAAGGGGAAGTTGAGCCCTAGATATATCGGTCCTTTCGAAATACTGGATCGTGTTGGAAAGGTATCTTACCGATTGGCGCTTCCACCGAATCTCTCTCAAGTTCACGATGTGTTCCATGTATCTCTCCTGAGAAAGTACATACCGGATATTTCACATGTACTCAGCTCAGAAGTTGTACCGCTGAAGCAAGATCTTTCTTATGAAGAACAACCGATAGAGATTCTGGATCGAAGCGAAAAGTCCTACGAAACAAGACCACTCGATTGGTGAATGTTTTATGGAGGAACCACCAACTTGAAGAAGCTACATGGGAGCTTGAGGATATTATGAGGGAGAAGTATCCTCATCTGTTTGTTATAAAGTGACGAATTTCGAGGGCGAAATTCTTTTTAAGGGGGGTAGAATGTAACACCCGAGCTTTTTATGAGTAATATTTTGTTTTTATGTTATATATATATCATCAAAGGAATATTTCACTACACACTAGCTTGACTTACTTTACACGCAAGCGCGACCTTCCTCGATAGCTTGCGTTGTACGCAATACCGAGTTTCACTAAACAACGATATGCTTTTAAAATATTATTAAAACTAGCCGTTATGAATAGTAATAACCACTTTTTGAAATTTTATAAATTTTATTTTTCAAAATGGACTTCATTTTTGGATTCGGAATACCGAAATTAGCCTAGGGTGAAATTTTGGTATTTTTCTGAAAACTTTCAATTTTTGATGAATAGTGAAACCACTAAGTGGTAGGTCAAAAACTGAATTTTGCATAAAACTTAATTTTACCGCTTCTGTAAATGCAATTTCGAAAATCTAATAGACACAGTTGATATCAGTGAGTAAAATGTGGTTAAATGAGATAAAAATAATTTTTTGGTGAATAGTAACTTTTTACTTTTTTTACCGTGGTTAATAGTAAATAGGGTAACTAAGGGTAAATATGATATTACTATTACCGTAACACATGTTCTAATTCTATTTGATAAGTGTAATTCGACAAAAAACAACCTTATGAATATAATATGACCATTTAGGTCCACTTGGATTAGATTATGACATTTAATATTATTTTATTTAATGAATAGTTAAAATAGTTAAAATCAAAGTTTAATAACTAAAACATTTTTAATAAGGGGTTATACATAAGATAAATTCGACTATAAATATTCATTAGAAATATAAAAATATTTCCTACATAATGATATTATATTTCTAATTTTTAGACTTTAAATAAATTTATTTATTTATGACACAACGATGATGCAGTAATTACCCTTTTAAGGAAATGTTAACATAATTGATGTTATAAATGCTAAAATAAATGTAATTTGACACTTTTTATGAATTCCACTAATTTTCTAGGTTACTATGATATATTAGTGTTGATTTAATCAACTTGGTTCGAACATATAATTCTGTTATGACTTTCAAAAAAATCATATATCAAATAGTGTCATAATTGACACAAAATAGTTTTTAAATAAAATATTATATTATTAATTGTTATTTTATTCCTAAAAATATAAGGTTCGGCCAAATGACTTAGATAAGGATATATATATTAATAATAAACAACTTGGGGTTCGTTTGGCGTGTTATAGTAAGTGTATTAACCATATAATGTAAGAAGACAAAAAGTAACGGTAAAAGTTAAATTATTTAACTTAGAGTTAAATCTAATTGATAAGGTTAAAATAATAACCTAAACTTTTCTAAATCTTATTTGTTGATAGTATTTCGACCCATCCCCACTTTACCTTCGAAATAAGACCCTTTGGAACCATTATAAACCGATTTTGACTTTAATATAAAATAATATTTTGAGATATTCCTAAGGTGCCCCTCTCCTCCCTTATAAAAGGGCACCTCCTCCCCCTCCTCCTCACACCCATTTGAGCACTCAATCTCGTCCAACCCCTACCAAAATCCCTTCTCCACTTCCCTAGAATAATCCTATAGGTCCTGGTATTCTTCAAAGACCAATCTTAGTTCCCTAAGTGGAGGATTCAAAGAGGCGTTTCAAAGAAGAGGTAATATCCATTACCGATCTTTTCAATTTCTTTCTTCTTCAACTTCTTCTTCTTTAGTTGTTTCATGATAAAATAATAACATCAGTATTACTTACATACTGATATGTTATTATAAATATTAAACAACCCTAATTCACCTTCTATCCATCCTACGGAAAAATGAAATCACCGCGCGTGCGTTCGTACGTAATACCGTCTCCACGCCGTGGTGTAATCTATTTTCCACCATCACCTTACAAGGATGGGTATAATGGTGTAACGAGTAAATATATATGATTATTATAAAGTGATATTCATACTGAAATAGTATTCATATACTCCAATACAATTCCACGATCATAGGAATGATATCATCACTCGTGCGTACGTACGGAATACCGTCTCCATAATGTGATGCGACTCGTTCTACATGATCATCATTACATAGTAATTATATAAATAAATTGAATGAATAAATATGATATATGTTACACTAATACCATTCTGGATATAAGGTATCTATAACCTTAAAATAAGAATAAGAATTTATTCGGCAAAACACGCATAAGAACAAAAGGCAATAAAGACCCGAGTAACAAGTAACAATGAAATATTACTAATAAGAAGCTATGAATATGACCATATATGATATCATATCAATATGTATGATTATGGAATAAGTCAATAACATTATTTAAACCATTATACAGGAGCTTCGGACACGTACAAAGCAAATCGGACCTAAGGTAAGGGAAATATCACAATCTCATTTTTATCCGATAATGTGTATACTTTGGTATTTACTGGGGTGTATTTTATCATCCACATCAATGTTTCCTCAACATGTAATGTTATTTCCATCCATCTAAAATTTTTTAAATCCAATTTTACCCTTCGGTGAGTTTTTAGTAAAGGATATGAAAGGAATCTTTTGTCGTTTTTCATACGAGGTACTTTTTGACTTTTCCGACAAAAGTACGAAGAATGTTTTTTTTTAACTTATACGGAATGAATGGATTTTTAAAACATTATTTCCAATAATCTTCCTTTATAAGTTTTCAAGTTTATTTTTAATAAACATCTTTTAGTTGTATGACATGTTAAGAAAAGAAAATTGTTTTTGAAGAAGAAAGGATATTTTTCTCAAGAATGGAGTTCAAATGTTTTATCAAAATTATTTTCCATCTAAGATAATATAGGGTTCTGTTTTTATCCCTATTATTAAAATGATTTGATTATGTTTTTAGGGAATTATTTTTATGAAGTCATTTACCTTATATGATTTGTTTTATGATGTCATGATGTTTCAAGAATCCCATTTTTGTAACATGTGTTTTGCGATGATGTATGATTTATGATTATGTGGAACACATAAGAAAGGATTCATCATAAGATGGGTGGGACCTATATATCCTTCCAATGCATTGGGTAAAGATTTATATCTCATGAGATAGACATGGCTGGAATGGAAGGTTATTTCGGTTCAGTGATATAGGACTGAAATGAGGAGTAAACTCGGTTCAGAAATGGACTTTGTCCGCTAAGATAGTCTTGGAAATGAGTCATGACTAACAAGAAATGATTTTCCATGATTATGTGTGCATTCCACAATGTTTAAAGTTTTTTGTTATGATTATGGGGATCTCATTTTCACTTCTATGATTTATTCCATGTTAAGATATTATGATCTCTTTTGCAGGTTATGATTTTCAAGAAGAAATGATATGATTTGTATTTACTTTATTTTCCCTTGCTGAGCAATTGAGCTCACCCTTTTTTGTATGTTTTCTTTTCCCCAGTTCAGGAAAATGGATATTAAGTAGAATATTCTAAAAGGGACCCTAGATATGATGAAATAAATGGGAGACACTGTAGAATATTTATGAACCAGTTGTTTATGTTTCCCAGATTCTAAAGACACTATACCTATACGGTCCTTTCGTGGTTTTGTTATATGTTGTAATAGGTATGCTTATATTTTGAAGTATTAAAAATGTATGTAAAGTATGGGTCGTTATAGTTGGTATCATAGAGAGGTTATAGTCAACCTTTGGAATCTAGGATGTGAAATCCATAGTAAGAACCCTAAGGATAAGTCTAAGCATAGAACACAATCTTATTGTTTTAGAAATGGACATGAATAACCTAAGATAAGACATTAAGCGTGAAAATTTTTATTCTTGAATTATGTGGTTTTCCTATTATAATTAGTGTTGCTCACACTATTCTTCTTGGTTTTAGTCAATGGCTGGAACCCGAAGGAACCGTGTTAATGAGGAATGCGACGGGCAATGCAATGATTGTCCCCCTGAGCAACCAAACGTTATGGGAGATGGAATGAAAAATCTTGTAGCCATGCTCACACAACTTTCTCAAGCTATGAATCATGCAGGACTTCCAAACGAGCAAAGGAAGGAGCAACATTCTGTTGAATCCTTCATGAGACAGCATCCACCTTCATTCAACGAGTCTACTGATCCATTAGTTGTTGAACAATGGATTAGTACTACTGAAAAGATATTTTCAGTTCATCAATGTTCTGAACATGATAAAGTCATCCTAGCAGTGTCTCGTTTGGAAGGAGATGCTGATCAATGGTGGAATCTTATTAAGAATATGAGGCAAAGGGATGAAATTGAGTTCATGGAATGGGACGAGTTCAAGAACTTATTTTTCAATAAGTACTTCCCTCGTATTCTCTGAACAAAGATGGAGAAAGAGTTTCTTGAACTGAAGCAAAGGGATGATGAATTTGTTGGTACCTATGAAGAAAATTTTACAAGACTTTCAAGGTACGCTTCTGGTATTATTATCCAACCTGAGAGTAAGATCGATCGATTCTTTAGTGGCTTAAAACCAAGTCTTCGAAGGGCGTTAGCCATAAGGGACTTCAATAGCTACGAGGAAATCGTTCGATGTGCTCTAAATGTCGAGATAGAGATTGGAGTAACCAATCAGTCATATGGGTTTGATAAGAAGAGGAAAATGGAATTCAAAGGAAAATCTAAAGAGCACACTGAAAAGAAGATGAGCTTTCCCTTATGCTCACTGTGTGGAAAGAAACATGGAGGGAGTTGTCGTAAAGGGACAAGTAAATGTTTCAAATGTGGAAAGGAAGGTCATCGGGCATTTGAATGCCACGATAATGGGAAGAAGATGTCTAATGATGCAAACAAATGAAGGGATGCACAGAATGAACCTACTACACTTTTGTGTTTCAAGTGCAAGGAGATGGGGCATTATTCCAATCAATGCCCAAATCCAAGGGTTGATGATGATGGTCGACATCAACAAACTCTTAAGGCTAAATAAAAAGTAAAGTCACATGCAATTTATATCAGCGATGTGGAGTACGATAACGAAGTGGTGAAAGGTACACTTACCATCCACTCTAAAGTAGAAAATTTTTTATTTGATTCTGGATCCACCCACTCTTTTTTTTCTGAAGAATTTTCTAAGGGTATCACCGTATTACCTCAAAAATTAGATGTTGAGTTAGCTGTGACAACACATAATGGCACATCAATCGCATCAAAAGTTTATAATTCTTCTCCGATCGAAGTTTGTGGGAAAGTGCTTCCTGCAAATCTGTTGATCCTTCCTTTAGTGGAATTCGATGTGACTCTTGGCATGGATTGGCTTTCTTTATACGGAGCTCATATCAATTGCCAAAGAAGGGAAGTCACATTTCATATTCCAGATCAATCTATGATCATCTATCAATTCAAGGATGAACATAACCTTCCAGTGGAAATTTCTTCCATTTTATGGGTATTGATTCCACTAAATGAAGGTTATTTATCTCAAATGTTTGGTGATAAACTCGCGATTAATAATATTCCCATCGTACGGGAGTTTGATGATGTCTTTCCAGAGGAATTACCGGGTCTTCCCCCAAATCGTGAAGTTGAGTTTTCAATAGAACACGCACCGGGTGCTTTACCTATTTCAAAGACACCTTATAGAATGGCCCCAATTGAGTTGCAGGAATTGAAGAAGCAACTCCAAGAGAATCTTGATAAGGGATTCATACGCCCTAGTGCATCACCTTGGGGAGCACCTGTTCTATTTTTTAAGAATAAAGATGGATCAATGAGACTCTGCATTGATTATCTAGAACTTAACAAGATCACTATCAAGAACAAATATCCTCTCCCACGCATTGATGACTTATTTGACCAACTTCGCGGAGCTCAATACTTTTCCAAGATTGATCTCCGTTCAGGGTATCATCAATTGTGGGTCAAAAGGGAGGATATACCAAAGACGGCTTTCCGTACAAGGTATGGACACTATGAATTTATAGTGATTCCATTTGGTCTTACTAATGCCCCTGCTATCAACATTGATCTGATGAATAGAGTCTTTAGAGACCATCTTGATCAATTTGTGGTAGTATTTATAGACGATATTCTTGTCTATTCAAAGATCAAGTAAGAACATGAAGATCACTTGAGAATTATATTGAAGACCCTGAGAAAGGAGAAGCTTTATGCCAAATTTACCAAATGTGAATTTTGGCTTCAAAAAGTTGCATATTTGGGTCACAAAATCTCAAAAGAGGGGATATCTGTGGATCCAGCAAAAACAGAGGTTATCGAAAGATGGTCGAGACCAACAACAGTAACTGAGATCCGAAGTTTTCTTGGTTTGGCTGGATATTATCGATCTTTTGTAAAAGATTTTTCACGATTATCTAACCCACTCACCAAGTTGACTCGGAAAGGAGTTAAGTTTTTTTGGACAGAGGAATGTGAAGAGAATTTCAAGGAGTTGAAAAGAAGGTTATCCAGTGCACCTGTGCTCACACTGCCTTGTAGTGGAGAAAGGTTTGTGATCTACAGTGATGCATCCAAGAAGGTATTGGGGTGTGTTCTTATGAAAAATGATATGGTAATAGCTTATACCTCACGACAGTTGAAAATCCATGAGCAAAATTACCCAACACATGATTTGGAGTTAGCTGCGGTAATTTTGCATTAACGATTTGGAGGCATTACCTTTATGGTGAAAGGTGTGATATTTATACTGATCATAAAAGTTTAAAGTATATTTTCACACAAAAGGAGCTGAATATGCGTCAAAGAAGATGGTTGGAGCTGATTAAGGATTATGACTGCTCAATCCATTACCACCCTGAGAAAGCAAAAAAGGTGACAGATGCATTAAGTCAACAAGACCATGCTAGTTTATCCATGATGAGGATCACAAAAGATCCAATATTTATGGATTTACAAAGGATGGGTCTTGGAATTATAATGGAAGGGGAAAAATCTTATCTTTCTCAAATGAATGTTCAACCATATATACATAGAAAGATTAAAGAGGCAGAGAAAGAAGATGTCAAGTTACAAAAGAAGGTGAGAAATGTTCCTGGATTCAACCTTGATTGTGATGGGATAATAAAGTCCAGGAATCGGGTTTGTGTTCCTCCCATCCCAGAATTAAAGAAGGAGCTGCTGGATGAGGCTCATAGTTCTTCATTCTCTATTCATCCTGGAAGCACGAAGATTTATAGGGACATGAAAGAGTACTTCTGGTGGGATGGCATGAAAAGAGATGTTGCTAAATATGTCTCTCGATGCTTGGTTTGTCAACAAGTTAAAGCTGAGAGACAGAAGTCTAAGGGGATGTTACAACCATTACCCATACCAGAATGGAAATGGGAAAACATCACTATGGACTTTGTCACATGACTTCCTAAAACATCCAAAGGCAATAATGTTATCTGGGTCATAGTTGATCGTCTTACAAAGTCTGCACACTTCATTTATATTAGAGAGGATTTATCTCTGGATCAGCTTGCCAGGATGTATGTAAAGGAAGTGGTAAGATTGCATGGAGTACCACTTTCTATTATATCTGATCGGGATCCGAGATTTACCTCGAAGTTCTGGCGAACTCTTCAGCATACTCTGGATATAGAGTTGAGTTTCAGCACTGCTAATCATCCTTAGACAGACGGTCAGTCTAAGAGAACAATTCAAACCCTAGAAGATATATTGAGAGCTTGCTCTATGGATTTCAAAGGAGGTTGGGATCAACACCTACCTTTGGTGGAATTTTCTTATAATAATAGCTTTCACTCCAGTATTCAGATGGCTCCTTATGAAGCTCTCTATGGAAAGAAATGCGGGACTCCAACTTGTTGGGATGAAGTTGGGGAAAGAAAGCTATTAGGACCTGATCTCGTTGATGAAATGGTAGAAAAGGTCAGATCTATTCAACAACACATAAGAGCAGCTCAGAGTCGACAGAAAAGTTATGCCGACAACCGAATAAAAGACCTAGAGTTTGAAGTGGGTGATAAAGTGTTCTTACGAATATCTCCCTGGAAGAGGGTTATGAGATTTGGAAAGAAGGGGAAGTTGAGCCCTAGATATATCGGTCCTTTCGAAATACTGGATCGTGTTGGAAAGGTATCTTACCGATTGGCGCTTCCACCGAATCTCTCTCATGTTCACGATGTGTTCCATGTATCTCTCCTGAGAAAGTACATACCTGATCCTTCACATGTACTCAGCTCAGAAGTTGTACCGCTGAAGCAAGATCTTTCTTATGAAGAACAACCGATAGTGATTCTGGATCGTAGTGAAAAAGTCCTACGAAACAAGACCACTCGATTGGTGAAAGTTTTATGGAGGAACCACCAACTTGAAGAAGCTACATGGTAGCTTGAGGATATTATGAGGGAGAAGTATCCTCATCTGTTTGTTACAAAGTGACGAATTTCGAGGGCGAAATTCTTTTTAAGGGGGGTAGAATGTAACACCTGAGATTTTTATGAGTAATATTTTGTTTTTATGTTTTATATATATCATCAAAGGAATATTTCACTACACACTAGCTTGACTTACATTACACGCAATCGCGACCTTCCTCGATAGCTTGCATTGTACGCAATACCGAGTTTCACTAAACAACGATATGCTATTAAAATATTATTAAAACTAGCCGTTATGAATAGTAATAACCACTTTTTGAAATTTTATAAATTTTATTTTTCAAAATGGACTTCATTTTTGGATTCGGAATACCGAAATTATCCTAGGGTGAAATTTTGGTATTTTTCTGAAAACTTTCAATTTTTGATGAATAGTGAAACCACTAAGTGGTAGGTTAAAAACTGAATTTTTCATAAAACATAATTTTACCGCTTCTGTGAATGCAATTTCGAAAATCGGACAGACACAGTTGATATCAGTGAGTAAAATTTGGTTCAATGAGATAAAAATAATTTTTTGGTGAATAGTAACTTTTTACTTTTTTTACCAAGGTTAATAGTAAATAGGGTAACTAAGGGTAAATATGATATTACTATTACCGTAACACATGTTCTAATTCTATTTGATAAGTTTAATTCGACCAAATACAACCTTATGAATATAATATGACCATTTAGGTCCACTTGGATTTGATTATGACATTTAATATTATTTTATTTAATGAATAGTTAAAATAGTTAAAATCAAAGTTTAATAACTAAAACATTTTTAATATGAGGTTATACATAAGATAAATTCGACTATAAATATTCATTAGAAAGATAAAAAGATTTCCTACATAAATATATTTTATTTATAATTTTTAGACTTTAAATAAATTTATTTATTTATGACACAACGATGATGCAGTAATTACCCTTTTAAGGAAATGTTAACATAATTGATGTTACAAATGCTAAAATAAATGTAATTTGACACTTTTTATGAATTCCACTAATTTTCTAGGTTACTATGATATATTAATGTTGATTTAATTAACTTGGTTCGAACATATAATTCTGTTATGACTTTCACAAAAATCATATATCAAATAGTGTCACAATTGACACAAAATAGTTTTTAAATCAAATATTATATTATTAATTGTTATTTTATTCCTAAAAATCTAAGGTTCGGCCAAATGACTTAGATAAGGATATATATATTAATAATAAACAACTTGGGGTTCGTTTGGCATGTTATAGTAAGTGTATTAACCATATAATGTAAGAAAACAAAAAGTAACGGTAAAAGTTAAATTATTTAACTTAGAGTTAAATCTAATTGATAAGGTTAAAATAATAACCTAAACTTTTCTAAATCTTCTTTGTTGATAGGATTTCGACCCATCCCCACTTTACTTTCGAAATAAGACCCTTTGGAACCATTATAAACCGATTTTGACTTTAATATAAAATAATAATTTGAGATATTCCTAAGGTGCCCCTCTCCTCCCTTATAAAAGGGCACCTCCTCCCCCTCCTCCTCACACCCATTTGAGCACTCAAGCTCGTCCAAACCCTACCAAAATCCCTTCTATACTTCCCTAGAATAATCCTAGAGGTCCTGGTTTTCTTCAAAGACCAATCTTAGTTCCCTAAGTGGAGGATTCAAAGAGGCGTTTCAAAGAAGAGGTAATATCCATTACCGATCTTTTCAATTTCTTTCTTCTTCAACTTCTTCTTCTTTATTTGTTTCATTATAAAGTAATAACATCAGTATTACTTACATACTGATATGTTATTATAAATATGAAACAACCCTAATTCACCTTCTCTCCATCCTACGGAAAAATGAAATCATCGCGCGTGCGTACGTACGTAATACAGTCTCCACGTCGTGGTGTAATCTATTTTCCACCATCACCATACAAGGATGGGTATAATGGTGTAATGAGTAACTATATATGATTATTATAAAGTGATATTGATACTGAAATAGTATTCATATACTCCAATACAATTCCACGATCATAGGAATGATATCATCACTCGTGCGTACGTACGGAATACCGTCTCCATAATGTGATTCGACTCGTTCTACATGATCATCATTACATAGTAATTATATAAATAAATTGAATGAATAAATATGATATATGTTACACTAATACCATTCTTGATATAAGGTATCTATAACCTTAAAATAAGAATAACAATTTATTCGGCAAAACACGCATAAGAACAAAAGGCAATAAAGACCCGAGTAACAAGTAACAATGAAATATTACTAATAAGAAGATAAGAATATGACCATATATGATATCATATCAATATGTATGATTCTGGAATAAGTCAATAACATTATTTAAACCATTATACAGGAGCTTAGGAAACGTACAAAGCAAATCGGACCTAAGGTAAGGGAAATATCACAATCTCATTTTTATCCGATATTGTTTATACTTTGGTATTTACTGGGGTGTATTTTATCATAAACATCCATGTTTCCTCAACATGTAATGTTATTTCCATCCATCTAAAATTTTTTAAATCCAATTTTACCCTTCGGTGAGTTTTTAGTAAAGGATATGAAAGGAATCTTTTGTCGTTTTTCATACGAGGTACTTTTTGACTTTTCCGACAAAAGTACAAAGAATGTTTTTTTAACTTATACGGAATGAATGGATTTTTAAAACATTATTTCCAATAATAATCCTTTATAAGTTTTCAAGTTTATTTTTAATCAACATCTTTTAGTTGTATGACATGTTAAGAAAATAAAATTGTTTTTGAAGAATAAAGGATATTTTTCTCAAGAATGGAGTTCAAATGTTTTATCAAAATTATTTTCCATCTAAGATAATATAGGGTTCTGTTTTTATCCATATTATTACAATTATTTGATTATGTTTTGAGGGAATTATTTTTATGAAGTCATTTACCTTATATGATTTGTTTTATGATGTCATGATGTTTCAAGAATCCCATTTTTGTAACATGTGTTTTGCGATGATGTATGATTTATGATTATGTGGCACACATAAGAAAGGATTCATTATAAGATGGGTGGGACCTATATCTCCTTCCAATGAATTGGGTAAAGATTTATATCTCATGAGATAGACATGGCTGGAATGGAAGGTTATTTCGGTTCAGTGATACAGGACTGAAATGAGGAGTGAACTCGGTTCAGAAATGGACTTTGTCTGCTAAGATAGTCTTGGAAATGAGTCATGAATAACAAGAAATGATTTTCCATGATTATGTGTGCACGCCACAAAGTTTAAAGTTTTATGTTATGATTATGGGGATCTCATTTTCACTTCTATGATTTATTCCATGTTAAGATATTATGATCTCTTTTGCAGGTTATGATTTTCAAGAAGAAATGATATGATTTGTATTTCCTTTATTTTCCCTTGATGATCATTTGAGCTCACCCTTTTTTGTATTTTTTCTTTTCCCCAGTTCAGGAAGATGGATATTAAGTAGAATATGCTAAAAGGGACCCTATATATGATGAAATAAATGGGAGACACTGTAGAAGATTTATGAACCAGTTGTTTATGTTTCCCAGATTCTAAAGACACTATATCTATACGGTCCTTTCGTGGTTTTGTTATATGTTGTAATAGGCATGCTTAAATTTTGAAGTATTAACAATGTATGTAAAGTATGGGTCGTTATAGTTGGTATCAGAGAGAGGTTATAGTCAACCTTTGGAAACTAGGATTTGAAATCCATAGTAAGAACCCTAAGGATAAGTCTAAGCATAGAACACAATCTTTGTGTCTTAGAAATGGCCATGAATAACCTAGGATAAGACCTTAAGCGTGAAAATTTTTATTCTTGAATTATGTGGTTTTCCTGTTATAATTAGTGTTGCTCACACTATTCTTCTTGGTTTTAGTCAATGGCTGGAACCTGAAGGAACCGTGTTAATGCGGAATGCGACGGGCAATGCAATGATTGTCCCCCTGAGCAACCAAACATTATGGGAGATGGAATGAAAAATCTTATAGCCATGCTCACACAACTTTCTCAAGCTATGAATCATGCAGGACTTCCAAACGAGCAAAGGAAGGAGAAACATTCTGTTGAATCCTTCATGAGACAGCGTCCACCTTCTTTCAGCGGGTCTACTGATCCATTAGTTATTGAACAATGGATTAGTACTACTAAAAAGATATTTTCAGTTCATCAATGTTATGAACATGATACAGTCATCCTAGCAGTGTATCGTTTGGAAGGAGATGCTGATCAATGGTGGAATCTTATTAAGAATACGAGGAAAAGGGATGAAATTGAGTTCATGGAATGGGACGAGTTCAAGAACTTATTTTTCAATAAGTACTTCCCTCGTATTCTCCGAACAAAGATGGAGAAGGAGTTTCTTGAACTGAAGCTAAGGGATGATGAATCTGTTGGTACCTATGAAGCAAATTTTACAAGACTTGCAAGGTACGCTTCTGGTATTATTATCCAACCTGAGAGTAAGATCGATCGATTCTTTAGTGGCTTAAAACCAAGTCTTCGAAGGGCGTTAGCCATAAGGGACTTCAATAGCTACGAGGAAATCGTTCGATGTGCTCTAAATGTCGAGATAGAGATTGGAGTAACCCATCATTCATATGGGTTTGATAGGAAGAGGAAAATGGAATTCAAAGGAAAATCTAAAGAGCACACTGAAAAGAAGATGAGCTTTCCCTTATGCTCAAAGTGTGCAAAGAAACATGGAGGGAGTTGTCGTAAAGGGACAAGTAAATGTTTCAAATGTGGAAAGGAAGGTCATCGGGCATTTGAATTCCACGATAATGGGAAGAAGATGTCTAATGATGCAAACAAAGGAAGGGATGCACAGAATGAACCTACTACACTTCTGTGTTTCAAGTGCAAGGAGGTGGGGCATTATGCCAATCAATGCCCAAATCCAAGGGTTGATGATGATGGTCGACGTCAACAAACTCTTAAGGCTAAAGACAATGTAAAGTCACATGCAATTTATATCAGCGATGTGGAGTACGATAACGAAGTGGTGAAAGGTACACTTACCATCCACTCTAAAGTAGAAAATGTTTTATTTGATTCTAGATCCACCCACTCTTTTGTTTCTAATGAATTTTCTAAGGGTATCACCGTATTACCTCAACAATTAGATGTTGAGTTAGCTGTGACAACACCTAATGGCACATCAATCGCATCAAAAGTTTATAATTCTTCTCCGATCGAAGTTTGTGGGAAAGTGCTTCCTGCAAATCTGTTGATCCTTCCTTTAGTGGAATTCGATGTGAGTGTTGGCATGGATTGGCATTCTTTATGCGGAGCTCATATCAATTTCCAAAGAAGGGAAGTCACATTTCATATTCCAGATCAATCTATGATCATCTATCAATGCAAGGATGAACATAAACTTCCAGTGGAAATTTCTTCCATTTTATGGGTATTGATTCCACTAAATGAAGGTTATTTATCTCAAATGGTTGGTGAGAAACTCGCGATTAAGAATATGCCCATCGTACGGGAGTTTGATGATGTCTTTCCAGAGGAATTACCGGGTCTTCCCCCAAATCGTGAAGTTGAGTTTTCAATAGAACTCGCACCGGGTGCTTGCCTATTTCAAAGACACCTTATAGAATGGCCTCAATTGAGTTGCAGGAATTGAAGAAGCAACTCCAAGAGAATCTTGATAAGGGATTCATACGCCCTAGTGCGTCACCTTGGGGAGCACTTATTCTATTTTTTAAGAATAAAGATGGATCAATGAGACTCTGCATTGATTATCGAGAACTTAACAAGATCACTATCAAGAACAAATATCCTCTCCCATGCATTGATGACTTATTTGAACAACAACGCGGAGCTCAATACTTTTCCAAGATTGATCTTCATTCAGGGTATCATCAATTGAGGTTCAAAAGGGAGGATATACCAAAGACGGCTTTCCGTACAAGGTATGGACACTATGAATTTATAGTGATGCCATTTGGTCTTACTAATTCCCCTGCTATCTTCATGGATCTGATGAATAGAGTCTTTAGAGACCATCTTGATCAATTTGTGGTAGTATTTATAGACGATATTCTTGTCTATTCAAAGTTCAAGGAAGAACATGAATATCACTTGAGAATTATATTGAAGACCCTGAGAAAGGAGAAGCTTTATGCCAAATTTACCAAATGTGAATTTTGGCTTCAAAAAGTTTCATTTTTGGGTCACATAATCTCAAAAGAGGGGATATCTGTGGATCCAGCAAAAACAGAGGTTATCGAAAGATGGTCGAGACCAACAACAGTAACTGAGATCCGAAGTTTTCTTGGTTTGGCTGGATATTATCGATGTTTTGTAAAAGATTTTTCACGATTATCTAACCCACTCACCAAGTTTACTCAGAAAGGAGTTAAGTTTGTTTGGACAGAGGAATGTGAAGAGAATTTCAAGGAGTTGAAAAGAAGGTTATCCAGTGCACCTGTGCTCACACTGACTTGTAGTGGAGAAAGGATTGTGATCTACAGTGATGCATCCAAGAAGGGATTGGGGTTTGTTCTTATGAAAAATGATATGGTAATAGCTTATACCTCACGACAGTTGAAAATCCATGAGCAAAATTACCCAACACATGATTTGGAGTTAGCTGCGGTAATCTTTGCATTAAAGATTTGGAGGCATTACCTTTATGGTGAAAGGTGTGATATTTATACTGATCATAAAAGTTTAAAGTATATTTTCACACAAAAGGAGCTTAATATGCGTCAAAGAAGATGGTTGGAGCTGATAAAGGATTATGACTGCTCAATCCATTACCACCCTGGGAAAGCAAACAAGGTGGCAGATGCATTAAGTCGACAAGACCATGCTAGTTTATCCATGATGAGGATCACAAAAGATCCAATATTTATGGATTTACAATGGATGGATCTTGGAATTATAATGGAAGGGGAAAAATCTTATCTTTCTCAAATTAATGTTCAACCATCTATACATATGAAGATTAAAGAGGCACAGAAAGAAGATGTCGAGTTACAAAAGAAGGTGAGAAATGTTTCTGAATTCAACCTTGATTGTGATGGGATAATAAAGTTCAGGAATCAGGTTTGTGTTCCTCCCATCCACGAATTAAAGAAGGAGCTGCTGGATGAGGCTCATAGTTCTTCATTCTCTATTCATCCTGGAAGCACGAAGATGTATAGGGACCTGAAAGAGTACTTCTGGTGGGATGGCCTGAAAAGAGATGTTGCTAAATATGTCTCTTGATGCTTGGTTTGTCAACAAGTTAAAGCTGAGAGACAGAAGTCTAAGGGGATGTTACAACCATTACCCATACCAGAATGGAAATGGGAAAACATCACTATGGACTTTGTCACATGACTTTCTAAAACATCCAAAGGCAATAATGCTATCTGGGTCTTAGTTGATCGTCTTACAATGTCTGCACACTTCATTCCTATTAGAGAGGATTTCTCTCTGGATCAGCTTGCCAGGATGTATGTAAAGGAAGTGGTAAGATTGCATGGAGTACCACTTTCTATTATATCTGATCGGGATCCGAGATTTACCTCGAAGTTCTGGCGAAGTCTTCAGCATTCTCTGGATACAGAGTTGAGTTTCAGCACTGCTTATCATCCCCAGACAGACGGTCAGTCTGAGAGAACATTTGAAACCCTAGAAGATATGTTGAGAGCTTGCTCTATGGATTTCAAAGGAGGTTGGGATCAACACCTACCTTTGGTGGAATTTTTTTATAATAATAGCCTTCACTCCAGTATTCAGATGGCTCCTTATGAAGCTCTCTATGGAAAGAAATGCAGGACTCCAACTTGCTGGGATGAAGTTGGGGAAAGAAAGCTATTAGGACCTGATCTCGTTGATGAAATGGCAAAAAAGGTCAGATCTATTCAACAACACATAAGAGCAGCTTAGAGTCGACAGAAAAGTTATGCCGACAACCGAATAAAAGACCTAGAGTTTGTAGTGGGTGATAAAGTGTTCTTACGAATATCTCCCTGGAAGAGGGTTATGAGATTTGGAAAGAAGGGGAAGTTGAGCCCTAGATATATCGGTCCTTTCGAAATACTGGATCGTGTTGGAAAGGTAGCTTACCGATTGGAGGTTCCACCGAATCTCTCTCAAGTTCACGATGTGTTCCATGTATCTCTCCTGAGAAAGTACATACCTGATCCTTCACATGTACTCAGCTCAGGAGTTGTACCGCTAGAGCAAGATCTTTCTTATGAAGAACATCCGATAGAGATTCTGGATCGTAGCGAAAAAGTCTTACGAAACAAGACCACTCAATTGGTGAATGTTTAATGGAGGAACCACCAACTTGAAGAAGCTACATGGGAGCTTGAGGATATGATGAGGGAGAAGTATCCTCATCTGTTTGTTACGAAGTGCCGAATTTCGAGGGCGAAATTCTTTTTAAGGGGGGTAAAATGTAACGCCTGATATTTTTATGAGTAATATTTTGTTTTTATGTTATATATATATCATCAAAAGAATCTTTCACTACACACTAGCTTGACTTACTTTACATGCAATCGCGACCTTCCTCGATAGCTTGCGTTGTACGCAATACCGAGTTTCACTAAACAACGATATGCTTTTAAAATATTATTAAAACTTGCCGTTATGAATAGTAATAACCACATTTTGAAATTTTTATAAATTTTATTTTTCAAAATGGACTTCATTTTTGGATTCGGAATACCGAAATTAGCCTAGGGTGATATTTTGGTATTTTTCTGAAAACATTCAATTTTTGATGAATAGTGAAACCACTAAGTGGTTGGTTAAAAACTGAATTTTGCATAAAACCTAATTTTACCGCTTCTGTGAATGGAATTTCGAAAATTCGACAGACACGGTTGATATCAGTAAGTAAAATGTGGTTCAATGAGATAAAAATAAATTTTTGATGAATAGTAACTTTTTACTTTTTTTACCGCGGTTAATAGTAAATAGGGTAACTAAGGGTAAATATGATATTACTATTACCATAACACATGTTCTAATTCTATTGGATAAGTGTAATTCGATCAAAAACAACCTTATAAATATTATATGACCATTTATATCCACTTGGATTAGATTATGACATTTAATATTATTTTATCTAATGAATACTTAAAATAGTTAAAATCAAGGTATAATAACTAAAACATTTTTAATATGGGGTTATACATAAGATAAATTCGACTATAAATATTCATTAGAAATATAATAAGATTTCATAAATAATGATATTTTATTTATAATTTTTAGACTTTAAATAAATTAATTTATTTATGACACAACGATGATGCAGTAATTACCCTTTTAAGGAAATGTTAACATAATTGATGTTATAAATGCTAAAATAAATGTAATTTGAGACTTTTTATGAATTCCACTTATTTTATAGGTTACTATGATATATTATTGTTGATTTAATCAACTTGGTTCGAACATATAATTCTGTTATGACTTTCACAAAAATCATATATCAAATAGTGTGAAAATTGACACAAAATAGTTTTTGAATCAAATATTATATTATTAATTGTTATTTTATTCCTAAAAATCTATGGTTCGGCCAAATGACTTAGATAAGGATATATATATTAATAATAAACAACTTGGGGTTCTTTTGGCATGTTATAGTAAGTGTATTAACCATATAATGTAAGAAAACAAAAATTCACGGTAAAAGTTAAATTATTTAACTTAGAGTTAAATCTATTTTATAAGGTTAACATAATAACCTAAACTTGACAAAATTTTATTGGTTGATAGGATTTCGACCCATCCCCACTTTACCTTCGAAATAAGACCCTTTGGAACCATTATAAACCGATTTTGACTTTAATATAAAATAATATTTTGAGATATTCCTAAGGTACCCCTCTCCTCCCTTATAAAAGGGCACCTCCTCCCCCTCCTCCTCACACCAATTTGATCACTCAAGCTCTGCCATCCCCTGCCAAAATCCCTTCTCCACTTCCCTAGAATAATCCTAGAGGTCCTGGTCTTCTTTAAAGACCAATCTTAGTTCCCTAAGTGGAGGATTCAAAGAGGCGTTTCAAAGAAGAGATAATATCCATTACCGATCTTTTCAATTTATTTCTTCTTCAACTTCTTCTTCTTTAGTTTTTTCATGATAAATTAATAACATCAGTATTACTTACATACTGATATGTTATTATAAATATGAAACAACCCTAATTCACCTTCTATCCATCCTACGGAAAAATGAAATCACCGCCCGTGCGTACGTACGGAATACCGTCTCCACGTCGTGGTGTAATCTATTTTCCACCATCACCTTACAAGGATGGGTATAATGGTGTAATGAGTAACTATATATGATTATTATAAAGTGATATTGATACTGAAATAGTATTCATATACTCCAATACAATTCCATGATCATAGGAACGATATCATCACTCGTGCGTACGTACGGAATACCGTCTCCACGATGTGATGTGACTCGTTCTACATGATCATCATTACATAGTAATTATATAAATGAATTGAATGAATAAATATGATATATTTTACACTAATACCATTCTGGATATAATGTATCTATATCCTTAAAATAAGAATAAGAATTTATTCGGCAAAACACGCATAAGAACAAAAGGCAATAAAGACCCGAGTAACAAGTAACAATGAAATATTACTAATAAGAAGCTAAGAATATGACCATATATGATATCATATCAATATGTATGATTCTGGAATAAGTCAATAACATTATTTAAACCATTATACAGGAGATTCAGACACATACAAATCAAATCGAACCTAAGGTAAGGGAAATATCACAATCTCATTTTTTTCCGAGATTGTTTATACTTTGGTATTTACTGGGGTGTATTTTATCATCAACATCCATGTTTCCTCAACATGTAATGTTATTTCCATCCATCTAAAATTGTTTAAATCCAATTTTACCATTCGGTGAGTTTTTAGTAATGGATATGAAAGGAATCTTTTGTCGTTTTTCATACGAGGTACTTTTTGACTTTTCCGACAAAAGTACGAAGAATTCTTTTTAACTTATATGGAATGAATGGATTTTTAAAACATTATTTCCAAGAATATTCCTTTATAAGTTTTCAAGTTTATTTTTAATCAACTTCTTTTAGTTGTATGACATGTTAAGAAAAGAAAAGGGTTTTTGAAGAAGAAAGGATATTTTCCTCAAGAATGGAGTTCAAATGTTTTATCAAAATTATTTTCCATCTAAGATAATATAGGTTTCTGTTTTTATCCCTATTATTACAATGATTTGATTATGTTTTGAGGGAATTATTTTTAGGAAGTCATTTACCTTATATGATTTGTTTTATGATGTCATGATGTTTCAAGAATCCCATTTTTGTTACATGTGTTATGCGATGATGTATGATTTATGATTATGTGGCACACATAAGAAAGGATTCATTATAAGATGGGTGGGACCTATATCTCCCTCCAATGCATTGGGTAATGATTTATATCTCATGAGATAGACATGGCTGGAATGGAAGGTTATTTCGGTTCAGTGATAGAGGACTGAAACGAGGAGTGAACTCGGTTCAGAAATGGACTTTGTCCGCTAAGATAGTCTTGGCAATGAGTCATGACTAACAAGAAATGATTTTCCATGATTATGTGTAATGCCACAAAGTTTCAAGTTTTATGTTATGATTATGGGGATCTCATTTTCACTTCTATTATTTATTCCATGTTAAGATATTATGATCTCTTTTGCAGGTTATGATTTTCAAGAAGATATGATATGATTTTTATTTCCTTTATTTGCCCTTGATGAGCATTTGAGCTCACCCTTTTTTGTATGTTTTCTTTTCCCCAGGTCAAAAAGATGGATATTAAGTAGAATATGCTAAAAGGGACCCTAGATATGATGAAATAAACGGGAGACACTGTAGAAGATTTATGAACCAGTTGTTTATGTTTCCCAGTTTCTAAAGACACTATACCTATACGGTCCTTTTGTGGTTTTGTTATATGTTGTAATAAGTATGCTTAAATTTTGAAGTATTAAAAATGTATGTAATGTATGGGTCGTTATAGTTGGTATCAGAGGGAGGTTATAGTCAACCTTTGGAAACTAGGATGTGAAAGCCTTAGTAAGAACCCTAGGATAAGTCTAAGCATAGAACACAATCTTAGTGTTTTAGAAATGGCCATAAATAACCTAGGATAAGACCTTAAGCGTGAAAATTTTTATTCGTGAATTATGTGGTTTTCCTATTATAGTTAGTGTTGCTCACACTATTCTTCTTGGTTTTAGTCAATGGCTGGAACCCGAAGGAACCGTGTTAATGCAGAATGCGACGGGAAATGCAATGATTGTCCCCCTGAGAAACCAAACGTTATGGGAGCTGGAATGAAAAATCTTGTAGCCATGCTCACACAACATTCTCAAGCTATGAATCATGCAGGACTTCCAAACGAGCAAAGGAAGGAGCAACATTCTGTTGAATCCTTCATGAGACAGCGTCCACCTTCTTTCAGCGGGTCTACTGATCCATTAGTTGTTGAACAATGGATTAGTACTACTGAAAAGATATTTTCAGTTCATCAATGTTCTGAACATGATAAAGTCATCCTAGCAGTGTATCCTTTGGAAGGAGATGCTGATCAATGGTGGAATCTTATTAAGAATACGAGGCAAAGGGATGAAATTGAGTTCATGAATTGGGACGAGTTCAAGAACTTATTTTTCAATAAGTACTTCCCTCATATTCTCCGAACAAAGATGGAGAAAGAGTTTCTTCAACTGAAGAAAAGGGATGATGAATCTGTTGGTACCTATGAAGCAAATTTTACAAGACTTGCAAGGTACGCTTCTGGTATTATTATCCAACCTGAGAGTAAGATCGATCGATTCTTTAGTGGCTTAAAACCAAGTCTTCGAAGGGCGTTAGCCAT
This sequence comes from Viscum album, assembly GCA_963277665.1. Classification (NCBI taxonomy): domain Eukaryota; kingdom Viridiplantae; phylum Streptophyta; class Magnoliopsida; order Santalales; family Viscaceae; genus Viscum; species Viscum album. Next base: position 927,638,715 of record OY728133.1, read on the forward strand.
GAGGGACTTCAATAGCTACGAGGAAATTGTTCGATGTGCTCTCAATGTCGAGATAGAGTTTGGAGTAACCCATCAGTCATATGGGTTTGATAAGAAGAGGAAAATGGAATTCAAAGGAAAATCTAAAGAGCACACTGAAAAGAAGATGAGCTTTCCCTTATGCTCAAGGTGTGGAAAGAAACATGGAGGGAGTTGTCTTAAAGGGAAAAGTAAATGTTTCAAATGTGGAAAGGAAGGTCATCGGGCATTTGAATGCCGTGATAATGTGAAGAAGATGTTTAATGATGCAATCAAAGGAAGGGATGCACAGAATGAACCTACTACACTTCAATGTTTCAAGTTCTAGGAGATGGAGCATTATGCCAATCAATGCCCAAATCCAAGGGTTGATGATGATGGTCGACGTCAACAAACTCTTAAGGCTAAAGACAAAGGAAAGTCACATGCAATTTCTATCAGCGATGTGGAGTACGATAACGAAGTGGTGAAAGGTACACTTACCATCCACTCTAAAGTAGAAAATGTTTTATTTGATTCTGGATCCACCCACTCTTTTAATTCTGATGAATTTTCTAAGGGTATCACCGTATTACCTCAACAATTAGATGTTGAGTTAGCTGTGACAACACCTAATGGCACATCAATCGCATCAAAATTTTATAATTCTTCTCCGATCGAAGTTTGTGGGAAAGTGCTTCCTGCAAATCTGGTGATCCTTCCTTTAGTGGAATTTGATGTGATTCTTGGCATGGATTGGCTTTCTTTATACGGAGCTCATATCAATTCCCAAAGAAGGGAAGTCACATTTCATATTCCAGATCAATCTATGATCATCTATCAATGCAAGGATGAACATAACCTTCCAGTGGAAATTTCTTCCATTTTATGGGTATTGATTTCACTAAATGAAGGTTATTTATCTCAAATGGTTGGTGAGAAACTCGCGATTAAGAATATTCCCATCGTATGGGAGTTTGATGATGTCTTTTCGGAGGAATTACTGGGTCTTCCACCAAATTGTGAAGTTGAGTTTTCAATAGAACTCGTACCGTGTGCTTTGCCTATTTCAAAGACACCTTATAGAATGGCTCCAATTGAGTTGCAGGAATTGAAGAAGCAACTCCAAGAGAATCTTGATAAGGGATTCATACGCCATAGTGCGTCACCATGGGGAGCACCTGTTCTATTTTTTAAGAATAAAGATGGAACAATGAGACTCTGCATTGATTATCGAGAACTTAACAAGATAAATATCAAGAACAAATATCCTCTCCCACGCATTGATGACTTATTTGACCAACTACACGGAGCTCAATACTTTTCCAAGATTTATTTTCGTTCAGGGTATCATCAATAGAGGGTCAAAAGGGAGGATATACCAAATACGGCTTTCCGTACAAGGTATGGACACTATGAATTTATAGTGATTCCATTTGGTCTTACTAATGCCCCTTCTATCTTGATGGATCTGATGAATAGAGTCTTTAGAGACTATCTTGATCAATTTGTGGTAGTCTTTATAGACGATATTAATGTCTATTCAAAGAGCAAGGAAGAACATGAAGATCACTTGAGAATTATATTGAAGACCCTGAGAAAGGAGAAGATTTATGCCAAATTTACCAAGTGTGAATTTTGGCTTCAAAAAGTTTCATTTTTGGGTCACATAATCTCAAAAGAGGGGATATCTGTGGATCCAGCAAAAACAGAGGTTATCAAAAGATGGTCAAGACCAACAACAGTAAATGAGATCCGAAGTTTTCTTGGTTTGGCTGGATATTATCGACGTTTTGTAAAAGATTTTTCACGATTATCTAACCCACTCACCAAGTTGACTCGGAAAGGAGTTAAGTTTGTTTGGACAGAGGAATGTGAAGAGAATTTCAAGGAGTTGAAAAGAAGGTTATCTAGTGCACCTGTGCTCACACTGCCTTGTAGTGGAGAAAGGTTTGTGATCTACAGTGATGCATCCAAAAAGGGATTGGGGTGTGTTCTTATGCAAAATGATATGGTAATAGCTTATGCCTCACGACAGTTGAAAATCCATGAGCAAAATTACCCAACACATGATTTGGAGTTAGCTGCGGTAATCTTTGCATTAAAGATTTGGAGGCATTGCCTTTATGGTGAAAGGTGTGATATTTATACTGATCATAAAAGTTTAAATTATATTTTCACACAAAAGGAGCTGAATATGCGTCAAAGAAGATGGTTGGAGCTAATTAAGGATTATGACTGCTCAATCCATTACCACCCTGGGAAAGCAAACACGGTGGCAGATGCATTAAGTCGACAAGACCATGCTAGTTTATCCATGATGAGGATCACAAAAGATCCAATATTTATGGATTTACAAAGGATGGATCTTGGAATTATAATGGAATGGGAAAAATCTTGTCTTTCTCAAATGAATGTTCAACCATCTATACATATGAAGATTAAAGAGGCACAGAAAGAAGATGTTGAGTTACAAAAGATGGTGAGAAATGTTCCTGAATTCAACCTTGATTGTGATGGGATAATAAAGTTCTGGAATCGGGTTTGTGTTCCTCCCTTCCCCGAATTAAAGAAGGAGCTGCTGGATGAGGCTCATAGATCTTCATTCTCTATTCATCCTGGAAGCACGAAGATGTATAGGGACCTGGAAGTGTACTTCTGGTGGGATGACATGAAAAGAGATGTTGCTGAATATGTCTCTCGATGCTTGGTTTGTCAACAAGTTAAAGATGAGAGACAGAAGTCTAAGTGGATGTTACAACCATTACCCATACCCGAATGGAAATGGGAAAACATCACTATGGACTTTGTCACATGACTTCCTAAAACATCCAAAGGCAATAATGCTATCTGGGTCATAGTTGATCGTCTTACAAAGTCTGCACACTTCATTGCTATTAGAGAGGATTTCTCTCTGGATCATCTTGCCAGGATATATGTAAAGGAAGTGGTAAGATTGCATGGAGTACCACATTCTATTATATCTGATCAGGATCTGAGATTTACCTCGAAGTTCTGGCGAAGTCTTCAGCATTCTCTAGATACAGAGTTGAGTTTCAGTACTGCTTATCATCCTCAGATAGACGGTCAGTCTGAGAGAACAATTCAAACCTTAGAAGATATGTTGAGAGCTTGCTCTATGGATTTCAAAGCAGTTTGGGATCAACACCTACCTTTGGTGGATTTTCTTATAATAATAGCTTTCACTCCAGTATTCAGATGGCTCTTATGAAGCTCTCTATGGAATGAAATGCAGGACTCTAACTTGATGGGATGAAGTTGGGGAAAGAAAGCTATTAGGACCTGATCTCGTTGATGAAATGGCAGAAAAGGTCAGATCTATTCAACAACACATAAGAGCAGCTCAGAGTCGACAGAAAAGTTATGCCGACAACCGAATAAAAGACCTAGAGTTTGAAGTGGGTGATAAAGTGTTCTTATGAATATCTCCCTGGAAGAGGGTTATGAGATTTGGAAAGAAGGGGAAGTTTAGCCCTAGATATATCGGTCCTTTCGAAATACTGGATTGTGTTGGAAAGGTAGCTTACCGATTGGCTCTTCCACCGAATCTCTCTCAAGTTCACGATGTGTTCCATGTATCTCTCCTGAGAAAGTACATACCTGATCCTTCACATTTACTCAGCTCAGAATTTGTACCGCTGGAGCAAGATCTTTCTTATGAAGAACAACCGATAGAGATTCCGGATCGTAGTGAAAAAGTCCTACGAAACAAGGCCACTCGATTGGTGAATGTTTTATGGAGGAACCACCAACTTTAAGAAGCTACATGGGAGCTTGAGGATATGATGAGGGAGAAGTATCCTCATCTGTTTGTTACAAAGTGACGAATTTCGAGGGCGAAATTCTTTTTAAGGGGGGGTAGAATGTAACACCCGAGATTTTTATGAGTAATATTTTGTTTTTATGTTATATATATATCATCAAAGGAATCTTTCCCTACACACTAGATTGACTTACTTTACACGCAATCGTGACCTTCCTCGATAGCTTGCGTTGTACGCAATACCGAGTTTCACTAAACAACGATATGCTATTAAAATATTATTAAAACTAGCTGTTATGAATAGTAATAACCACTTCTTGAAATTTTATAAATTTTATTTTTCAAAATGGACTTCGTTTTTGGATTCGGAATACCGAAATTAGCCTAGGGTGAAATTTTGGTATTTTTCTGAAAACTTTCAATTTTTGATTAATAGTGAAACCACTAAGTGGTAGGTTAAAAACTGAATTTTGCATAAACCTTAATTTTACCGCTTCTGGGAATGAAATTTCGAAAATCCGACAGACACGGTTGATATCAGTAAGTAAAATGTGTATCAATGAGATAAAAATATTTTTTTGGTGAATAGTAACTTTTTACTTTTTTTACCGCGGTTAATAGTAAATAGGGTAACTAAGGGTAAATATGATATTACTATTACAGTAACACATTTTCTAATTCTATTGGATAAGTGTAATTAGACCAAAAACAACCTTATAAATATAATATGACCATTTAGGTCCACATGGATTAGATTATTACATTTAATATTATTTTATTTAATGAATAGTTAAAATAGTTAAAATCAAAGTTTAATAAATAAAACATTTTTAATATGGGGTTATACATAAGATAAATTCGACTATAAATATTCATTAGAAATATAAAAAGCTTTCCTACATCATGATATTTTATTTATATTTTTTAGACTTTAAATAAATTAATTTATTTATGACACAACGAGGATGAAGTAATTACCCTTTTAAGAAAATGTTAACATAATTGATGTTATAAATGCTAAAATAAATGTAATTTGAGACTTTTTATGAATTCAACTAATTTTCTAGGTTACTATGATATATTAGTGTTGATTTAATCAACTTGGTTCGAATATATAATTTTGTTATGACTTTCACAAAAATCATATATCAAATAGTGTCAAAATTGACACAAAATAGTTTTTAAATAAAATATAATATTACTAATTATTATTTTATTCTTAAAAATATAAGGTTCGACCAAATGACTTAGATAAGGATATACATATTAATAATAAACAACTTGGGGTTCGTTTGGCATGTTATAGTAAGTGTATTAACCATATAATGTAAGAAAACAAAAAGTCACGGTAAAAGTTAAATTATTTAACTTAGAGTTAAATCTAATTGATAAGGTTAAAATAATAACCTAAACTTGTATAAATCTTATTGGTTGATAGGATTTCTACCCATCCCCACTTTACATTCGAAATAAGACCCTTTGGAACCATTATAAACCGATTTTGACTTTAATATAAAATAATATTTTGAGATATTCCTAAGGTGCCCCTCTCCTCCCTTATAAAAGGGCACCTCCTCCCCCTCCTCCTCACACCAATTTGAGCACTCAAGCTCGTCCAACCCCTGCCAAAATCCCTTCTCCACATCCCTAGAATAATCCTAGAGGTCCTGGTCTTCTTCAAATACCAATCTTAGTTCCCTAAGTGTAGGATTTAAAGAGGCGTTTCAAATAAGAGGTAATATCCATTACCGATCTTTTAAATATCTTTCTTCTTCAACTTCTTATTCATTAGTTGTTTCATGATAAATTAATAACATTAGTATTACTTACATACTTATATGTTATTATAAATATTAAACAACCCTAATTCACCTTCTATCCATCCTACGGAAAAATGAAATCACCGTGCGTGCGTACGTACGGAATACTGTCTCCACGTCGTGGTGTAATCTATTTTCCACCATCACCTTACAAGGATGTGTATAATGGTGTAATGAGTAACTATATATATGATTATTATAAAGTGATATTGATACTTAAATAGTATTCATATACTCCAATACAATTCCACGATCATAGGAATGATATCATCACTCGTGAGTACGTACGGAATACCGTCTCCACGATGTGATGCGACTCGTTCTACATGATCATCATTACATAGTAATTATATAAATGAATTGAATGAATAAATATGATATATGTTACACTAATACCATTCTGGATATAAGGTATCTATAACCTTAAAATAAGAATAAGAATTTATTCGGCAAAACACGCATAAGAACAAAAGGCAATAAAGACCCGAGTAACAAGTAACAATGAAATATTACTAATAAGAAGCTAAGAATATGACCATATATGATATCATATCAATATGTATGATTCTGGAATAAGTCAATAACATTATTTAAATCATTATACAGGAGCTTCGGACACGTACAAAGCAAATCGGACTTAAGGTAAGGGAAATATCACAATCTCATTTTTATCCGAGATTGTTTATACTTTGGTATTTACTGGGGTGTATTTTATCATCCACATCCATGTTTCCTCAACATGTAATGTTATTTCCATCCATCTAAAAATTTTTAAATCCAATTTTACCCTTCGGTGAGTTTTTAGTAAAGGATATGAAAGGAATCTTTTTTCGTTTTTCATAAAAGGTACTTTTTGACTTTTCCGACAAAAGTACGAAGAATGTTTTTTTTAACTTATACGGAATGAATGGATTTTTAAAACATTATTTCCAAGAATCATCCTTTATAAGTTTTCAAGTTTATTTTTAATCAACTTCTTTTAGTTGTATGACATGTTAAGAAAAGAAAATCGTTTTTGAAGAAGAAAGGATATTTTCCTCAATAATGGAGTTCAAATGTTTTATCAAAATTATTTTCCATATAAGATAATATAGGGTTCTGTTTTTATCCCTATTATTACAATGATTTGATTATGTTTTGAGGGAATTATTTTTATGAAGTCATTTACCTTATATGATTTGTTTTATGATGTCATGATGTTTCAAGAATCCCATTTTTGTTACATGTGTTATGCGATGATGTATGATTTATGATTATGTGGCACACATAAGAAAGGATTCATTATAAGATGGGTGGGACCTATATCTCCCTCCAATGCATTGGGTAAAGATTTATATCTCACGAGATAGACATGGCTAGAACGGAAGGTTATTTCGGTTCAGTGATACAGGACTGAAACGAGGAGTGAACTCGGTTCAGAAATGGACTTTGTCCGCTAAGATAGTCTTGTCAATGAGTCATGACTAACAAGAAATGATTTTCCATGATTATGTGTGCATGCCACAAAGTTTAAAGTTTTATGTTACGATTATGGGGATCTCATTTTCACTTCTATGATTTATTCCATGTTAAGATATTATGATCTCTTTTCCAGGTTATGATTTTCAAGAAGATATGATATGATTCTTATTTCCTTTATTTGCCCTTGCTGAGCATTTGAGCTCACCCTTTTTCGTATGTTTTCTTTTCCCCAGGTCAGGAAGATGGATATTAAGTAGAATATGCTAAAAGGGACCCTAGATCTGATGAAATAAATGGGAGACACTATAGAAGATTTATGAACCAGTTGTTTATGTTTCCCAGTTTCTAAAGACACTATACCTATACGGTCCTTTCGAGGTTTTGTTATATGTTGTAATAAGTATGATTAAATTTTTAAGTATTAACAATGTATGTAAAGTATGGGTTGTTATAGTTGGTATCAGAGGGAGGTTATAGTCAACCTTTGGAAACTAGGATGTGAAAGCCTTAGTAAGAACCCTAAGGATAAGTCTAAGCATAGAACACAATCTTAGTGTTTTAGAAATGGCCATGAATAACCTAGGATAAGACCTTAAGCGTGAAAATTTTTATTCTTGAATTATGTGGTTTTACTATTATAATTAGTGTTGCTCACACTATTCTTCTTGGTTTTAGTCAATGGCTGGAACCCGAAGGAACCGTGTTAATGCGGAATGCGACGGGCAATGCAATGATTGTCCCCCTGAGCAACCAAACGTTATTGGAGCTGGAATAAAAAATCTTATAGCCATGCTCACACAACTTTCTCAAGCTACAAATCATGCAGGACTTCCAAACGAGCAAAGGAAGGAGCAACATTCTGTTGAATCCTTCATGAGACAGCGTCCACCTTCTTTCAGCGGGTCTACTGATCCATTAGTTGTTGAACAATGGATTAGTACTACTGAAAAGATATTTTCAGTTCATCAATGTTCTGAACATGATAAAGTCATCCTAGCAGTGTATCGTTTGGAAGGAAATTCTGATCAATGGTGGAATCTTATTAAGAATACGAGGCAAAGGGATGAAATTGAGTTCATGGAATGAGACGAGTTCAATAACTTATTTTTCAATAAGTACTTCCCTCATATTTTCCGAACAATGATGGAGAAAGAGTTTCTTGAACTGAAGCAAAGGGATGATGAATCTGTTGGTACCTATGAAGCAAATTTTACAAGACTTGCAAGGTATGCTTCTGGTATTATTATTCAACCTGAGAGTAAGATCGATCGATTCTTTAGTGTCTTAAAACCAAGTCTTCGAAGGGCGTTAGCCATAAGGGACTTCAATAGCTACGAGGAAATCATTTGATGTGCTCTCAATGTCGAGATAGAGATTGGAGTAACCCATCAGTCATATGGGTTTGATAAGAAGAGGAAAATGGAATTCAAAGGGAAATCCAAAGATCACACTGAAAAGAAGATGAGCTTTCCCTTATTATCAAAGTGTGGAAAGAAACATGGAGGGAGTAGTCTTAAAGGGACAAGTAAATGTTTTAAATGTGGAAAGGAAGGTCATCGGGCATTTGAATGCCGCGATAATGGGAAGAAGATGTCTAATGATGCAAACAAAGGAAGGGATGCACAAAATAAACCTACTACACTTCACTGTTTCAAGTGCAAGGAGATGGGGAATTATGCCAATCAATGCCCAAATCCAAGGGTTGATGATGATGTTCGACGTCAACAAACTCTTAAGGCTAAAGACAAAGGAAAGTCACATGCAATTTCTATCAGCGATGTGGAGTACGATAACGAAGTGGTGAAAGGTACACTTACCATCCACTCTAAAGTAGCAAATGTTTTATTTGATTCTGGATCCACCCACTCTTTTGTTTCTGAAGAATTTTCTAAGGTTATCACCGTATTACCTCAACAATTAGATGTTGAGTTAGCTGTGACAACACCTAATGGCACATCAATCGCATCAAAAGTTTATAATTCTTCTCCGATCGATGTTTGTGGGAAAGTGCTTCCAGCAAATCTGGTGATCCTTCCTTTAGTGGAATTCGATGTGATTCTTGGCATGGATTGGATTTCTTTATACGGAGCTCATATCAATTTCCAAAGAAGGGAAGTCACATTTCATATTCCAGATCAATCTATGATCATCTATCAATGCAAGGATGAACATAACCTTCCAGTGGAAATTTCTTCCATTTTATGGGTATTGATTCCACTAAATGAAGGTTATTTATCTCAAATGGTTGGTGAGAAACTCGCGATTAAGAATATGCCCATCGTACGGGAGTTTTATTATGTCTTTTCGGAGGAATTACCGGGTCTTCCACCAAATCGTGAAGTTGAGTTTTCAATAGAACTCGTACCGGGTTCTTTGCCTATTTCAAAGACACCTTATAGAATGGCCCCAATTGAGTTGCAGGAATTGAAGAAGCAACTCCAAGAGAATCTTGATAAGGGATTCATACGCCCTAGTGCGTCACCTTGGGGAGCACCTATTCTATTTTTTAAGAAGAAAGATGGATCAATGAGACTCTACAATGATTATTGAGAACTTAACAAGATCACTATCAAGAAAAAATATCCTCTCCCACGCATTGATGACTTATTTGACCAACTACGCGGAGCTCAATACTTTTCCAAGATTGATCTTCGTTCAGGGTATCATCAATTTAGGGTCAAAAGGGAGGATATACCAATGACGGCTTTCCGTACAAGGTATGGACACTATGAATTTGTAGTGATGCCATTTGGTCTTACTAATGCCCCTGCTATCTTCATGGATCTGATGAATAGAGTCTTTAGAGACTATCTTGATCAATTTGTGGTAGTCTTTATAGAAGATATTCTTGTCTATTCAAAGAGCAAGGAAGAACATGAAGATCACTTGAGAATTATATTGAAGACCCTGAGAAAGGAGAAGCTTTATGCCAAATTTATCAAGTGTGAATTTTGGCTTCAAAAAGTTGCATTTTTTGGTCACATAATCTCAAAAGAGGGGATATCTGTAGATCCAGCAAAAACAGAGGTTATCGAAAGATAGTCGAGACCAACAACAGTAACTGAGATCCGAAGTTTTCTTTGGTTTGGATGGATATTATCGATGTTTTGTAAATGATTTTTCACGATTATCTAACCCACTCACCATGTTGACTCGGAAAGGAGTTAAGTTTGTTTGGACAGAGGAATGTGAAGAAAATTTCAAGGAGTTGAAAAGAAGGTTATCCAGTGCACCTGTGCTCACACTGCCTTGTAGTGGAGAAAGGTTTGTGATCTACAGTGATGCATCCAAGAAGGTATTGGGGTGTGTTCTTATGCAAAATGATATGGTAATAGCTTATGCCTCACGACAGTTGAAAATCCATGATCAAAATTACCCAACACATGATTTGGAGTTAGCTGCGGTAATCTTTGCATTAAAGATTTGGAGGCATTACCTTTATGGTGAAAGGTGTGATATTTTTACTGATCATAAAAGTTTAAAGTATATTTTCACACAAAAGAAGCTGAATATGCGTCAAAGAATATGGTTGGAGCTGATTAAGGATTAATACTGCTCAACCCATTACCACCCTGGGAAAGCAAACAAGGTGGCAGATGCATTATGTCGACAAGACCATGCTAGGTTATCCATGATGAGGATCACAAAAGATCCAATATTTATGGATTTACAAAGGATGGATCTTGGAATTATAATGAAAGGGGAAAAATCTAATCTTTCTCAAATGAATGTTCAACCATCTATACATATGAAGATTAAAGAGGCATAGAAAGAAGATGTCGAGTTACAAATGAAGGTGATAAATGTTCCTGAATTCAACCTTGATTGTGATGGGATAATAAAGTTCAGGAATCGGGTTTGTGTTCCTCCCATTCCCGAATTAAAGAAGGAGCTGCTGGATGAGGCTCATAGTTCTTCATTCTTTATTCATCCTGGAAGCACGAAGATGTATAGGGACCTGAAAGAGTACTTCTGGTGGGATGGCATGAAAAGAGATGTTGCTGAATATGTCTCTCGATGCTTGGTTTGTCAACAAGTTAAAGCTGAGAGACATAAGTCTAAGGGGATGTTACAACCATTACCCATACCCGAATGGAAATGGGAAAACATCACTATAGACTTTGTCACATGACTTTCTAAAACATCCAAAGGCAATAATGCTATCTGGGTCACAGTTGATCGTCTTACAAAGTCTGCACACTTCATTGCTATTAGAGAGGATTTCTCTCTGGATCAGCTTGCCAGGATATATGTAAAGGAAGTGGTAAGATTGCATGGAGTACCACTTTCTATTATATCTGATCGGGATCCGAGATTTACATTGAAGTTCTGGCGAAGTCTTCAGCATACTCTGGATACAGAGTTGAGTTTCAGCACTGCTTATCATCCTCATACAGACGGTCAGTCTGAGAGAACAATTCAAACCCTAGAAGATATGTTGAAAGCTTTCTCTATGGATTTCAAAGGAGGTTGGGATCAACACCTACCTTTGGTAGACTTTTCTTATAATAATAGCTTTCACTCCAGTATTCAGATGGATCCTTATGAAGCTCTTTATGGAATGAAATGCAGGACTCCAACTTGCTGGGATGATGTTGGGGAAAGAAAGCTATTAGGACCTTATCTCGTTGATGAAATGGTAGAAAAGGTCAGATCTATTCAACAACACATAAGAGCAGCTCAGAGTCGACAGAAAAGTTATGCCGACAACCGAATAAAAGACCTAGAGTTTGAAGTGGGTGATAAAGTGTTCTTACGAATATCTCCCTGGAAGAGGGTTCTGAGATTTGGAAAGAAGGGGAATTTGAGCCCTAGATATATCGGTCCTTTCGAAATACTAGATCGTGTTGGAAAGGTAGCTTACCGATTGGCGCTTCCACCGAATCTCTCTCAAGTTCACGATGTGTTCCATGTATCTCTTCTGAGAAAATACATACCTGATCCTTCACATGTACTCAGCTCAGAAGTTGTACCGCTGGAGCAAGATCTTTCTTATGAAAAACAACTGATAGAGATTCTGGATCGTAGTGAAAAAGTCCTACGAAACAAGACCACTCGATTGGCGAAAGTTTTATGGACGAACCACCAACTTGAAGAAGCTACATGGGATCTTGAGGATATGATGAAGGAGAAGTATCCTCATCTGTTTGTTACAAAGTGACGAATTTCGAGGGCGAAATTCTTTTTAAGGGTGGTAGAATGTAACACCCGAGATTTTTATGAGTAATATCTTGTTTTTATGTTATATATATATCACCAAAGGAATATTTCACTACACACTAGCCTGACTTACTTTACACGCAATCACGACCTTCCTCGATAGCTTGCGTTGTACGCAATACCGAGTTTCACTAAACAACGATATGCTATTAAAATATTATTAAAACTAGCCGTTATGAAAAGTAATAACCACTTTTTGAAATTTTATAAATTTTATTTTCCAAAATGGACTTCATTTTTGGATTCGGAATACCGAAATTAGCCTAGGGTGAATTTTTGGTATTTTTCTGAAAACTTTCAATTTTTGATGAATAGTGAAACCACTAAGTGGTAGGTTAAAAACTGAATTTTGCATAAAACTTAATTTTACCGCTTCTGTTAATGGAATTTCGGAAATCGACAGACACGGTTGATATCAGTAAGTAAAATGTGGTTCAATGAGATAAAAATAATTTTTTTGCGAATAGTAACTTTTTACTTTTTTTACCGCGGTTAATAGTAAATAGGGTAACTAAGGTTAAATATGATATTAATATTACCGTAACACATATTCTTATTCTCTTGGATAAGTGTAATTAGACCAAAAAAAACCTTATGAATATAATATGACCATTTAGGTCCACTTGGATTAGATTATGACATTTAATATTATTTTATTTAATGAATAGTTAAAATAGTTAAAATCAAAGTTTAATAACTAAAACATTTTTAATATGGGGTTATACATAAGATAAATTCGACTATAAATATTCATTAGAAAGATACAACTATGTCCTACATATTTATAATTTTTTTATAATTTTTATACTTTAAATTAATTAATTTATTTATGACACAACGATGATGCAGTAATTACCATTTTAAGGAAATGTTAACATTATTGATGTTATAAATGCTAAAATAAATGTAATTTGAGACTTTTTATGAATTACACTAATTTTATAGGTTACTATGATATATTAGTGTTGATTTAATCAACATGGTTTGAATATATAATTATGTTATGACTTTCATAAAAATCATATATCAAATAGTGTCAAAATTGACACAAAATAGTTTTTAAATCAAATATTATATTATTAATTGTTATTTTATTCCTAAAAATCTATGGTTCGGCCAAATGACTTATCTAAGGATATATATATTAATAATAAACAACTTGGGGTTCGTTTGGCATGTTATAGTAAGTGTATTAACCATATAATGTAAGAAAACAAAAAGTCACGGTAAAAGTTAAATTATTTAACTTAGAGTCAAATCTAATTGATAAGGTTAAAATAATAACCTAAACTTGTCTAAATCTTATTGGTTGATAGGATTTCGACCCATCCACACTTTACCTTATAAATAAGACCCTTTGGAACCATTATAAACCAATTTTGACTTTAATATAAAATAATATTTTGAGATATTCCTAAGGTGCCCCTCTCCTCCCTTATAAAAGGGCACTTCCTCCCCCTCCTCCTCACACCAATTTGAGCACTCAAGATCGGCCAACCCCTGAAAAAATACCTTCTCCACATCCCTAGAATAATCCTATAGGTCCTGGTCTTCTTCAAAGACCAATCATAGTTCCCTAAGTGGAGAATTCAAATATGCGTTTCAAAGAAAGGTAATATCCATTACCGATCTTTTCAATTTCTTTATTCTTCAACTTCTTCTTCTTTAGTTGTTTCATGATAAAGTAATAACATCAGAATTACTTACATAATGATATGTTATTATAAATATGAAACAACCCTAATTAACCTTCTATCCATCCTACGGAAAAATGAAATCACCGCGCGTGCGTACGTACGGAATACCGTCTCCACGTCGTGGTGTAATCTATTTTCCACCATCACCTTACAAGGATGGGTATAATGGTGTAATGAGTAACTATATATGATTATTATAAAGTGATATTTATACAGAAATAGTATTCATATACTCCAATACAATTCCACGATCATAGGAACGATATCATCACTCGTGCGTACGTACGGAATACCGTCTCCACGATGTGGTGTGACTCGTTCTACATGACCATCATTACATAGTAATTATATAAATTAATTGAATGAATAAATATGATATATGTTACACTAATACGATTATTTATATAAGGTATCTATAACCTTAAAAGAAGAATAAGAATTTATTCGGCAAAACACGCATAAGAACAAAAGGCAATAAAGACCCGAGTAACAAGTAACAATTTAATATTACTAATAAGAAGATACGAATATGACCATATATGATATGATATCAATATTTATGATTCTGGAATAAGTCAATAACATTATTTAAACCATTATACAGGAGCATCGGACACGTACAAAGCAAATCGGACCTAAGGTAAAGGAAATATCACAATCTCATTTTTATCCGAGATTGTTTATACTTTGGTATTTACTGGGGTGTATTCTATCATCCACATCCATGTTTCCTAAACATGTAATGTTATTTACATCCATCTAAAATTGTTTAAATCCAATTTTACCCTTCGGTGAGTTTTTAGTAAAGGATATGAAAGGAATCTTTTGTCGTTTTTCATACGAGGTACTTTTTGACTTTTCGGACAAAAGTACGAAGAATGTTTTTTTAACTTATACGGAATGAATGGATTTTTAAAACATTATTTCCAAGAATCTTCCTTTATATGTTTTCAAGTTTATTTTTAATCAACTTCTTTTAGTTGTATGACATGATAAGAAAAGAGATGTGTTTTTGAAGAAGAAAGTATATTTTCCTCAAGAATGGAGTTCAAATGTTTTATCAAAATTATTTTCCATCTAAGATAATATAGGGTTCTGTTTTTATCCCTATTATTACAATGATTTGATTATGTTTTGAGGGAATTATTTTTCTGAAGTCATTTACCTTATATGATTTGTTTTATGATGTCATGATGTTTCAAGAATCCCATTTTTGTTACATGTGTTATGCGATGATGTAGGATTTATGATTATGTGGCACACATAAGAAAGGATTCATTATAATATGGGTGAGACCTATATCTCCCTCCAATGCATTGGGTAAAGATTTATATCTCATGAGATAGACATGGCTGGAACGGAAGGTTATTTCGGTTTAGTGATACAGGACAGAAACGAGGAGTGAACTCGGTTCAGAAATGGACTTTGTCCGCTAAGATAGTCTTGGAAATGAGTCATGACTAACAAGAAATGATTTTCCATGATTATGTGTGCATGCCACAAAGTTTCAAGTTTTATGTTATGATTATGGGGATCTCATTTTCACTTCTATGATTTATTCCATGTTAAGATATTATGATCTCTTTTCCAGGTTATGATTTTCAAGAAGATATGATATGATTTTTATTTCTTTTATTTTCCCTTGCTGAGCATTTGAGCTCAACCTTTTTTTGTATGTTTTCTTTTCCCCAGGTCAGGAAGATGGATATTAAGTAGAATATGCTAAAAGGGACCCTAGATATGATGAAATAAATGGGAGACACTGTAGAAGATTTATGAACCAGTTGTTTATGTTTCCCAGTTTCTAAAGACACTATACATATACGGTCCTTTCGTGGTTTTGTTATATGTTGTAATAAGTATGCGTAAATTTTGAAGTATTAACAATTTATGTAAAGTATGGGTCATTATAGGGCATGGGTGGGTGGAGGGGAAGGTCGGGGAGGGGGCCTGGTGGGGGTGGTGGGAAAGGGGCTGGGTAGGGTGGAGGGGCCTGGTTCGGATGGTGTTGGGCAGGATGGGGGTGAGTTGGAAGGGGGAGGATCTAAGATGCAGTGGCAACAGAGGCTACTATGGGAGGAGGGGAGGCAAGTGGTTGGGAATGGGGTGGAGGGGAGCGGATGGGCATTTGTGGGGGTAAGGGCTGGGTAGGGGGGCTGGTGGGGGCTGGTGGGAAAGGGGATGGGCAGGGAGGAGGGGCCTGGTTGGGTTGGTGCTGGGCAGTAGGGGGTGAATTTGAAGGGGGAGGTTATGGGATGCAGTGGCATCAGAGGCTTCTAAGGGGGAAGGGGAGGCAAGGGTTTGGGAAGGGGGGTGGACGGGAGGGGCGGGGCATGGGTGGGGGTGGTGATGGGCATGAGGGATGAGGAGTTAGAGGGGGGGGGACTGTAACACCAGATATTTTTATGTGAAATATTTTGTTTTTATGTTATATAAATCATCAAAGTAATATTTCACTACACACAACACTAGATTGTCTTCCTTTACACGCAATCGCTACCTTCCTCGATAGCTTGTGTTGTACACAATACCGAGTTTCACTAAACAACGATATGATGTCAAAATATTATAAAAACTAACCGTTATGAACAGTAATTCCCACTTTTTGAGATTATATAAATTTTATCTTTCAAAATGGACTTCATTTTTGGATTCGGAATATCAAAATTAGCCTAGGATGAATATTTAGTATTTTTATGAAAACATTAAATTTTTTATGAATAGTGAAAACACTGGGTTACTATTTAAAAACCGTCTTTTATTTAAATAATTATTTGTTTTATTTAAATTTATTTTAGGAAAAAATTTATACATAATTCTTATATAAGTTCAATTTAATTCATTATAGTCATTTAATAATAATTTTAGTTATATAAAAATTTTATTGAACTCTTACCGTCTTTTACCTACCTCCTAGGAGCTTTTTGCAAAGATACATAAAACATAATTTTACCACGTCTGTGAGTAGAATTTCAAAAATCCAAGAGACACAGTTAATATCAATGATTAAAATGTGATTCAATAATATAAAAATAATTTTTGGTGAACAATAACTTTTTACTTTTATTTATCATTGTTAAAAGTAAATTGGGTAATTAAGGGTTAAAATGATATTATTATTACCCTAAAACAAGTCCTAATTCTATTGGATAAGTGTAATTCGACTAGAAACAACCATATAAGTAATAAATTACCCTTTAGGTCCACTTGGATTAGATTAGGACACCTATTATTATTTTATTTAAAGAAGTGTTAAAATAGTTAAAATCAAAGTTTATTAAATAAAAACATTTTTAATGTAGGGTTACAAATTAGATAAATACGATTATAGATATTCATTAGAAATAATAAAATATTTCATACATAATGATATTTTATTTATAATTTTTAGATATTAAATAATTTAATTTATTTTGGACACAATGATGATGTAGTAATTACATTATTAATGAAATATTAACATAATTGATGTTATAAATACCCAAATAAATGTAATTTGAGACTTTTTAAGAATTAAAATAATATTATAAGTTAATATGACATATTAGTATTGATTTAATAAACTTTATTTTAACTAATAATGTTTTTATGATTTTCACAAAAATCAATTACCAAATAGTGTCAAAATTGACCTAAAATAGTTTTTAAAACAAATATTATATTATTAATTGTTATTTTATTCCTAAAAATCTAAGGTTGTACCAAATGACTTAGATAAGGTTATATATATTAATAATTAATCACTTGGGGTCTTGTGTCTTTTTATAGTAAGTTTACTAACCATATAGTGTAACAAAACAAGAAGACAGGAAAAAGTAAAATTATTTATCTTAGAGTAAAATCTAAATGATAGATTAAAATAGTAACATAACTTGTCTAAAATATATTGGTTGAGAGGAATTCGACCCAGCCCCACCATATCTTTTAAATAAATCAATTTGGAGTTATTAAAAACCGAATATGACTTTATTATAAAATAATATATTAAGTTTTTTCTAAGGTGCCCCTCTCCTCCCTTATAAAAGGGATCCTCCTCCCTCTCATTCTCACACCACTTTGGGCCTTCAAGCTCGGCCAAAACATTCCCATTTAATTTATAAACTTACCTAAAAACATCCTAGAGGTCCTGGTATTCTTCAATGACCATCTTTAGTTCCCTAAGAGGAGGTTAAGAAGAGGCGCTTCAAAGAAGAGGTAATCTTCGTTACCGATTAGTTCAACTTTATTTCTTATTCTACTTCTTCTTCATTAGTTGTTTAATTATGGAGTAATAACATCAGTATAAATAATATACATATATGTCATTATAAATATTAAACAACAATATTTCACCTTCTATCCAACCTATGGAAAATGAAATCACCGCGCGTGCGTACGTACGGAATACCGTATCCACACCGTGGTGTAATCTATATTCCACCACCACCTCACATGGATGGGTATAATGGTGTGAAGAATAAATATATATGATTATCTTAAAGTGATATTTATTCTAAAATAGTATACATACACTTCAATACAATTCCACGATCATGGGAATGATATCATCGATCGTGCGTACGTATGGCCTACCGTCTCCACGATGTGATGTGACTCATTCTACATGATATTAAATGATTAATGATTATATAAATGATTTGATTTAATAAATATGATATATATTACACTAATATAATTCTGTAAATGATGTATCTATAACCTAAAAAGAATAATAAGAATTTATTTTACAAAACACGCATAAGAACAAAAAGCTATAAACCCCCGTATAACAAGTAGCAATGAAATATTACTAATAAGAAGCTAATAATATGACCATATATGATATAATAACAATGATTACGATTATGGAATATGTCAATAGCATTATTTAATCATTATACATGAGTTTCAGACATGTATGAAGAAAATCGGACCTAAGGTAAGGGAAAATCTCACAATCTCATTTTTATCCCAGATTGTTTATACATTAGAATTTACTGGGGCATATTTTTCATCCACATCCATGTTTCCTCAATATGTAATATTATTTCCATCCACCTACAATTGTTTAATTCCAATTTTACACATTGGTGAGTTTTTAGTAAAATATATGAAAGGAATCTTTTGTCGTTTTTAGTAAGAGGTACTTTTTGACTTTTCCACCCAAAGTATGAAAAGAATGTTTTTTAACTTATATGGACTAAATGGAATTTTAGAACATTATTTCAATGAATTTACCTTTACAAGTTTTCATGTTTATTTTTAATCAACTTATTTTAGTTGAAAATTGTATGACATTTTATGAAAAGAAAAATGTTTTTTGAAGTAGAAATTATATTTTCCTCAAGAATGGAGTTCAAGATTTTTATCAAAATTATTTTCCATCTAAGATAATATAGGGTTCTGTTTCTATCCCTATTTTTACATTTATTTGATTATGTTATTATGGAATTATTTTTATGAAGTCTTTTTATCTTATATGGATTATGTTATAATGGAACGATGTTTAAGAATCCCATTTTTATTACCTGGGTTATGATATGATGTATGATTTATGATTTTGTGGCACACATAGGAATGGTTTCATTATCATATTGGTGGGAACTATATCTCCCTCCAATTCATTGTTTAATGATTTATATCTCATGTGATAGACATTTTCGGAATGGCTGGATAATCTGGTTCAGTGAAACAGGACAAAAATGAGGAGTGAACTCGGTTCAGAAATTGACTTTGTCCGCTAAGATAGTTTTGGAAATGAGTCTTGACTACTAAGAAATGATTCTCTATGATTATGTGTGTATTCCACAAAGTTTCATGTTTTATGTTATGATTATTGGGTTTACATTTCACTACTATTATTTATGCCATGTTATGAAATTATGATCTCTATTGCAGGTTATGATTTCCTAAATGTTATGTTATTATGAATATGATGTGATTGATATTTCTTTTTCTTACCCTTATTGAGCATTTTAGCTCACCCTTTTGTATTTTTTCTTTTCCCTAGGTCAGGAAGAAGGGTATTAAGTACGATATGCAAAAAGGGACTCTATATATAATAAAAAAAAGGGAGACAGTGTAGATGATTTATGAACTAGTTGTTCACGTTTCCAGTTTCTAAATACACTATTCCTATACGGTCCTTTTATGGATTTGTTATATTTTGTAATAAGTGTACATCAATTTTGAAGTATTAACAATGTATGTAAAGTATTGGTCGTTATATTCGGTATCAGAGGAAAGGTATAATCAACCTTTGGAAACTAGGATGTGAAAGCCTTAGTAAGAACCCTAAGGATATGTCTAAGCATAGGACAAAATCTTATTGTTTTAGAAATTTCCATGAATAACCTATGATAAGTCCTAAACCGTGAAATTTTATTCTTGATTATGTGGTTTTGATATTATGATTAGAGTTTCTCACACAATGCTTATTGGTTTTAGTTAATGGCTGGAACCCGAAGGAACCGTGTTAATTCTGAATGCGACGGGCAGTGAAATGATTATCCCGCTGACCAACCTGACATTATGGGAGTTGGAATGAAAAATCTTGTAGTCATGCTCATACAACTTTCTCTAGCTATACATCATGCATGACTTCCAAATGAGAAATCTAAGGACAAATATTCTATTGAATTCTTTATGAGGAAGCATCCACCCTCATTCAGCGGGTCTACTGATCCCTCAGTTGCTGAACAATGGATTAGTACTACTGAAAAGATATTTTCAGTTCTTCAATGTTCTGAACATGATAAAGTCATCTTAGCAGTTTATCATTTGGAAGGTGAAGCTTATCAATGGTGGAATCTTATCAACAATATGAGGCCATGATATGAAATTGAGTCTATGGAATGTGGCGAGTTCAAGAACGTATTTTTCAATAAGTACTTCGCTCGTATTCTTAGAACAAAGATGGAGAAGTAGTTTCTTGAACAGAAGAAGAAGGATAATGAATCTGTTGGTACCTATGAAGAAAATTTTACAAGACTTTCATGGTACGCTTCTGGGATTATTATCCAACCTGAGGGTAAGATAAATCAATTATTTAGTGGATTAAAACCAAGTCTTCGAAGGGTGTTAGCCATAAGGGACTTTAATATCTACGAGGAAATCGTTCGATGTTCTCTCAAGGTTGAGATGGAGATTGGAGTAACCCATCAGTCATATGGGTTTGATAAGAAGAGGAAAATGGAATTCAAAGGAAAATCTATAGAGCACACTGAAATGAAAATGAGTTTTCCTTTATGCTCAATGTGTGGAAAGAAACATGGAGGGATTTGTCTTAAAGGGACAAGTAAATGTTTCAAATGTGGAAAAGATGGTCATCGGGCATTTGAATGCCGCAATGATGGGAAGAATATGTCTAGTGATGCGAACAAAGAAAAGGCTACACAGAGTGCACCTCTAACACTTCAATGTTACAAGTGCAAGGAAATGGGGCATTATGCCAATCTATTCCCTTATCCATGGGTTTTTGATGATGATCGACGTCAAAAAACACTTAAGGACAAAGACATAGGAAAGTCACATGTAATTTCTATCAGCGATGTGGAGTACGATAACGAAGTGGTAAAAGGTACACATACCATCCACTCTAAATTAGCAAATGTTTTATTTGATTCTGGATCCTGCCACTCTTTTATTTCTGAAGAATTTTCTATGGGTATCTCCATATTACCTCAGTAGATAGATATTGAGTTAGCTGTGACAACCCCTAATGGCACAACAGTCGCATCAAAAGTATATAATTCTTCTCTGATTGATGTTTGTGGGAAGTTGCTTCCTGCAAATCTTGTGATCCTTCATATAGTCGAATTTGATGTGATTCTTGTCATGGATTGGCTTTCTTTATATGGGGATCATATCAATTTCCAAATAAGGGAAATCACATTTAATATTCCTGATCAATCTACTATCATCTATCAATTCAAGGATGAATATCACCTTTAAGTGGAAATTTCTTCCATATTATGGGTCATTCTTCCAGAAAATGAAGGTTATTTATCTCAAATGGTTGGAGTGAAAATAATGATTAAGAATATTAACATTGTACAAGAGTTTGATGATGTCTTTCCAGAGGAATTTTCTGGTCTTCCACCATATTGTGACGTTGAGTTTTCAGTAGAACTCATACCGAGTGCTTTACCTATTTCAAAGACCCCTTATAGAATGTCCCTAATTGAGTTGCAGGAATTGAGGAAGCAACTACAAGAGAATCTTGATAAGGGATTCATACGCCCTAGTATATCACCTTGGGGAGTACCTATTCTGTTTGTTAAGAAGAAAGATGGATCAATGAGACTCTGCATTGATTATCGAGAACTTAACAAGATCACTATCAAGAACAAATATCATCTCCCACGCATTGATGACTTATTTGACCAACTACGCGGAGCTCAATACTTTTCCAAGATTGATCTTTTCTTAGGGTATCATAAATTAATGGTCAAAAGGAGGATATACCAAAGATGGATTTCTATACAAGGTATAAACACTATGAATTTATAGTGATTCCATTTGGTCTTACAAATTCCCCTGCTATCTTCATGGATCTTATGAATAGAGTCTTTAGAGACTATCTTGATCAGTTTGTGGTAGTATTTATAGACGATATTCTTGTCTATTCAAAGTGCAAGGAAGAAGATGATGATCACTTGAGAATTGTATTAAAGGCTCTGACAAAGGATAGGATTTACGCCAAATTTAACAATAGTGACTTTTGGATTCAAAAATATTCATTTTTGGGTCACTTTATCTCAAAAGAGGGGATATCTGTGGATCCAGCAAAAAAAGAGGTTATTGAAAGATGGTCGGGACCAGCAACAGTAACTGAGATCTGATGTTTTATTGATTTGGCTGGATATTATTGATGTTTTGTGAAATATTTTTCACGATTATCTAATCTCATCAATAGGTTGACTCGAAAAGGAGTTATGTTCGTTTGGACGGAGGAGTGTGAAGAGAATTTCATGGAGTTAAAAAGAAGGTTGTCCAGTGCACCTGTGCTCACACTGCCTTGTAGTGGAGAAAGGGTTGTGATTTACAATGATGCATCCAAGATGGTGTTGGGGTGTGTTCTCATGCAAAATGATATGGTGATAGATTATTCCTCACAATAGTTTAAAATCCATGAGAAAAATTACCCAACTCATGATTTGGAGTTATCTGCGGTAATCATTGCATTAAAGATTTAGAGCCATTATCTTTATTGAGAAAGGTGTGATATTTATACTGATCATAAAAGTTTAAAGTATATCTTCACACAAAAGGAGCTAAATATGGACAAAGAAGATGGTTGGATCTAATTAAGGATTACGACTGCTCAATTCATTACCACCCTAGGAAAGAAAACAAGGTGGCAGATGCATTAAGTCGGAAAGACAATTCTAGCTTATCTATGATGAGGATAAAAAAAGATCCAATATTTATGGATTTACGAAGGATGGATCATTGAATTATAATGGAAGGGGAAAAATATTATCTTTCTCAAATGAATGTTCAACCATCTATACATGTGATTATTAAAGAGGCACAGAAAGAAGATGTAGTATTACAAAAGAAGGTGAGAAATATTCCTGAATTCAACCTTAATTGTGATGGGATAATAATGTTTAGGACTCGGGATTCTGTTCCTCCCATCCCAGAATTAAAGAAGGAGTTGCTGGATGAGGCTCATAGTTCATCATTCTATATTCATCCTAGAAGAACAAAGATGTATAGGGACCTATAATACTACTTCTTGTAGGATGGTATGAAAAGAGTTGTTTCTGAATATGTCTCTCGATGATTGGTTTGATAGAAAGTTAAAGATGAGAGACAGAAGTCTAAAGGGATGTTACAACCATTACCCATGCCTGAATGGAAATTGGAAAACATCACTATGGACTTTGTCACTGGACTTTCCAAAACATCCAAAGGAAATAATGCTATCTGGGTCATAGTTGATCGTCTTACGAAGTCGGCACACTTCATTGATATTATAGAAGATTTCTCTCTAGATCAGCTAGCCATGATATATGTAAAAGAAGTGGTAAGATTAAATGGAGTACCACTTACTATTATATCTGATCGGGATCCGAGGTTTACCTCAATGTTTTGGAGAAGTATTCAGCATACTCAAGATACATATTTGAGTTTCATCACTCCTTATCATCCTTAGACAGACAGCTAGTCTGAGAGGACAATTCAAACTCTAGAAGTTATGATGAGAGCTTGATCTATGGATTTAAAAGGAGGTTGGAATCAACAACTACATTTGGTGTTATTTTCTTATAATAATATCTTTCACTCTCATATTCAGATGGCTCCTTATGAAGCTCTCTATGGAAAGGAATGCTGAACTCCAACTTGTTAGGATGAAGTTGGGGAATGAAAGCTATTAGGACCAGATCATGTTGATGAGATGGCAGAAAAGGTTCGATCTATTCAACAACACATAAGAGCCGCTCAGATTCCAGAAAAAAGTTATGCTGACAATCGAAGAAAAGACCTAGAGTTTGAAGTGGGTGATAAAGTGTTCTTATAAATATCTCCTTGGAAGAGAGTAATGATATTTGGAACGAAGGGAAAGATGAGCCCTAGGTATATCAGTCCTTTCATAATACTAAATCTTGTTGGGATGGTAGCTTATCGATTGGTTCTTCCATCGAATCTCACTCAAGTTCAGGATGTGTTCCATGTATCTCTCTTGAGAAAGTAAATACCCGATCCTTCACATGTACTCAGCTCAGAATTTGTACCATTCAAACAAGATCATTCTTATGAAGAACAACCGATAGAGATTCTGGATCGTAGTGAAAAGGTCCTACGGAACAAGACCACTGGCTTGGTGAATGTTTTATGGAGGAACCAACAAGTAGAATAAGCTACATGGGAGCTTGAGAATATGACGAGGGAGAGGTATCCTCCACTTTTTGTTATAAAGTAACGAATTTCGAGGGCGAAATTCGTTTTAAGGTGGGTAGAATGTAACACCGGAGATTTTTATGAAAAATAATTTGTTTTTATGTTATACAAATCATCAAAAGAATCATAAAATGTCCACAACAATTGATCGACATGATTTACACGCAATCACGACCTTCCTCGATAGCTTGCATTGTACGCAATACTGAGTTTCACTAAAAAACGATATGCTATTAAAATATTATTAAAACTAGTCGTTATGAATATTAATAACTACTTTTTTGAAATGTTATAAATTTTATCTTTCAAAATGGACTTCATTTTTGAATTCAGAATATCTAAATTATCCTAGGGTGAATTTTTGGTATTTTTGTGAAAACTTTCAATTTTTGATGAATAGTGTAAACACCAAGTTACTATTTAAAAACCGGATTTTTATTTAAATAATTATTTATTTTATTTAAATTTATTTTAGGTAAAAATTGATACATAATTCTTATATAAGTTCATTTTAATTCATTGTAGTCTTTTTATAACAATTTTAGATATATAAATATTTTATTGAACTTTTCACCATCTTTTACCTACTTCCTAGGAGCTTTTTACAAACATACATAAAACTTAATTTTACCGCTTCTGTGAGTAGAATTTAGAAAATCCGAGAGACACGGTTAATATCAAGGAGTATAATGTGGTTCATTAAGATTTAAATAAATTTTGGTGAATAGTAACTTTTTACTTTTATTTACCACGGATAAAAGTAAATAAGGAAATTAAGGGTAAAAATGGTATTATTATTACCCTAACACATGTCCTAATTCTATTGGATAAATTTAATTAGACCAAAAACAACCTTAGGAATAAAATATTACCCTTTAGGTCTACATGGATTAGATTAGGACACTTATTATTATTTCATTTAAAGAAATGATAAAATAGTTAAAATCAAAGTTTAATAACTTAATACAGTTTTAATGTAGTGTTATACATTAGATAAATTTCACTATATATATTCATTATTAATCCTAAAATATTTCCTACCTAATGGTATTTTATTTTTAGTTTTTATACATTATATAATTTACCTTATTTTTGACACAATGATGATGCAGTAATTTCCTTATTAAAGAAATATTAACATAATTGATGTTATAAATACCCAAATAAATGTAATTTGAGAGTTTTTAAGAGTCAAACTAATTTTATAGGTTAATATGACATATTAGTATTTATTTAATTAACTTTTTTAGAACTAGTAATACTGTTATGATTTTCACAAAAATCCATTACCAAATAGTGTCAAAATTGACATAAAATAGTTTTTAAAAAAAATATTATATTATTAATTGTTATTTTATTCCTCAAAATCTAAGGTTCAGAAAAATGACATATATAAGGTTATATATATTAATAATGAACCACTTGAGGTTCGTTTGGCTTGTTATAGTATGTTTATTAACCATATAGATATAGAAAATAAGAAGACACAGTAAAAGTTAAATTATTTAACTTAGAGTTAAATCTAAATGATAAGGTTAAAATAGTAACCTAAACTTGCCTAAAATATATTTGTAGAGAGGATTACGACCCATCCCCACCTTAGATTATAAATAAATCAATTTAGATCTATTAAAAAAAGAATATGACATTATTATAAAATAATATTTTATGTTTTTCCTAAGGTGCCCCTCTCCTCTTTAGAAAAGGGCCCCTCCTCCCTCTCCTCCTCACACAACATTGAGCCTTCATGATCATCCAAACCCTACCCATTTCCCTTCTAAACATCCCTAAAAACATTCTCGGGGTAATGGTCTTCTTCAATAACCATATTTAGTGCCCTAAGAGAATGTTAAGAAGAGGCGCTTCAAAGAAGAGGTAATGTCCGTTACCGATTCATTCAACTTTATTTCTTCTTCTACTTCTTCTTCTTTAGATTTTTCATTATTAAGTAATAAACTCAGTATCAAAAATATACTTATATGTTATTATAAATATGAAACAACCCTATTTCACATTCAATCCATCCTACAGAAAACAAAATCACCGCGCATGCGTACGTATGGAATACCGTCTCCACGCCATGGTGTAATCTGTTTTCCACCACCACCTCACTTGGATGGGTATAATGGTGTACAGAATAACAATATATGATTAATTTAATGTTATATTAATTAGGAAATAGTATACATACACTTCAATACAATTCCATGATCATGGGAACGCTATCATCGCTCATGCATACGTTCGACCTACTGTCTCCACGATGTGATGCGACTCATTCTACATGATATTCAATGATTAATGATTATATAGATGAATTGAATGAATAAATATGATATATATTACACTAATACCATTCTGTAAATGTTTTATCTATAACCTATGAAGAAAAATAAGTATTTATTCGACAAAACACGCATAAGAACAAAAGGCAATAAACACCCGAATAACAAGTAGCAATGAAATATTACTAATAATAAGCTAAGAATATGAACATATATGATATAATAAAAATGATTAAGATTATATAATATGTCA
Organism: Viscum album; assembly: GCA_963277665.1. NCBI lineage: Eukaryota > Viridiplantae > Streptophyta > Magnoliopsida > Santalales > Viscaceae > Viscum > Viscum album. The sequence continues at coordinate 927,666,119 of OY728133.1, forward strand.
ATAAAATTATTTAAATCATTATAAAGGAGTTTCGGACATGTATGAAGAAAATCGGACCTAAGGTAAGGGAAAATCTCACAATCTCATTTTTATCCGAGATTGTTTATACATCAAAATTTACTAGGGAATATTTATCATCCACATCCATGTTTCCTAAATATGTAATATTATTTCCATCCACCTACAATTTTTTAAATCCAATTTTACCCATTGGTGATTTTTTAGTAAAAGATATGAAAGGAATCTTTTGTCATTTTTAGTACGAGGTACTTTTTGACTTTTCCGGCCAAAGTACGAGAAGAATGTTTTTTTAACTTTTACGGCCTGAATGGAATTTTAGAACATTATTTCCATGAAGAATTATTTAAATGTTTTCAATTTTATTATTAATCTACTTCTTTTACTTTAAAATTGTATGACATGTTAAGAAATTAAAAATGCTTTTTGACGTAGAAAGGATATTTTCCTCAAGAATGGAGTTAAAGCGTTTTATCAAAATTAGTTTCCATATAAGATAATATAGGGTTCTATTTATATCCCTATTTTTACATTTATTTGATTATGTTATGATGGAATAATTTTTATGAAGTCCTTTTATCTTATATGGATTGTGTTATAATGGCAAGATGTTTAAGAATCCCATTTTTATTACATGGGTTATACTATGATGTATGATTTATGATTTTGTGGCACACATAAGAATGGTTTCATTATGAGATTAGTGGTACCTATATCTCCCTCCAATGCATTGGGTAAAGATTTATATCTCATGATATAGACATGGATGGAATGACAGTATAATACAGTTTAGTGAAACAGGACTGAAACGAGGAGTAAACTCGGTTCAGAAAAGGACTTTGTCCGCTAAGATTGTCTTGGAAATGAGTCTTGACTACTAAGAAATGGTTCTCTATAATTATGTGTGTATGACACAAAGTTTCATGTTTTATGTTATGATTATTGGGTTTACATTTCACTACTATTATTTATCCCATGTTATGAAATTATGATCTATTTTTCCGGTTAAGATTTCCAAAATGTTATGTTATTTGAATATTATGTTATTGATATTTATTTTGTTTACCCTTACTGATCATTTGAGCTCACCCTTTTGTATGTTTTCTTTTCCCAGGTCAGGAATAAGGGTATTAAGTAAGACATGTGAAAAGGGACTCTAGATATGATAAAATAAAAAGGGAGACAATATAGATGATTTATGAACCAGTTGTTTATGTTTCCTAGTTTCTAAATACACTATACATATATGGTCCTTTAAAGGTTTTGTTATATGTTGTAATAACTATACTTCAATTTTTAAGTATTAACAATGTATTGAATGTATGGTTCATTATAGGGACTGTCCTGGTGGGGGGTGGAGTTTGGCAGGGGGGACATGCCTGTGCAATGAATTTTAATTATGTTTCTACTTAATATATACAAGTTTTTTTTATCATTGATAGTGAAATATGTTAACTTATTATGTATTTTTTAGATTCTCTAATTTTAAATTTTCTTTTCGGTTTGATAGCAACTTGGGGTGAGGTGTTATTCCAGGAACCCCATACACATATTCGAGGTGCGTGGTTGTGTAATGTTATGCATTACGTTTTTATTGGCTCATCAAATAGTCTATATGAATTACATTGCACAAGACATGAATATTGGTTGTCGAAAAAATTGATTGTTTGACTACAAAAACCAATCTTGTGAGGTTATTGCTGATTTTTTCATATGCATATTTCATATTTGAAATAAGGTATTATAGTGTGTTATTGTTTTTAAAAGGTAAAAACTTATAAACAATTCAGAGTACTATGTGCTACAGTATATGGTTTCAATTTTGTTTTACATATAAATATAAATGGTCTGGTAGGTTGGAGACATGGGGAGGGGAGGGGAGGGTATAGGGAAATGAGTGAAGGGGGGAGGGGCCTGGTGGGGAAGAGGATGGGCAGGGGGAGTGTTGGGGGAAGGGGAAGGGTAGGGGGAGCGGTGGAGCTAGGTAGGGGGTAGGAGGAGGTGCTGGTAATTTGGGTGGGGTGACAACTGGGCAGGGTGGTGGGGGTGACGGGAGGGGTAGAAAAGTGAATGGATGAGGAGGGTGTAGGAGGAGGGAGGAATGGCTCAGGGCACATTCTGGTTAGTGGGCAGTGGAATGGAGGGGATGGGCTGGGTAAGGTTGGAGGGGAAGGCACGGGGAGGGGCTGGTGGAGGAATACTATGGCCATGGGAGGTGGTGGGGGAAGCGGATGGGCATGGGAATGGAGGGGAGGGACTGGGAATGTTAGAGGGGAGGGTAGGGGTGGGGGAGGAGATGATGAGGTCAGGGGTGGGGGCCTGCTGGGGGAGGATTATGGCCAGGTAGGGTGGTGGGTAAGTGGATGGGCAGGAGATCAGATGGGAGAGACTGGGCAGGTAGGAGGGGGATGCCCAGGGAAGAGATTGGCCAGGGGAGGGGGCTGAAAACGTAACAGTTTGGCCCAGGGGAATTGGCTGGGCAGGGGGAGGAAGAGGTGGGAGGTTGTCTGCTGGTATTGGGTGGGAGACAGGCGTAGACAGGGGAGGGGAGGGTAGAGCTGGGTAGGAGGGTTAGAGGAGCTTCGGAAAAAATGGGCGGGGGGTGACATGCTGCCCAAAAAACCACTATTCTTTTTCAATTGTACTGATTTATCTATTATTTCAAATAACCTCGGCAGGGGTGGAGGGGGTGACAGGAGGGGATGCAAAGGGAAGGGATGATGAGGGGGGACAAGGAGGGAGGAATGGCTCGTGGGACATTCTGGTTAGTGGGTATGGGAATGGAGGGATGGGCTGGGCAGGTTGGGAGGGGAGGGGAGGGTAGTGCAGGGGAGGCAGGGGGGGAGGGGGGTTGTTGGGGGAATACTATGGCTAGGGTAGGTGGTGAGGAAGCGACTGGGTAGGGTAATATAGGGGAGGGACTTGGCAATTTCGAGGGGAGGGAAGGGGAGGGGAGGATGAGGGCGGGGGGTGGGGGCTGCTGGGGGAAGACTTTGGTCAGGGAGGATGGTGGGAGAAGCAGTTGTACAGGGTATCAGAGGGGAGGGACTGGGTAGGTAGGAGGGGGCTTCACAGGTATTAGTTTGGGTGGGGGGGGGGTTCAAATGTAATAGTTTGGCCAAGGGGAGAATTGGCTGGGCAGGGGGGAGGCAAAGGTGGGAGGGGTGTCTACTGGTATTAGGTGGGAGACAGGCGGAGATAGGGGGAGTGGAGGGGTAGAGCTGGGTAGGGGGTTAGAGGAGCTTTTGAAAAAATGGGGGTGGGTGAAAGGGTGCCATAATAACCTCTGTTCTTTTTCAATTTTCACTGATTTATCTATTATATCAAATAGTTCCGATTTTTCCTTTTCATATAAATAATTGTTTGGTTTCACCTCACTACATTACCCAGTTTTTTTCATATTAATATGTCTCATTTACTCACATTAATGTCTAATTATATATTTTAGGGATTAACATAACTGTCAACAACAAGACAAACTGCTACTCTACATCAATGATACATCGTAGTACTAGGAGGATGTTGACTGCACATTCTGATGACATGAATTATAATATGATCTGCACAACCGTAGTTGTTGAAAATAATGGTAACTATATTTATTGTCAAAAATGTATCTGCTACTTAAAGTGTATTTATGTTCTCTAATCATGGTTACATAACATTCCATATTATTTTTCAAAAGTGACATGAATGTGACAACTGATGTATGTTTCGAATATAATATTCTCTTACCATGCTTATGTTTCAATGTTTTCATATTTCAAGTATATAGATATTAGATTTTCATCCTACGTTTCTATGAGTAGGTTTATAATTTCAATAAAATATTTATTATTCTCCATTGATCACTTCCATTTTTCTAATGCATTTTGTAGTTCATATTTCATTTATGACGTCGTGCATATGCATGGGTGATGTACTAGTTTAATTAAACAAAGGAATAACATTATAAACTTTAATGTACTTTCCAAAGAAATCCGGTTTCTAAAACCAAAACTAAACATATATTATAATACAATATAAATTTGAATCCTATTTAATTAAGTAGATAAGATATAAATATACATTAATTATATAATATTTTAATTTTTTAAAACATAATTAAACATTAATGTTAAATAATTTAATGAAAATAAATGATATGTTGGACCCCTGGATTCCAGTAAATAACCATTTCATTATTATTTTTTTGTTTGTAAAGTATATAAATTATGTTTGGAAATGTTTGAGGACCTTTTGGAATGATTTTGGGGCACTATTATAGGTTCTCTGGTGATTCATGGAATTTGAAAAATATACTATATTTTTTTGAAATCATGAATATTAAGACATTAGATAAAGTGGACACACACGAGTGGATCACGGTTTGTCAAAACAATGCATAATCCAAGGAGAAACCATGTGAATTGAAAAAGGGATTAGGATAAAAAAAATTCCATGGATTTAGTATGATTTCCACATTGTTTTTGATATAGTGTGAGTATATCATATGAACATCATCCTCAAGTTAGTGTTTAATGCATGGTTAGTGCACACTTTTTCTAACTATGTGACTTAACCATACAAAGGGTTAAACATAGATCATTAAAACATTACTCAAGTATGACATATGGTTTTAACCAATCAATTTCCCCAAAACATCTCTATAGCTATATTTTTTCTCCAAAGTTCATTGATGGTTCTCCCATCGATATAGAGATGATCTAAAGGCTTCCCTTAGTGATTAGAAGCTAATTTCTTGTGTAAGCCTATGTTCATTATTGTTCTTGAGTCGTTTCTTATACTTACTTATTTTCTTCTCTTGGTTTCATAGAACTATTAACTTTGTTGGTATATCTAATGTATTGTATTCCATATAAGTTTATATATGGATTATTTATGGATAATGGAAGAGATCTAATGTGGGTTGATGGAGATTTATCACTTTTTGTGTATTTTTTTGTGTAATTTTTCATTTTCACCAAAACTCTCAATGTTTCTTTTTTTCACTATAGACTCCACTTGATAGAACTGATTGGGTTGATTTAAAATTGATCATTTTTTTTAAATTTACTCATAATTTAATTTTTAATTGTTATAAAAAACTATCTTGATTGACCGTATTTGGAAACATGGAAATCGGATGTTTTGGTTTAATGTTCTTTGGTAACTAGTTTTAAAATATTGAATTTAAAGTGTGGTTTTTTTGAATTATTGTAAATAGATAAATCAGAATGATTTAAATTAAAGTTATGATTTTTTGAAATTAAATGAGGATGAATGATTTTAATTGGTGTGTTGAATGGTTTTTAATAAAATAATTGTTTTATTTAAATGGATGAAATAGCTTATAAGGATATGGTTTTAGTATAATAGTCGTGTGTACTCTGGTGAACTCCTAATGGATATGGGTAAGGAGTCTCCCCATTCTTTAGTGGTATGAATAAAGATTATGGGTAACCCCCATAGAAATGGTTCAATATGTGAATTCTTTGGGAATTTATCACTCACCAATCATGAGTTTAAGAAGGACCATGCTACATGCATGGTTGGATGTGTATATTGGATAAGTGAAGTCGTTATTCAAAATTGGATATTGATAAATGGATTCAGAGAAATGGTTGGTTATTTTAATTAAAAATGTATATTTTGCAAAATTTTGTTACGAGGAACTTATTTTTAATTAGTTATAACTGATTTTAGATGTTTGTTATCTTTTTTTATAAAAAATTTTAAGAAATATTTCGTATAATTTTTTTTTATAAATGATGAAAATTTATATAAAATAGTTGCATGATAATGTAATTTGTTGGGGAAAACTACTCTATTTTAGTAATCACCCCAACATTTTTACATTAGGGCTTTTGTAGATATCATCATTTGGGGCATGTGAAAAAGAAACAATATCACACATCCTTAGTACAACTTTGTGATACATGGGTTGTCAGGAAATGTTTGAGCATGGAGATTGTTGAGCATGGAGTATTTTTTTAATATTGGATTTTAATTAGTTATATAACACAATTTAATTTGAGGTCTCTTTTACATTCATTATAGTTGACGTTGGTGGGTTTTGATATCAAATAAATGGGTGAGTTGACTTTTTTTTATCATAGATCATATAGTAGTTTGTTTAGTTTTGTTGTATTAGATTATATGACTTAATCTTAAAGGTGAAATCGTCCCAAACATGTATTGAAACCCTTCATTATTTATTTCCCTCATTTAGTTCAATGGGTATGTAACGTATATACTAGTAATGCCTCAACACCTTATGAAACCCATGATAAGGGGTGGGATGTTACAAAGGTTATTAATTTTGTTCTGTAAAAAATCATGTTTGAGATAAATGGTAGCAACTTGATCATTTCATTACGGGGTTTTTTGTAATAGTTTTATTTATTTTTGAGATGATTTAATTTTTTGTATTCATTTGGTTATGATCATATAAAGGAGTAGGATTTTAGGTACTTGAAATTTAAAGAATAAAAAGACATATAAAACATTTTTATGATAAACTTCATGTTACTTGGGGTTTGGGAACATAATTGTTTTGAGATACTTATAGGATATTCGAATCTCAATTTCATGGGTTTCTCCAATGAGACGACCATGAAATCAATTATAGGAATAACACCCCATTAGGAGTTCATATTTAATTTTGAGTAATTATATATTATTTGAATAACTATGTTAATTTTTTCTAAAAAAAAATTCCATTGTGTTCAAATGACCGACATTGAAAATTTTATATTTTGTAATTTTTAAAAATTGTATATTTAAAAAAATATACATTTGAAATTTATTCCTATGATGGTTTAATTTTGAAATGGTTTATTTTGGAAAAGATGTTGTCATAACTAAAGTGGTAAAATTTGAAATTATAAGCCTTACGTTTCTAGATTATTAGAATTATATATTTTTTTATTTTTTGGAAATGGAACCTTGAAAGCATCATAAGAACAAACCTATAGATTCTACCGAGAATGTGGTTTCACCTGAGCTATAGGTTAATCGTAAAATTATATTAGAGTATCATTTATGAATTTTAGTTTATGGACACATGGAGTCGGAGGGATGTGCCAAGAGAAGTAGATCATTCCAAACAGTTCTAAAAACAGAATCTACTAATCCTGTAAAATGATTTTGAAACAGAAAGGTAAGAATAATGGTTGATGAGGATGAATTGTATCTTAAATTTCATCAACACACCATCATAGATAAAATTAATACTACAAACTTATATGATCAGGGATCCTGGACACTAGTGGTGGGATCTAGCAGTACACGATATAGTGTACGAATACATTGGTTGAGATAAATTTGAAGAATTGTAAACAAAATAATTCTATATTCACACATTGAAGATACATTGAACAAAATATTTATTCATCTTGTTTTATGGAAGTCCTAATTTAATTGATTATGTATCTAAATTCATGATTGTAGTCCACATTTTACTTGACATTGTGAGTATTGTGGCCTTAATATCACACATCGTTGAATCAGAATTATGGTCGGTGGATCTGTTAAATATTATTATGTCTTATATTATGAATTATATAGAGGTTGTCAATATAGTGACCATGGATGAAAAGGAAATATCAATAGATATATAAGGAGGAAATATCACGATACTTATGGTTAATTGTGGCAACTGCAATACCGGGGAAATTGGAAGATGGACACCTAATTCCATGTTCATAGAATGAATTAGAATCAAAAGGATGGATCATGGAATCATCTTTAAAAACCAACGATCCTTCTTATATGTTTTCAATGAATTTTGTTGGACCAAGTGAATTTATAGTATATAACACCACATAGATCATTACCCAAATTCAACATGATGGGGAATCATCAGCCATATTGTTGAAATTGAATAAGGTCAGTTGGTCAAGACATTTCGTAGGTGTTGCAAGCATCATATGATTTTATTGTACGAGGGTAGTAGATTTTGTATAATCATGAGAACAAATATAGAATTGGTGATTCAAAGGAATACCATTAATCATCAATAAGTGAATTGTTATAAAGGTAATAAAGAGAAGAGTGTAGTAATGAAGTAATTATATAGAGTTAAGAAGATGATTTTAGATGATCACGCTCAACCATCAATGGTGAGAAGTACATTTCATTTTAATTATACCCATATGAATGTTTTTATTGATACTAGTGCATCATAGTAATTTATTTCCTATCATTATGTACATTTTCTATGATTAAAATTTGATATAATGCATTTTGTAATAAAACATCAAACTCATCTTGTTCAAAGGGAATATAGACCCATTATTTATAGAGAAGGTATTGTATGTTTTGATCAAGATGGGGAAAAAATGGGATTTATCTATTTTGGAGATGTAGTTTTATTAATTATTATTGGGTATGGATTGGTTGACAATGCTCGAGGATCACTTCAACTATTATAGCAGAACAATTTGTTTCACTATAGAGAATGGAAATAAGATTTTCATTGGAGGTTAAAGGATTGTGAAGCCATGTGAAACTGAATTATTGAAACTAATAGTGTGAACTATATCTTACCATTTGGTGGTATAGACTTTGGAATCGATAAAAGAGGTTGAGGATGAATGTTTCTCCACAGTCTTGGATCATTATCTAGATGTATTTCCAAATAGAATCATAAGATTACTACTTGTATGGGATGTGGATTTTATGATTGATCTCCTTCTGTAGGCAAGTTTAATCTCAATTCAATCTTATCCAATGTCACCAATAAAAATAGGTTAAATAAATGTATTGTTTGAAGAACTAGAAAGAAATGGATTCATTTGGATGACCATGTCTCCATGGGAAGTTTCAGTCCTGTTCATAAAGAAAGATAATTAAACTCTATGGTTGTGTGTAGATTATTGTAATATTAACCAAGATATGATATTGAATAGATATCCACATTCATTCATTGATGATATATTCGATCAAATAAGGGGAGCTCAATGGTTCTCAAATATTGATCTAAGATCTGGATATCACCAATTGCGAGTTCGAAAAGAGGGTATTCAAAAAAAAATATTTTAGAAGAAGATGTGGCCATAATGAATAGGTGGTAATGAATTGCGGTCTTACGAATTCACCAATAGTATATACAGAATTGTTGAATCATATATTTTAGAGATATCTCGATATTTTGTGTGGTTTTTCTAGATGACATATTGGTGTATTAAAAGACATGTTCTGACCATGAGAAAAACTTGGCGACAATGTAGAAGATATCGAGAGAACATTATTTTTATACAAAATTATCTAACTGTTATTTTCGGATACAAATGGTATAGATCCTTATTCATGTAATTTTTAAAGATGTGTTTAAATGGATTCAATGAAGATAGAAGCTATTATCCCTTAGAAACCAATAAATAATTCCATTGAGATATAGATTATTCTTGGACTATTTTGTTGTTACCAACTCTTTTATCATAACATTTCATAGGTAGCCTCAGTAATGACAGCTTTGAAAAAAATCTATTATATTCAAATGGAATGAATAATGAATGTAATATATTAAGGATTTAAAATTTCACCTTACATCAATACCTAACATGAAAATCATAGAATTAGTAATTGAGTACATGGTGTACTATGATGATTTGTGATTTGGGTGGGGTCGTGTTCTCATGAAAGGTCACCATTTTGTTTCATATGGATCTAGGTAGTTATGAGCGAATGAGAATAAAAACTCAAAACATTATCTAGGATTAGGTGTAGTTTATGGCACCTTGAATACTTGGTTTCTTTATCTCATCAGTGAAATATTTTATATCTTCAATAATTATAAGAGCCTCAATCATATTTTCTAAAAAATGGATAGGAATATGAGTCAATAGAGATTGATGGAGTATCACCAGATGTTCAACATTGATTATTGTATACAATAAGGAATGAAAATAAGTTCTAAGATGCACTATGAAAAATTTTATATTACTAGTTTGAAAAATAGGATTCAGATGAGTTGCAGCTGATGTCAGTCCTTGCAAAAATGCATGTGTAATCTGAAAAACTGAGGTGATATTGAATTTTTCTTTTCATGTTCTCGTAGATTTTGATTTAGGGAAAATGGTTTATGATGTACGTAAATATGGTACTGAATGCATGGAAATTCGGTCAAATTTTTTTTTGGGATTCCATTGAGGGATAGAGTTGTGATGTGTGTTAAATGGTAAGATTCAAGATTAGATATGTATAATTATGACTTTTCTGTGACAAAATATTAATTATTATCGTCATTCAATATGACTTGTTATTCTAGGAATATATTCAATATATATTTTTTTGAAAGCAATGTTTTAGTTGAATGGTGTAAAAGAAATAAGTGTTTAAGTTTATTTGACAATGCTAAGCTTGCCTGCACATTATAAAAGACCATCAGTGAAAATTTATAATGTTGAATTCCATGCCAATTACATTGTTTAAATGGATGATTATAGCTAGGGATTTTGTTTTAGGTCTCCCAATAATGGTTTGAAAACACAATTCCATATGGGTTATAGGGGGTATACATACATAGTCAACTCAATTCATCTATATTTATGAAACTTACTTGTGGATGATGATTCCAAAATCAATATCCAATAAGTAGTAAAGAGATATGAAATACAAGTTTTGATCATACAAGAAATATATCCGATGTTTACATCCTATTTCTGAAAATCCTTACAGGAATCCATTGGGAGTCGAATGAGTGAGAGTATGGAATATCATTCTTAGATAGATGGGAAATACCAAAGGATGATACAAATGTTGTAAAAAATATTGCATTATTGTGTAATGGATTTTCTTGATCATTGGAAGAGAACATGTCCTTATTTGATTTCCTGTATGATAACATCTATCGGGCCAAAATATATATGGATCATTTTGAATAACTTTATGGGATTCAATGCCATTATGTACTTCATGGGATGGAAATATGTGAATCTTTACTAGTTGAGAAAATCCTTTTCCAAGAAAATTTGTGATGATTTAGTTGATCAAGAACTAAAATGAGAAAATGCATAGTCATCATAAATCAAATATGGATCATTGTTGATGACCATTTTTATTTGAATTGAGTGATCATGTGTTCTTGATAATTTCTCCATAGCATAGACATCATTATTTTTTGAATAATGGAATGTAATCTCTTCCATAAAAATTCCTTTTTGAGATACCAGAATGGGTTGGTTATGTGCCATTATGGATTTTATTACAACCATAGTTCAGTACATTTCAAAATCTGTTCCATGTATCTTTGTTGAAAAATTATCACCTAGATCTATACCTTGTGATCAGATGTTACAATTGTGACCTTCATTTCGATTATTCATTTGTACATATCTTAGAGCAGGATATGAACTGTTAAGATAATGTCTCCCATTTAAAAATAAGCATACTAGTGTGGGGTTTGTGGCCACATTTCTAGATTTAGGAAGAGACATGGGATCATGAAAAGGAAATAAAAGAAAAATGTATGGAAATTTTGTGGTAAATGGCGGTTTATTCAATCCTAGGATGAAATGACGTACAGATGGGATAATATTGATCCGATGTATTCTTGTTAATAAATTATTTTTAATAATTTTTATGTGGGTATAGTTTATTGGTTATATTTCGGAATTTTTGAGGAAATATTGGAATTTTTTATGGATATACTATACTTAGACGAGTGGTGCATGGATTATAGAAACCATGAAACACTTGCATGAACCCTTTCCCAGTGGAATAAGGGACAAAGTGTAATTTCCCAGGTAGATCATTTTCTATCCAAACAGTATAGAATCCAAAGAGGAACTATGCTCTTTGAAAATGGACTTTTGAAAAAAAAATGCAACTAGCTTCAGAATGGATGTCATGCAGTATTGGAGACCATGCAAGGAGTCCATGAAATGATCATCCTCATGGATGCTTCAAATTAACTGTTACTGTCTGTTTTGTCTAACCATATAACATAATGATGTATTGGTTGAATCATATTTCATTAAAATTTTGATCTGTGAGAGAATAATTTTTTAACAACACATTTCCCACTAAAAACTACTATAACTGTTTATTTTTCTTCCCCAATGATCAAATAATGTTCTCCCATCGATCTGGAGGGGATTCAAAGGCTCCCCTTGGATATTAGATGCTGATTTTTTTAGTAAGGCTTTATTCTTGATTGTTCTGGATGTGTGTTTTAGATATACTTCTTTTGTTCTTTCAATTTCATCGATTTATGCTCGGTGTGGTTATATATACTATAGTAGATTACATTTAAGTATATACTTGGCTTGGTTCTTGGTAGGTAAAGAGATTTGAGGTGGGTTCATGGATATTCAACTTGTTTTGTGTTGTTTTTGTGATGTTTATCATTTTCACCAAAACTCTCAAGGTAGTTTCCTTTAATCATGACTCCTCTTTCAAGAAATGATGTTATTTATTTCAAAATGATAATTTTGTATGATGTTGTATATTATTTGTTTCTCTAATGATTATTTGAAACCCTCTTATGTGACTATTTGTGGAAACATAATAGTTTTGTTCTTTTGTATAATGTTATTGGTTCTTAGATTAAAAATGTGTATTTTCACGTATAATGGTAAATGGAATAATCAAAATTTTTAAAATAAGGGATGATTTTATAGAAATTAAATGAGGATGGTTTGTTTGAATTGATATATTGGAAGTATACTAGTAAAATCATAGTTTTATTCAAATGGATGAAATGGTTGATTTGCCATTATATTGGCATAATAGTTGTGTGTGATCATATTCATTTGGAAAAAATAATTATAAGGAGTCTCTCCCATCATTGTTTGGATGGATTAAGCTTAGGGGTCTCCACCTTAAAAAAATTTCACTAGGTTATGGCTTAGCGAATGGATGGCTCAACATTTGTGAGTATAAGGGGGTCCAGGTTACATATATTGATAGATGCATGGATAAGTGGAATGAAATGGTTATAAGAAAATGGATATATAAAAATTGATCCAATGAATTTATATATTTTTTATAAAAAATATCATTTTTTGGATAACTGGGTGACTTGGAACTTGTTTATATTCACTTATAAATTTTATTATAAATTGATTATATATTTTTATAAACTATTTTGGGAATTTTTTCATATAAATTGTTTCAAATAAATGGTGATATCTTTTTTGTCATAATTGAATTTGTAAGGAATTCACTAGGTAAATCTTTCTTGAGTTTAAGTACTCACGATAACTTTTCACTTTCGTGCTTTTGTAGATTTCATCTTCAGATACATGGGAAAGGGTAATATATCAAACATCATTAGAACTACATCACGATACCTAGGTTTCTTGGTGATGTTTGATCAAGGATCTTGTGGATTGTAGAGTATTATTGTATTCATAGTGTTTTATTAGTTAGCATCCTCTATTTAATTTTTTTTATATTATGGTGTAGTACATGTTTCTGGGTATTTATATAAATAAAATGGTTGAGTTGTCCTTTTTTTTCAATCATCATATAGTGGATTATTTGGTTTATTATTGGATAAGTAGTTCTATTATTAAATGGAAAATCATTCCCCATATATATTGAAACACTTTAAAAATTATTTCCAGCCTTTGGTTCCCTATGGATGTTTCTTAATAACATTTAACACCCAATTTCCTTCTCAAACCATTGAGAAAGAGTGGGATGTTACATTCTAGTTAAAGAAAATCGGTTTTTTCATTATTTAGTGAAAAATCAATATTTTTCAAAAAATCCCAAAATATTACCCTAATATAATTTGTCTATTATTATATAAAAATTTTAATTAATATTATAACATTAGTTTTATAGTTTATCTGGTAAATAAAAAAAATTTCATAAAAAATATTTTTATAGATACCCATATATCTGTTTGATAAAAATTAAATTTTAAACATTGACTGGATATTTAACAAAAAATTATCATTTATTTATATTATGTATGAAATTTTTAAATATTTAATAATTTAGATAATAATATTCATATATTATAATTTAATATCCTGGTTAAAATGATCCTATATTTCAATTGTCATTTATGGTCAGGTTTTTACATCGAATACAAAATCAAACGTTAATCTTTTATTTTTATATATTATGGTGTTACATTCTAACACATTAATATATTGTTTCCTCTAAATTTTAACATTATCTTGCAGGTAAATTTTTGTTAAATTAAAGAAATATATTTTTATATCCAAAATCGTAAATTATTTTAATATAAAATATACTTGATATGAGTGAAATGGAAGGATGAATGTAATCTAGAATGAAATGGAGTAAGATTCCAAATTAGAGTAAATATTTTAGAAATGAAGATTTTAACCATTTATAAAGATATAAATTCAAAATAATTATAGATATAGATAGATAACATTTTTTCATTATAATGTGAATGATAATGATAATGTCAAAAAGTTGGAAACCATAAAACAATGTGGTGTGAAACGATCATGGATTTCATTAGAAATATTTTTAATGAAATATTTTTTTTCAAGACCATTTTCTTGGGTTTATAGAGTTCCATACCACATAAAATAGGAAAATAATAAAATATACATACTTGAATAGAATTATTTAATTATTTTATCAATATTCACCACAACCTCATCTATTTTTTCCATTGAGAGTATTCATAATGATTTATTATCCCTCATACTCTAAAATCTAATTTTAATTTACTAAATAACCATAAAAGGTTAATCATTCTATTCTACCAATATTATATATTAATTGAGGCCTAAATTTTTATTACAAGGTATGATTATTTTTATAATGGATAAATATGCATATGATGAAATAAAACATTGATATCCAAAAAATAATAGTAATACCAAAAGTTAAAACTAAATCATTCCATATGTAAATGAATGTATATATAAAATAACAATAATAACCATTACATTAAGAATTATTTTAACCTCAACTTTATAATCACACATTTCTTTCTATAATTTATAAAATATATTGATCTACTTCTCAAATAATATTAATCACATTGTCACCAAATAACTTTTTAATCCCATGGTCATATAGATGATAAAAAAGGTGTTCCCAAAATTATGTCAATATTCTACGTCATTTAAAAGAAATTTTTTATCAATAAATTAAAATATATGTCAGAAAAATGTAAAGTAATACATAAGATTAAATCGGATAATTACAAATACTTTGACAAAATAAGGTGCCTTCTAGAGTTTCATTTTCCACTTTTACATTTCATCAATTTAAAACTAAGAAGGGTTTCCTATGACATTAAGATAGTTATAAACCATAATATATATATATATATATAATGGTTTCCATAAATCATAATATAACACAATATAAAAACATAAAAATAACTAACAAAATCTTGATGCTCCTCTAATTCCTTCTATAATTTCCTCAAACCCGCACTCTCATATCAGTTAATAAAAACATACACATTATATTTCATGACATGATACCAATTAAGGTGATCAAATTTTATCCATCGAAAAACTAAATCATCAAAGGGAAATAATACATCAATTTCATATTATATGATCTTTTTTTAAAACATTAGATAATTAGGAAGAACACTTTTGTTAAAAATACCCATGTATTTAATAGAGTATTTATCTTACACAAACAATCCTTTTTATTACAACTAATTCATAATCATCATCCATATGAAACCATTATAGAAATAATTAATTGAAATTTATTATGAGTAACCAGGGGATATAAGAACATAAAAAGAGTTATATTAAATAATTAGTGTGGGTAAACATAATAATTAGTATTTTAATGTCATTAGGGAGAATAATATTTTTATAATGGTTTGATGACATTATATATGTAAATGAGAGTAATGAAGGGAACTCATTCACATTAAACATGGATCACTCAATATGTGGAATGGAATAATGATTTACCAAAGTCATGAATCATAGAATTAAGTATTTCTGAGCCATGTGTTTTCCATCATGATCAATGTAAATGTTTGAATCCCGTAGAAAAAAATTATAATAAATTAATTTTATCATCAACGACTATTAATAATATAATAATAATTATTTTTTAATTCCATACCATGAGTATCCAATAATTTGGAGGGATATCTAGGGATAACCCATCCTTGGCCTATTATGGAAGCACCCATACATGATTTATCATGGAACGTATAATACATGGTTAAAAATGTAACCACCCATCCAAAGTTTATAATCAATCAAACCATTATAATAAACAATTCCAAAAATATAAATCATGAATAATGTACAAATATAATTGAATTCATCACAAATACCAAGATACATCCTTAATTTTTTTATAACATTATTAAACTATGGGAAGTAATAAAATCCATTATAATCTATTTGAAGCACGACTAACCCTTGAAATAAAAATAATTTCCATTACAATTAAACTAAAAAATGATTAACCTATGAAAAAAATGTTTCCATTACAATATAATGGACAAATCATAATTTATCTAGACAAATAATTTGGATGGTATTAGTATAAAATAACCACATTGGAACATATGTAACAATAAATATTGTTTATTTTGATGAATTTAAATTCTATAAATAGATCATTAAAATATTTTTTAGTTATATAATAACTCATTTTGATTAGAAATTGTAATAATATAGTTTTTTAATCAATTATGCATCCTTTAAATTTTATTCAACATCTTTACTTTGGACCTAATATGGATGCCTATGTGGTAAGAAATGGACTCAGGGGTGCCTAAGGCATATTCAGAGCAGAAAAGACATATTTTGGGGAAATATAGGTGTTTTTCATGGTTTACAGTAAACAGTTTGGATTGTGTTTTTTCAGACATAGAAACCTCGCATAGTTGTCTAATGAACGTATGTCCTAACCATGCAGGCTCCCTTTTTTCCCATGTTACCATTCATGGTTTACTGATGGTTTTTTATTCTGTGTGGTCAAACTGTCCACATGCTAAACATTGGGTAAAATTCAAGTTTTTCCCATAATGATCTAATTAACCTCCATCCATCAACCTGAATGCATGATTATGCTGGACATAACTATTTCACTCTCAGTTTTGGGACTTTTGATTATCTACCATTGGAATCAACAGATATCCTTCATCTGGTAACTGACCGAACTTTCGTTCATCACTTTGGATGTACAATAGTATGTACTTTAGTCCTCTTGATCTGTTTTCCTTATCTTTTTCACTTGACTAATATATCGGGGTTTGAGAATTTTCCCTTTTTCTTAGATCTAATATGATCTGATCCAAATCAGGGGCTAATAAAATTGGAGTATATTCATAAAACTTTAATGTTGGTGGTCTATAACTCATCCTTAAAGTTCATTGATTATGGATTTGTCATGTCGGGCCCACCTATTTCATCGTGTTCCATTTATAGAATTTATATTCAATTTTTGTAATTATTAGAACCAAATGGTCAACCACTTTCCAAACATGTCATTTAAATTGTGGGGATATGACCACTTCTTTATCCATTGCTAAATGATGGTTTTTCCATAATTCTACTTTACAGTTTTGACAGGTTTGGGCCACCGTTCCGATGTTCCATGTCTTGACCACTCTATAGTAAAAATTTAAATATTAAATGGATTGATTTATATTATGAATTACATAATATCATGTACCATGTATGCATATCACTTGTTCAAGTTATGGTATGTGATTCAAATTGACAATTAAATGTGAATGATTAATTAGTTGAATATACGTATTACCCCTTACCACATTAATGGAAGGTAGCAGAATGAAACATAAATTATGGAATGTGACTTAGATGTATTAAATTAATTGTTTCATAAAACTTTCCCCTGTAACACTATTGAATAGAAAGACTGCAACCAAATCACTTGGTTAAAATTACACATGCACCATGACCTTATCACACTAATGAAATGTAAGGCTTGAACCTAATGAAATATTACATGATTTCATAATAAAATAGGAATTTCTTGACTCAATTTCACTTAGGTATCTGATCGGGGAATTCCATGACCAATTGAGAACCCCACATAGATTTCAAGATAATTCATTCTTAGGTTGAGAACAACCTCAATCCCGATCATTTTTTGTTCATGGATGACTGGTATGATTCTCAAGGATCTATCATGTAGTAATACATGATGCCATGGATACACTACATCGATCTCATATTTATCATTTGAGGATTCCATGTACACACTCATTGGATCCATAATTGAATAGTAGGGTCATTGGTTAAAGACCATCAGGTTCAGTCATTGTTTTTCTTTAATTTACCTCGGTCAATCATCTTGGACTTCTTAGGCACCTCATTTTGGAATTCATTGAATTATTCTCTGTGTATAAAACTCTTTCCCCTGGCCAGGCTACAATTAAAACTGAGTTGGAAACCCACGTGGTCTACATTGACTAGGTTATTTCCTTGGGACATCATAATTAAATATCTTTGAACGTGGTTTCATTGATACATCTCATAAAATTCACTATTTATACCATCACGAGGTGATGTTTTAGATGTCCATTGCTCATTTGACCTATTAATATAAATTGTAAAATGCTTAATAAATGAACTGGTCATATGTTCAGTCACTTTCCAAGTGTTGAAGAAGGATCTTGGGTGTTTAGTAACCTTTTTCTGCATTATATTATACATTCATGCCTACATATTGTAAAATTTCTGTTACCCAGGATATATGTTATAGACATTGATAGTGGTGTCCCACTATGATTTATATCACACCCTCTATGGGTGTTGTTTTCTACCCAGAGTATGTCACATGGTTGTAGGTGTCGACAAAGGAAATCATACTACATGAATCCCTACATTTCATGCTATTTAGTATGGATCTTGATAGTAGAACACCATACAGGGCCTTGAGATTCTTGGGATATATATGATTTCCCCTATTATATTTTGTAATATGTTATGCATGTTGTTTGAAACCATGTTTTCCATACTTCTAGTACATGACATATCATCGATTTCATAATTCTATTCTAATTGTTTTAGTTATTATTATTGTTGTCCGTATTCTTTGTTGTCGATTCAATTTACAAATTTTGATTTCACTATTTTCCTAGATGTACTTTTTCCGACTGTGATACACATTGGTAATGAAGGCATAGTCTCCCCCTAGACACACCCACTGCCCTTTCTTCTCGTTGACATTGTCAGACATTTGGGGAGATGTGCTTTAGGAAATGTGTCCCACCGGGCTTGAGGCACCCTTTATGTGGCATCTGGGGTTAAAATGTCACAATGAGTTCTCAAAGATATTTTAATTTTTTATTAACTATTTGTAGACAATAGATTATAGATTATGAATGTTTGGTACAAGGTAATAACCTATGCTTGGGTATAATTAACCCTTGTTCATGGTAAATTCCTTATTACCCAAATTTTATTGGTAATTCTGTTTTTCCTAGTACATTTGATGTTATTTCACTATTGGGTGACACACATTTTTATGGTGTTTTTTGATATTAATCTGATTGATGATTTATTTAATGCTTATCAAAATGATATAATGTAAAGGGTCATTTCTACATGAATAACTATAGAAACCTAGAATTCACATGTCATGATTATTTTCATGCAATAATGTTTCATTTCACTACTTTTATTCCTCGATATGATTCGGATTGTTCAATGATGTAGTGATAGTTTGATTGTACATGTATTAAATTTGGTTGTAATTTGCTGATTTATTATCTAAATTCATGAGTTTCATGGTCTCTGATGGGTAGAGATTAGTAATTTACCGAGTCGATCCATTATGATGAATAAATTGGTGTCATTTTATGTGATGGGTGTATGGTCACAAATTAATTGGAAGTGGATATCCATAATAAGGTGGATCATGAAATCTAAAATAAACGAGTTGCACATCCTTATCCTGAATTTTCATTTATATTAATGATAATGGAGTAAACCTATAAATTAACTACAAAATGACATGAAATTAATACTATAGAACATACTGATATGAGTCCATCTAAGCGATTAGTTTGTGGTATTTCCCCTTGGGTAGTGAGTTTCTTTTGTTTGTCTTCCTCTAGTGATGTTATTCATCTACTAATGCATGTTTTGATTGATATGTTTGGAAATTGTAGACCAATTCTTCCACATTTTCCTTGTATAATATTCCAAGAATGTGGTAACTACAATGCTCAAGACATGGTGGGCTGTCATCTTCCCATATTACCTCTAAGAGCTCCACCTAAGGCACTACATGATATACATGATTAGGGAACCAATTCCCAAGATCGTGATAGTTTTTTTATGTCTTATATAGTCCATGCATGGTTCTCCTGGTGTTTCACCTATGATGGATGATCTGACTCGTTAGTTCTAGTAGAAGCATCCTCTTACCTTTTAGGGGATGGTGTTCTGATGGGAGAAGAGTCTTTTTCGGAATCCATAAAATCTATATTTTAGCTTATGAAGATACATCCACCACGGATGGTCATGATTTACACATACATGCTTCTAGATTCTGTTAGGAACTGTTGGGATGTTATTACCATGTCTGGTAGTCATCCTAGAATGTTATGGGATATTTTCAAGACATCCATCAATGATCAGTTCATTCCACATATATTGAGAGCTGATATATCTAGAGACATCTTGATTCTCGATAAGGGTTCAATGTCAATCATGGAATATTCAGCACATTTCACAAACAAAAAGTTATTTGCACCACTCCTAGCCATAGATGAGCTTTCACGAGATAGATGTATCAAGGAAGGGCACCACTATGCCATCCTTAAGAAGGAAAATGTCATTCTACTTGAAAAGGATTCTCTAATATTAAATCAGTCTCTTATCATTGTGCATAATCTGAGGGATGGAAATTGTATCTGGTATAGAGTATCAGTTTTATGTCAGTCCAGTAGTTAATCTGGGGACAAGAATGGTTCTCTTGATGTTGACCGTTAGGATAGTGACCAAAAGAGTAATCATTTCAATAGATCTTTTGTGTGTCCTCAGTTTGGAATACATAGTCCTTCAATGCGTCAGTGTGATAGAGTCCCATTGCAGTGTTGGGATTGATGTTGTATGGGGAATCATCAGTATTTTAGCAGGTTCATTCCATTAACATTGACTGCAAAAGTATATGTGTCAATTCTACCAACAAGATAAAGATAGTTTACATCATGTCAGGAGGGATTCTAGAATATCACTTGTAGGTCAGGTTGAGGAGGAGGTCATGCCCTTGGAAGTGGAACCCCTAATCACCAATAGTTCCAGAAGAGAAGTTTTGAACGTTGAATTCCATCTATTGCCCATGGTCATGGATCAAGTATGTTTCATTCACTACTTCCAATTCCTGATGATCAGGCTGAGGGACTTCTACAATACGAGGTACTATTATAGTGGCCTCTACTATTGTACATTTTTTGTTTGATATATGAGCTTTAAACCCTTTTATCTCTATATCCACAGTGGATGGTCTCAGACTATTGACACAATATCACTATAGTGTAATGGCCCTATATATTCCTTTAGGGGTAGAAAAGAGGGAAAATGGTAGAGTAGGGATTGTCCCCATGAGGCAGGCAGTTACTCATTATTGTGGGACCTCTTTTTCTTCGAGATGGTGGGCTTTGATGTTATTCATGGAATGGACTAGTTGGTTCATTATCATGATTTTGTATACTACTATCATAACAAGTTATCATTAACATCACTAGAGGGTAGCAGTTATCTAAATAAGGGTGAGTTGGAAGACAATAATTGTATTGATCGACCAGAACATCATGGAGTAGGTGGAGTGACAGCCCATATTGCAAATATCATTGTGGAGGATCGGGTTTTACATCCATATTATTTCCCTACAATGGTGGATCATTTAAAGAATGTTTTTCCCAATGATTTTTCATGATTACATACTATAAGAGTGTAAGAGTTTACAATCGAGCTTATTCTAGGAGTATCTATAGTGTTCATTTCTCCTAACAGGATGGAACCTATAAAGATTCTGTAGCTCAAGAGGAAGTTATACGATTTGGAGTCCAATGGTCTTATACATCCTAGTAAATATTAATGGGGATCACTCGTGATATTTTCCAAGAAGGTGGATATAATATTACGTCTTTGTGTGGATTACATATGTTTAAAAAAATATACGTTCAAAAAACGATATCCACTTTTTGTAATAAATAATCCTTTTTACTAGCTCTAAAGAGAAAAAGTCTTCCTTATGTTTCACCTGAGATTTGGCATTAATCAGGTGTGAGTCAGACCATCAAAAATACCTCATTCAACATTCTATATAAGGTATTTTCTATATGAGTACCTTGTTATGTCTTTCGGTCTTACAAACACACCTGTAGTTTTCATGGCTATGATGAATAGGGGTTTGCACCCAAATTTAAACTCTTTAGACAGGTAATTGTGGATGACATTTTTGTGTATTATTACAATCATAGTGACCATGCATAACATATTGAGATAATTTTATGTACAATGGGAGAGTATCAACATAATTCGATGTTCTCTATATAACATTTATTGATCAAAACAGTCAACTTCTAAGGTTGTATTATCTTAGAATCTCGAGTATATTTTGAAACTAAATGGTTAGTGCTATATTTTCATAGGAGAAGCATATAAATGTGTTTGATTTATAGATAATCTTGGAGAACACTTTATATTACAGGAATTTCATACATGAATTTTGTCTCATTTCATCACCTATTACATGTCCTAAAAATAAGGTTGTGATGTTAACAGGGTCGGAATCATGTGAGAAATACATTTAAGAGCTTAAATGGAGGCATGTATTAACACTTATTCTAATTATAAAATTTCTAGGTAACGATTATTCCATATTCTGTGATTCATAAATCATTAACCTAGTTTCATTATTGGTGGAGGAAACTAATTCATTATGTACGAAATATGATAGCTGAGGCCTCTTGAGATAAATTACCAGAGTCATAACCTTGAGCTATCAGTAGGTGTCTATGCCTTACGTTTCTAGATAAATTATCTGTTGGGTGATATCTTTGTGGTGTACGCATACCACAAAACACTCAAATTTATATTTTATTAGTGTGACATGAACCTCAGAAAATTGATATAGGTCGAATAGATATAATCCATCGATTTAGATATTTCTAATATGACTATAAAATCAAATGTTGTTGCATATGGATTGAGTCTGAAAACTCAAGAACATGGTGTATAAGATACTAGTGATGAATGGATGTTAATGGACCTATTTTCTATGTTGAATCTTGAGGTTCATGGAATTCATGAGTAGTTTTATCTCTCAATCATGAATGATACATCTTCCTTCCTTGAGATGGTGACGAGCAGGCTGTTTTTAGGTCTTGAAGGCTTGGATCCCTATGATAGTATATCATGAGATACCCCACCTCTAGATTGGAATGTGTATAGAGATGATTTCTTGTTTCAATGAGTATGTATATGAGTTCTTATATATATGAGAGAGGCATTAATGTAGATGTCATATGCTTTAACGAGGTTTGTTCATCCAATAATCTCGATGATGTATCAAGATAAATGATGGCAGTATTGGTGGCTAGTGATGAAATTTCATATTGCAAGAGTTATCACTAGGTGTTTCACCGATCAGTAGGTGATAGCGGAGCAATAGGGACATGCAGGCTTGTTACAATGAAAACAGGTCCTAGAATTGAAATTGTAATATGTTTCTATGGATTTTGTGGTTAGATTTCCTAGGTCTCTTAGGGGTAACAATGTTCTTTGGGTATTCATTGACTGACTAATGAAATTTTCCCACTTCATTCCTATCTTAGATACCTTGTTATTTTTGGAGCTATGATGACTTTATGACTTTGACATCATATTACATCCCAATGTTTCATGTACTATCATATCAGATATGGATGATCAGTTCACATCACAATTCTGGAAGGGATTACCAAAGGCCATGGGTACATAGGTGCTACTAAGAACATATAATCACCCTCAGAAAGATAATCAACCATATTGAAAAATGCATGTTTAATGGATATTCCTTGAGAATTTTTCCTTGATTTCGGAATTTCATGGAAGAAGAATATCATTCTTTTCAATTTTTCTTATAATATTATATTTATAGAGACAATTTAGAAGGTTCATTTTGAGGCATTATATGGTAAGACCAACCATTCTCTTGTGTGCTGGATAAGGGCACGTGAGGTAGCCCCACATGGTCCTTGTCTTGTTCAAGATACATCAAAGTAGGTTTTTTTGATCAAAAAGTGTATGAATAATACCTAGTATAGATATAAATCATATGCCGATTTCCATCGATGAACTCTTGAGTTAAAGGTCATGGGTCATTTTTTTTATTCGGGAATCACCCAAACAAGGGAATAGATGGTTAAAAAAGTAGTTAAATTTATCGCCTCGTTATGTCGAGATATTTGAAATTCTAGAGAGTGTTGGGATGATTTCATATCTATTGCTACTACCTCAGAGTTAATGTTCAATGCATTAAATCATTCATGATTCATAGCATCTCCAATATCTTGTTGACCAATCTCATACATTTGATCACGATTATGTTGAGTTATACATTGATGCATCCTTTGTGGAGTATCCATTATGAATCATCAACCGGAGCATGATGGATCTGAGAATAAGGTTTGTCCCTCTAGTACGAGTGTTATAAAAACATGGACAACAACATTATGATAATTAGGAGAGGTAATGTAATGTAAATTCCCAATATAAAGTGTTTTTTTATAGAAATGTTTCTCCACATTTGGATGATGAACTCGGGGATGATTTATTTAATTGGGGAAAGATTGTAAGAATCAGATTTTTCATAAAGTTGTTAATCCTATACATTTCAGTCTAAATAATTACATTGGACCTAATATTTATACCTTAGAGGTTAGAAAAATACATAGGGTTGTCTGAGGCATGTTTAGAGAATGTAACCCATGTTTTTGGGTGAAGTATGCTTTTTTCATAGTTTATTATAAACCCTGCAAGAATTATTTAAGGTTTGAAAAACTGTGCAGATTTTGTTTTTTCAAATAGATCCTCCTCACACAGTTGGTACGCAACCTTGTGTCCAAACCATTTGAGTGACCCTTTTTCTAAGCTTCCCATGTAGGGTTTTTACATTGTTTGTAAAACCATGTGGTAAAACCATGCACATGCTAAATTTTGGGTAGAATTCATGTTTTCACTTAATTATATAATTAATCTCCTTCCACCATCAATAATCTAAGATCATGCTAGATTAACATATTTCTCTATCTATTTGGGCATTTTTTGTGATCTAAACATGGACTCAAGAGATCTACTTCTTCCAAAAACCAATCGGGATTCCCTTAATCATGTTGGATGCAAAAATGTAAGTAGTCGAATCCTCATGATCCATTACCCTTCATTTTTTTCTCTTGGTAGATATGTCAGTGTATTTTCATTTTTCTATTTTTTAGATATACTCTGATACAATCCAAATCGAGGGCTAATATTGTTGGATGAGACTCATACAACCCTACGGTTTTTGGTCTATATATCATCCTTAAGGACTATTGATGTTGAATTGGTCATTTGGGGCCCCCTAATTTCATCGGGTGGAATTTTTAGAACCAATTTTCCTTTTTTATTATCAATAGAACCATATGGTCATCCTATTTCCAAATATGGGATCTATTCTTGGTGGTTATGACCAAAACTCCACCATTTCCATGTCGAATTTTATGACTTATTTTTTGTTTCTATTTTTGACACATTTGTGCCACCATTCGGGTATTCCATGTCTTCACCACTCTAAGATTAATAATTTTTATATTAAATTGAATGAATTATATTTTTAATTACATAATAGAAGGTACCATGAATTTTCACCCCTTGACCTTCCTATGTTAAGTGTTTCAAATTGATAATTAATTGTGAATGATTAATGGATTTCATATCCAAAGAATCATGTACCACATTAATGGATGTAATCATAATGATCCATATTTTATAGAATATAACTTATATAGATTAAATGAATGGTTAAATGATGCATGGAATTGTCACACTAATTAATGTAAGGGCTTGAACAAAATCAATTGATAAAAAGGTTGTAGGCTACCTAACCTTATCAGATTAATGAAAGGAAAAGTGTAAAATAAATGAAATATTACATGGCATAATAATAAAATATGAATGGCCAAACTACAGCTCAAAATGGATTATGATCAAGAAATATAATTAGAACTCAGGAAAACCACTCTAACTAAAAAATAGGGATTTCTATATTTGAGAACAACCTAGATCTAGATCCTTGTATATTCATGGATTCTGGGAATGATTCTATAGGATCCCTCATGTAGTACTACATGATTTTAGGGATAAACTTTTTGTTTCCCATAAATATTATTACAAGATGACTTGAAAAATATTTGTATCATATATTGACAATTAGGTGCCATGGATGAAGCCCATCAGGTCGATTCATTGCTCATTACTATGTTATAATGGCTGATCACCAAGAATCTGGTAGGACATACACTATGGAATGAATTGGATTTCTCTCCATGGATTTCACACTTACCCCATTCTAGGCTAAAATTATTACTTAGTTGATTACCCATGATATCGATGTTTCATTGGTTATTTCCATGGGGATTCACTAGTAAATATCTTTCAAAATGGTTGCCTTGATACATCTTGGAGCTTTTAGTATATATACCTTCACAAGGTGATGTCAGTGCTGGTCATGCCTCACTTGACCTATTAATATAAAATGATAATTGATAAATAAATAAATTGGTTTCATGTGAAGAATACATCCAAGGTATGAAGAGGATTATTCGGTATGTAGTTAAATTGTACAACATTAATTTTATATACGTGCCATCGCATTGATACATTTCCATCACACATGTCAGATCTTACTGACACTGCTGGTGGTGGTCCACTGAGATTTACCTCACACCCTCTCTAGGATTTGTTTGATAACCAATGTAGATAACCTAGTTGAATGTTCTGAAAAAGGGAAACAAAGTAATTCAAACACTTGTTTTCTTGATGTTTAGCATGGATATTGATATTAGAGGGATGAGTTATGCCTCATGATGATATGGATAATTATTAATTTACGTTATGCGATGTGGAATATTTTGTGTGTGTTGTTTGTATCCATGTTTTATATATTTCAGGTACATGACATATCACCAGTTGCAAAATTAAATTCTATTTTTTATAGTATTATTATTGTTGTCTATATTTTTCTAATGTTATTTTTGTTTACATATATTTCATCATCTATTTACCTATGTTTACTCTCACCAACAGCATTACAAATTGGTAATGATGACATAATATCCCCACGAGCCCACCCTAGGTGTAACATCCCAAGTAAGTAATGAGTAATAGATATTTTTATCTGTGTCTATTAATGAATTAGATAGTGTTTTAGAGGCTTAAAATGAAAATAAATACAATCTTATGCATGAAATACACTAATATTCTTAAAAGATTGTTTTACTGCCTTTTGTTGGCAAACCATTTTTAAATCTATATTTTGACAATTTTATAATCTATATTTGTCAAAATAAAATTATTCTTTATTATTGGGACATCAAAATTTACTTTGTGTGAATTTTTGATATTTTTCAGACAATGTTCATTTTTTATGAATAGTGAAAAATACTGCATTTTAAATCAAAGCTGCTTTTTAATCTAATTTATTTATAGGATTATATTATCTTTTGAATTGGTTTTGAAATTAAATTAGAATATATTTTTACCATTTAATCCAATGGTGGTCATTGGTATAAATTTCACTTTGAAATTGGACTTAAACTGGTATCAATCTTTTGATACTTATTGTTTCATAAAAACACGCTATTTGTCATGACATCGGGAATTAATTATTAAATTTATTAATGTGACTTATATGTTTTGAATTTTGAAAAATATACTTCAGTTTTGAATTCGGAATATCAAATATAGCTTAGGGTGAATTTTTGGTAATTTTTTGAAAAACTTCAATTTTTGATGAATAGTGAAACCACTAAGTGGTACGTATAAAAACTGATTTTTCCGATTAAATGAAAATTTTCCATCATTGTGTTTTGAATTTAAAAAATCCTACATACATGTTTGTCATTAATAAGTAAAATTTGGTTCAATGGGATTAAAATAATTTTTTTGTGAATACTAACTTATTAAGTTTTTAATCGCAGTTAGTGGTAATTAGTGTAGTTTAAGGTAAAAATAATGCTTTAATAATATGAAATGACCTAGACACATGTCCTAACCTTATTTTATGTGTCATGGCAGACCAAGAAAAGCCATGGGTCAACATGGGGACCCCATGGAGCCACTTTGGTTTGGAAATGACATAAATAACTTTTTATTAAATGTTAAAGTAAAAATGACACACACATAAGGTGTTTTACTGAAACAATTTTTATATGGGGTTAAACAAGTCATAATTTTGACTATAAATATCCATTAGAAAGCTAAAAATATTTACTACATCATAGTATTTTTTTTATAATTTTTATACATTATATAAATTAAATTATTTATGACATCATGATGATGCAGCGATGACCTCATTATTTAACGATTTAAATCAAATGGAAAGATAATGTAAAATCTAATACCTACATATGGACAAAACCATTTGGATGAGTTTATTTAGAACCCTTATCACCTTACCCTAGAATTATATCAATTTGGGACTTTTTGAATTCGAAAATCGTTTTAAAATAAAGTAACTTATCTTTACTTTTCAAGAGTGCCCCTCCTCTCCTCGTATAAAAGGCCCCCACCTCTACCACCTTACCCACACTCCCAAAGCCTTTTGCTCGGCCAAAACCTGCCCATTATTTCTCTCCACTTCCCTCTCTTACTCCTTGAAGCCTCAATTGGGGCAGAAGTCTTCCCACGGAAGCCTTTGAGCTCAAACCAAAGGGAGTTACCCGATTTTAAGGTAATGTCTTCACTTGAGTCCTTTTGTTTTATTTTGCTTCTCCAACCCCCTAAACACTTTTTATTCAATTATTTTGTAACAAATCCAGTGTCTCCAATATACTAGTATGTTTTTATAAGAAGGATTCGAGCTACACTTACACACACCTTCATCTAATGGTTAACGAACATACTGTTTCCGTGGATGGTGAATTTATGCCTCCCGAAACGATGATTGTTCAACATTCTTTTAACACCTTCAAAGGTGGCCATTAAGATGTCCCTATATTTATATATGATATATAATATGTTTATGTTTTCCTTAAGTTTCTGTATTTTCCTTTTTGGTCATACCTTTATGGTTTCCATTATGGGTAAACGCGATATCTTCATTTAAGGAAGTGCAGACTACCGCCCCCTCAAAGTGATTTCATTCGTTAAATACCATATGTGGGACGTATAAAGTATGGAACTATGATATTATATATGATATTATACTGGAATTATAATATACCTTTATATCATTATGATTCCATTCTATAAATACGAAATAGAAATGAAAGTAGTGTTAATACGTACGTACGACTTACCGTCTCCATGAACGGTGCATTTCATTTATTACCTCTAAATGATTATGTAATATTATAAATGCACGTATATACTGAATATATATGATATATATGATATATACATCATTATTATAATCCTGGATATAATGGATACAAGAACAACTTGTAATTATAAAGGGCTTATTTTTGACTCAAGTACCAATGATCGTTAAAATGACCGTTATTAACATAAATAATTACATAGTTTTCATTACATGGCAATATGTGATATAAAATGAATAATGAACTTGAAAAAGGTTCTTAAACAAGTAGAAATTAACTCAAGTTTATTATTCAGGACATTAAAGAACGATCGAGTCAAGTCGGACCCGAGGTATGGGACTTCGTCTCAATCTCCTTTCATTGAGGCATATTTTATTTTATACAAAACTTTTTTTATATGGTGTATAAAACTCTTAGACTTTTACGTTTATTCAAAAGGAATATTTTTTATACGAAGCGTTTACTAAACGAAAAAAGGGAATGTTTTTGTCGTACGTATGCGGCGACAACGACTTCTTCTCCGTCATGACCGTTATTTGAGTTTCGGCTTCCTCTACAAGCCATACCTTCTTTTTAAAATAATAATAAATACCATGTTTTACTTTTCTTTTATTTTTGAAAATGGTTTTCATAATGTTTTTATATCAATGTGTTGTATTTATATCCTATGATTGAAAGGTGTAAATGTTGTGTTTCCTTTTTACATGTTTTATGTGATACGATTATGTTGAGGATCTTGGGAATTATTATGAAGACGGGTGGTTCCGTGATAAACTAAGGGCGGGTGATCCCGATATAGCTCTCCAATTCATTGGGTAATGCGAAGAAGTGAAACGTTAAGGTTTCTTCGAAGAGATTTAGGGAATATACTGTGATGGGTATTCCAAACGTAACCAAGAGGGTTACTCTCTACGTAAGAATGTTTTGAATGCCTCAAGTTACCTTTATGTCTTATGATTTCTATTATTTATTCATGATTTGATGAGGTATGTTAAAGTTCTTATGTTTTATGGGTAAATTATGATCTCATTCTTATGTATATATGTACCCATGTTTCCTTTCCATATTTTTATATCCCTTACTGAGCTTTTTATGCTCATCCCAAGTTTTTTGAAATGTTTTTCACAGGTTAAGGGAAAGGTACATGATATGATGATAGTGTCAAGGAAGTGTCAAGAAAGAATCCATGTTTTATTTTAAATATGTTTACATTGATGGGAATGAAGAATACTATATTTATGTAACCACTTTGTTTATATGTGGAATGTAATGAAAGTTTTATGATCTAATTCTCTAAAACTCTAAACCCGAAAAGATCCTCAATGTGTAATCTTGTAATAACTCAAGATTAAGTATGGTTTAAGGCTGGGGCCTTATAGTTGGTATCAAAGGTCGGTTTAGATAACTTTAGGAGTTATAATTATATTAAATGATTATCCAAAAATATTTTTTTATGGTCAAATTTAAGTGATATAGAATTTGAATATTACCATGTTGCTTCATCTAAGACATGTTTGTTCAGAATGGTTTTCCGCAGAGGAAACAGGGAAGCAGTGCTAGGAAGGCATACAGAAGGAAATAACCTTCCGAATCAGCATCCTGAGATGGTAGGAATTGGAACTGAACAGTTTGTTGAAGTAATGGCGCAGTTGACTCAAGCGATAAATGGTGGTGGTATCCATGCACGAGATCAGCCAGATCAACCACAGAGGAACATGTCAGTGGTGGAACATTTCATGAGGTAACATCCCCCATCATTCAGAGGATCATCTGACCCTGTGTTAGATGAAGGGTGGATTAAAGCACTGGAGATGATTTTCGATGTCATGGGGTGTTCAGACAATCAAAAGGTTAGTCTTGCTATTTACCATTTGGAGGGTGAGGCAGATCAGTGGTGGTCTATGGTTAAAAATATCATGGACGCCGATGAGATTTATTCTCTTGACTGGGATGAATTCAAAGGTATGTTTCTTGAGAAGTATTTACCTAAGGCTGTTCGACATAGGACGGAAAAGCAATTCTTGGAATTGAGGCAAGAGGAAGACTCAGTGGCTACCTATGAAGAATGGTTCACTCGATTGGCAAGGTATGCACCAAATTTTATCTGAGACCTTGATAGTAAAATCAATCATTTTTACTCAGGATTAAAGCCAAAATATCGAAGGGAATTAGCTTCTCGTGAGTTTAAAAGTTATGAAAAGCTTGTTCGATGTGCTGAGAAGGTGGAAATGGAGTTTGCCGATGATCAAGTCTTCTACAACAACCAACAGAAGAAGAGACCGAGGTGGCGGGAGAAAGGTAAAAATTCTTCAAAAAACTCTGATGGTAAGAAAACTAAGTTTCCAGTTTGTGATAAATGTGGAAAAAGGCATGAGGGGGAATGTCTTCTGAATTCTGGAAAGTGCTACCGATGTGGTAAGATGGGAAATAAGGCTCGTGATTGCACTGAAAAAGATCAGGGTGATGGTAAGACCAATTTTGATTTACAGTTGGTGAAATGTTATAAGTGCAATGAGATGGGTCACTATGCAAACGAGTGTCTGACAAAGAGCTTGGGTGATGGGAACCAGTTAGACTACAAACAGAAAGGGGTGGTGAAATCCTTTGCAACTACCTCAGCAGATGTCGGGCCATAAAATGAAGTTGTATCTGGTACTTTGTTCGTTTTTTCAAATTATGCCAGTGTGTTGTTTGATTCGGGGTCTACACATTCTTTCATCTCTGAAAAATTTTCTAGTAAAATGGGAATACCATCTCAAGAAGTGACTCCTGAACTTGTGTTAAAAACACCTGGGGGAAATGTTGATGAAAAAATAATTTATAAGAATCTTCCTATCCTTATCTGTGGAAAGAACCTACTTGCAAAACTTATTGTTCTACCTCTAGTAGAGTTTGATGTTATCCTGGGTATGGATTGGTTCTCTATTTACCATGCTATGATTGACTGTAGAGCTAAAGAAGTTTCTTTTCAGAAATACTTTCAGTTTGTGTACAAGAATGAACCCTTACTGTTGATAACTTATCAAGAGGCCAAGAAACTTGTAAAAGATTGAAATGAATGTTACCTTGCACACATCGTTGAAAATAAAGGAACTGTTCAGATTAATGATGTGCCAGTGGTAAATGAGTATCCTGATTTTTTTCCTGATGAGTTGCCTGGAATAATACCAGATCGGGAAGTTGAGTTTACTGTTGACTTAGTTCCTGATGCTAAGCCAATTTCAAAACCCCCTTATCGAATGGCTCAAATTGAACTTTTAGAGTTGAAGGAGAAATTGAAAGATTTATTAGAGAAAGGTTTCATTCGACCTATCACATCACCTCGGGGTGATTCTATTTTATTTTTTAAAAATAAAGATGGTTCTATGAGACTTTGCATTGATTATAGGGCCTTGAATAATATCACTGTTAAGAACAAATATCTTTTGCCTCATATCGATGATTTGTTTGATCAGCTTCAGGGAGCTCGGTATTTTTTAAAGATTGACTTGAGATCGGGGTACCATCAACTGAAGGTAAAGGAAGCAGATGTTCCAAAGACTGTGTTTCGTACAAGATATGGCCATTACGAATTTATAGTAATGCCTTTTGGGCTAACCAATGCACCTTCTGTATTCATGGACTTAATGAATAGAATTTTCCATGAGTTCTTGGATAAGTTTGTGGTGGTTTTCATTGATGATATCTTGGTGTTTTCTAAAAGTAAATAGGAGCATGAAATACATTTATGGGTTATCTTGAAAACCTTAAAAGAAAAGAAACTGTATGGAAAATTAAGAATGTGTGAGTTTTGGTTGCAACAAATTTCTTTCCTTGGTCATATTGTTTCTAAAGATGGGATAATTGTTGATCCTGCAAAAACAAAAGTTGTGGAAGACTGGCCAAGACCCACAAATGTAACCGAGATTTGTAGCTTCATTGGTTTGGCAGGCTATTACCGAAGGTTTGTTAGAAATTTTTCACGATTATATAGTCCAATGACTAAGCTAACTCAGAAGGGTGTTAAGTTTGTCTGGACAAAATAATGTGATGATTGTTTTCTGGAATTGAAAAGAATATTGGTGAATGCTCCAGTTTTGGCACTACCTTCTAGGAATGGTGAGTTTTTTATCTACAATGATGCTTCATTGAAAGGACTTGGTTGCGTCCTAATGCATAATGATCAGGTAATTTCTTATGCTTCACGAAAGTTGAAAACTCATGAGATAAATTACCCTACACATGATTTGGAATTAGCTGCTGTTGTTTTTACTTTAAAAATTTGGAGGCATCATTTGTATAGAGTAAAGTGTGAAATATATACCGATCACAAAAGTTTAAAGTATATATTCACTCAGAAAGAATTGAACATGAGACAAAGGATATTAATAGAATTAATCAAGTATTATGATTATACAATTCATTACCATCCGGGAAAAGAAAATAAAGTGGCTGATGCTTTGAGTCGAAAAAGTAATGCTTCATTAGCAATGTTGCGTTTGGAACGTAGTCCTTTGGTTAAGGATTTGATGAACTTTGGCATAGAAGTTGTTGGTGCAGAAAGTTTTTCTGTTTTGTTTCAGGTATCAGTGAGATCATCTCTATCAGATAGAATCAAGCAAGCACAGAAGCGAGATAGTGAGTTGCAGAAAAAGGTAGAGCTGGTTCAGAAAGGTAAGTTGCCTGAATTCAACATTGATAATGATTGTGTTTTGACATTTGGGAAGAGATTGTGTGTGCCTTTTGATTCACAGTTGAAGAGAGAGTTGTTATGTGAAGCTCATAGTTCTCCGTTTTCAGTTCATCCTGGCAGTACTAAGATGTATAGAGATCTGCGGGAGTATTACTGGTGGGATGTAATGAAAATAGATATTGCTGATTTTACTGTGAAGTGTTTGACTTGTCAGAAGGTTAAAGC
Organism: Viscum album; assembly: GCA_963277665.1. Classification (NCBI taxonomy): domain Eukaryota; kingdom Viridiplantae; phylum Streptophyta; class Magnoliopsida; order Santalales; family Viscaceae; genus Viscum; species Viscum album. Next base: position 927,700,489 of record OY728133.1, read on the forward strand.
AGAGCGGCAGTTACCGAAAAGGATGCTTCAGCCTTTACCAGTGCCAGAGCGGAAATGGGAGAATATATCCATGGACTTTGTTGTGGGATTACCGAAGACATCTCGAGGTAATAATGCAATCTAAATTATTGTTGATCGCTTGGCAAAATCTGTTCATTTCCTTGCTATACGAGATAATTTTTCTCTAGATCAACTTTCCCATTTGTATATTAAAGAGAAAGTCAGTTTACATGGAGTTCCTCTCTCCATTGTATCTGATCGTGATCCCAGGTTCACTTATAACTTTTGGAAATGCCTTCAGAAGTCGTTGGGTACTGAATTAAATTTTAGTACAACTTTTCATCCTCAATCAGATGGGCAGTCAGAATGAACAATTCAGACATTGGAGGATATTCTACGTTCTTGCTCTATGGATTATCAGGGAAGTTGGGACCAACATCTTTCTTTGGTTGAATTTTCATATAATAACAGTTTTCATTCCATTATATATATGGCACCATTTCAGGCATTATATTGGAAGCGGTGTCGAACTCCAGCTTTCTGGGATGAAGTGGGTGAAAGGAAGTTGATGGGACCAGAATTGGTAGAAGAGATGGTAGAAAAAGTTTAGCTGATTTAGAAACACATGAGAACAGCTCAGAGCAGGCAGAAGAGTTATGCGGACAACAGGAGGAAGGATCTCTCTTTTGAGGTAGGTGATCATGTTTTTCTCCAAGTATCATCATGGAAAAGTGTGATGCAATTTGGTAAGAAAGGAAAGTTGAGTCCAAGGTTCATTGGACCATATGAAATTCTGGAGAGAGTTGGATCAGTTGCATACCAAGTGGTTTTACCTCCGAGTTTAGCTCAGGTACACAATATTTTTCACGTTTCGATGTTGAGAAAGTATATGCCAGATCCATCTCATGTTTTGAGTCCAGAGGTAGTTCAGCTGGAAGAGAACCTATCTTATGAGGAACAACCTGTCCAGATTCGTGACCATAGAGAGCAAGTGTTACGGAATAAGGTGATTAAGTAGGTAAAGGTTTTATGGAGAAACCACATGATGGAAGAGGCAACATGGGAATCTGAAAATTCAATGAGGGATAAGTACCCCCATTTATTTGATAAGTAAATAAATTGTGGGGATGCAATTTTCTAAAGGGGGGAAGAATGTAACATCCAAAGTAAGTAATGAGTAATAGATATTTTTATCTGTGTCAATTAATGAATTAGACAGTGTTTTAGAGGCTTAAAATGAAAATAAATACAATCTTATGCATGGAATACACTAATATTCTTAAAAGAATGTTTTACTGCCTTTTGATGGAAAACCCTTTTTAAATATATCTTTTGACAATTTTATAAGCTATATTTGACAAAATAAACTTATTCTTTATGATTGGGACATCAAAATTTACTTTGTGTGAATTTTTGGTATTTTTCAGACAATGTTCATTTTTTATGAATAGTGAAAAATACTGCATTTTACATCAAAAATGCTTTTTAATCTAATTTATTTATATGATTAGATTATCTTTTGAATTGGTTTTGAAGTGAAATTAGAATATATTTTTACCATTTAATCCAATCATGGTCATTGGAATAAATTTCACTTTGAAATTGGACTTAAACTAGTATCAATCTTTTGATACTTATTGTTTCATAAAAACACGCTATTTGTCATGACAACGTGAGTTAATTATTAAATTAATTAATGTGACTTATATGTTTTTAATTTTGCAAAATAGACTTCATTTTTGAATTCGGAATATCAAATATAGCTTAGGGTGAATTTTTGGTAATTTTCGGAAAAACATCAATTTTTGATGAATAGTGAAACCACTAAGTGGTACTTATAAAAAACTGATTTTTCCGTTTAAATGAAATTTTTCCATCATTGTGTTTTGAATTGCAAAAATCCGACATAAATGGTTGTCATTAAGATGTAAAATGTGGTTCAATGGGATTAAAATAATTTTTTGGTGAATAGTAACTTATTAAGTTTTTAATCGCGATTAGTGGTAATTAGTGTAGTTTAAGGTAAAAATAATGCTTTAATAATATGAAATGACCTAGACACATGTCCTAACCTTATTTGATGTGTCATGGAAGACCAAGAAATTCCATGGGTCAACTTGGGGACCCCATGGAGCCACTTTGGTTGGGAAATGACATAAATAACTTTTTATTAAATGTTAAAGTGAAAATGACACACACATAAGGTGTTTTACTAAAAAAAATATTATATGGGGTTAAACAAGTCATATTTTTTACAATAAATATTAATTATAATGCTAAAAGGATTTCCTAATTCATAGTATTTTTTTTATAATTTTTAGACATTAAATAAATTAAATTATTTATGACATCATGATGATGCAGCGATGACCTCATTATTTAACGATTTAAATAAAATGGAAATATAATGTAAAATCTAAAACCTACACATGGACAAAACCAATTGGATGAGTGGATTTCGAACCCTTATCACCTTATCCGCGAATTATATCAATGTGGGACCTTTTTAATCCGAAACTCATTTTAAAATAAAGTAACTTATCTTTACTTTCCAAGAGTGCCCCTCCTCTCCTCTTATAAAAGGCCCCCACCTCTACCTCCTTACCCACAGTCCCATAGCCTTTGGCTCAGCAAAACACTTCCCATTTTTCTCTCCACTTCCCTATATTACTCCTTGAAGCCTAAATTTGGGGAGAAGTCTTCCCAAGGAAGCCTTTGAGCTCAAACCAAAGGGAGTTACCCAATTTTAAGGTAATGTCTTCACTTGAGTCCTTTTGTTTTATTTTGCTTCTCCAACACCATAAACTCTTTTTATTAAATTATTTTGTAACAACTCCAGTATCTTCAATATACTAGGATGTTGTTATAAAAAGGATTCGAGCTGCACTTACACATACCTACATCTAATGGTTAACGAACATACTGTTTCCGTGGATAGTGAATTTATACATCCCGAAACGATGATTGTTCAACATTATTTTAACACCTTCAAAGGTGGAAATTAAGATGTAACTGTATTTATATATGATATATAATATGTTTATGTTTTTCTTAATCTTCTGTATATTTGTTTTTGGTCATACTTTTATGGTTTCCATTATGGGTAAACATGATATCTTCATTTAAGGAAGTGAGGACTACCGCCCCCTCAAAGTGATTTGATTCGTTAAATACCATATGTGGGACGTATAAAGGATGGAACTATGATATTATATATGATATTATACTGGAATTATGATATACCTTTATATCATTATGATTCCATTCTATAAATACGAAATAGAAATGAAAGTAGCGTTAATGTGTACGTACGGCTTACCGTCTCCATGAACGGTGCATTTCATTTCTTACCTCTAAATGATTATTTAATATTATAAATGCACGTATATACTGAATATATATGATATATATGATATATACATAATGATTATAATCCTGGATATAATGGATACGAGAACAACTTGTAATTATAAAGGGCTTATTTTTTACTCAAGTACTAATGATCGTTAAAACGACCGTTATTAACTTAAATAATTACATAGTGTTCATGACTTGGAAATAAGTGATATAAAAGGAATAATGAACTTGAAAAAGGTTCTTAAACAAGTAGAAATTAACTCAAGTTTATTATTCAGGACATTAAAGAACGATCGAGTCAAGTCAGACCCGAGGTATGGGACTTCGTCTCAATCTCCTTTCATTGAGACATATTTTATTTTATACACAACTTTTTTTTATATTGTGTATAAACCCCTTTAACTTTTACGTTTATTCAAAAGGAATGTTTTTTATACGAAGCATTTACTAAACTACAAAAGGGAATGTTTTTGTCGTACGTATGCGGTGACAACGACTTCTCCGCCTTCGTGACCGTTATTTGAGTTTCGGCTTCCTCTACAAGACATACCTTCTTTTTAAAAGAAAAAAAAATACAATGTTTTACTTTTCTATTATTTTTGAAAATTGTTTTCATAATGTTTTTATATAAATGTGTTGTATTGATATCTTGTGATTGAATGGTGGAAATGTTATGTTTCCTTTATACATGTTTTATGTTATACGATTATGTTGAGGTTCTTGGGGATTATTATGAAGACGGGTGGTTCCGTGATAAACTAATGGCAGGTGAGCCCGATATAGCTCTCCAATGCATTGGGTAACGCGAAGGAGTGAAATGTTAAGGTTTCTCTGAAGAGATTTAGGGAATATACGGTGATGGGTATTCCAAACGTAACCAAGAGGGTTACTCCCTACGTAAGAATGTTATGAATGCCTCAAGTTACCTTTATGTATTATGAATTCTATGATTTAGTCATGATTTGATGAGGTATGTTAAAGTGCTTATGTTTTATGGGGAAAGTATGATCTAATTATTATGTATATATGTACCCATGTTTCCTTTCCATATTTTTATATCTCTTACTGAGCTTTTTATGCTCATCCCAAGTTTTTTGAAATGTTTTTCACAGGTCAAGGGAAAGGTACATGATATGATGATAGTGTCAAGGAAGTGTCATGAAAGAATACATGTTTTATTTTAAATATGTTTCCATTTATTGGAATGAAGAATACTATCTTTATGTAACCACTTTGTTTATATGTGGAATGTAATGCATGTTTTATGATCTAATTCTCTAAAACTCTAAACCTGAAAATATCCTCAATGTGTAATCATGTAATAACTCAATATTATGTAGGGGTTAAGGCTGGGGCCTTATACTAGGCCCTTGCTACCGGTCGCCAGCCTCTGGCATTCGGGTATATAAGATTGAGTCCATGTGTCCCACCGGGCTTGAGTCACCCTTTAAGTGGAATCCGAGTCTAGGTTTTCACAATAATAAAGGACGTAATATTAGATTGGTAATTATTTCAATGGCTTTTCTAAAATATTCCTTGAGGAAAATATTTCTTCTATTTTTAAAATAATTATTCTAAATATAAAACTTCTTAAAAAATAAAATAAATATTTTTATTCTAAAATATCATTTGTAACATAAAAATGAATCTTTTAAAAATTGTGTGATCATGATAAAAGAAATTTATATCATGTCGACTATGTTAAAAAAATTTCTTTCAAAATTTTGATAAATATAAAAATGTGATTGATTCATAAAATTAGAGTGATATTCAATTTAAATAAAAATTATGAATAAAAATTTGGGTAAATATGATATTAAACATTAAAATTAAAAAAAATTGAATTATTTTAAAATGTTCTTCTGATTAAAACATATTTTCGACTCATGCGTGTAATAAAGTCAATGTTGTACACAAAAAATTATAAATCATTTTATATACCGAATATAGTGATAATTTACTATTACAAGAAAATTTCATGAATGAATAAATCATAATAAATCCCAATGGATTTATTATATAATTTTTAAATAATTTCCTTAAATAATAATTCATGAATATATAATCCTGATTAAAAAATAGACTGTTATATAATCATCTTTCCAAGTTTCTATCTATTAAATCAAAATCCCCAAACCAGATTAAGCTAAAATTAGAAATTTAATATCAGTAACATAATGGGAATTATTTTAAATTAATATCATTGTATAATATAATATATATCACAAATAATATTATATGAGATGATAAATCATTTAGATGATCATAACATTCAATTGATAAATATTAAATAGATAAATTTTGTCTATTAAATTTAATTCCACTTAAAAAAAGTATAAATAAATCATACTATATTCATCAATAATTATAAAAAATAATTAGAATATAAAAGAAAATGGGGATGTAATATAACCCATTGAAATGGAATTGGGTTATTAAAATCATTACATCTTGTAACATTCATGTGAAATAACCTTGGTAAAAATAAATCGACCTGAAACATAAAATTCCATGAAATATGAATTATTCACTGTATTATATGTAAAATTTAGATTATATGAGACATATAAAAAATTATGTGAATAATATTAAAAAAATTCAATGAAGGAATATTGAGATGAAGTCCCTTACAATTTTTGAAATCGTTGGATTAAAACCTCAAGAATGGGAGATCCTCATATAGATTTCTAAAAACCCAAAAAAAGTTTGGAGGAAAAAAATACATTCATTCAATTTATATGCACTAAAAAATATATATATTTAATATTAAATATGTCTCAAGGAAGTAAAATTGAGATTAGAAACCCTTATCACCAGTCTGAATTATTTAATTCTTGTTTGAACCTCTAGAATAAAAAATCATATATCATATATTTTACATCCTAAGAACCAAAAATATGTTTAATTCCTTAGAAAACCATAACATGTATTATTTTCATTTAATGAAATTTTTAATTAATTAATTAGAGATTTCCATGTCGGTTGTTTTGATGTTGTACAGTTCATTGTTTCAAAATGGATTTGTGTGATTGACTTGGTCGAATATGAAATTATTTAAATTTATCCACAATAAATCTCATGAAAATATTATCGAATATTTACATTACCTATATTATTATTCGACCATTTATGAATGAATAATAAGAAAAAATGAACAACCTTATAATCATAAAGCTTATAGGTCTATGTGTGCATGAGTAAAGCTTCAATTTTTTAATAAAGATGATATAAATATAGTTTTTTATTATTTTATATTTATATTATGATAATAATCTCTTTATTTCAGTATTATGTATATATATATCATACATGTGATTAGGTGTTCATTAAACAGTCCCATTACATCATGGAGGCTATAGTTTACACATTGGAAAGAATACTATTATCATTGTTTAATGTACGAAGGAATATGATATTTATATTATCATAGTTATAACTAAGTAATTCATATAATAATCATGTAATTTATGTCACATATATTCATTAACATAATCCTTATACTTTCCATGTAAAATATTAGTTGAAAACTAATTTAATCTTTTTTTGAGGCTTCAGTCCACCGTACACATCTGAAAATTTTTCGTATACAACAATAAATGTAATATAAGAATGTATAATTTATATAATATATTATGAACTATAAATTTGGTAACAATATTGTACAGCCAATTTAAATTAATAATTTATAAAAACATTTAGAAGGGATTATGGAAAATTAATGACATAGGTTTCTGGTGTGGTATTCTACTATAATAGAAAATGTTGATTTCAAGTACCATTTAATGGAGGTAGAGATGGATTTTGGATAGTGATTTAAAAAATCTATGTAATATAATTTACATAATATAATATAATTAATTAAAAATATTTAATGTATTTTGAAGAAGAAATAAAATAAATATACTAGACTAAGGACTCATCTTCTTCAGATTACGTGACTAGGGCTGTGCCAAAATCATTCATAAGATTGATTTATGATCCACAAATGGATTAAAGTTGATTCTTTGGATTGAAGAATTTTTTTTCAGGTATTGTCCATGCTAAATTTATTTTTTTTCTAAATATGAGAGGATATCATGTGGACTTATATATGTAATTGTGAGTAGAACAATAGTTCATTTTTAAAAACGCTAAGGTGTAACCATGTTTTTAAAATAACAAAAGGATCCAAAATGGATCATTACTGATAAATATATATGAAACGGTTTTAACAATTCTATTATATATATTTTTGACATGTCTTAGGTCATTTGGAAACATAAATTTTATATTAACACACGATAAACATGTTTTTACTTTAACCAACATAATATATTTTTACTATTATAAGCATATATTATTATCATTAATTATGTTGATTATATTAGATTATATAAATAATAATTATTAAAAATATATAATAATTTTTCAGTTTAATTTTTTTTGATATAAGTGGATAATTTTAAATTCAAATTTATCATTAAGACGGGATGAAAAAGTTGTTTTTGAAGATGCGTATTTTTGAAGAATATGTTGACTATATTTTAAAATATGAATAGTAATAATTATTATATGATTAAAAAATTAATATTTATTAACATTTAATCATTACATTCTCTTTTAAATATTTCCTCATTCTGGGTTTTTAATTAGAAAAAATGGATAACTTTTATAAACATTAAAATTGGTGTCATAAAAATATTGTTTTAAAACACATAGATTATCATATAATATAATTCAACATAAATATTATAAAAATTTAATTTAATAGACTATATATAAATTAGATATATTATTGTATAATGAAATATAATTCAACAAAAAATTTTAATTTTTTAATTAAATATATTATTAAAATAAAATGATAGCTTTACAAAAATTTGTATTTTTCACTATTCAATAAAATATCAATATTTTCTAAAAAATTCTAAAATTTCCCCAAAATATATTTTTTATATTTTGATATAAATTTCTATATTAATTAAGAAAATTAAATATTCTAACAATTAAAAAAAGTCTATATTTTATTAATAAAATCTATAATATTTTTTTGCTGAAAACATATCATTGAAGAGTAAAACATCTTTAATGAAAATTGATTGACTATCTATAGGGAAATTATCAATAATTTATATGGATTAATTAATTTATATTAATTTAACAAATTTATTAATACAAATTATACATTCCCACCTAATTTATTGGTTATTATTGTAATATATTTCAATGTTTGTTAAAGATCGATGTTGCGATGGAATATGATATCGAACATGATGACCTTATTTTAAAATATTTTCAACATAAAAAAAAGATTTTTTCAGTCTAAAAATGATATGTGTTTTTTTCCTCATATAAATGAATGCAATATTGTGTTCAGATCATATTTTCCCATTTTTATTTATCATTAAATATATATAATGTATAGATTCATTTTAGATCATTTTAGGTTAAAAAGTGTTAAAAATATATGATATATTTTAATTAGTCTATGATTCTTGGTTTACATTGACTTTATAGGAAAATGTACTGAATTAAATTTAAATACAACCATTTCCACAAAATCCCATTGACTATCAGAGAGAATTAATCCAAAATCAAAGGATATTAATTGATCTTATTTAATAGATAATCAGGTATGTTGTAATTAACAAGTAATATTTTTTACATTTTGTATATTAATTGTATTAAACCAAACATACATATTGATCATTTTGGGGAATTTTTTAGAAAGTGGTCTCAGACTGCATCGTGGTTATATGAACTATAGGAAATAGTGCCTTTTGGAGAAAATATTATAGAATAAATTGTTTAAAATAAAAAATTATTTATCAACACAAGAGGATGGATTTAGAAAGGCATAATATTTATGGTGGAATGATCTTTCCTCCATGGTAGGTGATCGGGTATTTCTTTAGGTATATCTCTAGATATTTGTTGTGCATTTTGGTAAAATGGGAAATCAATGTCTCATATTCATTAAAATATATGAAATAATACAGAATTTTGGATTACAGACTTATTATTATTCCATTACAAAGAGATTATCTTAGATATTTGATGGATTTTTTTTTTCTTTATGAAAATATTTGTGAGATGCATCTCATGTTTTAACCCTAAATTTAATACCCGAGATTTTATGAGAAATTTTTTTTATGTTATATAAATCATCAAAGGAATCATCGACTACACATAACACAAGCTTGTCTTTCTTTACACGCAATCACGACCTTCCTCGATGGCTTGCGTTGTACGCAATACCGAGTTTCACTAAACAACAAAATGCTATTAAAATATTTTTAAAACTAGCCATTTTGAATAGTAATACCCACTTTTAGAAATTTTATAAATTTTATCTTTCAAAATGGTCTTCATTTTTGGATTCATAATATCGAAATTAGCCTAGGGTGAATTTTTGGTATTTTTATGAAAACATTCAATTTTTGATGAATAGTGAAAACACTAGGTTTCTATTTAAAAACCAAATTTTTATTTAAATAATTATTTATTTTATTTAAATTCATTTTAGGTTAAAATTGATACATAATTCTTATATATTTTCAATGTAATTCATTGTAGCCATTTTATAATAATTTTAGATATATAAAATTTTTATTGAACTTTTCACCGTCTTTTACCTACCTCTTAGGAGATATTTGAAAACATAAATACAACCTAAATTTACCTCTTATGAGAGTAGAATTTCGAATATCCAAGAGACACAGTTAATTTCAAAGAGTAAAATGTGGTTCAATAAGAGAAAAATAATTATTGGTGAATAGTAACTTTTTACTTTTATTTACCACGGTTAAAAGTAAATAGGGTAATTAAGGGTAAAAATGATATTATTATTACCCTAACACATGTCCTAATTCTATTGGATAAGTTTAATTCGACCAAAAATAACCTAAGGAATAAAATATTACCCTTTTGGTTCAATTGGATTAGATCAGGATACTTATTTTTATTTTATTTAAAGAAGTGTTAAAATAGATAAAATCAAAGTTTAATAAATAAAAACATTTTTATTGTATGTTTATACATAAGATAAATTCGACTATATATATTCATTAGAAAGCTTAAATGATTTCCTACCTAATGGTATTTTATTTATAATTTTTAGATGTTAAATAATTTAATTTATTTTTGACACAATGTTGATGCAGTAATTACCTTATTAATGAAATTTTAACATAATTGATGTTATAAATACCCAAATAAATTTAATTTTAGACTTTTTAAGAAATACACTAATTTTATAGGTTAATATGACATATTAGCATTTTTTAATTGACTTTGTTCAAACTAATAATCCTGTTATAAGTTTCACAAAAATCAATTACCAAATAGTGTCAAAATTGACATAACATAGTTTTTAAAACAAATATTATATTATTAATTGTTATATTATTCCTAAAAATTTATGTTTCAGCGAAATGAGTTATAAAAGGTTATATATATTAATAATTAACCACTTTTGGTTCGTTTGGCTTGTTATAGTAAGTTTATTAACCATATAGTATAAGAAAACAAGAAGACACGGTAAAAGTAAAATTAATTAACATAGAGTTAAATTTAAATTTTAAGATTAAATTAGTAACCTAAACATGTCTAAAACCTATTGGTTTAGTGGATTTCGACCCATCCCCACAATATTATAAAATAATATTTTATGTTTTTTCTAAGGTTCCCCTCTCCTCCCTTATAAAAGGGAACCTCTTCCCTCTCCTCCTCACACCACATTGAGCCTTAAATCTCGGCCAACCCCTGCTAATTTCTCTTCTCCACTTACCTAGAAACATCCTAGAGGTATTTGTATTCTTAAAAACCCATCTTTAGTTCCCTAAGAGGAGGTTAATAAGAGGCCCTTCAAAGAAGAGGTAATGTCCGTTACCGATTCTTTCAACATTATTTATTCTTCTAATTCTTCTTCATTAGTTGTTTCATTATGAAGTAATAACATCAGTATCACTAAAATACTGATATGTTATTATAAATATGAAAAAACCCTATTTCACCATCTATCCATCCTACAGAAAACAAAATCACCACACATGCGTATGTACGGAATATTGTCTCCACGCCACGGTGTAATCTGTTTTCCACCACCACCTCACATGGATGGGTATAATGGTGTAAATAATAAATATATATGATTATTTCAAAGTGATATTAATTCTGAAATATTATACATACACTTCAATAAAATTTCACGATCTTGCGAACGATATCATCGCTCGTGCGTATGTACAGCCTACCGTCTCCACGATGGGATGTAACTCATTCTACATGATATTCAATGCTTAATGATTATATAAATGAATTAAATGAATATATATGATATATATTACACTAATACCATTATGGAAATGAGGTATCTATAACCTAGAAAGAGAAATAATAATTTATTTGACAAAACATGCATAAGAACAAAAAGAAATAAACACCCGAATAACAAGTATCAATGAAATATTACTAAGAAGAGGCTATGAATATGACCATATATGATATAATAACAATGAGTACGATTCTGTAATAAGTCAATAACATTATTTAAATCATTATACCGGAGGTTCATACACGTACGAAGCAAATCAGACCAAAGGTAAGGGAAAATCTCACAATCCCATTTTTTCCAAGATTGTTTATACTTCAGAATTTACTGGGGCATATTAATCATCCACATCCATGTTTCCTCAATATGTAATATTATTTCTATCCTCCTACAAATTTTTCAATCTAATTTTACCCTTCGGTAAGTTTTTAGTAAAATATTTGAAAAGAATCTTTTGTCATTTTTCGTACAAGGTACTTTTTGACTTTTCTGGCCAATGTACGAGAAGAATGTTTTTTTAACTTATACGGAATGAATGTATTTTTATAACATTATTTCCAAGAAGCTTACTTTACATGTTTTCAGGTTTATTTTTAATCAACTTCTTTTAGTTTAAAATTGTATGACATTTTAAGAAAGTAAAAATGATTTTTATGTAGAAAAGATATTTTCCTCATGAATGGAGTTCAATAGTTTTTTCAAAAATATTTTCCATCTAAGATAATATATGGTTCTATTTCAGTCCCTATTTTTACATTGATTTGTTATTTTATGATGGAATTATTTTTATGAAGTCATTTCATCTTATATGGGTTATGTTATAATGGAACGATGTTTAAGAATCCCATTTTTATTACATGGGTTATGCTGTGATGTATGATTTAGGATTTTTTTTGGCACACTTAAGAAAGGTTTCATTATGAGATGGGTGAGACCTATATCTCCCTCCAATACATTGGGAATTATTTATATCTCAGGAGATAGACATGGCTGGAATGAGAGGCTAATATGGTTCAGTGAAATAGGACTGAAACGAGTAGTGAACTCGATTCAGAAATGGACTTTATCTGCTAAGATAGTCTTGAAAATGAGTCTTGACTAATAAGATTTCATTCTATATGATTATGTGTTTATTCCACAATGTTTCATGTTTTATGTTTGTATTATTGGGATTATATTTCACTACTATGATTTATCCAATGTTATGATATTATTTTCTCTTTTGCAGGTTACGATATTCGAAATGCTATGTTCTTATGAATATGATATTTCTTTTGTTTACCCATACTGAGCATTTGAGCTCACCCTTTTGTATGTTTTCTTTCCCCAGGTTAGGAAGAAGTTTATTAAGTAGGATATTCCAAAATGTACTCTAGATATAATGAAATAAATGAGAGACAATGTAGATCCTTTATGAACCAGTTGTTTATGTTTCCCAGTTTCTAAAGACACTATACATATACGGTCTTACCATGGTTTGTTATATTTTGTAATAAGTATGCTTCAATTCTGAAGTAATAACAATGAATGTAAATTATGGGTCGTTATTGTTGCTATCAGAGGAAAGTTATAGACATCCTTTGAAAACTAGTATGTGAAAGCCTTAGTAAGAACCCTAAGGATATGTCTAAGCATAGGGCAAAATATTAGTATTTTAGAAATTTCCATGAATAACCTATGAGAATACCTAAAGCGTGAAATTTTATTCCTGATTATGTGGTTTTACTATTATGATTAGTGTTTCACATACTATTCTTATTGGTTTTAGTCAATTACTGGAACCCAAAGGATCCGTATTAATTCTGAATGTGATGGGAAATGCAATGATTGTCCCCCTGAGCAACAAAACATTATGTGAGATGGAATGAAAAATCTTGTATCAATGCTCACACAACGTTCTCATGCTATGAATCATGCAGGACTTCCAAACGAGAAAAGGAAGGAGCATCATTCTATTGAATCCTTCATGAGGTAGAGTCCACCCTTATTCAGTGGGTCTATAGATCCATTAGTTGATGAACAATGGATCAGTGCTACTGAAAGGATATTTTCAGTTCTTCAATGTTCTGAACATGATAAAGTCATCTTAGCGGTTTATCATTTTTAAGGTGAAGCTGATCAATGGTGGAATATTATCAAGAATACGAGGCCAAGAGATGAAATTGAGTCCATGTAATGAGACAAGTTCAAGAACTTATTCTACAATAAGTACATCCCTCGTATTCTTCAAACAAAGACGGAGAAGGAGTTTCTTGAACTGGAGAAAAAGGATGATGAATCTGTTGGTACCTACGATGAAAATTTTACAAGACTTACAAGGTACGCTTCTGATATTATTATAAAACCTGATAGTAAGATCAATCGATTATTTATTAGCTTAAAACCAATTCTTTGAATGGAATTAGCCATAAGGTACATCAATAGCTATGAGGAAATCGTTTGATGTGATCTCAAGGTTAATATTGAGATTGGAGTAACCCATCAGTCATATGGGTTTGATAAGAAGAGGAAAATGGGCTTCAAAGGAAAATTTAATGAGCACACTTAAAAGATTAAGAGTTTCCCCATATTCTCAAGGTGTGTAAGGAAACATGGAGGGAGTTTTCATAAAGGGACAAGTAAATGATTCAAATGTGGAAAAAAGGTCATCAGACATTTGAATACCGCAATGATGGGAAGAAGATGTCTAGTGATGCGAACAAAGAAAAGGCTACACAGAGTGCACCTCCAACACGTCAATGTTACAAGTTCAAGGAAATGGGGCATTATGCCAATCTATTCCCTAATCCATGAATTTTTTATGATGATCGACGTCAACAAACTCTTAATCCCAACGAAAAAGGAAAGTCACATGCAATTTCTATCAGCGATGTAGAGTACGATAACGAAGTGGTGAAAGGTACACATACCATCCACTCTAATGTAGAATATGTTTTATTTTATTCTTGATCCACCCACTTTTTTATTTCTGAAGAAGTTTCTAAGGGTATCGCCCTATTTCCGCAGCAGTTAGATCTTGAGTTAGCTGTGACATCCCCTAATGGCACAACAGTCGCATAAAAAGATTATAATTCTTCTCTGATTGAAGTTTGTGGGATGGTGCTTCCTACAAATCTTGTGATCCTTCCTATAGTGTAATTTTATGTGATTCTTGGCATGGATTGGATTTATTTATACATATCTCATATCAATTTCCAAAGAAGGGAAATATCATTTAATATTCCCGATCAGTCTACTATCATCTATCGATGCAAGGATGAATATAACCATCTAATGGAAATTTCGTCCATATAATGGGTCTTTATTCCACTAAATGAAGGTTATTTATCTCAAATGGTTGGAGAGAAACTCATGATTAATAATATTCCCATTGTATGGGAGTTTTATGATGTCTTTCTGGAGGAATTTCCTAGTTTTCCACCAAATCGTGAAGTTGAGTTTCCAATAGAACTCATATCGGGTGCTTTACCTATTTCAATGAAACCTTATATAATGGCCCCAATTGAGTTGTAGTAATTGAATAATCAACTCCAAGTGAATCTTGATAAGGGAGTCATACGCCCCAGTGCATCACCTTGGGGAGCACCTGTTCTGTTTGTTAAGAAGAAAGATCGATCAATGAGACTCTGCATTGATTATCAAGAACATAACAAGATTACTATCAATAAAAAATATCATCTCCCATGCATTGATGGATTATTTGACCAACTACGCGCAGCTCAATACTTTTATAAGATTGATCTTCGTTCAGGGTATCATCAATTAAGGGTCAAAAGGGAGGATATACTGAAGATGGATTTCCGTACAAGGTATGGACACTATGAATTTATAGTGATGCCATTTGGTCTTACTAATTCCCATGATATCATCATGGATCTAATGAATATAGTCTTTAGAGAATATCTTGATGAGTTTGGGGTAGTCTTTATAGATGAAATTCTTGTCTATTCAAAGGGCAAGGAAGAACATGAAGATCACATGAAAATTTTATTGAAGACCTTGAGAAATGAGAATCTTTATGCCAAATTTACCATGTGTGAATTTTGGATCAAAAAAGATGAATTTTTGGGTCACATAATCTCAAAATAGGGGATATCTGTGCATCCAGTAAAGACAGAGGTTATCAAAAGATGGTCGAGACCAACAACAGTAACTGAGGTCCGAAGTTTTCTTGGTTTGGCTGGATATTATTGACATTTTATGACAGATTTTTCATGATAATCTAATCCACTCATCAGGTTGACTCGAAAAGGAGTTATGTTCGTTTGGACAGAGGAGTGTGATGTGAATTTCAAGGAGTTAAAAAGAAGGTTATCCAGTGCACATGTGCTCACATTTCCTTGTAGTGGAGAAAGGCTTGTGATTTACAATGATGCATCAAAGATGGTATTGAGGTGTGTTCTCATGTCAAATGATATGGTGATAGCTTATGCCTCACGGTAGTTGAAAATCCACGAGCAAAACTATACATCTCATGATTTGGAGTTTGCTGCGATAATCTTTGCATTAAAGATTTGGAGGCATTATCATTATGGATAATGGTTTGATATTTATACTGATCATAAAAGTTTCATGTATATCTTCACACAAAAGGAGATGAATATGTGAAAAAGAAGATGGTTGGAGCTGATTAAGGATTACAACTGCTCAATTTATTACCTCCCTAGGAAAGCAAAAAAAATGTTAGATGCATTAAGTCGACAAGACCATGCTAGATTATCCATGATGAGGATCACAAAAGATCCAACATTTATGGATTTAAAATGGATGGATCTTGGAATTATAATGGAAGGGGAAAATGTTATCTTTCTCAAGTGAATGATCAACCATATATACATGTGAAGATTAAAGAGGCATAGAAATAATATTTAGAGTTACAAAAGAAGGTGAGAAATGTTCCTGAATTAATCCTTGATTGTGATGGGATAATAAGGTTCAGGAATCGGGTTTGTATTCCTCCCATCATAGAATTAAAGAAGGAGATACTGGATGAGGCTCATAGTTATTCATTCTCTATTAATCCTGGAAGTACAAAGAAGTAGAGGGACCTAAAAGAGTTCTTCTGGTGGGATGGCATAAAAAGAGATGTTTCTGAATATGTCTTTCGATGCTTGGTTTGTCAGCAAGTTAAAGCTGGGAGACAGAAGCCTAAGGGGATGGTACAACCATTACATATACCAAAATGGAAATGGGAAAACATCACTTTGGACATTGTCACTGGACTTCCAAAAACATCCAAAGTCAATAATGCTATCTGGTTCATAGTTGATCGCCTTACAAAGTTGGAAGACTTCATTGATATTAGAGAAGATTTCTCTCTGGATCAGCTTTCTAGGATATATGTAAATGAAGTGGTAATATTTCACGGAGTACCACTTTCCATTTTATCTGATCAAGATCTGAGGTTTACCTCGAAGTTATGGAAAAGTCTTCAGCATACTTTGGATACAGAGTTGAGTTTCAACACTGCTTATCATCTTTAGACAGATGATCAGTCTGAGAGAACAATTCAAACTTCCAAAGATATGTTAAGTGCTTTATCTATGGATTTTAAAGGTGGTTGTGATCAACACCAAACTTTGCTGGAATTTTCTTATAATAATATCTTTCACTCCATTATTCAGATGGATCCTTATGAATCTCTCTATGAAAATAAATGTCAAACTCCAACTTGATGGGATGAAGTTAGGGAAAGAAAGCTATTAGGACCTGATCTTGTTGATGAGATGGCAGAAAAGGTCATATCTATTCAACAACACATAAGAGCAACTCAGAGTTTACAAAAAAGTTATACCGATAACCGAACAAAAGACCTAGAGTTTGAATTGGGTGATAATGTGTTCTTACGAATATCTCCTTGGAAGAGAGTAATGAGATTTGGAAAGAAGGGCAAGCTGAGCCCTAGGTATATTGGTCCTTTTGAAATACTGGATCGTGTTGGGAAGGTAGCTTACAGATTGGTTCTTCCACCGAATCTCTCTCAAGTTCGTGATGTGTTCCTTGTATCTCTCCTAAGAAAGTACATACCAGATCCTTCACATATACTCAGCTCAGAAGTTGTACGGCTGGAGCAAGATCTTTTTTTTGAAGAACAACCGATAGAGATTCTGGATCGTAGTGAAAAAGTCCTATGGAACAAGACCACTCTCTTGGAGAATGTTTTATGAAGGAACCACCAATTAGAATAAGCTACATGCGAGATTGAGGATGTTATGAGGGAGAGGTATCCTAATCTGTTTGTTCCAAAGTGACGAATTTTGAGGGAGAAATTCATTTTAAGGGGGGTAGAATGTAACACCCAAGATTTTTATGAGAAAAGTTTTGTTTTTATTTTATATAAATCATAAAAGAAATATTTCAATACACACAACACTAGCATGGATTGCTTTACACGCAATTGTGACCTTCCTCGATAGCTTGCCTTGTACCCAATACCGAGTTTCACTAAACAATCATATCCTATTAAAATATTATTAAAACTAGCCATTATGAATAGTAATACCCACTTTTTGAAATTTTATAATTTTTATATTTCAAAATGGACTTCATTTTTGGATTCGGAATATTGAAATTATCCTAGCGTGAATTTTTTGTATTTTTCTAAAAACTTTCAATTTTTGTTGAATAGTGAAAACACTAGGTTACTATTTAAAAACTGACATTTTAATTAAATAATTATTTATTTTATTTAAATTTATTTTAGGTAAAAATTGATACATAATGCTTATATAACTTCAATGTAATTAATTGTAGTCATTTTATAATAATTTTAGATATATGAAAATTTTATTGAACTTTCACTGTCTTTTACCTACCTCCTAGATGTTTTTTGCATACAAACATAAAATTTAATTTTACCACTTATATGAGTATAATTTCGAATATTTGAGAGAGACGGTTAATATCAAGGAGTAAAATGTGGTTCAATAAGATGAAAATAATTTTTTGGTGAATAGTAACTGTTTACTATTATTTACCACGGTTAAAAGTAAATAAGGTAATTAAGGGTAAAAATGATATTATTATTACCCTAACACATTTCCTAATTCTATTGGATAAGTTTAATTCGACCAAAAACAACCTTAGGAGTAAAATATTACCCTTTAGGTCCAGTTGGATTAGATTAGGACACTTATTATTATTTTATTTAAAGAAGTGTTATAATAGTTAAAATCAATGTTTAATAACTAAAAACATTTTTAATGTGGGGTTATATATTAGAAAAATTCGACTATAAAAATTCATTATAAATATTAAAATATTTCCTACCTAATGGTATTTTATTTATAATATTTAGAAATTAAATAATTTATTTTATTTTTGACATAATGATGATGCAATAATTAATTTCTTAATGAAATATTAACATAATTGATGTTATAAATACCCAAATAAATGTAATTTGAGACTTTTTAATAATTACACTTATTTTATAGGTTAATATGACATATTGGTATTGATTTTATTAAATTTTATCGATCTAATAATGCTTTTATGATTTTCACAAAAATCAATTACCAAATAGTGTCAAAATTGACATAAAATAGTTTTTAAAACAAATATTATATTATTAATTGTTATTTTATTCCTAAAAATCTATGGTTCAGAAAAATGACTTATATAAGGTTATATATATTAATAATGAACCACTTGGGGTTCGTTTGGCTTGTTATAGTAAGTTTATTAACCATATAGTGTAAGAATAAAAAAGTCACGGTAAAAGTTAAATTATTTAACTTAGAGTTAAATCTAAATGATAAGGTAAAAGTATTAACCTAAACATGTCTAAAATCTATTGGTTGAGAGGATTTAGACCCATCCCTGCCTTTTCTTCTAAATAAAACAATTTTGATCTATTAAAAACCGAATATGACTTTATTATAAAATAATATTTTAAGTTTTTCCTAAGGTGCCCCTCTCCTCCCTTATAAAAGGGAACCTCCTCCCTCTCCTCCTCACAAAACATTGTACCTTCAAGCTCGGACAATCCCTATCATTTTCTCTTCTCCAAATCCCTAGAAACATCCACGAGGTCTTGGTCTTTTTCAATGGACATTATTAGTTCCCTAAGAGGAGGTTAAGAAGAGGCACTTCAAAGAAGAGATAATGTCTGTTTCCGATTCTTTCAACTTTATTTATTATTCTACTTATTATTCATTATTTGTTTCATTATGAAGTAAAAACATCAGTATCACTCATGTACTTATATGTTATTATAAATATGAAACAACCCTATTTCACCTTCTATCCATCCTACAGAAAAAGAAATCACCACGCGTGCGTATGTACGGAATACCGTCTCCACGCCGTGGTGTAAGCTATTTTACACCACCACCTCACATGGATGGGTATAATGGTGAAAAGAATAACTATATATGATTATTGTAAAGTGATATTAATTCTTAAATAGTATACATACACTTCAATACAATTCCACGATCATGGGAACGATGTCATCGCTCGTGCGTACGTATAGCCTACCGTCTCCACGATGTGATGCAACTCGTTCTACATGATATTCAATGATTAATGATTATATAAATGAATTTAATTAATAAATATGATATATATTACACTAATAACAATCTGTAAATGAGTTATCTATAACCTAAAAGAATAATAAGAATTTATTCGACAAAACACACATAATAACAAAAAGCAATAAACACCCGAATAACATGTAGCAATGAAATATTACTAATAAGAAGCTATGAATATGACCATATATGATATAATTACAATGAGTACGATTATGTAATAATTCAATAACATTATTTATATCATTATACAGGAGTTTCGTACATGTACGAAGCAAATCATACCTAAGGTAAGGGAAAATCTCACAATCTCATTTTTATCGGAGATTGTTTATACATCAGAAATTACTGGGGCATATTTATCATCCACATCCATGTTTACTCAATATTTATTATTGTTTCTATCCTCCTACAATTTTATAAATCGAATATTAACCTTCGTTGAGTTCTTAGTAAAAGATTTGAAAATAATTTTTTTTTTCAATTTTTGTACGAGGTACTTTTTGACTTTTCCGGACAATGTACGAGAAGAATGTTTTTTTAACTTATACGGCATGAGTGGATTTTTATAACATTATTTCTGTGACTCTTCCTTTAAATTTTCTCATGTTTATTTTTAATCAACTTTTTTTAGTTTAAAATTTTATGACATTTTATGAAAGGAAAAATGTTTTTGATGTAGAAAGGAGATATTCCTCAAGAATGGAGTTCAAGTGTTTTTTCAAAATTACTTTCCATCTATGATAATATAGGGTTCTGATTCTATAGCTATTTTTACATTGATTTCTTATGTTATTATGGAATTGTTTTTATGAAGTCATTTTATCTCATATGGATTTTGTTATAAGGGAACGATGTTTAAGAATCCCATTTTTATTACATGGGTTATGCTATGATGTATGATTTATGATTTTGTGGCACACTTAAGAATGGATTCATTATGAGATGTGTGGGACCTATATCTTCCTCCAATACATTGGGAAATATTTATATCATAGGAGATAGACATGGCTAGAATGACATGATAATCCGGTTCAGTGAAATAGGACTGCAATGAAGAGTGAACTCAATTCAGAAATTAACTTTATCCACTAAGATATTCTTGGAAATGAGTCTTGACTACTAAGAAATGATTGTTTATGATTTTGTGTGTATGAAACCAAGTTTCATGTTTTATGTTAGGATTATTGGGATTACATTTCATTACTACGATTTATCCCATTTTATGATATTATTTTCTCTTTTGCAGGTTACGATTTTCAAAATGCTATGTTCTTATGAATATGATATTTCCTTTGTTTACCCTTAGTGAGCATTTTAGCTCTCCCTTTTGTATGTTTTCTTTCTCTAGGTCAGGAATAAGGTTATTAAGTAGGATATTCCAAATGGGACTCTAGATATGATGAAATAAACTGGAGACAATATAGATGCTTTATGAACCAGTTGTTTATATTTCCCAGTTTCTAAAGACACTATACCTATAAGGTCCTACCATGGTTTTGTTATATGTTGTAATAAGTATTCCTCAATTCTGATGTAATAACAATTTATTGAAATTATGGGTCGTTATACTAAAATAGTTCAGTTGGGAAAAAAATATATCATCCAAGGAAAGACCCTAAAAGTGTTATGAATACTTGGATAATGTATAAAAAGAGTATGCAGATTAGTCAACTGATATTTCATTGAAAAAATCATATGATTGAAGAAACAATATGGAAATCCAAAATTGTAATGAAGGATAAATATCGTCATTTTTTAGTAATGGATAAAAATTCAAGGACACAATGTTCAGAAGGGGGATTAATTTAACAACCCTTGAAATGTTAATAAAAATAAAATTAATTTATTATAAATATTCATCAAATATGATTTATAGAGTTATAATCATTATAGTAATGTTAAATAATTTTTTGGTCATAAGAAAACAATATTCATTTCTATCTTAATTGGGGTTTAGTTCATTATATTATTATATTAGAAAGAATTATTTTCATTTAGGATTCAAAATAGAAAAAATGAACATAAATATTTAATTTTGGTTGTCATAATTTTCTTATGATTAATTTTTATTATAATTCACTTAATATTGTAATTTTTCAATGAATATAGAATAAAAAATTATTTTCAATTAAAATGATCACAAAATTTCAATAATTTATTGTCAATCCATTTTTTTTAAAATAATAATATGGGATAAATATTATATTATATTATATATTATATATATATGGACATTAAAATGAAATTTATAGTTGATGTTTTTAAAAATAATTATTCTTTAAAATATTTTTTATGAAATATCGTTTTCATCAGATTTTTTTGTTTCATTTTAAATTTTATTTTTCCTCATCTAGGATATAATTCCGTAAAATATCTTCTATATTTATATTTTTACATAAGTTAATATTTTCAACTTATTTTTTGCCCTATTTTTTAGAAAAATGTTTTGGATTGATAGTATGATAGGTATGATACTGATTATAGTATCAAACTATAGTGTAGATACTAAATATACAAGAGGGGGGGTGAATTGTATACTTTAAAAATTCTCTATGGAAATTTTTTATAAACAAAATTTAGAAAACCTCTATATTCCACTGATTTACTTGATTCCGGAAATATAATTCCGAAAAGGAGATTCCAAAAATGAAACTTAACAAATGTTTAAAACAACAAAGATTCTACCTTAAAGCATATAGAATCCTATTTAATTAGAGTAAAATTATAAGTATGTTTAAGATAGTTATAATTTCCTAAACAACCAAAATTACAGTGGAAAACAAAATTGAAACACTACAAGTATCAAGAAGAAAGTATTTTAACCCAAAGAGAAGGGTATCCAACAACCTTGTATAATGGTCCCTTGATTTATACTTTCATGAATTTTTGCCTTACACAAACACAGGTAATCCCTCAATCCGAAGATCAGTATCCATCTAGATATCCTCACAAGCCCTCGATTTTTATGAAAATCAGCACCTCTGACTTCACAACTTGAAGTCTTAGATTTTATGGAAATTTCACCTCTGTACAATGCAATTCTGCACGAAGCAATGTTTGAACAAGTTGTTAAAACTTTCGGCATGAAAAATGAGATTTTTCAAGAGCTTCTCTCTAGAAATAACTTCAACAACATGTAAGCTCAAGATTGATCAACATCATGATCTTCCAAAAGTTGGTCTGCAAATGAACTTTGCTCATCCAAATGAAATCTTATTTATAGGCACAACTCCAACAGTCGGCTCCCTCCTCTAATGGTCATAGTTTTACTTGAATTTCGGAGGGACTTGTACACGTGTCACTAAAACAATGGTTAGTTAGTAACTAAATGCACAACATCATTTTATAACCAAAACATGAGAAAGAAAAAATATGGTTACTTAAGAAAATTTATTCTTCAGAATGTAAGATAAAATGATTGTTCAGTGTCTAACCAAAAATTCATTCGTTATCTATAATATAAGGATATTATGGTTCTGTTTTCAAAGGAATTCGGAACCTGAATTCTATAGAATTATAGAGTCTAAATTTCAAGGAAATTCTTAATCTATATTCCCAAGAATTTGGAACCTGAACATATAAAGTTTGGAATCTAAATTCATAAGAATTTGGAGTCTAAACATAGAAGAGTTCGGAGACTGCATTCAGAGAACTCAGAGTTATAACTCAGAAGAGTTTCAAATCTGAATTCAGTGAACTCGGAGTTAGAAAACGGATCCTGAAAACTGAATTCTTTATATCTATTTATATATGATTCCGAGGTTTTGGGTACGAAACCGAATTTTACACTTAGACAAAATGAACAGTAAAAACATGGTAATGATAAATTTTCTTATGGAATAAAATTTTCCTTATGAAATTAAAACATAGGTTAAAATGAAATTTTCCTTAAGATAAGGTCTTTGTGATTTTCAAAACAATAAGGAATGGAAAAGTCTTAAGGAGACCATATTGACTCAACAATATCCCCAAACATGAAGGAATGGAAAAGTTTGAAGGAAACATTATTGAGTCAACAATCTCCCCCTATTTGGAAAGAACAATCATTCTTATCAAAAAAATATAAAGACTTAGAAAATATTATTTTATACTTTGAAAATAAAACTTATCTCCCTTAACACATGGGCAGAGATGAATACAGCTAACTCCCCCAAACGCATTGGAACTCTAAGGATCGTATTCTAGATTTCTGGAATGAGATTTTTCATTATCTGGAATACAAAAATATTTGTAATAGAAACCCCCCCTTAGATAAACTCCCCCCTTACTTAGGGATATTTCTTCTTTTTCATAGAATTCCTCTCTTTTCTCCCCCTTTGTGATTTTCATGAAGGAATTTGATGGAATGGAAACGAAATTAGAGTACCTGAAATATTAGTACAACACATCCTAAACAAAAGAAACCAAACATTTCATTATGAAATATTTTATTCAATGAAAATACAACAAAAGATCAGATTGGGTCTATCATCCTTCACTCTCATTGCGCATCAACTTCTTCACAATGGTTTTCACATTTTTTTAGCTGCTTGTGATATTTCTCAGCTCGCTTTAGAATCTGATTGTGATCCTTAGCTTTCTTCTCCAATGTTTTGATTCTATAAACCCGAGCCTTAAAAGCCTCTTCCTGAGCCTTCATGACTTGTTCTTGTTTTACAGGCTTTTATTCTATATCAATCGGAAGATCCCTTTCCCTCGTCTATCTTTGAACGACTGGATAATGTTTCCCATTCAAATATTTTACTTCATGACTACAACAAAAATTTCCAGAGTAATATTTTCTTCAAAAGTAGTTGTGAGATCCTTGATCTTACCATATTCAATGTCAACTGACTCCTTGAAACTGTCTTGGAAACCATAAAAATATCTCAAATATTCAATTATATTCTTTAACTAGCTAACCATTTTCTTAAAAGACATTTTTTGGAAATTATAGTTAGTAAAAAAATCTTGAAATCAGCATCAAGATTTACACACTTATCCATCACTGTGGATACTGAATGCAGTTTCTGGTTAAAAGTGTTTTGAATCATCTGACACATCAAGTCAATGCTTGTAAAAATATAAATGGTCCCAACAAGCTTCCTCATCAGCTGAAAAACGATATCATGTCCAAGGGATGATGATTCCGAATCTGAAACATTGCTTGGTGAGGGATCTTTCTCTAGCTCAAGAAGTTTTCTCTTTGATGATCCAGCAACATCGTTATTCGTCAAAACAACTTTACCAGGTTTATCAACAACCACTTGTTTTCCCCTTTCAGCTTTTGGAATGTCTTCCTAATCCGAAGGTTCATGTTCACTGTCAGACAACTGAACAATTTTAACTTCATCTATCTATTCATTCTCATATCTTGCCTCAGCGTCCTCAGGATGAATGAAATCTCTATTAATAATTTCTTCTTTAAATATCTTATTTTCTTCTTCATCGTCCTTTCTTTCATCCTTCCTCGGAGTAGCCAGGTTTGAAGATTCGGCTTTAGATGTTCAGATTGAGGCTTTCTCAGATGGACTCTCCTTCTCATGAAATTCTGCTACATGCTTAATGAGAACTTTGGTATCACCACTACCTTCTTCTTTCTATTATTTTCCCACTTCTTATACATGTACATATTTGATCTTTTCAGGAGTCATATAATTCTTTCTCGGATTATTAGGTAAAGCTTTTTGTAGGAAGGATTCTGGTACCAGAATATTTTCGGATGCTTTCTCACTATCCCTCAAAAGGGATTAAAAAATCTATGCTTCATTCAACTTCTTCTGTAGCTTCATTTATTTAGATTTCTTTTCATACTCATCAGTTGTCCTCTCTTTTAAGGATTTTTCTTTTTCAGGGTCTAGTCCAAACTTGGCCTCCCCTTCATTCATGTTCTTCTTATCGTCCCTCCACATAGAAACTACCTCACCCGGATATGATTTTTTTTCTTAGGTTTTGGAGGTGCGTATTGAACTTCCGTGTCCACAAGAGATTTTACCTTTTCTTCCACTTCCTTCACTTTCCTCATCTTTCCTCCCTTTTTGGATGGTTCAACCACTTCTTGTTTTTTCAGAACAACTTTAGCTTTATCCTCTGTTAACTCATAAAATTCTCCAGAGTCTGCAGAATAACCAATTTTCATTCTCTTCAGTGTATCATCACATAATAACATGAATTTTCAATTCCTTTTCTTCGAGCTATAATGCATTTTAAAAGATTCTAAGAACTGAACAATTAACTTGGAGAGAATGGCTGGATACATGATTATCTAAGCCTTCATGTTTCCATTCATAACATTCTGAATCCTAATGAGAATATTCTTAACCAAATTAACCTTCCTTTGGTTCCCCAGAAAATATAAAATATACATGTCAGTTTTTTTCAATGTGTATTTATCTAGTTTTCTCGGAATGATGAATCCTTGAACCTGTAATTTATAAAATCTGATGATTTGTAGACAAGTGAGGAATCATTGATGTCATTAAATATGTAAGGCTGAGGCACTACATAGCATTCACCTTAACAAAACATCCTTTGACATCTGTAAACTTATGAGAACATAACTTAGCTTCCACTTCTTATGGAATACCAACCAAACTAGCTGCCTTAGTATATGAAATAGAATAAGTCTTTCCATATCTTTTTAATGAAAACATCTCTCTTCCTTCTTCCATGAAGAAACTGACAGACTCATAAAATTCAATTTTCAAATCCAGATAACCTAAATCTTGAGCACCTGGCTTCGATATGCAATCACTATCCCATCCATTGAGCTTAATGGTTTTCGAGATTATAGAATCATACTTGGTGAAGAAGTTTTGATGCACCAACATTTATCTATAGTCTTTCCAATCTTAGATTGACTTGACAGTAGACATATTATTCTGAGCGGATTCTTCTACAGACATTCTGAATTGAGGGACCCTTGAAAATCTGGAATGACCTTATTTAGAAGGGAATAACATCAGCACGTGAGAGCTTGATATTCGATGTGGGACAAACATCGGGGGTTATTTATATAGGCATTTGATGCAACAATTTATCTTCCAAACTCGATCGAATGGATGAAAATCCTTCTGACCATATCTGACGGTTGATATGATAGCCACAAGGAAATATTGGATCAGATCATTTGAGTTTTTGTTAATAAAAACATATAGATTTAAGGGAACGAGAATCTGAAAAAAAACATTAAAAAAAAGAAAGTACCAGAAAATAAAGGATGATTACGAATACTCGAGAAATAAACATTCCATTCATATTTCTAAGAAGATTATTCGTATTGAGAGAAATTAATCTTAAAAAACATTAGATTCGGAAAAAAAATTTATTACGAAGAAATTTGGAGAACCTTTATTATGAACATTTAAAAAAATTCATTATGAAAATTTAGAAAATCTTCATTATGAAAATATAGAAAATCATCATTATGAAAACATAGAAAATATTCATTACGAAAATTTAGAAAATATTTATTACGAAAACATAGAAAATAATCATTAGGAAAATTTAGAAAATCCTCATTAAAAAAATTCAGAAAACCATCATTTTGAAAATTTAGAAAATCTTCATTACAAAAACTGATAAAATATTCATTATAAAACGAATAAAAATCTTCCTTAATGAAATTTAGAAAAGCATCATTACAAAAATTTAGAAAATCTTCATTAGGAAAATTTAGAAAATCATACTATGAAAATTTACATTATGAATTATTTTGATAACTAACAAGAAAATGTACCCCCCCCCTATGAAAAAGAGTTTATTACTGTAAGGATATTTTTCTCAACAGAAAGTTAACAAGGAAGATTACCTTGTTCTTATCATTCCTATCTTTTGATTAACTGATTCAAATCTATCGGAGGGTAAATATTTTGTAAAAATATCATCAAGTTTATCTTGTGTTCCAATAAATTGAATATTGATATCTCTTTTTATTGTGTGATTGCAAAGAAAGTGATTCCTAATATCTATGACATCTGCATCGAGTAATGTGTAGTGTATTTACTAAGGGAAATGACACTCGTATTATCACACAGAATTTTTGCTTCAGTAAAACTCATACGATAGTCTATGAGTGTGTGTTGCATCAATAACACTTGAGCAGAACAACATCCAACTGCTACATATTCAGCTTCAGTAGTGGAATGTGCTATTATGTGTTGCTTCATCAATGAACAAGAAACTAATGAATATCCTATGAAATTAAAAGTTATGTATGTACTTATTCTATCCATTCTACATCCATCAAATTCAGCACCTGAAATACATTTTAGAACAAAATCATTTCCATAAATATAATAGAGTCATAAATCCATGGTTCCCTTTAAGTAACAAATTTTTTTTCACTACCTTTAAATGAGATACCTTTGGATTGGATTTATATCCTAAAAATAAGCATACATAAAACATTAACTCTCAATGTCTTGCTGTCATGTATTGTATGCTTCCTACTATACCTCTAAAAGATGTTTGATCTACTGGTTTCCCAGCTTCACCAAGATCAAGTGTGTTTGAGGTACCAATGGGAGTACTAATACTCTTAGTTTTGTCATATTAAAACTTTTTATGAAGATCTTTAATATACATATGTTGGGATATATAGATTCCTTCTGGATTTTAAGAAATTTGAAAACCAAGGAAATTTTTTAACTCACCCATCATACTCATTTCAAACTCATATTTCAATAGAACTACAAAGGAATAAGATTAAGATTGCTGAGTTGAAACAAATATAATGTCATCAACATAAAAGTGAACAAGAAATTTTTTTTTCTTATCTTTATTTATAAAAATGGATGGATCATCATTTACCTTAAAATAATTATTTTGAAGCAATAATATTTTAAGTCTATCATACCAAGCTCGAGCAGGTTGCTTAAGTCCTTACAATGCTTTGGTATGTTTATAAACATGTTTAGGATGTTTTGAATCTTAAAAACCAGGAGGTTGTTCATCAAAAACTTATTCATGTAAAAAATCATTAAGGAAAGCACATTTCACATCCATTCGAAAAAAAATTGAAGTTGAAGAATGCTGTAAAGTAAATTAAAATATGAATATATTCATGTCTATATACTCGGGCATAGGTTTTTTCATAGTCTATTACTTTTTTTATTATATCCTTTAGAAACCAATCTAGATTTATTTCTTACTATGATTCAATTTTAATCACAATTATTTCTGAAGACCCATTTTACTCCAATAATAGAAGTTTCCTTAGGCCTTTCAGCCAAGGTCCAGACTTTATTCCTTTTAAATTCATTTAGTTCATCTTGCATTGCTTTTATCCAATCATAATCACCTAATGCTTCATTAGTGCTTTTTTGTTCTAATTTGGAAAGGAAAGATAGATGTTATACATGATTCTTTAAGGATCTTCTAATCCTTACATGGCGATCTACATCACCAATGATACTATCACTAGGATGATTCTTAAGAAACCACTGATTTGGGTTTTGTGAAACCTTTTCTTCAACATAAGGTAGGAAATCATCTGGGGTAAATGATTAAGAAACATCTTCTTGGACATTTTCACTATCAAAAGGATCTTCTTTAAAACGTTGAAAATCATATTTTGAAAGAACATTTGAAGATTTAGGTTGGGGTTGTTTAAAAAAAAGGGATATGTTTCATAAAATTTGACATGTACTATTTCATCAATAGTACAAGTGTTTTTATTGAAAAATCTATAAGACTTAGAAGTTGTGGAGTTTCCTATGAAAATTCCTTCATCTAATTTTTGTGGAAATTTGTGTAGATTATCTTTAGTATTCAAAATTAATACCATGAAACCAAAAACCTTGAAGTAGGATAGTCTATGTTTTCAAAAATTCCATAACTCTTAAAGAATTTTATTAAGAAGAGGTCTAATAAAAACACGATTTATAGTATAACAAGCAGTACTTACAGCTTCAGCCCAAAAATTGTTGGCTATAAAATATTCACTCAACATGGTTCTTGTTATCTCTTGAATAATTCTATTTCTTCTTTAAACAACACCATTTTTTGAGGTGTTCAAGGTGCTACGAAGTTATGAGTAATGCCTTTTCTACTACAAAAATATTCAAAATCAGAATTTTGAAATTCTTTTCCATGATCACTATGAGTAGTTATCAAATGAAGGGTTTTTTTCATTTTTAACATGGGATATAAAACTTTTGAAATAAGAAAAAGCATCAGATTTCTTTGCTAGAAAATAGACCCACATGAATCTAGTGTAATCATCAACTAATACAAATACATATTATTTTCCTCCAATGCTTCTAGTTTGTTTTGGGCCAAAAGGATCCATATGTTCTAACTATAATGAATCAGTGGTTGGGACTTCCCCAACTGATTTAAAATTGTAATTATGTTTCTTACGAAATTAACAAGGATCAAAAAATTTGATGAATCAAATCTATGCTCTGTTAGATCCTTAACTTGACTTTTCATATAGATTATCAATAGGTTCCTAAGGTTACAGTGTCCTACCCTTCTATGCCATAACCAAGAATGATCATCCATTGCACTAACGCAAGGTAAGTCTTGTTTCCTAAGGTCTTCTATCTTTCGTGTGTAAACATTCTCTTTTCTACTGGCACAAATAATAAACTCTTCCTTGGAATTGTGTACTAGAAACTTTTCATTCCAAAAATTTAAAAGGTAACCATCATCACATAATTAACTTATGCTAATGAGGTTGTTATTAAGACCATTAGAAAAATAAAACATTTGAAATCAATGTTTTTCCAAGAATAATGATGTTACCTATACTAATAATTTCTCACTTAGCGTTATCTTCGAAATTATTCATCCTGATAATCTTTTAAAAGTAGTTATTGTTACCAGTCATATGAAGGGAACATCCACTATCCATGTACCAAGTATTATTGTTGGTACATTCTTTATATTCCTAAAAATAAGAATGTTAGACTTTCAAAATCCAAACCATCGTGGATCCAGAATTGATAGATAATAAAATTTTTTGTATCCACATTTGTTTAGAAAAACAGGATTTATGAAACCGAAGAGATTAAAAATTATTCAAGGAACAATTATTCTTCCAATGCCCACCACTTTGACATTTAGTACAAAAAAATCTCTGGATGGAATATAATAGTTGTTTTTGAAAATAGGTTTTCTGTGAGTATAACCTACTTTAGTAGTATTTCATTAAGGTTTTATTTGAGAATACATCTTGTCGAAATTTTCATTACCAAAATTAAAGTATGCAAGAAAATTATAATGGAATATATTTCAGATTTTACACTAATGACTAAATTCATCTCCTCAAAAACTATTTCCATAGAGATAGATTTTTCTGCAGAAACATTGTTTTAAATAACAATCTCAATATATTTAGAATGACATTGAATTTAAGAATTTACTTCCTTAAGGTCTTTAGAATGTCTTTTTAGAAGCTCATCCTTATCTTTAAGATCTCTAGAGAGGTCTGAAATCTTTATTGTAAGAACTTCCTCTATAGTATTTGGCTTGTCTAGTTTCTTATTAATTTTACTATTTCATACATCTAACAACATGTAAAATCATGATAATTCTTTATAAGAAGGTATTCCATCATTATCTAATGATTAAGTATCTCCGTTTGAATTTATATCTTCAGAATAGTAATTCTTATCAAGAGATAAATTTGTTAAATCCTTGGCAGAGTGTACCTTGTCTATAAGACATGTATTTGGGAAAGAAGTAGTAGAATTGAATCCAATATTTTTCTATGTTGATGATTTATATTCAGAAGATTAAATTTTAAGAGAGTATCCCCAGCTAACACTCCATGTATATTTTGATTTAAGAAATTTCTTGTGCATCGAATGATATAACTTATTCTTGTTTCTCTCAGAATTCCTTTCCTTCTTTTCCTTTTATTTCAATAGAGGAAAGTCAGGCCAGACATGACCCGTTCTTCTATATTCATAACAAGTAAAATTCTCCTCCATTCTTCTCTTTTTAGTCTCTCTTCTTGAACTTATTTTAATAGTTATTATGAGCTACTATCTTGTTCATTCTCAGAGCAAGGTTTTATAATTCATTATCAGTCTTTTCTGTATCACTAGATTCTGGCTGAATAGTAACTTTCTTTGAGTTTGATCTATTTAATTTTTCTAGAGTCTTGGATTTCCTATGTTTGGAATTAGTTGTAAAAGAATCTCCTCAATTCCTATTCTTCTGGTTAACATTATCAGCATCTCCCTTCATTATAATCTCATGCTGAAGAAGATTTCAAAATAGCTCACCTAAGGAAATCTGTGTGACTTTCCTATTCTCATCAATTACTGTCCTCTTAGACTCCCATTAATTTGGTTTAATTTCTACGATCATATCTACAGCGGCCTCATCATACAATCCTTTTTCTCCTATTGACTATAAGCTATTCACGATAGTCATAAACCTTTACTGAATATTTCTTATAGGTTCTCCATAAGGAATGTTAAAGCCATAGTATTCAGCTCTAAACATATATCTTCTTGTCTCTATAACTTTGGAAGTACCAAAATGTGTAACTTAAAGTTTTTTCTAGATACATTATGTATCTTCACATGAAGATATTTGACTATAGATATTCCTAGGCATGGAACATACCAATGTATTTCTATCTCAGAAATTTTCCTGATATTTTTATTTCTCCAGATTATTAAATGTTCCCAATTCCTTATCATGAATCATATAGTTTCTTGCTATCATTAGGTAGTTATCAACTCCAGTATTAATAAAAAAATTCTTCACCCTATCTCATTGGTACTCATAATCATTTCCATTAAAAATAGGAGGCCTTGTAGGATTTAGATTGTTGATAGAACAAACATTTAAAAATGCCATCTTAATGAAATTCCTTCCACACAAACCTTTTAGTAATATATGTTTATAAACAAAAGAAAATATCCTATGATAATAATATATAATGAGTGTGTATCTAAATAAAATATGAATCCAAACTTTATGAGTCTAAAAATATGATTCTGTAAAAGTGAAGTAGAATATTTCTCTTCTGAATCTAATCAGGAGATTAATTTAGATTGAACCAAAGATCTGATACCAATTGTTGGATCAATAGTATGATAGGTATGATACAGATTGTAGTATCCAAATATGGTGTACATAATCAATATACAAGAGGGGGGTGAATAATATACTTTAAAAATTCCTCAAGGAAATTTTATATAAAAAAATTCAAAACACCTCTATGTTCTACTAATTTTCTTGATTTGAGAAATATAATTCTGAAAAAGAACTTTTGGAAATGAAACATAGAAAAAGTTTACAACAACAAAGATTCTACCATAAAGAAAATAGAATCTTATTTAATCAGAGTAAAAGTCTAAGGAACTATTAGATAGTGATAAACTCTTAAACATCCAAAATTACAGAGGAAAACAAAATTGAAACACTAAAAGTAAAAAGTAGTAAATCATTTAACCCAAAGGGAAGGGTATCCAACAAAATTGGATAAAGTTCCCTTGATTTATACTTTCAAGAATGGAAACCTTACCAAAACCTAGGTAAGCACTCAATTCAAAGATCAGTATCTGTCTTACTATCCTCGAAAGCCCTTGATTTGTAAGGAAATTGGAAACTCTCACTTTACCACCTGAAGTCTCTGATTTTAAATAAATCTCACCTTTACACAAATCAATTCAGCATGAAGCTATGTTTGAACAAGCCGCTCATACTTTCTGCAAGAATCCCGAGAGTTCTTTAGAGAATCTGTCACTATAAATCACTTCAACAACATGTAATGTCTAGATTAATCATCTTCTTTCTCTGCCAAAAGATTCTCTGCAAAAGATCTGAGCTCTTATTTATAGGCACAGATCCAATGGTCGGCTCCCTTCTCCAAAGGTCAAATTTTTCCTTGAATTTAGGAGGGACATGTAGAAATGTCACTCAAACAATGGTCAGTTAGTTACTGAATTAATTATATCATTTTATATCCAAAACATGAGTAAGTAAAAATATGGTTACATGAGAAAATTCATATTTCAGAATGTAAGAAAAAATGAATCTTCAATGGCTAACCAAAAATACATTTGGTATCTATAATATAAGGATATTTGGGTTCCCTCTTACAAGGAATTTGGAACCTGAATTCTATAGAATTCTGGAGTCTGAATTTCAAGGAAATTCAAAATCTGGATTCTGAAGAATTCAAAACCTGATCTTAAAAAGTTCAGAATCAGAATTAATAAGAATTTAGAGTTTGAACTTAGAAGAGTTAAGAGTCTAGATTCAGAGAACTCAGTGTGAGAACTCAGAAGAGTTTAGAGTCTGAATTCAGAGAACTCAGAGTCAGAACTCAGAAGAGTTCGGAGTCTCAATTTAGAGAACCTCGAGTCAAAACTCGGATCCTGAAAACAGGATGATTTATATCTATGTGTATATGATTTCGAGGTTTTAGATACGAAACTGAATGTTACACTTATACAAAATGAACAATGAAAAAATGGTAATGATAAATTTCCTTGGGGAAGGAAATTTTCCTTGTGAAAGTAAAACATTGGGTAAAATAAAAATTTCCTTAAGATAAGGTGTTTGTGATTTTCAAAATAATAAGGAATGGAAAAGTTATAAGGAATGTTTTTTGACTTAACAATCACCCAAACATAAAGGAATGGAAAAGTCATAAATAAAACCTTATTGACTTAACCAAAATTTGTTAAAATATGTTACCAAATACTTGGATAAAATATTTTTAAATAGTCTCAATAGTACGACATATTAGATAATTTAGAAATTATCTTATCTATATTATGTTTCTAGCAATATTTATTCACTATATCATATTTCTTTTGAAATTGTCCATTATTAATGATTTCGTTTTGTAATACATAAATAAGCTTTATTATTTTTAATCATTCAAATAGTGTCATTTACCCCACTTATAGATGAAACCATCTCTGCACTTATCCATATAATGAATGTCTTATTTTTATTCAATACCTAGATAAAAAATTCTATATTGCCACGACCCATCCCCCAGGGCCCGTGTTGTATCTACCCCAAGCCCGCCTTCCATAGGCCATGGGTTGGCAACTAGCACCAAAGGCGTAAATACCTATAATTGGGAAGGTTTTTCCTTTATAAACGTAAAAAAAACACAACTAGAGTATAAGCGGAAGAAAACACTAAGTACAGTAGTAACAAAAGTGCTGAAAGTCCAAAGGGTCTAGAAATACAAGACCAACAAATAGGTATAACTACACCTGAAAGTAAAGTACAATAGAAAACAAAAGCATTTGGAAGATGACACGGATATCCTGGATCATCCACCATGGATCCCACCAGAAGGGTAGGTACAGATGTCCTCCTCAACACTCCACATCCAATCGTCCGTCTGTCTGTCTCCTCCGGGTACCGACTCGTCGTGAGATCCATCTCCGGATACCGACCAGTCCACGAACGCTCGGCCTCCGTCAGCGCTATCCATCATCTGCATCCAACACAACGAGGTGCGGGCATAGCCCGTGCAGGGGTGAGTATAACGATACTCAGTAGGGACCTCGAGACCCTCATGGTCTCTCTAAATACAACAAGGATAACCAAAAAGTAGAAACTCAATAGATAACCCTTAATTAGGTATAATCCCATTATTATAACTAAGTTATCAAGTAACCCATCTCAATCATGAGGAAAAACAAAGGTTATGAAATAAATATATAACCACTACTTAGATATATTCCTATATATATATCTAAGTTATCAAGTGACCCATCTCAATCATGAGGTAAACACATAGGTCATAGACTCAGCTCAATCCCGGATTTTCATTATCGAAACCGTAACTGCTGAAGAGCTCTGTCTCTGATGAGTACAGTGATTTAGTCATGACTCTGAGGTACTTCTCACTGACCTAAGACTGCTGAGGTACTTCTCCTGTCGACTATCGCTGGTCTGCTACCAAAAATCGGGCACTCTTTCCGTTGTGGGTCTGTCACGAAATACCAGGTGCTCCCCCTAATAGCCTACAAAGGTACTCCTCCTGTCGGGTTCCACGGGTCTGCGGCCAACTATCGGTTTCTCCATCCACTGTGGGTCTGTCTCCAAATACTGGGCGCTTCGTCCACTGGGCTATTTGACTCACTCCATGTCGAGTTGGTCAAGCAATCGCCAGGTCTCAGACGCCTACATGGTCTTCGTACTCCATACGCTCGTCTCTAGGAGGGTCTGCTCCATGAACTACAGGTCGATACTCTATGTATCAAAATATTCCACGAAGAAGTATATCAAAGGACCGCCTCATCATAGGGGTCTCAACGAAACAGACGGCACGTCAATCGGATGCCCGGTCTGTGAGTTATTAGCCTTTTCGTCCCAGGGGCCCAGTTGGTTTCGTGTACGAACCAACCTGACCGTATCTCAACCGTACCCCGAACACTCATAGGGTATACTCATAGGGATCGTTTCACAATTTTATTACCAATGTCGCTGGCGGTTTGTCGAACGAACGTCTGGTCTAAAAGTTATCAGCATTTCTGTTACAAGGGCCCGGTTGGTTTCGGGTTCGAACCAACCCAGCCGTACACAATGTTCACCGAAACCTTGATTATACTATACCAAAACAACCGTCTCGATCCAAGGATCACATCGCAACTGATAGTGAATCAATCGGAGGTTCATATCCCATGATATGGGAAAATGAACAAACCTGTCCGGTTTTAGGGGGTTTTGGGCCCGGACCGACCCGACCCGAGACCCCCTGGGTCGGCCTGAACTGGGTCGACCTGACCCAGGTCTGTGTATGCCCCTTAGGGCGTGGCCCGGCCCGGTGCATCCGGTTCGACCTAGCCGGCTGGTTGGCCTGGTGCGGGTGCGGCCTGCATGCAGCCAGCTCGTTGCTGGTCGAGCCGAGCGGAAAGGGGGGGCGGGCGGCTGCCCCCTTGATTGAAATTGTGGCCCCCCACGTGGGGCCACTTCTTCTTGCCATCTGGGGGTTATGAACCCCTGTCTCCCTTCCGAAACGGCCGGCCCGGTCCGGCCGGCCGGTGCTGTCACCGTGGGATCGCCGCAGTACCGCCCTCTGGGGTGTCGGCGGCCGGCGGTTCCGGCT
Source organism: Viscum album (assembly GCA_963277665.1). Taxonomy (NCBI): domain Eukaryota; kingdom Viridiplantae; phylum Streptophyta; class Magnoliopsida; order Santalales; family Viscaceae; genus Viscum; species Viscum album. The sequence goes on from OY728133.1 coordinate 927,737,720, forward strand.
GCCCCGCCTTACACCGCCGCAGCTTTGAGCCGTGGACTTGTCTGACCAGCACGGCGCGATGGTGTCGTGCCCCTATCCCACGGCTCCGCTCTGGCCGCAACCTCTTCGTGGTTCTTCGGCGTGGAACGAAGGCGCCGCGGCTTGTTCGGCCTCAACGGCGCCGCGCGACGGCACCGCGCTTCATCACCTCATTCCACCATGATTCAGCGCAGTGTCGTTGCACCACGCTGCCTTCTTTCGTGCCAAAACAAACACAATAACCAAGGGGTAGGAGGGTTGGCCGTGTTCGTGCGGTCCGACCTCTTCCCATTATGTTCATAACAAGCGGCCCCAAATAAATGACGAAGACCGGAAAAAGATTAATCCACGAATGAAATTAACTCCTACGTGGATGAAGTCGTCAAACGAGGTTTTTCGTGGGAAAAGGATGTCGTGGAAGATGATGTTGCAGAAATCGGCATTGCAGAAGATGGCGTTGTGGATTAATGCTCTATAAGCGTCGTCGGTGTTCACCGAAGAAGGTGTCTCTTGCCGGCTGTGGAGAAGAGAGGAAAAGGCACGGTGATTCGCTTGCGGTGATGCAGTTCTTCGTCGAAGACTCGGCGTTCTTCACATTCTTTGACGAGGAAGGAGATATTCCTCAATAGCACAGGATTCCTCCCTTCCATTCACACAACGAAACAACCCCTAATAAAATAAGTCATGTCTTATTTTATTATCACTCATGCATTCCATTAATTTGAAATTCAATAACAAATATCATTCTATTAATTGACTTATTTTTAATAGCATATAATATCCAAATTAATTTTGAGGGTTGACATGGAATTTAAAATGGGTGCGGGTGAGTTACATATTAAAAGCACGAGAGGTAGGTGAAAAGGAATTTAAGGGGGTGGGACTCGTATGGGACCAACCTCACTAATATCCTACCAATTGGAGTTAGGATATTAGTGGATCCCACTCCAACCACCATGCCTAGGTTATACTACATAGAATAGAAATAAAATTTGTAGCACAATATTTTATTTTATTCTTTAGGTAACCCATTTATTTAAAAACCTCCCTGAACAAACACAGCTCCGGAAAAGGTGTTCCTAAACAATTATCGGCGCAGCGATTCTATCAGTGCCCTTAGATTCTGATTCTATGGACCGGTTCTAATGTTAGGAAAACCCACTCATTCATTTATTGAACGTACCCGAGCTAAACTTCAGAAAAATTATTCCGGGCACACCGGGCCTCAGAATCAGGTGCCGTTATAAAATGCGTTCTTGTAAAATCCCACAGAAATTAAGAATAAAAATTTCCTTGAAATTTCCGAGTCTTTACATTACTCCAACTTGATGGATTTACGTCCCCATAAAGATTTAACACAAACTAGGGATACAAATGTGGTACTGAGCACGAATCTGAGTATTCCGCTCCCATGTGCTATTCTGGAGGTTCCCATGCTGCCAATGAAAGCGCACAAGAGGAATCGACCATCCTCGTAGGACCCGCTCCTTTCAATCCTCAACCAATACTTGAACCCCGCAAATGTCACCCCATCGCCTATGTCCAGGTCCCCATGGTCAATTATATGCATCGAGTCAAGCACGTATCTCCCCAATTGAGATACGTGGAAGTTTTCGTGTACCTAGTGCAACTGAGGTGGATGGGTCAAATGGTAAGCAACCTCGCCTACCCTGCCGAGCACCTGAAAAGGTCCGCTAAACCTCGGAGATAACTTTTCGCCTTGGCCACATCTCCATAGACCTCGTCGAGGTGAGCCCCGTAAGAAAACATGGTCTCCATCCTCAAATTCCAGTGGTCTTGTCTCTTATCAACATATGATTTCTGCCTACTCTATGCAGTCTTCATCCACTCCAGGATGACCAGAACCTTCTCCATCGTGGCCAGGACCATCTCTGGTCCCACAAGATCTTCTAAGATTTTTTCTTTTCCAATAAGAGAAATCTGGTCTCATCCCCTGGACGAACCACGTTCTTTGCCTAAAATAGTCAATCCTATCATGAATGGTACTAATCCATGCCATAGATGACATCGTAAGGCCCCGAAGCTACTACCAAGAAATCCAACCATTAATCTCTCCCCCAAGGGTTGAATCACACTGTCGGCATAAGTGTGTGGTCACTGGGTCTCCTCCAGAAGGAATCTCAAAAGTGAGGGTGAAGTCAATAGTTTAAACTAGAACCTCTTAGTACACAAAAAGAATAAAATAAAACGTCACAAGGAAAAGTGTCTTTTGTTACTGCAGATTAAGTACAAAGACACACAACAACCACAAACAAACACAAGGAAACTAGAAGCACCAAGATCAAAGGTCCCATGCCTGGAACTAGTCCCGCTCTTGTCCGCTAGCTTTCGGAGCTCCGTAGTCGTATGCTTCTGCTACCTGAAGCTGAGCTCTCCCATGTCCACCTGTTCCCTGTGGTCGGGGTGGACCTCTTAGTGGTGGTGGTGGCAACACGTCGATGCATCGTCCACCTCCAGTTGCATGGCCAGATCCCCTGGCTCTGTCTTCTTCTCCTTGAAGTCCGCCTCGATCGAACATTTGCCTCTGTCTAAGGGGTTCTTCATCTATCTGCTGATCATCCGTATGGATGGTCGGACAGTCACGTTCCATGTGACCAAGCCCGCGCAAGAGTAACACTACCCACTATTGGCACGACTGGCTATGACTCCACCACGGTTTCCCAGCACAACTGAACTCGTGTCATGCAGTCGGCCACCGGTGGATATGGTCCTTTTGGACCTCTACATCAACTTTCTACTGTCAGCTGCAGAAGACTCCACTACATGTCGACTAGTATTGGGTTTTTCTACTGGAGTTTTCTCAGCAATGAAACTCTCCACTATGAGGGATCGCTCCAACACCCCTGTCTGCGTCAGGATACCGTGAGAAACAAATGAAGCTCTAATCTCTTGCCTGAGCCCCTGCTCGAAGGTCTGGGCCCTGAAGAACGGGTCCCTTACCATGTATGTAGAGTAGCGCGAGAGGTCTGTGAACCTCACTGAGTACTGAGCTACACACATGTTGCCCTACTACAGATGAAGTATCTCCTGGATCCGCACTACTCGATGGGTGGATGGTACAAAATCTACCTAGAACAGGCTCTCGAAGTCTGCCCACAGAAGTGATGTGTCGTCATGCATCTGGAGCATCAGGATCCCCCATCTGCATGCTGCTGCCTCAAGGAGTCTTGCAGTAATGATCACCATGAAGTCTGCTAGCATCCCTACTAGCCTGAAGACTTATACCACAGCCTCTAGCCAATCGTCAGCTGCCTATGGGTCTGTCTCTCCCCTGAACCTAGGTGGCCTCTAGCGCTGGAACTCGTGTAGTGCGCTCAAGAGACGTGAACTCTCTGCTGCTGGGGTTCGTGGCATCGGTGTCCCAACAGGTGGTAGTACCACTGGTGCCTCCTCTGGTCCCTCAACTGGGATAGGGCCCTGTACTGAGGCCTCGTCGCTCGGCGGGCTGTCAGTACGTACCACTATCGAGGCTCTAGCTGGTCGTCCACGGGGAGGCATCCTGAAAGAAACAGACGTGACACGATCAAATGATTTTTTACCTGGTGAGATTACCTAGTTTGAGCTGTTTTAAGGGAAAAACATTGAAAACACACACTCAATTAGTTTTTTCATGCACTGGGTCAGAAATCAGTTGTCAGGGTCCTCGTGTATGGATATGTCGGCCGCCCGCACCAACAATGGACTCCCTGAACTGAAAACCACACTCGGTACCCTTAACACTATTTCTTCATAGAAAAGAAATATCAGTGTTACAAGTTATGTGGTAGAACCGACTCCTCTGATACCAATTTGTCACGACCCATCCCCTGGGACCCGTTTTGTAACTACCCCAAGCCCGCCTTCCATAGGCCAGGGGATGGGGACTAGCACAAAAGGTGTAAATCCCTATAACTGGGAAGGCGTTGCCTTTATAAATGTAAACAAAAACATAACCAGAGTAAATGCGGAAGAAAACACTAAGTACAAAAGTAACAAAAGTGCTGAGAGTACAAAGGGGCCGGAAATACAATCCCAACAGATAGGTACAACTACAACTGAAAATAAAGTTCAATAGAAAAGGACAAGTAGCTGGAAGATGACATGCAGCTCCTGGATCGTCCACCACGAATCCTACCTGAAGGGTAGGTACATATGTCCTCCTCAGCACTCCACGTCTGATCGTCCGTCCGTCTGTCTCCTCCGGGTATCGGCTCGTCGTGAGATCCATCTCTGGGTACCATCCCGTCCTTGAACGCTCGGCCTCCATCAGTTCTGTTCGTCGTCTACATCCAACACAACGAGGTGCGGGCATAGACCGTGTAGGGGTGAGTATAACGATACTCAGTAGGGACCCTGAGACCCTCAAGGTCTCTCTAAATCCAACAAGGATAACCACAAAGAAGAAACTCAACAGATATCCCTTACATAGGTATAAGCCCATACATATACCTATGTAATCAAGTAACCCATCTCAATCATGAGGAAACAAAAAGGTTATGAAATCAACGGATAACCACTACTTGGATATATGCCCATACATATACCAAAGTTATCAAGTGCCCCATCTCAATCATGAGGTAAACACATAGGTCATAGACTCATCTCAAACCATGGTTTTCATTATCGAAACTATAACTGCTGAAGAGCTCCGTCTCTGACGTGTACATTGATCATGTCATGACTCCGAGGTACTGCTCACTAACCTAAGATTGCTGATGTACTGCTACTGTCGAGTACCGTGGGTCTACTACGAAAAATCGGGCGCTCCGTCTGCTATGGGTATTTTGCCAAATACTGGGTGCTCCCCCTAATAGCCTATAGAGGTACTCTTCCTGTTGAGTACCGTGGGTCTGCGGACAACTACCGGGTGCTCCGTCCGCCGTGGGATTGTCTCCAAATACCGATTGCTCCATCCACTAGGCCAGTCGACTCACTCCAAGTCGAGTCGGTCAAGCATTCTTCATGTCTCTGCCGGCTACACGGTCTCCGTACTCCGTATGCTCGTCTCCAGGAGGGTCTGCTCAATGAGCTATAGGTCGATACTCCAAGTAACACAAAGATCCATGAAGAAGTATCTCAAAGTACTTCCTCATCATAGGGGTCTCAACGCAATAGATGGTGCGTCAATCGGACGCCCGGTCTGTGAGTTATTAGTCGTTTCGTCCCAGGGGCCCGGTTGGTTTTGTGTACAAACCAACCCAACCGTATCTCAATCGTACCCTGAACTCTCATAGGGTATACTCATAGGGATCGTTTCTCGACGTGATTACCAACGTCGCTGAAGGTTTGTCAAACGGACGTCCGGTCTGAATGTTATCACCTTTTCTGTTCCAAGGGCCCAGTTGGTTTCGGGTTCGAACCAACCCGACCATACCCAAAGTTCTCTTAATCATTAAGTGTAATATACCAAAACGACCGTCTCTATCCAAGGATCACATCTCAACTGACGATGAATCAATAGGAGGTCCCTAGCCCATGATATGGGCTAATGAACGAATCAGTCCGGTTTTAGGGGGTTTGGGGCCCAGAGTGACCCGGCCCGAGACCCCCGGAGTCGGCCCGAACCGGGTCGACCCGGCCTGGGTCCGGGTCTGGCCCTTTAGGGCGTGGCCCAGCCCAGTGGGCGTGGCCCGGCCCAACCGGTGCGGCCCGGCCCGGTACGTCCGATCCGACTTGGGCGGCTGGTTGGCCTAGCGAGGGTGAGGCCCGCATGCGGCCAGCTTGGCACTTGCCGAGCCGAGCGGAAGGGGGGGGGGTGCCTCCCTTGATTGAAACTGCGGCCCCCCATGTGGGGCCCCTCATTCTATCTAGCTGGGGGTTATGACCCCCGGTCTCAATTCTGAAACGGCTGGCCCGGTCTGACTGGCCGGTGCTGCTGTCGCGGGACCGCCACGATCCCTGACTCCGAGGTTCCGGTGGTCGGCAGTTCCGGCCGCCCGACCGTGCCCCGCTGCAGCTTTGATCTGTGACCTTGTCTGACCGGCGCTGCGCGCTGGCCCCGCGCCCCTCCGTCGCGGCCCCGCTCTGGCCTCGGCCTCTTCGTGGTTCTCCGGTGTGGAGCGACGGTGCCACGGCCTGTTTAGCCTCAACGGTGTGGCGCGACGGTGCCACGCTTCTTCTCTGCATTCCTCCATGTTTCCGCGTGGTGTCGTTGCACCACGCCGCCTTCTTTCGAGCCGTAACAAACACACCAACCAAGTGGGAGGAGGGTCGGCCGTGTTCGTGCGGTCCGGCCTCCTCCCGTTAAGTTGATAACAAGTGGCCCCAAATAAAATACGAAGAACGAAAAAGATTAATCCACGAACGAAATTAACCCCTACATGGATGAAGTCATCGAACGAGGTTCATCACGGGAAAAGGACGTTGTGGACGACGATGTTGCGGAAGATAGTGTTGCAGAAGACGGCGTCGCAGATCGATGCTTCGTAAGCATCGTCGGCGTTCACTGACAAAGTTGTCTCTCGCTGGCTGTTGAGAAGAGAGGAAAAGGAATGGTGACTCCCTTGCGGTGATGGAGTTCTTCGTCAAATACTCATCGTTCTTCGCGTTCTTTTACAAGGAAGAAAAAATTCATCAAGAGCGCAAGAGTCCTCCCTTCCTTTCGCACATCGAAACAACCCCTAATCAAATAAGTCATGTCTTATTTTATTATCACTCATGCATGACATTAATTTGAAATTCAAAAACAAATATCATTCAATTAATTGACTTAATTAAAGAGCAATTAATATCCAAATTAATTTTTAGGGTTGACATGGAATTTAAAAGGGGTACAGGTGAGTTACATATTAAAAGCACAAGAGGGAGGTAAAAAGGAAATTAAGGGGGTGGGGCTCATGTGGGCCCCACCTCACTAATATCATATCTAGAGGAGTTAGGATATTAGTGGGTCCCACTAATACCACCATGCCTAGATTATACTACTTATTATAGAAATAAAATTTGTAGCACAATATTTTATTTTATACTTTAGTTAACCCATTTATTTAAAAACCTCACCCGAGAAAACACAACTCCGGAAAAGGTGTTCCTAAACAATTACTGGCGTTGGGATTCTATCGGTGCCCTAGGATTTTGATTCCGAGCACCGGTTCAAAAGTTAGGAAAACGTGCTCGTTCGTTCACTGAACGTACCCGAGATAAACTTTAGAAAAATTATTCCGGGCACACCGGGCCTCGGAATCAGGTGCTGTCAGAAACTGTGTTCTTGTAAAATCCCAAAGAAACTATGAAAAAAAAATCCTTGAAATTTCTAGGTCTTTACATATATAAACTCTCCACTTATTCTAGAAAACCTAGGATAATGATAAACCCATCATAGGATGGTTTTTAGTGTAATCCTAATGAAATTTTATATAAAATATTTTATTTTCTTAACTGATAATTGTTAATTTATTTTATACTCAAAATACATAAAATATTACTAATAAATGTTAAAAAATTTAAATAAATTTAATAAGTATTCTTATATATTTTTATTTTAATTTAATATCCCATATCCTTCTCTCTCTTCCATTAAATAAAAATGAATCCATCATTCGTGTGTACGATGGACTACCACTTTGTGAACCAATTAAATTACTTTCTCTCCCTAATACTCATAACAATTTATAATGATTGATTATAATGTATAAATATTATTTTCATAAGTATTAATCATTATTAGTATATAATATCTCATATTATTTTTTTAACATTCAATCCTCTATAAAACTATAACATCTTTTTTGTTTACATAAGGATTAAACCCCAAGAATGTGATTAGTTTTGTTTTTCCTAACCACATCACAAGAATATGTTGTATCATTATAACTAATAAATGAATATGATATTTATATTATATTAATTATAAAATTGTTTTCATCTTAATTTTATTATTCTAATTTTAAAAATTAAAAAATTATCTATACATACATATGAATTAACATCTGAACTGTTATAACATAATTCATTTCTATAACCATATATCAATTTTGTTTTGAAAAAATATATTTATGGATAAAAACAAAATAAATTCATGATTATTATTCTTGATATAATGGAATAATAAACTGTTTTACATTAGTAATCTTTCAAAAGTGAATCTGGACATGTGAGCCAAATATCCTCAAAACATCCAACATAAATATTATTGATTTTGTAATTGTCCATAAAATGCTATAAAATGAAATAAAATAAATAATCAACATTTATAAAACTCAGGAGTATAAATACATGAAATAATATAATTACACCTTGAGATAAATAACATGTGTAATTATTTAGTCTCAAAGTAAGGGGCACATTACCTAAAAACCAATATATTAAATGTTATAATTATTTATTTTGAGAATATTTTTATTCCATTTTATATTATTAAAATAATTTTTTTGTTTATTTATATATACAAAAATTAATTAAAAAGGAAGTTTTATGTCACTTGTGATGTTATTTCAAATAAATTTGAAACTAATCCTCCTATGCATTTTGCATTGAACGCTTTTAAAATAATGTAAAAGGGATGTTAAATTTTAACATATACACAACAAATAGATTATCCATAAAATGAAATCATTGGTTGATGATTGAATAACATTAAAATAATTCATGTTTTCAAAAAAGAGAAACTGTCATTCGTTTTATCTTTTATGTACCATAAAATATTATTTTAATTCAAATTGACATTTCAAATATGTTTTTTTATTGGTGAATTAAATATTTTTATGAGTATGATAACTGAAACGAAATATTTCATGTTTCATTAATATGATATGTGTCAAGATATTTTTTTTGATGAGAATTTTTCCAAATACAAATCCTTATGAAATTTGAGTTAGTTATTTCACTCAAATGGATTATGTAAATAGAGCGACATAGTAATTTACTTTTCACCCAATAGATTATTTGAATTAGTAGGTAGGATCTAATATTTTTATGACTGATTATAAGAGTAATATTAAAATGATGTAAAATGTTACTTATAATATTTGTATTTACTTTTTATGAATTATTACATGTGTATTATGATTTATCCACTTCAGGTAAAGATATTTTATTTAAAACAATGTATATTCATCTTATAATGGGGAAATATATTAATTTTCATGAATTTTAAATATTTTAAAAGAAAAAATTATGTGTATTTTCATAATAACATGATATCTTATAAAGTGTTTTAAAAAAATCATGCGGAAATTTATTGAGTTTTTTGTATGAAAATGATTTATTTTATCCCAATTATTATTTAGAGAAAATATTTTTTAATGAATTCAAGGAATAATATAATTATTTATTTATTTTTATTTATACATTACTGATCATTTTGTCCTAATATAATATTTTTTTTCATAGGTTTTTAATTTTTTGTATTGAATCTTGAAAAGGGGAAACTATAAATAAATTAGCTAGAAAGAAAACCTATTTTACAATAAAAAAATTTCTTCTAAAAAAATTGGATATTAAGTGGTTGTGTATCTTTTATGATGACATATTTATTTATGTAAGCATGATGATATAATTATCTGAAACCATAACCAAAAATATTCATCGGTAATCTAAGGATATGAATTCCAGTCTAATGAATAAAATGATTGAAGTTTTTTAATGTTAAAGTCATATATTTATGAGAAATAGTACTAACAAGCCAATATTTTTTTTTTTATTAACAACGTTTTAATAATTTATTGAAAATTAAACATTTATTATATATTAATGGATGGTTTAATTTATATATAATATTTATTGTCATATAATCTATTACAATTTGGATCCACATTAATTGATTAATTCAAATATAATATAACAATTCCTAAAGTATTCACATGTTATAAACCAACAGAAATTATAAAATTTAAACTCTTCCCCTATCATCTAAATGCTTGTTGAAACATCTCAGGAATTATATGCGTTAATTTTTCGCTTTATAAATAAATTATTTTATTGGTTAATTTATAATTGAATTATGCATTGAATTATTACTATGATGAATACATATAATTATAATATATGAATTTAAATTATCTCATGTATTTATGAAAGAAAATTATTTATTAAATTAAAAAAACATCTTTTATATATGTGGCCTTATTTTACAATAATATTTTAATTTAGATTGTATATTTTTTTATGTGTAGAAAAAATATTTTTTTATGATAAATAATTATTTTTCATTTCATTATGTAATTATATAATTTATAAAAACTTATAAAATTATTTATAAATAAAATATCATTTAAATAAATGAATAAATGAAAATTTTAAAATAAGAGTAATGAAAATTTGATTATTTATAAATTAATAACATATATTATGACTTATTTAAGAATTTATATTAATAAAAAGAAGATAATAATTTATAATCCATATAATTTTTTTTTCATTTAGAATTATGAATTATGATATTACAATAACTAGAAATATATATATGAATATTATTTTCAATTAAATGTATTTCATAATATAATATATCTAAAATAATTGAAATTTAAATAATAATTTTTTTAATAATTATGAAAATGAATTTTTTAATATATACATACATGAATTATTCTTTAATTATATTCAAATATATTGAATAAATTATGATAGTATTAATAATCATTATAATTAGAAAAGAAGGAAATGAATTGGTAAAAAAATTAAGATAACTGTAAAAGGGGGGAATATATTTTTGAGTGGATATTATATTGGGGAGTTTAGTAGTATAGAATTAAGGTCGATGCATTTTTTCATCATTAGTTGGAGGTTAGGGAGAGTGTGGTGGTTTGAGATTCATTGACCATCAGATGATGATCGAGTGGAAGTAAGAGATTTGATTTTGAAAATTTACTTTATAAGGAAAAATACTATTAGGGTTACACCATGGTAATATTATATTAGGTGTTAGCTATTCATGAAGGATACCCTATTAAATTCATCATGTAAGTGTTTTAGAAATCACGTAGATATGATTTTGAACCTCATTTTTATAATTTTTTCCATGTATTAAACACCTATTTTTTATCACCTTCGATTTCCTCTGTTAATTTACAATTTCAATCAATAGTTTATTGTTTTATTATTTTTATATTTTTAATTGATATTATAATGTGTACAGAATCATTCTGAACGAAACACGATTTTTATTCACATTGCAAATTTAATCACATTAATTTTATATATGAGAAATAAAAATAAGATTATTATCCTCAAGGTTAATTATCTTGATTTATCTTGTGATCATATTACAAAAAAAAATATTTATAATAATATATAAACTTTTATATTTTCTTAAACAATACGATCACATACATTAGCCTTAACATAGCTTTCTCTACAAGCATTAAACATAACCCACTAATTTTGAGTCACCAATGATCACTCCTTATTATTTATCAATTAGACTAGGCCCAAAAAAACTAACACCATTTACTATAAATGATTATATAAATATATATATATCATAATAATAGAATAATGAAATTTATTATTAATAGGGTTTTTTTCTATGAGATTCCTCAGCTATCTATTTTTGAAGTGATGCACACCTTGTTCATGGTGTTGCACAACCTTCATGGATTTTACTTGAATGACTCACAAAACGTATAGTGATGGTGAGTGAATTTTTTCATAGAATAATAAGAAATATGTATATAAATTTGTAAGAGAATATATTATTTATGATTTATATAAAAATATGGATTTCAAGGAATATTTTACACATGTTATGTGAAAAAAAATTCAATAACGTCTAAGAGGGAATTTTTTTAAAAAAAAATTATATAAAATTATTTCAAATTAAATTCTTTATAATTCCCAATTTGATATTTTTGATCTCGTGATTTATATGTGATGTATTTTATCCTTATGTCTATGCAATATATATATATATGAGTATTATGTTTCACTCCCTATGATTATTTAATTCAAAATCATGTTTGTATTTATATGTGTCTGTTATATATATTATATAAATATAATTAATTCAATTCTAAAGGTAATTTATTATAAATATATAGACATTAATGTTTATCATTATGTAATTTTTTTTATTTATATATATCCCCATTTTAATGTTCTTCAAATCATATTTTCATTTACATATAATTATGGAGTTACTATTAATTTATACATAAGTATTTTGATACTTATGAAGTATGTGTATAATAATTTATTTATATATACACTGGGATATTATCTCTTGATTTTAATGAATGAGGAATTCATTTCAAATAATTTTCTTCCTCAATTTAATATTTTCATTTTGAGCAATGTTGAAATTTATATAACAATTTCCACTCTTTTAATTCTTATACATGTTGAATAATTATTTATGTTTATGATTATTTACTCATTATTTTATCTGAATTGAAATTAACAATTTCTATTATTTTCTATGAAGGGTTATTTCATTAACACTAATATTTATAATATTATATTGTCCAACATCATATTCGAAAAAATGTAAATGGGTATTTGGTGTCTTTATTTAAGGATTAGTTTTATAAGATAATGTATAAAATGTAATTTTAATGTATCTCATTGGAAAACTAAAATATAAATATGTAAATAATTATATTTATTCAATAAAAAATATTAGGTCAGGAGTTTTGGTTGTAAAAAATTTATCAAGTGATCTCCCAAGAATTATCGTATTTATGTATATATTTTGAAATAAAAATAAATATGTGTACTTAATGAATGATTATGATTTTTTTTGAAAAACACTATAGTGAAAAATATATATTTGTATGGAAAACATAAATTTTTGTTATAAGAATATGTTTTTGATCATTGTAAATATGGTATAGATTTTGGTAGTGAAGCCATCCCAAAGATAGTGGGTATCTTTAAGACAAAATTTATTATCAAAAAATGGCCCTATCTTTTTTCAAATGATTACATATGGTTTCCTGAAAAACATTAGATTATTATTAATCGAAATTTTATGCATAATTATTTTGAATGTGTTTTGTTATTTTGATAGTGTAAATTATTTAAATAATATTTTCAAAAGGTGTTTTTTTATATATTATACTAGATGGTATTAACTAAATAATTTTCAAATTTATATCTCAATAGATAATTCGAAAGTTTTATTTTATAAATGATTTTTTACTGAATTTAAGATCCATTTTAGTTAATTCAATTCTCATCCAATTTTTTTTATAAAATATATTTTCATACATATAATATGAGTTCAATAATAGGTAGAGTCTCTTATTGAAATATAAAATTAAAATAAAATTGTTTCATTTTATGAAAAATTTGTTAAAATATATGATGTTTTCTAAATCATTATAACCTAGACAAAAAACATCAAAAATATAAAATGTACTGTACATTTTTCATTTTTTTTAAAAAAATACTCAAATTTTTTTGGTAGTTTCAGAACTGTTGTTTTGGGGAGTTATATTTTGTTGAAGAGTAATGGTCTAATTAATTATGGAGAACAGATGATTCATTTTGAAGAAAAAAACTTTATGTGATGTAATTTTCTTTGAAACATATTGGTTTGTAAGTACCCTTATAAATTCTAGATTTTCATAATATCAATGTTAGAAATTATGAATTCTCTAAAGTCTAAATTATGAATTACTAGAGTGAAATTATTTTAAAGAGAATATTTTTACATCCTAGTAATTATAATCTTATTTGTTTTAAATAATTAATATTTTATTAAATTGATTAATTTACATTTAAAACACATATTTATTTAATAATAAAGTCAAATACATAGTATTTTCTATTATAAAATTTTATTATCCTAATCATTTAAGAAATATATTTTTTTATTAAATTATAAATACTTATTTTATAAATATAGTGTTATATGAAAATTATATTTCATTATAAATAAAATAATTTTATTATATTTAATAATAAATTATTTTATTTAATAATAAATTATTTTATTTAATAAAAAGATTAATTTGGAATTACATGTGGTACTAATAACATTTATGTAAAATTTTGAATATAATAAAAAAACAGAATATAATTTTAATAGAGGAAATATGTGATATTATGAATATATATGTAAAAAATATTTGATTATTTTTAATTAAATTTTTTTTTATAAAATATATAAGAATAAATATTAATGAAAGAAAAATAAAATAAAATAATTAATAAAAAAATATTTCCATTTAAAAATAATAATTAGAAAGTAATAAAAAATACAAATTAATAAATATACCAGTTATCATGAATTACAAAATTTATTTCAAATATTATATATAAAATAAATAAATTTTCAATAAATAAAAATTTTAATAAAAATGATAATAAATTTGGAAATATATATAGAAATTATGATGTTATTTTGTACAATGAAATTAAATAAATGTTTAAATTAATAATAATATTAAACTATAAAAAATTTATACAAATTAATTTAAAATCGAGACATGTGTAAAATATTGTAATTGGGTTTCAAAATTATCAAATTTCTTGAAGCTGACCAGTAGGGATTTGTGGTTAAAACACTAGTTTGGCTTTAGGTGGAGGTTAGGAAAAGCATAGCAGTGTGAGAATATTTTATGGATGAATTATATTTGAGTGGAAGAATGAGATTTGAGTTTGAGGAATCAATAAATACGGCCAAAGATATGAATTATTCACCTTCGGAGGGAGTGAATCTAGTGTAGTCTATTCATGATGGGGACCATTTCATCTTCCTCTTGTAAGTTTTTTCATGTTGTATAGGTATTTGTCCTAATCTCATTTCTAGAATCTTTTTACAATATATTAAATACCTTTTATCATTTCCTTTTATTTTCCTCCCTCAGATGATGATTATAGTAATTTTCATATATATACATATTAATGTTGTCATTATGTTTATTATTAAAATATATTTATATTTATGTATAATTTTATGCACCCACTTTTTTTACATCAAACACATGTATTTATTTTTATATGTTCATCATATATGTATTATTCAAATATTTTTTACCCAATTTTCATTATCATTAAATAATAAAACGTATAGTTTCTTGTTTAGAAATGGTTACATATGTTTATTTATATATATCCCCAAGATTACTTTCTTCATAACATATATGAATACCCATTTAATTATAGAAAAAAATTTAATCTACACTAATGTAATGATTTTAAATTCTATGGTGTATCTCTACAAAAATTTATACATTTATATATAGACATTTAATGATTATTAAAGGATTTTAATGAATAGATGATTCATTTAAAAAATTGGCCTTACTAAAATTTGATATTTCAAAGTTGATAAAAGAATATATTTATTTTTAAAAGGTTAATTTTTAAAATATTATATATGTTATTTAATTGGTTTTTATTATGATTATTTATCTATTATTTTATGTGATTCCAAATTTTAAATTTCTATTATTTTACAGAAAGAATTTTTAAACATACAATTTTATTTTATTATGATATTTTCAAAAATCATAATATAAATATGGTAAATTAGTATTTAATATGATTATTTATATATGATTTTTAGAATAAATACATTACCCTTTTATTGTAATGTTACTCATGGGAAAATAATAATATATATATGTTAACTATGATTTGTATTCAATGAAAATGAATTTTTCATGGGTATTAATTGTACCTAATTTTTTTACTGGTTTCCAATGAAATATCAAATATATATTTATTTATAAATAATAATTTTTTTGTTTCTGATGAATGATTTTTTATTTAGGAGTAAACATTAGTGAATATATATATATATATATTATAAAAATAATAATTTTGTTATAAAAATAAATACATAATCATTTAAATATTGTAGGGAATTCGGGATCGAATCCATCCCTCCTAATGTGGGTTGTTCTAATACAGCCATTAAAGATTCATGTAGACCACTTGTTTTGTTTGCAAACTCTTCCATAATGTTTTTTGAAACAACAATAGATTATTTTTAATAAAACTAATTTGTGTACGTAATTTCATAATGATATATTATTCTCATGGCGTAAATAATTTCAATAATATTTTCAAAATGAATTTCTAAAAGTAATTTTGATGGTATAGTAATCTTAATATTAAAATTTATTTTAAAAAAGTTAGTTTCGAAATGAAATTTCATAACTTTTTTAGTGATTTTAAATCCCCCTACCGGGAAATTCAATTCTCATCCTCGTAATTTTTTTAAAAATATTTTCATTGTTATAATAATATTAATATGGGAAGAATAGTTTCTTATAGAGTTATCACACATGAATCAATTTGTTTTATTTTATTAAAACTATGATTAATTGAAATATTTTTTCTATTTTTTCAGAACCTAGACTTAAAAAATTACTAGAATATAAAATATTCATTGTATTTTTCAATGCTTTTTTATAAAAAAAAATTATAGAATTTTTATGTATTGAATCTGGAAGGTCTTGTTCGAGGAGTTATACATATTCAGCCACATTTAATTTCCAACACAATATAAAATATAATGTGTATATTCTTATACACATAAAAGGTTTTCATGTATTTCTAAAATACCTCCTCATGAAACATTAATTTATAATCTAAATAAGGATTCCAAAAGTGTAGTTAATAAACTTTTCTACTGAGATAATATTTATTTCATCTTTTATAAAGTTAAATTTCCTAATCCTATCCAAATATAATTACATTTTTACTACAAAAATATTTAAATGTTAGTAATTCGAGATAGTAATTATTCTCAACCTATACTTTATCCAGTGGGAAATAAAAATGATGTTCATTCCTACATGTGAACTACTGCCTCCATGAAGCGTTGGGTATTTTATTTCATCACCACATCACTTTTACTATTATAATAAAATGTTTACTAGTTAAATATATTATATTATGTAAATAAATTATATTTTTAAATATTAATCATTATATATTTTCATTCCATTACCACCAATAGAAAAATGAAAACATGTATAATAATTGGTGCATGCTACTGGCTCCCTGAATGAAGATTTCTATTTTCAATTAACACCTTATATGTATGGGAATAAATTTTTTATGGTGAATAGTAATTATATTCCTTATGGTTTTAAATTATTAATCTAATCAATCAATTTCATAAGACTATTATCCATGGTTAATATACCAATGTTGTTTGGAAAATTTGTGGATCAGCCTTATCTAGAAGTTGTATTCTATAACTATTCAGTGAATGAATGTCAAAAAAATATAAAATAACCATAAAAATGGAATATAGACAAAAAAAGGTAAATAATTTATTAAATGCATATAAATTTATTATTATATAGGATATAATGAATCTTCCTATATAGGAATATAAAGAAAGGGTCTTTTTCATATTTTAACTCGGTTAATAAAAATTTCATATGATGACCCTATATTATTTATATGGTTTATATATTACCAAAAAGAAAATTTTATCAGGAATTAATCGTTATAAATTTTATTTTACTTTAATTTCTATGTACATTTTATAGTTTTGAAAAATGTCTCACGAAATGTTAGTAGTATCCAACAAAACAATGAAAAATTTTTATCCCTACTTGAGTGGTTAGTTTGGTATATTTTTCATTTACCACATTTATTAAATGAACTCATGATTTTTCTCGGATTCTAATTACATGAACAAAAATTGATAATTTATTTAATAAAATTCATAATTAATTAATTTCATATATAGGTTCTCCATTCAAATTTTATTTGGAATAGTACTCAAATGACCTCCATGTCTATCCTGTAATTTGTAAAATATAATAATATTATCCTTAAATACATCCATGAACTAATAATGGTAATATATAAATATTATATTCATAATTTCAATTAATAGAATTTGTCTATTTGAACGTACAAATTTCATTATAATGATTTTAATTTTTTATATCTTGTAAAACGGTTTTCATAGATTTATCCTCCAATATGACTATAAAAGAATGATATCCTTGTATAAAGGTATCCATTGAAATGTTTGTATATAGGTATAAATGATTGAAATATTTATCAATACATTTTGGTGGATAATTATTCATGAATGTTATTATAGAATCCCTTATCTCACAAACATTTTATTGAATTATTTTTATCATAATATTCTATAAGTCATATCCTAATGTTCTAGATGTATAGAGTCTTTCAGATATTAGATACATAAAACATCAAATTTAACATAAAAAAACATATGTATTCAAATATCACAATATATTTTCTAATTCCCATATATATTTTATTAATAAACAAGAATCCTTGGAGAAATTCATAAAGAAAAAATGATGTGATATAATTTTCAGTTATGGAAAAATAAGAGTAAAGCATGATAATGAAGTAATATCTATTATTCAATAGATATTGTGATAACATATAGAAAAATCTCATAATAATGGGATCATGGAATAATTTAAATGATATCATAAGATCATGTGATTATAAATATTAATAAAAAAACATAATGTATTTCATTTTAATCATAATTCAAGGTCCAATATAGGACATCATAAATTAGTGTTCTGGAATAAATTTATTGGCATCATATATGGTATACAATGAGATTGTTTCATTACTTAATTAATCTTGATGGTTTATAATATTATTACCACTGGTAATATCATAATATGCACATTAATATTGGTTTTAGATAATTAAAGGGAACTATACATAAATTACAAGCTCAATGAAACCCATGAGAATGAAAATGGTTACATAGTTTTGTAAGAAACTATAACATAAATAAATCTTATAAAATTATAAAATAAAATATGGTAATATGTTATTTTGTATGTTTATAGCTGAACACTGATGTATATTTCATACTTTTGGTGTTTATCTAGAAAAAGTTAAAACAATGGTTGGATATGTATAGAATTTATCTTCTCAAAAACAAAAAGACTAAAAATGAAAACAAAATAACAAATATAGTGTATTGTAATTTTGGATAAACTTGATATTAAATTGAATATCCATTTAAATTTTTTTAGAATTTTTTAATGATTAAATCATTTAATGGTGTCATATATGAAATAAAAGTGGTGATTAAGTGTATCCTATTATTTATGTTCACTGAAATGATAGAATAGAAAAGGGACCATGAAATTATTATATAACCATATAAAAGTCAAGGATAGTAATATAATAATATATATATATATTGGGTACATAACTATAGAATATTAAATAATTTCAATCAAATAATCAGCATCTGAGTTAGAGGGAAACTATATGACACAAAAAAGAGTAGGGTGTTTTTGAAGTTACCTTACATTTACTCCAAATCAATTCGTATTTGTGTCTAGATTCGGAAATAATAAAATTATTATTATTAAAATACGTTTTTATATCACTTCTCTTATATATTCAATTTTACTAATTTCCATTTATTATTATATATTATTCTATTATTGAATTATATTTTTTTTATTTTCCCCATTTATTTTTTCATTTTATTTCATAAAAAATATTTTGGTATCATATTCAAGGTAAAAATGATCTTGAAGAGTTTTCATTATGTCTACAATTGTATATTTTTTTGTTGTATTATTCTATTAAAAATATGTATAATGGTCAACGGGATTTAAAATAATATTAAAAATAAGAAAGGTACCTTGGAATTTACCTTTTGATAGATTAAAATTATTGTGAGAATTATTTGTTATTAACATTAATAAAATAACCAAATTTTGATTAAATAATATTAGTTATGTTTTAAATATATTATATATTTGTTTAATATATTTTTGAAACCATGCGTGTACTATGCTTATGAAAATTAAATATTTCATCCATGATGGTGGTAGATGGACCATAACATGGGAAACATTTACTCTTTTTAAATAATAGGATATATGAATAATGATATTTTATATACCATATATATATAATATTTAGGTATATCATCAAAAATTATTTTATTTTATTATTAGATATATAATATAATTTTAGAAGTTTGAAAGAATTATTAAATCAAATTTATTGAGAATGGTACTTTATTGTTTGGATTTTTTCTCACATCCTATTCCTTCATATTATTAATATTGGTCTTTGGGGGAGATAAAAACCTATTGGCATTAAAAAATAGGGCAGACGATAGATTTCGGATTTTTTATAATTATGGTGCTTAAAATTGTTATATTGATTGGGTGGATAAGGAAGGATTTTATAAGTGGGGGATTGGGGTGATTCAAAATAAAAGTTGTGAATAAAATATTAAATCATCAGCCAGTGAACCCATATTTTACTAAAGAGTAAATTTATTATGTCTTAAAAGAAAAGGGTACCATTTTATTTTCATAAATGATTTAGAAACCACAATAATGAATTTATATAAACTATTATATAATTTGGTTCTTCTGTTTTGAAAATGTAATATTTTAGTATTCAACACTGTAATTATTTTTTCCTAAATAAAAAAAAATCACCTGAAAAATATTATAATTTTATCATTCTAAAAATTAAATCATATTTTTTAAAATAAATTTCAAAATTTGATAAATAAAAATTAAATTATTTAATATTTATTGATAATATCTAAATTTAATGAGTTATCATATTCTTGGACCCTTTAAAAAACACATAGTTACATAAAATTCTATTAACGTTATAATAATAAAATATATGTTGATTTATGAATCAATATTATTACATAAAATTTCATATTAATTAATAAATTAACAATAAACATTTATTTTAATTAAAAAATATATTTTTACCAAAAATAAAAACCATTATTTCAGTTTGTCAAACATGTTTCTTATAATTTTTAATAAAATTATTTAATATAAATGTTTTAAAAACATAATATATGTTTCTGTATTATTATCAAGTGCTTTTGTTTTAAATTATTTTCTTTAATATTACGCACCTATTAATTTATATAGATAAATGTATTTATAAAATTCTATGTTGGTAAAATCTTCCCCGTATAATTATATAAAAAAAAATTATACATATTCTAGTGAAAAAGGAAGAGTGTACTAACATTTCATTTAATCATTAGGTTCTATTATTTCCTCATTATATATATGGTTATTAAATTTTACATTGTCATGTTGGATTTTATTCTTGTTTATATAATCATCCTTGCGATACAATTTTATTGTTGATTGTTCCTTGCAAGGGATATCATACTCTATTTTTTCAACCTATAGATTTATTACATTCTATGGATGTATTATGTACTTACCCAATTTGAATATATAAAACATGTTAGACACTTAATACTTGATATATGTGAGTTATAGTCATTATGGAACAACTCTGATGAGGTAATTAATATGGAAGGTAATAATGTATTTCGGATAGAATTCTCATGTTCCCGAATATCAATAACAACATCCATAGTGGTATATGAGGGAAAAAATATCACTATCCTCTGACATCAGATCTCTTCTAATTTTGGAAATGTATCTATTTCATAAACTATGTGTTTCTTTAATTTTTCAATGAATGTGAATGATATTTCAAAAAACATTTATGATTGCTTCCATAACTTATATCGAATACTTTCTAAATATATCAGAACACATGTGTGTTATACATTTTCTATCCTAAAAAGATATATAAGGATCAAAATGAATGATTTGTTAGAAATTATTATTTTGTGTGTACTCATCTTGGGGAATATTTTGATCGTAACATCCAATTCATTTAGTATATTATGATCTCAATAATTACACAAGTGTAAAGGCAATCTGTTTAGAATTTTTATTAGTCTGGGGGTGAGAGTTATTATTAAATTTAAACTACATGTTTAGGTAAATTTATATGATTCTTAATAAAATTGTGCTGAACCAGTGGTCTTAGTATGATATAATAGATTTTGGGGTGTCATACAACCTCACTAATTCTATTACATATATCTATTAAAGATGATTGAGTGAGGAGTGATCTCAAATTACAATGTAGTGTACTGTATTTTTATGATTTTACAATATAATACATATTTCATGGTTTCATTCAATTATATTTTGAATACCCATGAAAAAAATTGTTTGATGGTCAACAATTTCAATGAATTTATGGGTAATGGGTAAATAATCCACATGAACTATTTCTAATTTTCCATCAATTGAATAAATATATTGAGTAATTACCTATATTTAGTAGTCTCTGTATTTTTTTGTAAATAATATTTCTCTTAATGATCTATATTCATGTTTGTGATCTCTATGTTGATATAATATGTTTCGGTACTACAAAAATTCAATATATCATTCTTTTTCATTGGTTTTGATGGTACGTATATTCATGTCACACATATAATAACTCGTTTATCAATGATAAAATATATTGATACATCTTTTCATAAAAAATATATATTTTATTATATATCTATATTATTCCTTATTAATTCAATCACCTTCTATGAAATAAATTTTTGAGAAATCATTTTATCCTTGTATAACATATCTTATTCTATTATGATACCCATGCAAATATTTTTTATGTACAAAAATATTGAATATTTATCTATCTGATCATGGATAATGTTAAAGGGACTTCTATAATTAGTGCATCAATTAATGTCACCACCATCTAAGGATGGTGGTGTATTGATATGTCATTGCTTGTAATTTTCTATAACCTTATCTGTTACATTTAGAACAATTTTTATGTGAATATATATTAGAATATGTTATAAAATATATAAAAGTAACTAATGTAACTATATTGATAATGCCTCTTTACAAAAAAATTTTAATATTATCACATCTACCGCCACCTAATGCATCGAATAATTATTCTAATGAATCATCAATTTTCATGAGGTATATTCCATAATATTAACAATTTTTAGGAGAACACGACTAAATCGCTTATTTGGACACTTTATACAGATCAGAAGACCTCACCAAAATTTTGATAGAGTGATTATAGGTATTTTTAAGAGACAAAAATTCATCTTCAAGAAGATGTATTAAATTTTTTTAGTATATAAAAAATTTTACTCTATTTTTTATTATTAAAGATAGTGGGATTGATAATAATAAAATGTTACTTGGATGGAATCAATAATTCCAAGAAAATTGAAGAAAAAAACAATTATCAAATATATATTTTTAGTTAGGTTGTTCCTAAATATCTTTTTTCAATGAGGGTTATAAAAATATAATATTACTTGTAATAATAAAAAAAATGTTTATTTCTCTATCCAAAATTCAAACATACTATAATTTTCATATAAATTATCATTAATAGATGAATATAACATATTACTCCAATGTTCCTCTAGTACCACCTTTATTTTAAAGTATGTTTTAATACCATCAATTTATATTCAAATATTTATTTTCAGTATTTTATATAGACTATATTATTAATGTCCACTGAGTTTTCAAGAGAATCGGTTATTCCATAGACAATTTCTCTGAACAAGTATTTCCTATATATTGTATAGAAGGGATTAATTCGAATAACCTCATTAACCATAATTGAATGTTATTTGGGATAAATTTCCACGTTAGGGCAATAATTTCCCTAATGTAGATGACTGAACAAGTTATCAATCAATTAAAATGGACGTTTTTTAATTACTGATATATTGTTGAGTTCTAAATAATCAATGCAAAGGTTTTTTAACCGATCATTCATTTGAAAAAGTAAATTATTACACCTCAAGGTCATCAACATGGGTGTATAACACCATTTAATAAATTCTATTATATTTACAATTGTAGTTCCAATAATTTTATGGAGTTTATCTTATATTGAACCTTTGATATGTTAAATATCCATGTATAAGATAAATTGATTACTAAAATAATCAGTCAATATACGTACATGGAAACTATTAGGGGAATAATTTAGTATATTACATTATAATATAAGTTTTCCATAGGATGACTCAATATTATTAAAAAATCAATTAATATAGATATAATTTCTTATAAGGTAACAATACACATGATTTTAGTGGATATTTCAACGGATATAACTCACCATCCATGAACATGTATTGAAACCGAGATTGACTTCTGTTATAAATATTTTATTATATCTAACCAAATTTTATTTTGTTTATAAATAAATATTGTCAATACCTGACCAAAATAGCATCCAGTTGAATTAATTGTAGTATTATAAGGTTTTTCTATGTGATGAATTCCAGAAATAATGACTAAGGTGTTACTTACATGTGATTAAATTATTGAACCACATGAATTTTTAGATGGAAATTCCCCCTCAACATCATGAGGTTGTATTTATATAGATATTATGAACATGAAGGTTACAAATGAATGAATATAACATGAATCAAATCATAAATTTTCTATTATTGATTACATAATGTTTTTATATTTCAAAACATTATTTTCAAACTAATCATTATTAGTACTAATACCAAAACCTCACCATAGTTCTCATTTCATTAAAGGTTTTTAATTCCAGTTGTATTTAAAAACCATCCCTTTAGAGAAATAACATACATTGTTTCCATGTAATATATAGTTGAATCATTTGACCATAGGATACTGATATATTATAGCATTATTCTCTTCAATGAAATTATTGGTCTCCTTTATCTCCCTTTAATATTAAATATCTTGATTTCCATCTTATAAATGATAAATATCTCGTTTTCCCTTGATCTAGTTAGTTGGATGTTTCTCCATATTCTTGAGACATATTGGATGTTCTATATTCATCACACCATGCGATTTTTTGCATTGAACATATAAAATTAAATGATATCATCATTATTTTCTAATGACCTACATGACCATTGATAAACACAAATCATTTTGCATCTCATTTAATGTCTATGAAAAATCTAGAGGTGTACCATACATGTCTTGTGAATTTTACATCAAAATAATATATTGATTCATAAAACTGTTTCTTCATTATAAGTAACTTGATCACCATAAATAGGTAGATTGTGTAGGGAAATTATTTTTGATAAATATTATTTCTAAATCATTCCCATTGAATTTATTTAATTTCATCATCAGGGTTTATATTACTTATTAGTGATCCCCATTAATTTTTTCTATATAAAATTATAGATGAAATATATGAAT
This sequence comes from Viscum album, assembly GCA_963277665.1. Classification (NCBI taxonomy): domain Eukaryota; kingdom Viridiplantae; phylum Streptophyta; class Magnoliopsida; order Santalales; family Viscaceae; genus Viscum; species Viscum album. The sequence continues at coordinate 927,762,661 of OY728133.1, forward strand.
ATACTTTGAACAAATAATTACATAATTATAATATCTTTATAGTAAATATGGAACATTTTTCCATGAATAGAGGAATATAACATTCATAGATAATAAGTTTCCCTTATCATAAAATACTCTACCACATATTTCACATTAAAGTGATAAATAGGTAATTGCTCAATATTTATGTTATTATTTATCACTTGAGTTTTTTTTTCAGTAAAATCATGATTTTATCAATTGTCACTCCTATTATAATAATAATCTCATTTGTAAAATTGTTACATTTCCAATCAAATAGGCTATTGGCAGTATTTCTATAATTTTTTTCCATTAATGAACATAAAAAATTATTAATGATAACACTAAAATTAAAAATCATATAATATAAAAATAATGAAAAATAATTAATTACTCATAAATTAATTATATGACATAACATTTGAATTTATATATTTCAAACTAGTTTATCTATTTTTATTTTAACATTAGGATCAAAACCCAATCTAATTTTATGTTATATGAATAAATTATTCAATATCATAATAATACAAATTATAATCATTTATAATGCTTCAAAATGATGATGTGAATCAATTGATGATTATCCTCTGTAAATATCAGACATATTATGATATTAGGCTCATTCATTATGTTCAATGTCAATATCATGTCAACGAAAAAAGGATTCATGAAAATTACCCCTTTCTGAATTTATGATATATCATGTATCCAATTATATTATCTAGAATGTTATTTCATTATTAACAAACCACATACAGATTAGTTTAATAGATATTATGATGTATTCATATACGTAATCTTATAGCTAGGGTTTTTTATAATTTAATCCATTCTTAAACCCATAAAATAACTAGACACATATCTAATAGAATCTATAAACACCCATTTACCACAACATTTAATTTCATTATTTTTATAAAAAAAACACAGATGTCTTGAGGCCATGTTTTTATGGGATATTTGATACATAAATGATTAAAAAAATAAAAAAACACATATTTATTGGAATCTAATTATTTTTTTATAATTTTCATTGATGTTATATTACCACATAGAAACCCATGTTGAAATTCAAGACATTATGATTTGATGTACAACAACCATTATGGGAATAATTAGAGGAAATCATAAATGTCAAGTAATATATATATATGTTAGGAGACATATCATTATATCATAAAGGGGTGTATCATAAGCATGAGATCATGGAATAATGGAAATAATATCATATGGTAATATCATTATTAATATATGAAAATAACTTAAAAAACAAGATATCACAAGAAACTGTGATTTCTTAGTAGCATGTCATCAAAAGATGGTGTGATAGGATAACATACAATGCACAAAAAATTGGATCTCATGAAATAAAAACATAAAACAATGCAATATAGCAATAATAATTATACACCAATAAATCATAAAATAATGTGTATATGAATATTTTTTCTTTATAAGGTAATGGAACCATACATAACAAGATTAATAATAAAACCCAAGGTAAGGAAATGTATATCATATTTTAGTCTTAATGTATAACCAAATCAAATATAATAATGACATACATGAAAATAAGGTAATAAATATTTTATTTATTCATTATTAAGAAGGGTGAATAAGTATTTCTAATGAAATTAATGTGCATAAAAATTCTAAATAATGGATGGAGAGTTAATTGTATAATTGATCTCCATAAAACATGTTTTATGAAATTTATAAAATACATTATAGGAGTTATCATATATTGTTTATGATATGCTTGATATGAAAGGTAATATTGTTAAAAAAATATTTTTAGTTTTATTATTTATTTTTTATAAAAATAGTCTTTTATTGGAACATTAATGAAAATAATTTATTGTGAATCTCACATTAATTTGTTTACGATGAAATAATGATGTAAGAACTAAACATGAAAAGTTTTTATAAACCCAGTAATAATAATTGAAATAATATACATATATATATATGAATATATGATAGTTATAAATTTATTTAGATTAATAATGAAATAAAAATTGTTAGAGAAATAAATAATAATTCTAAAAAGAAGAGGGTAGTTCAAATATTCCCTTATCATAGGTCAAAATTACTTTGTACATGTATCATACTTCATAAATATAAAAATTATAATTTTTAAATAGTTTCTCTAGTAAACTTTTTATATATGTTTATATATAATTAAAATTTTCAATTATTATTTTTATAATCATTTTTTCTAACATTTTCAATTGTAGATTGTTTAGTTAATTTCATTAAAAATTTATTAATATTATTATAACCGTCGATGTTGTGTTAATGTAGTTCCATAATCTCAAAAAAATTAGATTTATTGATTCATAATTAATGAATTTAAATTTTTTTTATATTTCATAATTCGTTTTACACAAAATAATCAAACTAATAAATATATCTCATGATGCACATTTTTATGTATGAAATTTATGCGATCACTACTTTTTAGTATCACAAATATAATTCCCGAATTTTATATCTAGAATTTTAGTCATATTTTAAATATTCTATTTATTTGGTTCATTATTTTTATAAAAAATAAATGTATAGTTATGATGAAGAGAAAATATATAATCAATGGGGTAAGTGAATTGACTATAATGTGGAAAAAACTTTCTTTATTTATAAAATTTAATTTAGGAAGTTACATATTTTATATTACTAATGTTTAAAAAAAATATTGTATATTCATAAATATTATTTAAATACATTATCTGTGATTTAATTGTCTGATGGATTTATGTGAAATAAGTAATATTAAAATATATTAATTTAAAATATTACCTCTTCATTTGAATGTTATCTCAATGATTGTACTGTAATAATCCAAATATTTCTCTTTAGCGGGGAACTACCACTATGAAATTGGAAAAACAATTTGGGGATACATAGTAATAATTTTTTGAGTTAAGGTGTTTATAAGTTTTCTATGAATCGTGTGTTCAAGGGTGTCTTTATATGAGAAGAATATTTCTGTTTTAGGGAAAATATTTTATCAAGAAATTTATTATAATAATTGTAACAACAAATAATAGTATTTTGAAAAATTAGTTATGTTGCCAATATTATATTCATATTAATTTTACTGAAAGAAAATAATTTCATTAAAACTATTTCTAAATATAGATATTATACGGTACTTTTTAAATTTTAAGAATCGCGTAACTTTTTTTTATTTAAAATACAAAAACATCACCATACAAATTTCCCCCCACTACAAGTATAATAAATATCATCTATTTTATCATAGTAAATTAATAAATATGAGAATTTTATGTTTTAAATAATATCTATATTTACTAAGAACTCTAATTTTTAAGATGCGATCAACCTCAAGAAATTTGAAAATTTAATTATGGTTTCATATTGTTATATTTTAATGTTTATAAAATTTTTTTATGGGAAACTATTCAATTAAATAAAATTTATTTCTAATTTAATATTTGTTATTAAACTTTATTTTAATAAAAATAAATAATTACAGTTTTATGAAAAATGTAATAATTATTTCATTTTGTAAAATAATTCTTTCTTCATTTTTAACACCATTATTGTAATAAATGTTGATAAAATTTCATATATTTGACAACAATATAATAAATTGAATGTGTTTTACACTACCATCATATAAATAAAGTACATGATAATTGAGAAAGAATATTCCATTTATACAACACATAGTAATTATAATGACTTTCTTAAGATCATGATAATCAATCTTATAATCCTTTGATATAACATACATAGTATAAAAAGGTATTTTTTCAACCAATTATAAGTAAGTTTTCATTAAAAAAACCCTCATCAGGATTCTCATATAGTTTCTTCTTTAATTACATTAAATTATTTTCGTACATCGCCTATTGATTATTTCAAATTGACATTGCACCAGTGAGATGTTCTATAGACATTTCAAAAATAATTATATCAGTGAAGACCCTGAATATAATCTAGAAACTCATTGAAATATATTCCTAAAAAGTATGAATATCTTCTAAATCATTTTCCCAATTAACCATATGATCTCAATTCCACATATTATTGGGTATTAGGACCCATATAATTGATGTAATATCTTAAGTTACTTCATTTTAATATATACTGGATCATATTCTTATTCATGGAATGAAATTTGACTCCATTGTCATGATAATTAATATAAAATATAGATAGGGAATGACAATTGATTCTCAAAAAACAATAAGTTACAGAAAACTGACAGTAATAATATTCCCAAGAATAATATTCAAATAAAATTCTGGTTGAGATGTTTTATATTCTAAGGATGAGATACTCATACCACTATGATTTTTCACTGTCAATTCAATATATAGACATTTTGGTGGATTTTAATTTCCTTATCATACTTTACAAATATAAACTTTTATAAAAAATAAATTAAATAATAAATGTTTTGTATATGAGTTTATAATGATTTTCCATTTTAACACTTTTTCTCTACCTTTATCCATATTGATACCATACACTTACACAATTTCCTTCATAATTTAGAGGTGATAATGTTGATTGTAATCATTAAACATTCATTTATTTCAATTGTTGTTGTGATTTCCACACTCCATACCACTGTACCAATCATTTTCCTGTTGTGTATTTGGTTGGCCATCACTATAATAACCCTTCATATTAATTAAACACTTTATATCACTTTGGAATTAATTTTCTAAGTGTTCTTACCTAATATACTTGAATTATTTAATTGTTCCTATAATAAAATTCCCACATTCATCTTTTAACAAATTTGTGTGGATGATAATGTGTACTCCTTCCACCATATGTTTTGTAATTATAGTTTCAATGAAAATTTAGTTTTCGCATTTTACCATTGAAAACCATATCAATTGGTGTCTCTAATTTTCATTATATAATAAAAAATCATGTAATAATATATTAATAATGACCAATGTTCCATATTGATAATTAATTATATAGAATTGGTTTTAATCCTATACAAAAATGATTGATTTTATTCTTTAGATTTAATGTTAAAAATAAATGAATACCATGTAAATATTATTATTTTTATTTAATAATTATGAATATACTTTTCATCAGTTTTTTTATCTCATGTAAATACCTCCCTATTTTTACATGTGGATGTTAAAGGAATTTTTTAAAATTCATTTTGACTCCTCCCATTCTATTGATTAAGTTTATTTATAATATATAATATTTTTATTGAGAGTTCACCATTTGTTATATTCACATTCAAAATGATACAGATCTAAATAACTAATTCCATTCATTGTGAATCAATTAATTTAAATTATATTTTCAATAATGTGGATGAGCTACTCAATAATAATATTTTTGAAATTTCCACAAAGGAAGATTAACATTTTTTATTGAAGTAATCAATGGTGATTTATTCATTCAAAGATGAATTTTGGAGATTGGCATGAATCATTTTATTATTTACAGATTGAGTTATTTGGTTTTGTGTTATTGTAGGATTTTACACATGAAATCATAACCAATTTAGTTTCTCATTTGTAAAATTATGACATTTTTAATCACACCAATTTCATACATGATTCTTCATGGTTACAACCATTGATTGAAACAAAATAATTTTTATAGTCAGAATAAGACAACAATAATTAGAGTAATAATTCATCTGATATGGTTAATAAATCGGAATATTTTATAAATTATGAAAAAAAATATCGTATATAATTTTAGGATAATTCAAATACAATTTTTAAATCATATTATGGATTTTGTTCTATTCTAACTTTAATCATAACATAATGGTGGAAAAGATGAATCATGAAGATGTTATACAAACAATGTTTGGATAAACAACTTATTAATAAAAAAACTCCAAAAAATTAAAATTCAACCCTATAGAATTTAAAATATCATATCATCACACTCCATCATAAATAATAGGAATTAAGAGATCAATATACACAATAATAACTTCATATAAGAAAAATCACACAGTCACACAAATAATAAACAAAAAAGAATTAAAAAATGAGCAGAAAATAAAAAACATCGATTTTACAAGGATAAAGAATTCATCATATATCAATGATAGAATACAGAAAAAATTTTACTACTATGAGAAAAAATATACAAAGACTATATCTTAGTAATACAACATTATAAATTATGAAATTTAATACAATAAAACTATTATATATTTTCCACAAATAATTATATAAATGTATATTGATAGTGAAATACAAAATAATGACATATTTTATTTTTAGACATCAATGATTCTGACAACACAATGAAACTAATAAATATAAAAAATATCTATTTTCTAGCTAATAAATTGTTCATGACACCCATATAAATACATTTCCAACATCCATCATATGTTTTTGACTATCTGGTGGTATGAACTATATGATGAAGGATCATAAAAACAATGATCAGATGAGGTTTAAGAGAACTAATTGAGAATAATATTATTGTGTGTTATCTTATGGAAACATAAGGAAAAAACATGATCATAATAATCTCCCTCATAATGATTTCATCAAGGATGCTCATCAGAATCCTAAAACACTTTACAAATCATAACTCCATTAATTTATGTTCATTGTAGTGTTTTCAATCAGTTTTTCTCTAAATGGGTTTCCTGTATGTAATAATAATTCCCCAATATTTACTGAAATAAAATCCTTATGAACTTTTTAGTCACATTACTCCTATGTGTGATGTTTCATTTTACTATAACCTTTTACTCTTGTAGTTTCATGATGATATTGAATTTAAAGTCATTATATTTTATTTATTCATGAAATATTATATTCTTGAAATGGTTTATTTAATTATGTATTTTATATAAAAACATTATTCATTTTAATTACTTTCTAAGTTCATATAGCTGGCACATTATCCATATAAAAAATATCAATGCTTCTATAGATGCAACATACACTACATCATAGGTATTCAACGTCACAACATGTTATATCAATGAAATCTAGTTGATCATTTTTCTAAAATAGGTTACCATTAAACTAATTTTACATTTTCTTGTGTCTGAATTCCAATAGAAACATTCTTCAAAAGTCAGTGTAATGTATATTATTCACTATAAAATAAATATTAACTTATTTATTCAGGAATCAGACAATCTATATTATTGTATCCAAGATCATATTTTCCAGGGTTTACATTACTAACCACTTCCACAACAAAAGAAAAATTTTCTCTATGTAAAACCCATCACAAATTTAATGTTTCATATAGATGAATATTGTGCTACATTCTCCCTATACTAGAAATGATCATCCATTTATGGTTTATTTTCATTATATAATGTGATGTATTCACTAAGGATAATTTTCAATGATTTACATCACATGAAATTAAAATTTTCAATTATTGTTTCAATTATTTCATAGTGATATGACCAATTATTTATATATTGATATAGCCTCTATATCATTACCCCATTTTTTCATTGTCTTAAAAATATCATTGAATTTAATACCAATTGAAAATTTAATCCACAAATCATTTATAGGCAGATTTTATTTTCCAATATGTGACATATTAACCACAGATGGTGTGAAAGTTATATATATTCAATATTCATAAGAAATTTGATATTAGAAGTGATGGAAGTAACTCGTTATAAGAAATTTAACATTTACGAAGGCATCAAAATTTTTGTTCCACTATCGAGGTACATGTTTTAATCATATCGACATATCATCAGTTGTCATGCAATGACCTACTTATTATGGTATTCAAACCCCAAGGGATTCATCATTTACATATTATCCCCCCAAACACAGTGAATGATGGATGTTTTGACATCTGTATTTTCCATGTTTACACAAAATTATGCGTTAATTCTCATTGCAATTTTGATTATATTATATTTTATACAATTGTTAAAATTTAAATGAAATTTATTTCTTCTAACTATTGAAATTAATTAAACAATAGTTTTTCCTTAAATATTCTCCTTTCATTTTCATCTATATTAAAATTTTAGATATATTTCTGTAATAATTTTGACAACCCATATTTATTTTTGTCAAATCCATAGTCCCATTATACTTTATAGTATACCCCACTTGATTCATGTATAACTACCACTTCCTTTTATTAATGATACATTCAACCATTTATCAATATCTGGGATCCAAAGAATCTATAAGAAGTAATAATTTCATGTTGACTATGTACTACAAGATTTTTCATTTGAATCTTAATGTTCTTCTCAAGTACATGTATGTATTTTATCAATCATCTATATTTGGAACATTACCTTCTAGTGTTATTTCATGAAATTAATATCCTTCTAAAAAATTTCATCATAATTCTATCATTTCGAAAAAAATTGGACCATTATAAATTAATATAATATTAGGTTCAGTTTTTTGGATGTTTGGTATCTCCATTATATAATATTTTATGAGTATTTTCATCCAAAACATATTTTACATCATAATTTGACATACATTCCCAAACTTCTAATTCAAGTATGTTTCACCACTTCCATAGGATTACCTCACTGATGATTATATCTAAACAATCAATGATATAAATTCAATCATCACTCTAGATTAGGTATCCAAAATATTTATTTCTACAGCTTAAAAATGAATCAATATTTATAATTTTACTCTAGTACATCTATGAATTTTCACCAACAATTGAATATAAAATGTAACTAGGGATTTTGAGGCCAGAAATATATCATTATCATATTAGTCAAATTTAATTTATTTTTACATTGTTTAAAAACAGATTTTGTAAAAAAATCTTCATGTAAACTTTCTTGTTAATTAGTTCTTCCCAGCTTTCCTTTCACTTAAATGTGTGAAGAAATTCATCGATACTTTTCTTTAAAAGATTCACGTATTCTTTAAACAATTGTATCCTGTAGTGAATTTTAGGGTACTGTCCTCTTACACATGATCAACATATTTCAATATAATTTTTTGGTGTTTAAATTTCAATTTTCACCACCATCATGATATATTTGAAATTAAATTTCTAATCACATTGCAACGCCACTATAGAGGTTCACAATTCAAATTCATCAAATAGATCGTATTTCGTTTTTGGTAAATAAACTTATAATATCATTGAGGAATCATCAATTAATGATATATAAAACCATGACCCTATATAAAATTGAAATAAATAAATTCCCTAATCATTTAGGTGAAATAGGTATAACTTATCATAACTAAGATATTTAACATTAAGACTGAATAAAACACAATTTTTCGTTACAATCATATAGATCTCACATATTTCAATATTTTTATGATCATTTTTTAAAATTTGGTTATCTTACTATAAATTCATGTTCTTCATACTATATATACCTATTATAAAATTCTGTTCATCCATATATCCATAGTTTAAAAATCCTCCATTTCACTCCCATATGAGCTTCTAGTAAAATAAATGGATTTTTTCCTTTACTCCATGTTCCACCACAACTGATCCCATAGTCACCTTCCAGAATCCATTGGGGAATGTATTGTTGAAGAAATATTCATCAATCTTACACACTAAAATGGGTATCCCCTAGACCTAATAAATTTCCCACTCCTTTCAATTAATAAATAATCTTAGTATGAATCATTATATTTATAAATTACATTTAGAATAATTTAATTTTTTTTATTATTATTTAATATATTCCTAATTTATTTAAGATACATAGAATGTCTTGCATCTACATTCATCTATTGCACAGATGGATAAATCAGTGTCAACCTCCATGGCACCTACTAGTTATGACTAGTGAGTATTAGATCATAACGATCTTCCATCAAATTAATACATTTCTTACATAATGCGTATTTTCTTCATATTTTCCATATTTTCTATATATAATATTCCTCTAATAATGTCCTCATATAATTAATTCCTAAAGCAAATCTCTAGAAATGCATACATTCTAAGACACTTATCTATTGAATTCTTATCTGATTGTCTAAAACTATTAAGATGATGTTAGTTTCCCATTATATTATTGGTTGACTCAATATGAAAAGGTTCTTATACCTCTATTTTATATTTATTTTCAGTGAGGATCAAATTAAAAATATCTATAAATACATGATATGACTATGCAAGGGCATTTCTAACAATATTAACTATTTCAACGTCAATTTCTGGTAATGATCCATGTTGTATTATAAAAATCCCATTTTCTAAAAATGACACTTTAAATAACTTGAGTTAACTTGTAAATATTATTAAATAATTTGTAATATCTATCCCTCAACTTATTTTTCAAATATTATCCAAATAAACACGACATCAAGATCACACTTGTAATTGATGTCAGTTTTTATCAATCTTTTATAGGGATACAATAAGTGTGATTTTGTATAATTCTCCAGTATATGGATGGATAAATTTTAGGGCTATGATATCATCACCATGGGTTATATATTTCTATCCAAAAATTCTAATTTATCATTATAAATCATATATGTATTCATTCTATGTGGATATTCAGGATCCCTCTGGGTGAAATAGTCCACTATTTATATATTCTAGACCCCAAATTCATTCATTTCAATTGACTAATTCAAACCATGAATTAATCCATTTCCATATATTCATATGATTTTATTACCAAACATAATTTCAATATTACTTTTTGGGAAAAGAAAATATTACCAATGTTGCTGACTATTTTCAAACCGATGTATCCATTGATATAACTATTTGTGGAAAAATATACCTCATAAACAAAAAAAATCATATAGTATATCATTGACTTTATTTGAAATTTATATCCATGGTTAGTAATATATATTAAAATCTAAACTGCTATATCCAAACCTTCTTTTTAAATATCCACAATTAGAGAGTCATGATACACCCTAATATTGACTGCATTGAAAAATCACACACACACACACATTCTTATGAATACAAAAAATAATTCAATGAATGGAAAATAATTAAAAAAATACCAATTTATCATGGATATAAATTAATTTCTACATACATGGGAGAAAATTTTGATATTCGTGTAAAACAAAATATATATTATTTACAATCATTATTTTTCAGTAAGAAATAATTATACATTTTAAATACAGTACAATACTATTACTTAATAGTGGGTTTGACATCTTATATAGATGTTTATTTCCATCAAAATCAGCTTCCCCATCCTCTTACAATAGTTTTGATCCATATAAAGACCTCACCATTAAATAATTAAATACACATTCTCCAATGTACTAGTTAGTACAATATAAATTTCAACAACAGACCATCATAAACAACATTTGTTTAATTATTGTGAAAATATGGTTGTTAGACTGATATGTTGAAGGTTCCCACTACCATTGAAGTAACATTGTTAATATGAACTACCATCGACAAAGAATCAGCGAAGTAAACATTCACTGTCTAGAAGAAAACATCAAAATCTAAACACCAAATCCCAATAAATAAATAAACACAACTTTTATACAAATTGATGAACCCTAATCCCAACATGCATTAATATTATATCTTTTGACATGAATATTCAATACATCTGAAAACCCAACACACCTGAAAACCAATAGCTAGAATTTATATGGATTCTATATAAATAATAAAAAAAATTAGAACAATTATACATAATATCCCACAAAAATTCATTACATTCAAACCACTACATTGATATCATATGTGACACTCTCATTATAACATGTGGATTTAGAAATATAAAGAATGGTGATCATAGAATCTCAATAAGGCACAAATAAAAGATATTCCTATTAAAAATCATATATCAAAAAAATATAGATATTTATTTAGGATAAAATAATCCTGGTGTGTTGATATAACATAATAAATTCAAACATAATAAATCATATATCAGAAAACAAGATTAATGACATTATTATTTTTACATAACATATGACATGTGTAATGGGGTGGCATAAAAAAGTGAATAATGTTATTCCATGAAATCATAACACATGTATATTGGATAATAAAATTATTTTTCATGAATATAATAATTTAAATCATAAAAAATTTAAATTATTACCACCAATATCATGGTATCATAATGAAATAGGCTAACTAACAACACAGAAAATTGCACATGTGGTCTAACCATACAAGTCTCATATCCTTTTTAGGATGGGGCTTACCATGGTTGTTGCATCTTGATATTATGAGATACAATTCAATACAAAAATAGTTATCATTATATATTAAACCCACCTATCACATAATTATAATCCTTACTTTTGTGTATCACATGAGCATGAAAAGAACCATAATAACATCATTTCATAGTTAACGTGTGAATGAAATAAAGGATTATTGATTATTTAAATAATACAAGATCATAATTCGTACAGTTAAATGAAGTGGATAGTATCATTATATCATAATCCTAATGAAATATAAGAAAAATTAAATGATAATTAAAAAAATAAAAACAATGATTATGAAAATGAAGTATTTAATTTGGGAAAAATATGAAAACCATTTTACATTTTTATATCATTTTATAAAAATGATAAAATTTATAAACAAATAAATGTTAAATTAATTTTATAAATTCATGAAAACATATAAATTGTGATTAATAAGGAAAATGGAACATGATAGTGGTGAAATGTGTTCATGTGTATGATTTTAAAAACAAAATACATATCTCATAATCTAAAAAAATCATAATATTGGAAAATGGACGAAATGTAAAATGATTAAAATTATCGCCTCATCTTTTTCAAAGAAAATATAATTATAAATAATAAATCTTTAAGAAATTATAAAATTATAGATAATTAAATTCAAAATATAATTTGAAGAATTTTTATTTGGAGGACTAATATTTCATACCTAGAAGAAGAGATAAGGTTTATCCCATTTATAATAAGTATTTCAGTTTAATTGTGAACCAAATAATATTAAAATGATATAATTGAATGTATAATATTTGAATTACACGAGAAGGGGAAAAAGATTTGTTTTTGAAGAGAATTAATATATAAATACACAATATGGAAATTAAAAACTAAAAAATCATGATTTATTAATGTGATGGCTATATAAAAACATACCTTTACTTACAACATAAATGATATTCCTTTGACCTCCATTATAATATCCATAATAGTCTTAATAAATTATTTCAGGAATTTATAAATTTTTATAAACTATTTTTCCAATAATTTATAGTAATTAATTTTAGAGACAACATTATATTTTTTTTACCTCAATCATATGATTTTATTAATATTAATTATTACATTCATGTTTCATAATTGATACTTTGATCATTATTATTTAATAACATGTTAAACATTCATAGATTGTTAATGGTATTTTAGTAATTTAATTTTAATGTTTTTTACAACCGTGTTAAAATTATGGAATTTATAGGAATGGATCATGATAATGGACTCCAAGGAAAACAATTTTTTGGTAATTTTTTAATTATAATGAATGTATTTATATTATCATTAATTTTTAAATCATCCTTACATACCAACATTAATGAGACATATTACTCCTCAATATAATATATTGAAGTAATTTTTTACTGATTAATATTAACTATAAAAATAATGATATTGGTATAATAATTAACATTTATGTGGTGACGTGCCTTACTATATTAAGAAGATATAATAATGAAATACACATAAATGTGTTAAAAAAATTATATTTTGATGTATTTAATTATTTATATTTTATAAATTATACTATAGAGTTTACAAAATCAATGAAGGGATTGATAGACTTGTCAATTATTTCTTTAGAGTCCATGACCTATAGTTACAAGTAAAAACATGTTTGGCCACATTATATCACTAATAAAATAAAGAGAAATCAACATTTTTTTCTAAGAGCCACCAAATATATAATTAAATATTGATAGTAAAATAAATTGTCTATTTTTATTGGACCATTATTCTTTTATTTTACTCAAAAATCACTCTTTTTCCCTCACATGATAAAAAAATTCATAAAGGTAATACATGCTATAAAATACATAGCTAATAATTTATGTATGAATATGGTAAACCTGAATATCATTTTTCATTGCATTGTGAATCATTTTCATTATTATATTTCACCTGTGAAGTATTCTCTATCTTCCCCACATCTCTTCTTATTATATAATTAGTTGGTGATTGATAATTTTCCTCCTTTGGATTTCATGTATTGAGTATTTTTAACTTTATTTTCATGGGTTCACACATCCATCGTGTGTCTGAGAGTCTGGTTCCTACAAAATTAAATTATAATTATTTGGTGATAACTACCACTTGATTATGTTTGTTGAATATTGTAACGCCCCAAACCCAGTTACCCAGAGTCGGTGCATTATTACATAACATTGGCATGATCACAAGAAAGACCAAATCTCGAAAGACCGATTAGTTTAGTAGCCTTGGAAACACTAGATATATTCATAAAGTTTTACATTACATCATAAACATGAAAACTACAACAACATAGTCTCCATGGTCTACACTCTTATCCCCTCATACTATCCCTACAGGTCATTCATAATTTACTTCTTCACATCCTGGGAAAAATAAAACATAGAAAAGGGTTGAGCTCAAATGCCCAGTAAGGATAACAATATAGAGGAATCTTTCATAAATAAGAATAAACATTTAAGTCAATGTATAACTAAAAAAAGCCTTTTAAACTTCAAATTAAAAATAGTAGGGAAAAAAATGAAATAATTCCATTTACTTATTCACATGGATATTCTACTAATCTAATAATCACATGCAATATCAACAACCACTTTCATAATGATGGAATGCATAATGCCATACTATCATAACCACATAGTCAAGGAATCATGCCGAGACTACATATAATATTTTTCCAAGTCCTTGTGCCAAGACACTATTTTGTCTCATGAGACCTACCGATGCATCGAGGAGCTATATAGGGCTCCACTCGTCACATATTAAGTCCAATGCATTCCCATATGAGAAGGTTTAAACATAACATAAACATTCGTATTAAAACTATCATACAAAATGTAAATACTTCATCCATAAACCATGAATGGTATAAAAATAACACATGCACAGCCAAACATATAACAAAACCTTCAATACAATATAGAAGTTTTGTATCAAAATAAATCAACTTCAAATAAGTGTAAAATCCATCAAAGGATGTTGACATAGATGAAAGAAAAACTCTTTTTAGTGTAATATCTCTTTTTATTTTGAAATCATTTAAGAGTCATATATTTATAAAAAATAACATTCTCTTTGAAAATATTCTTATAATCTTGTAAGGAAAGCTTCAACGATTTTATAATGACATAAAATAGCTGCACCCTCCATATAAAAAAAACATTCATTCCTTAATTATGTCGAAAAGGTTAAAAAGCACCTTGTTTAGAAAACGATAGGAAGATTTCTTTATAAACCTCTTATAAAATGTCAAACAAGGGTATAAATTTTTTTAACCCATATTCTTGTAAATAGTAAAAAAAATTTGAAATACATTTTGATGAAACATGGATTTGGATGATAACGAAATCCCAGTAGATTATTACGTATAAACAACCTCGGATAATGAATAGATTGTGAAATAAACCCTTACCTTGTACTTTTCCTTGGTTTGGGGTAGGTTAACCTCCTGTATAATGGTGAAATAATTGTTATTAAATTATAAAAGAATCATATATATTAATATGATATCATATATGATCTTTTAATATTGATTTGTTAATAATATCTTAGTATTATCGTTGTTTCGGGTGTTGACTTACTCGTTTTCTTTTCTATGTTTTGTTATGTAAGATGTGTTTTTCATGGATAGGTTGTATCTTATTCATATCTAGAATTATATCAAGTCCTTATATACTATTATTAATCATCAAATGAGAATTAAACATGAATGGATACAATGGATAATGAATCTCATCGTGTTCGTGGAGACGGTAGTCCGTACGTACGCACGAGCGACAATATCATTCTCTTGATATTAAACTAAAATATAATTGGATGGTATATCATATATACAGAATCCTTATCATGTTATATTTATTATTTACATGAATTGTACATCATTATTATACCCATCCAAATAATAATTTATTGAATAACAATTACACCACGACGTGGAGACGGTAAGCCGTACGTACGCACGTATGGTGACATGTCATCCAAAGGATGGATAGAATACTGAATATGGTTGTACCATATTTATAATAACATCACAGTATATATAAGATACTGGAGTTCTTATTTTATAATGGTAATAACAAATAAAGAAGAAGTTGAAGAAGAAAGGTACTTGAAATGGGGTGGTGAAAACATTACCACTTCTTCAGGTTCTTCCTTTTGATTTGATCAAAATGGCTCCCTAGGTTGGCTTTCTGATCAAACTAATCCATCTAGGTTGAATTGAGGGAAGTTGAGAGATTATTTGGGCAGGGTTTGGCTGAATGAAAAGGCTTTGAAGTTGTGTGTTAGTGAGAGGGTGGAGTGCCCTTTTATAAGAGGGGTGAGGGGCACCATTGGAAAAGCTAGAAATATTATTTTATAATAAATTAATATTCGGTTTCTAATGGCTCCAAAGTAGATTATATAAATGATAAGGTGGGAATGGGTCGAAAACCACACAACAAATAGAATTTAGACAGGTTTGGGTTACTATATTAACCTTATCCTTATGTATTAACTCTTAGTTAATTAGTTTCACTTTTACAATATCTCTTTGTATTTTTATATTATATGGTTAATAAACATCATATATACATCCAAGAGACCCCCAAGTTGTCCATTAATGAAACACCTATCATGATATATGTCTCTTGTCCGAACAATATATTTTTAAGAATTTAATATCAACTAATAATATAATATTTGTTTTAAAAAACTCTTTTATGTCAATTTTGACACTATTCAATAATTGGGTTTTTTAAAAATAATAATAGAATGATTACTTCGAAAAAAGTTAATTAAGTCAATCCTAACATTTAATATTAACTTATAAAATTAGTTTATCTCATAAAAAGTCTCAAATTATATTTATTTGGGTATTTATAATATCAATTATTTTAATTTTTTCACAATTATGGTTATTACAGCATCATCACTATGTCATAAATAAATTAAATTATTTAATGTCTAAAAATTATAAATAACAGATCATTATGTAGGAAATAATATTATATTTCTAATGAATATTTACAATAGAATTTATCTTATGTATAACCCTATATTAAAAAAATTTTAGTAAATAAACATTGATTTTAACTCTTTTAACTCTTCTTTAAATTAAATAATAATAAATGTCCTAATCTAATCCAAGTGGACCTAAATGATAATATTTTATTCCTAAGGTTGTTTTTGGTCGAGATACACTTGTTTAATAGAATTAGGAAATGTGTTAGGGTAATATTAATATTATTTTTACCCTTAATTACCCTATTTACTTTTAACCATGGTAAATAAAAGTAAAAAGTTACTATTCACCAAAAATTATTTTCATCTCATTGAACTACAATTTACTCCTTGATATTAACTATGTCTGTTGGATTTTTGAAATTCCACTCACATAAGTGGTAAAATTAAGTTTTATGAGAAATTCAGTTTTTTTAACTACCACTTAGTGGTTTCACTATTCATCAAAAAATGATTTTTTTCAGAAAAATACCAAAAATTCACCCTTGGCTAATTTTGATATTCTGAATACAAAAATACATACCATTTTAAAAAATAAAATTTATAAATTTCAGAAAGTGGGTATTAATATTCATAACGGCTAGTTTGATTGGTTGTGGTGTGTTAGAACTCGATGTTACGTACAACACACGCTATTGCACTATTCAAAGGGAAGCGTACCGTATAAGCTTGGGGTGTTACATTCTCCCCTCCTTCAAATAATTTCGTCCTTGAAATTTATAGAATACTACCGCATGAAATGACTCAGGTGGTTCATCATAAGTTCCTCGGGTTCCCACGTTGCCTCTTCCATCTTATGGTTTCTCCACAAAACATTTAACAGACGCGTCGTCCAGTTTCTCAGTACTTGTTCTATTCTATCAAGAATCCTGACGGGCTCTTGGCAATAAGTCAGATCAGGTTCCGGTTCTAATTAATCATAGGTAAGTACATGTGTTGGCTCAGGCGTGTATTTCCTCAATAGAGATACGTGGAACACATCGTGAACTTTGGAGAGACTTGGTGTCATTGCCAATCAGTGAGCTACAACCCCAATTTGTTCTAGAATTTTGAAAGGTCTGATGTACCAGGGACTCAATTTACCTTTCTTACCAAAGCATATGAATCCCTTCCATGGAGATACCTTCAGGAAAACATGATCACCGACTTGAAATTCCAAATCCTTCCTTCGATTAACGACATAGGTCTTCTGCCTACTTTGAGCTGCTTTGATGTGATTTTGGATTACCTTCACCTTTTCCATTGTTTCCTCTACCTGTTTTGGACATACAAGTTTTCTTTCTCCAACGTCATCCCAAAAGGTTGGTGTACGACATCTCTATTCATATAACGCTTAATATGGTGCCATATGAATACTCGAATTGAAGCTATTGTTATAGGAAAATTCTACCAAAGGTAAATATTGATCCCACATAACCTGAAAGTCAAGTGAGAAAGGTCTCAACATGTCTTCTAAGGATTTAATAGTCTATTCTGATTGTCCGTCTGTCTATGGGTGGTAGGAAGTGCTCAAATGAAGTTCTGTATCCAGGGATTTCTGAAGACACTTCTAGAATCTTGAAGTAAAACGGGGATCACGATCAGAAACAATCGATAGGGGTACTCCATAAAGTCTCAAAACATCATTAATATATAGTCTTGCTAGATGTTCCAGTGGTAGATCTTCTCTTATAGCAAGAAAATGTGCTGACTTGGTAAGAAGATCAACAATAACCCATATTGCATCGTTCCTTCTAGGAGTCTTTGGTAGCCCCATGACAAAGTCCATTGTAATATTGTCCCATTTTCACTCCAGTATGGGAAGAGGTTGCATGACTCCTGCAGTTTGTTGCCTCCCAGCTTTCACTTATAGAAAAACCATACATCATGACACAAAATAAGCAATCTCCCTCTTCATGTTGTCCCACCAAAAATTTTCCTTCAAATCTCTATACATTTTGGTGCTCCAATGGTGTATAGAGAAATTGGAACTATGAGCATCATCCAACAATTTTATTTTTAGATCAGGTATATCGGGAACACAAAGCCTCTTCCCAAATTTCAAAATTCCATCTTCATACACAATGTCTCCCAATCTCCCATAATTAACATCTTTAATCTTCTTTTGAAATTATTCTTCATCGGTATAAGAAATCATAATCCTTTCAAGTAAAGATGGTTTGTCGACCAGTTGAAAAAGAATTGATGTTTCACCTTCCATGGTTATTCCCATGCCCATCATCACTAGATCCATGAAAATTGGATCCCTTTCCATTCTCATATTGTTAAAACTCCATCATCTTTTCTTCTCCAAGCATCTTCCACCTTCTTTGCTTTCCCCAGGTGGTAGTGTATCGTACAATGATAATCCTTGAGTAATTCAAGCCATCTCCTTTTCCTCATATTGAGTTCTTTTTGTGAGAAAAATATACTTCAAACTCTTGTGATCAGTATAAATCTCACATTTTTCACCATAGAGGTACTGCCTCCATATCATTAAAGAAAAGATCACTTCTGCTAACTCGAGATCATGAGTTGGATAGTTTTGCTCATGAATTATTAACTGTCGTGATGCATAGGCAATAACCCTATCATTCTGCATAAGGACACAACCAAGTCCTTTCTTCGATGCATCGCTATAAATAACGAACCCATCATTCCCTGATGGTAGATTAAATATAGGAGCATTTAATAATCTTCTCTTCAGTTCTTCGAAACATTCTTCACTCTCTTTTGTCCAATCAAATTTAACCCCTTTACGTGTGTGCTTTGTTAATGGGTTAGCCAATCGGGCAAAATTCTGGACGAAACGTCGATAAAAACCTGCTAAACCAATAAAACTGCGTACCTCAGTTATACTCAGAGGGCCTGGAAATTCTTGGATCGCCTTGGTCTTAGAAGGATCAACAGATATTCCATCTTTAGAGACAATATGTCCAAGAAATGAAATCTCTTGAAGCCATAATTCACACTTGCTAAACTTCCCATATAATTCATGTCTTCTCAGAGTCTTCAATATAATGTGCAAGTTATTTTCATGGTCTTTGTAGATTTTTTATTATACCAAGATATAATCAATAAATACCACCAAAAATTCATTGAGATAATCATTGAAAACTCTATTCATCAGATCCATGAATACAGAGGGTGCATTAGTCAATCCAAAAGGCATTACTGTAAACTCGTAATACCCATACCTGGTTCGGAATGCTGTCTTTGGAATGTCTTCCTTCTTAACACACAACTGATGGTATCCATATTGAAGGTCAATCATTGAAAATTATTGAGATCCATGAAGTTGATCAAATAAATCATCAATGCGAGGTAGGGGATACTTATTTTTTATTGTTATAGCATTAATATCCTTGTATTCAATACATAACCTCATAGACCCATCTTTCTTTTTAACAGAAAGAATAGAGGCTCCCCATGGAGAAACACTAGGGTGACTAAATCCCTTATTACTCAATTCCTCTAGTTGCTTCCTTAGTTCAAATAATTCTACAGTGGCCATTCTATTAGGGGTCTTCGATATAGGCCTTGATCCAGGAATTAAATCAATGGAAAACTCAACTTCTCGTTCTAGACGATGTCCAAGTAAATCTTCCGAAAACACATCTACATATTCTTTCACAACACGTAAATCCTCTATTTGAACATTCCTTTCCTCACCCACAATAATTTCATTCTCTTCCTCCCCAATAATTGAATTTAGTTGAGCTACTGGGGGTGGATCTAGATAAGAATTAGGTGGTGACAATTCTGCTTTAAAGATAAGGTGTTCCTTATCATCATCATCAAAAATAGTAACCTCCTTCTTCTTACAATAAATCTTCACATCATAGTCCGAAATCCAATCCATACCAAGGATTATATCACACTCAATCATAGGTATGATGATGAGATCAGCAGATAAAGAATATTTATGTGCTCTAATGGGGACTGATTCACAAAACTTTGTTGCAATGATACTTCCCATAAGAGCATTA
The DNA here is from genome assembly GCA_963277665.1 of Viscum album. Taxonomy (NCBI): domain Eukaryota; kingdom Viridiplantae; phylum Streptophyta; class Magnoliopsida; order Santalales; family Viscaceae; genus Viscum; species Viscum album. The sequence continues at coordinate 927,783,806 of OY728133.1, forward strand.
ACTCAAAACTCCCTGGTTAAATAAAATTTTAAATATCTAATTTTATTAACAAAATAGAAAGATATGATACAATTTGATGATCCAAAATCAAATAATTCATTTTCTAAACATGAGGAAACCATTAAATTACCTGCCACCACGTCTTTCGAAGCTTCTACCTTAGCAGTAGTGATAGCATAAGCTTGTCCTTGATCCCTTGGCCTTTTCTGAGGTAAGTTCCCCTGACGCCTAGGACATTAATTTACATAATGTCCCATCTCCCTGCAATTGTAGCATTGAAAATTGGTATCTTCCATCTTCCCTTTGTAATCATGATCTTGGTGGCCTTTTTTACCACACATGTAACAGACACCCATTCCCTTTATGAAAGTACCGGGGTGTTTCTTCCCACATTTACCACCGGATGGATATTCAACCTTTCCCTTCTTCCCCTTATTTCCATTCCTAGATAGTTCAGTAGATCTCTTCTTCTCTTGCTTTGATTTAAAGTCATAAGACTTAGAGAATTCCTTTTTTGTCTTGATAACACATGAGACAATGTCTTCGTACGATGAGAAGGATTGTGAGACTAATGCTCGATGGAGAAATGGTTTTAACCATCAAAGAAATGATCAATATTACTTATTGGGTTACGTATATAATCTCCAGCATACCTTGCTAACCTTGTAAAGTTATCCACATACTTTGCGACATTCTCATCCTCCTTTTGAATCAGACTCATAAATTGCCTTTCCATATCTACTCGATGGTCATGAGGAAAGTATTTTTCTAAAAACACATCCTTGAACTCCCTCTATTCCATATTTGATACTTCATGATCTTCCTTTATATTTTGAATCAATGACCACCATTGATCAGCATCTCCAGTGAGGTGGTAAACTGCCATGATAACTCATTCCCTTTCACTACTTCCCAAAGCCAGAAATATTTTCTCTAGGGAATTTATCCATTGCTCAGCTACTAAGGGATATTTACTCCCATTGAACGTTGGTGGTTGTTTCATCATGAAGTGATCTAACATTGATTTTCCAAGCTACAGATCAGGGTGCTCTATATGGGTAAGGTTATTATTCATAACCTGAGTGAGTTGTCCCAGTACGATGATTAGCTGATCGGAACCAGTTGCATCACCATCTCCACTAAAATTATCTTGAGCAGGAGGAAAATCCCTACATGGAGTGTGTGCATTGATAAAATTTCCATTTCTTCCACTATGCACCATTTCTAAACAATGGCATAAACTAGATCAGTTTATGAATCAAAATACATAATTCCATACTTATAAAACACTTAACATAAATTGAACTATTTATGGATATAATCCATAATCATAAAAATGTTCTCTTTGAGGAAGTATATACTCATAAACCCTTCATAATGATTTGTAATGAAAATGAGAGTTATCCTAAGAATATCCCTCAGGATTTTCATAAACAAGAGTGCAACAAGGTCCGTTGTCGTGCACCAGTTCCCATTCGAGTCTAGCTCAAAGAGGTGTTTTCAGGTTTTACCCCTAGGTACATCTGTGCCAGAGCCGCCTCTACCTGCTTGTATCTAGATAGAGATGTATTGCTCAGAAACATCACAAAATCTCTACAATACCAAAATTCTAGGATGTTCTTCTATACTAATCCTCAAAGTCCATCTCAAATCATTGTGATCTAATCAGAGTTTATCTAAATCTAGCTTCCAAGGTTTGTACTAAACTTTCTTTGATACTAACTGTAATGCCCCGACCCCAGTTACCCAGAGTCGGTGCATTATTACATAAATTGGCATGATCACAAGAAAGATCAAATCTCAAAAGGCCAATTAGTTTAGTAGCCTTGGAACACTAGATATATTCATAAAGATTTACATTACATCATAAAAATGAAAACTACAACAACATAGTCTCCATAGACTACACTCTTATCCCCTCATACTATCCATGTAGGTAATTCATAATTTACTTCTTCACATCCTGGCAAAAATAAAACATAGAAAAGGGGTGAGCTCAAATGCCCAGTAAGGATAACAATATAGAAGAAACTTTCATAAATAAGAATAAACATTTAAGGCAATGTATAACTAAAACAAAAGCCTTTTAAACTTGAACGTCAAAATAGTATGGCAAAAATAAAATGAAATAATTCCATTTCCTTATTCACATGGATATTCTACTAATCGAATAATCACATGCAATATCAATAACCACTTTTATAATGATGGAATGCATAATGACAGACTATCATAACCACATAGCCAAGGCCTGGTGCCAAGACTACAAATAAGATTTTTCCAAGGCCTTGTTCCAAGACACTAGTTTATCTCATGAGACCTACCGATGCATCAAGGAGCTATAGCTGGCTCCACCCATCACATATTAAGTCCAATGCATTCCCATATGAAAAGGTTTAAACATAACATAAACATTTGTATTAAAACAAGCATACAAAATGTAAATAATTCATCCATAAACCATGAATGGTATAAAAATAACACATCCGTAGTCCAACATATCACAAAACCTTCAATAAAATATAGATGTTTTGTATCATAATAAATCAACTTCAAATAACGGTAAAATCCATCAAATGATGTTGACATACATGAAATCAAAACTCTTTTTAGAGTAATATATCTTTTTATTTTGAAATAATTTAAGAGTAATATATTTATAAAATATAACATTTTATTTGAAAATATTCTTATAAGCTTGTAAGGGAAGCTTCAATGATTTTATAACGGTGGAAAATAGTAGTACCCCCCGTATAAAAAAACATTTCTTCCTTAATTCTGTCGAAAAGGTTTAAAAGCACCTTGTTTGGAAAAAGACAGAATGATTCCTTTATAAACCTATTATAAAAAGTCAAACAATGGTATAAATGATTTTAACCCATATTCTTGTAAATAGTAAATATGTTTTGAAATACATTTTGAAGAATCATAGATGTGGATGATAAATAAATCCCAGTAGATTATTACGTATAAACAACCTCGGATAATGAAAAAATTGTGAAATAAACTCTTACCTTATACTTTTACTAGGTTGGGAGTAGGTTATCCTCCTATATAATGGTGAAATAATGGTTATTAAATTATACCAGAATCATATATATTAATATGATATCATATATGATCTTTTAACATTGATTTGTTAATAATATCTTAGTAATATCGTTGTTTCGGGCGTTAAATTACTCGTTTTCTTTTATATGTTTTGTTATGTAAGCCGTGTTTGTCATGGATAGGTTGTATAATATTCATATCCATAATTATATCAAGTCCTTAGATACTATTATTAATCATCAAATGAGAATTAAACTTGAATGGATACAATGGAGAATGAATCTCATCGCGTCTGTGGAGACGGTAGTCCGTACGTACGCACGAGCGACAATATCATTCTTATGATATTAAAATAATATATAATTGGATGGTATATAATATATACAGAATCATTATCATGTTATATTTATTATTTAGAGGAATTATACATCATTATTATACCCATACAAATAATAATTTATTGAATAACAATTACACCACGACGTGGAGAAGGTAAGTCGTACGTACGCACGTATGGTGACACGTCATTCAAAGGATGGATAGAATACTGAATATGGTTGTAACATATTTATAATAACATCAAACTATATATAAGATACTGGAGTTATTTTTTTAGAATGGGAATAACAATGAAAGAAGAAGTTGAAGAAGAAAGGCACTTGAAAGAGGGTGGTGAAAACAAAACTTCTTCTTTGGGTTCTCCCTTTTGATTTGATCAAAAGGGCTCCTTAGAATGGCTTTATGATGAAAATAAGGCCTCTAGGTTGAATTGAGGGAAGTTTAGAGAGTATATGGTCAGGGGTTTGCCGAACCAGAAGTCTCTGATGGTGTGAGTTAGTGAGAAAGGGGAGTGCCCTTTTATAAGAGGGGTGAGGGGCACCATTGGAAAATCTAGAAATATTATTTTATAATAAATACATATTCGGTTTATAATGGCTCCAAAGTGGATTATTTAAAGTTTAAGGTGGGAATGGGTCTAAAACCACTCAACCAATAGAATTTAGACTGGTTTGGTTTACTATATTAACCTTATCCTTAAGTATTAACTCTTAGATAATTAGTTTCACTTTTATAATGTCTCTTTGTATTTTTATATTATATGGTTAATAAACATACTATATATATCCAAGAGACCCCCAAGTGGTCCATTAATGACACAAATTTCATGATATAAGTCTATTGGCCTAACCTTATATTTTTATGAATTTAATATTAATTAATAATATAATATTTGTTTTAAAATACTCTTTTATGTAAATGTTGACACTATTCAATAATTGATTTTTTTAAAACTCATAACAGAATGATTACTTAGAAAAAAGTTAATTAAGTTAATCCAAACATGTCATATTAACCTATAAAATTAGTGTAATTCATAAAAAGTCTCAAATTATATTAATTTGGGTATTTAGCATATCAATTATTTTAATTTTTTAACTATTATGGTAATTACTAAATCATCATTGTGTCATAAATAAATTAAATTATTTAATGTCTAAAAATTATAAATAAAATATAATTATGTAGGAAATAATTTTAGATTTCTAATGAATATTTACAATCGAATTTTTCTTATGTATAACCCTATATTAAAAACGTTATAGTAAATAAACTTTGATTTTAACTCTTTTTACTCTTCTTTGAATTTAATAATAATAAATGTCCTAATCTAATCCAAGTGGACCTAAATGATAATATTTTATTCCTAATGTTGTTTTTGGTCGAGATACACATGTCCAATATAATTAGGACATGTCTTAGGGTAATATTAATATTATTTTTACCCTTAATTACCCTATTTACTTTTAGCCGTGGTAAATAAAAGTAAAAAGTTACTATTCACCAAAAAAAATTCTTCTCATTGAACTACATTTTACTCCTTTATATTAACCGTGTCTCTCAGATTTTTGAAATTACACTCACAGAAGTGGTATAATTATGTTTTATGAGAAAATCAATTTTTTTAACTACCACTTAGTGGTTTAACTATTCATCAAAAAATGATGTTTTTCAGAAAAATACCCAAAATTCACCCTAGGCTAATTTCGATATTCCGAATACAAAAATGAAGTCCATTTTGAAAAATAAAATTTATAAATTTCAAAAAGTGGGTATTACTATTCATAACGGATAGTTTGATTATTTGTGGTGTGTTAGAACTCGATGTTACGTACAACACACGCTATTGCACTATTCAAAGGGAAGCGTACCATAGAAGCTTGGGGTGTTAAAAAAATGATTGAGGTTGTTGACAAAATATTATTATCAGTAATGTCATGAGTATTTTGTGTGAATATTTTAACTAATCTTCTGAGGTGATAATGAATATCATTCATAGTTGTCTTCATAACTAATGAGGGGTCATGCGAATAATTAGAATAATTTAATAGTGAAAATTAGAATATTTATTTGTGATCTTGAAATGAGATATTGAAAAATATATGATTGACATTGAGTCAAATAGTGGGATCATGTGTAGAACTCATGATTACCATTGGATCCCAAGACTGTATATCATGATGAACACATGGTTCTCTATAGGGATCACCCCCAGATCTTATTCCAAATGAAATAAGACTCACTTTTGGATAACACGAAATATCATGAAGAGAGTGGAAAATTATGAAATGATGGAGAATCTCGTTGTCAATCAAGATCTCACAAAGAACATGTTTATCTCTTGAAATTGAACTCTGATGTGATAGGAAATGTGAATTCTGTCTCGTTATAGGGACTCACACAAATAGGTTCATGGAGAATGAATGTTCAAAGGGTACTGGAGCCTGGGACTCGTCAAAATTGTTGATGGGAATCATGATCAGATCGCAAAATTGGATCTCACCGAGGAAGTGATTCCCATGAGTTGGACAGTTGTTGGGATTTTTTTTCATATTTAGGTGGTGGTTATATTCCTCAAAATACCACATAAAAATTTTGTAATGATTAAAAATGTTATCCATCAAAGATTGATATGAAGAAACGTACAAAGGTGGTTCTTTATAGGGGTATATGGTTAAGGAGGATTGTGATAGGGGTTCAAAATGAAAAAGGATTGCACCATGGGATCATAGTGAAAGAGGTTCACATCAGGGGTTCCTAATGAATTAGGGTTGGAAAGAGGACTCACAAATGAATTTACATTTAATAATGTGGTTACCATGATCTCAACAAGGTATTGTGAAAATAGAAAATAAAGTTCTTGATTTGGGTTCACACCAAGATCTCGCCTATAGAGGAGATCATACACACATTGGCTAACACAAAGGGTTCCCTATAGGAGCTCTCACAAATAGGTGATCGCATTAGTTATTTTCATAGGGCTACACTTCAAGAGATTACACAAATTGGGATCTCACAAGGGGTTCACAACAATTTTTCACACAATGTATTGAGCCAATAAATCATTCAATGTATGAACAAAATAGTCCCCAGGAACTCGTGCAAGGGTACAAGCTTGGTTCATGTGCATGGAGATAATCCCCAGAATCTTGTGCAAGGTGTAAGGTACCATGGTCTCAAAAAAAGTGTATCACAATAAAATCTTGTGGTTGAAGATATGCACCTACATTACCCTGTTAAATGTATCATTTTCATATCTGGAATCTAAAGGTTATGAACAATGAATGAAGAACTATGTCATTCATAAAAACATGAAGAAGGATTTTTCCCACTGTGGTATTCAAGTATGTGATATTGTTAATTGGAATCTCTAGATGATATTTACAATGTGGAGGTAATTATTATTTCTAAAAAAATAGATGATTGTTATAAATTTCTTTAATTTGTATGTGAACAATCTAGGTGTATTCACAGAAGTGAATGAGAATCCCTGAAATAACATAAATATAAAATCAATCTATAATTTGCAATTCCTTATTAGTGTTAATTATTGGACCTAAATTTCCATTAATGGTGTCAAAATCATTTCCAGATCAGTACTTAAAGGATTAGGAAGAAAAAAATCATTTATATTTGCAGTGATCCATTAAAATAGTGTTCTAAATTTACATTTTTTAATGAATTGAGCAGACCCAAAACATTGTAAACACTGGGATCCTTGGAATAAATGGTGTCTAGAAATAAATGTTTTTTGGCACAAATCCTTAGTGGAAATGGTACATTGGCACATTGTTAATATATTCTCAATAGTAATATCCCTAGGAGGGTGTACCATGTACTTTTTTGTGTGTCATCCATGACTTAACTTCCTCTATTAATTTTCGATGGGAAAGGGACATAAAAGAGAGTTTTAATGATGAAACAAAAACCAAGTTAAATTTGTTTTTATTTTTCTTAAATGGTCACCCCATATCGTAGTGTACATTCCTTCATAGGAAAATAAAAAAACAATTATAAAAAATCCTTAATAAATTGACATTATTAAATGAATGTTATTTATCTACATCCCCCTAAATTACAGCTTTTAAAACTAATTTTATTTATTAATCCATACATTATTATTTTCTATGAGGGAGGAAAAACACTAAAATTTCTATATGATTCAAATAAATAAATACAATAATAGTATCCCTGAACTCATATAATATTTTTCATATCACTGTGTTGAATAATGTATACAAAATACAAATAGGAATCCATTACCACACAAGTGAACCCAAGATCAACCAGGACCACAAAAGGGGATTACGAAAAACCACAACCTAAACTCCCGACGAACCAATATGGAATCCCCAAAATGAATCCCTGCACGATGAAATATAATAAATATTGAAATTATGTAGATATATCACTGTATATCACTAACAACATACATCTATTACACAAGGATCATATTTGGAGGAGAAAGAATAGCAGATCTTCCAAAAGTATATTGGGGTTTCTCAAAACTAATTAGTAATGACTGTCAAATACATGCATTCAAATGATCTTAGATCCTATAAAAAGGAAATAAATTGATGGTCTCCCATAATAAATTACATATTCACAATAATAATTGCATAGGTCCCTTGGATTAAAATAATTGAATATTACTTTTTCAGGGAATTACCCAAATCTTAAACATCACTAAAAAATCCTAGAAGCTCAGTCTGAATTAAAATCCTATTGCAAATTTCTATATCATGACATGAATTTTTTCATGGATTACTCATATGAAATGTACAAGCTATAAATTGTATTCTATAGAAGTTTTAGCATTTATACTGAGGAAGTGATTTGCTATTAAACATCACGAATCTTCTACTGTAGTTTGTCTATAGCTCTATCATGCACTGAACTATTATCGAGTCTCCACAAAATTCTCCTAACTACCAAAATACTAAATTAATGGATATAAATGATATACAAAATTAAATATTTTATATATCAATTTGGTTTAATAGTTCTATAATTCATTTTTGTATAACCAATGTGATAGTTTTTAGAAAAAACCAGTATTTAACTGTTAACCTAAAAAATAATTATTTTTAAAAAATAAAGATAATTCATCATTATACATCAATTAAATAATAAATCCTTAAATGAAGTCAACTTTTCAAAAATTAGATCCTTAAATTTAGATGCTAGGATTTTTAATAAAATTTAAAAATATAATAATAATGTTTTTATTGTAAAATGAATATTTTCATATAGTAACTGTTATTATTAAAATAAAATATTATTGAAAAAATTGAATTAACCAGTTATTAAACTAATATTACATCAGTAATGATAATATTATGTAAATATTAATAAATATTTCATAAAAATGTAAATTTTTTGAAATTTGTTTTTTTAATATTAAATAAAATTATTAATCATTTTTTTATAAATTAATCAAGATTCATTCACATTAAAATATGCCTTTATTTTCATTAAACTTATAATTCTAAAATATGTGACTCCTATGGATTATTTTTAGGTCAATTTTTATTCATTAAAGTTCACAATTAATATTTATATTTTAATATAAATGTATCACAATTTCATATTAGTATGTTTTTAGGGTGGGAAAGCTATCAAACTAATTTTACTCATTTAGTGGATTACATATAGATAAATCATAGGTATATAAATTACTTTTCTTAAGTGATAGAGGATACACATGATATTTTTAGGAATCAACCATTCATGTTTCGATGTATTACATATGACTTCATCTTTCCGCCCATTTATAGCAACCAGTATTTGAATTTTGGACCTATTTTTGGGGCTCTAATCCAATTTAATGCCCAAAACCCACCTACACCTTAGTCACACACCATGTTGAGCTATTCATTGACTAATAAATAACCCCTAATCCTTTTATCAAGGTTCTATATTCCCTATAATCCATCAATTATATGATAAACCATATTATATATAATCCATCCTTATATTCTTTAGCCAAATTCACTATAATCCAACAACACTAAAATGAGAAATATTCTTTATGATCTATTATATTTAAAAGTGTTATATTCATATCAATCCCTCAAACCTCAATGATATATTTTCCATGTGATTTACTCTAACTCAATGGGACACATCCCAAATATTTTCAATAATATCATATCATCGTTAGTTACAAATATATATATTGAACAAATAAGGAGTCCTTCATCCACCCAAAAATAATCACAAATAAATATTCTATTGAATCTCTATTTATCATACCCACATCATTAACACATTAGGGTAAACCACATAAGCCAATCCTATCAAACAACATTAATTTATGACACACTAACTACAAAGTCCTTGATTCATATTAACCAGGTTACATAGGATGGTCCTATGAGGTTTAATCCCAATATAATATTTTCTATATATTCATGATTTTAAAAGGAATATCACATGGTTTTTGCTGCATAAACATAAAATTTCAGACATTTTTCCTTTTTACGACACATTAAATGTCTTTTCATGTCCCATTAATAATCATAAAACTATGTTGTTTTTTATTTCATTCTAAGGAAATGGAAAAAATACCCATTAATATGATTGATCATACCGCTAATACTATAAAATCCAATTTGGATAGTTATAGATTTCAGATAAATCAATTGCAAGGACTTAAAACATTGTACAAATAAATATAAAATGTATGGTATTGATTACTCCTTTTTATGATGGTATCATATTATGAAATCATTTAATTAAATTTTTTAGAATTATATATTAAATACTTGTCTGATTAAAATAATTGGTAACAAAACACTTATGTTTTGAGCCAATATCCTTTCTTGTTGAAAAATGTACAACCCATTGTGTAATTGTTAATGTCCCATTAATAAGCTACCTTTGGATGGAAGGTCCCTAATAACTCAAATATTTAATGTCCATAATGAATTTAAAAAAAGATAACACATTGATATTATTTGTATAATAATCAGGTTTGCACAATATTTTATTACGTATGGTTAATATTAATGATTGTTTTAGTAATAAATTTTTTTTCGACATCAATTAAAATTTTAGGATATGATTTTTATTACTATTACGTATTACTTGAAAAAATGTGAATATGAACAAACCTAATAATCTTTTAAACATGTAAAATTTTATATAAGTATATGATATGTCTAAAACCCTTATTTGGTGGTATTAGAAAAATTATGGTTCGTACGGATGTAAATAAAATCATTTTAAGGGAAATAACATTGTATTACTATGATGTATAATGGATTTGTTTTGGTAATTCATTTCATCATTCATTGTTTGTAATTAATAGTTTTTATTGTGTATATTATATTCATGGATGAATTTTATAAAAAAAATCATGGTTTACATAGTATAGATATTCGATAAATGATGGGATATAAGAAACTGTTTGCAAATAAAATATAATTGAATAATTCAATGAGTATTAAGTAGTGGCTAATAATTAATAAATATTTGCGATCTAGTTTTACAATTTAATATTCAATTGATTGATTTTTCATTATTGTCTTTTTAGAGTGTTTATAATTGGTCTATATAGATGTTATGATAATAAAAAAAATCATGGACATGGTGTTTTTATGCATTTTGAAGATCATATTTTTTTATGGTGGTAATTTGGTAGCTGATATTTATCATTGAGTACAAATTAATGAATATAGTGAAAAAGTAACCACTGTTTTTCAACTTGGTGAATTTTTATGCTCCTTTGGGTAATCTATGGTTATATTTGTATTTTTATTAAATCATTGGGCATGAATTGTTTTCAATTTATTTTTAAAAATAAATCTAAAATAAGGGGACCATGAAACCTATAAAACCCTTGATAATCAATATCCCAATGATAATACAATATGAATTATTATTACCTATTTTTTATAAAATAATTTATAAATTTTACAAAGTGATTTGGTCACTTATTTATACTTAAAACTCACTCTTTATACTAGTCATTCATCTTCCTCAAGGTTCTTTCATACAAATAGAAAATATGTTAAAAATTATTTGATTACACCCATTCATTTTGAAACCATATTATACCTTAGGTATTCCTATTCTAATACATATATAAAATGTAAAGTCCTTTTATTAGATTCTATTGAATGATTTCTATATATTTTAGTTGTTTAATATATTATTCTTGGTAGTTTATGATTTTGGAGAACAAATTAAATGATATATGGGAAATATCAATATGGTAATTTAATGAATGCGAATTGGATGAATTTTAGGTTCTATCTATTGTGGTTTTCCTAGGGGATTGATTATTTTTTATTTATTATGATGGATTATTTCGAATATATATTATGTTATTCAATAAAACTAATGTTTTGGGGTGTTTGATATTTTTGGTTTTATTATGAAACTATCTAAGATTTATTACATTTAGTGGTATAAAACCACATTAACATTTTCATGTTATGAATATGATATAATTGCTAATAATTATAAAAAATGGAATATATAATATATATTTTGTGAATTTTATGATTTTGGTACTCTATGATATTTTTATAAGACAATAATTTTTTATGAAAATTTATATATACCTATTCCGGGTTTTTTCATATAATTAATTTATTTTTACCATGTAATCATTTAAAATATTTCTATAAATATTTCAAGAGATTGGTGGTATGTTTGTGTTAGATTTCGAGGCCTAGAGAGCCCCTGTATTATTATATTAATAATATAAAATTTCTTATATCAAACATGTGATATTTTAAAAAATAATTGATTAACCCTAGAATGAAGTCTGAGATGTGAAATCATAGATCAAATTTGAATTTGTGGCATGGGGTATATCAGAATTATGACCAATGGTTGGTCGGTGTGAGAAGTTCTATTGGTGGTGGTCAATGAAATTTCGTCTACTAAAATAAGGAATTTATTTAATTTATTTTGTTTTAAAATATAATAATACTTCAATATTAAGATGTATAATGTTATGTAAAATCAAAATGGATAACCACATAACCGTGGGAGGATTCATGATGAGTTAGAGCACGCTTCATTGGTGGATTCTGATTGGAGATTGATGTTTACCAGATCAACGTATATCATGAAGAAAGAATATTATTTAGTAGATACTATTAATTTTTTGAGAACATACACTTTACTAATGACCAATCCTAAATCAAGATAAGGGAAATTATTTTTGGAATTTTTCCATGTTAAATTAAGACAATGTATTTTATTATATTCTATTATTTAATTATGATTTCTCACCATTTTCATGAACCTGTAGGTATAATTTAAATTTTTCTAAATCAATTATTATATTTATTCCAATATACCACTCTCGAATATCTCATTTTTGTGACCATTTCCATGACTTCTTGGAAAATGATGGATCTACACTGTATATATATATTTTACTACACCATTCTTCATATTATTCGTATATGACCTACAGGGTCCTTGTCAAAAAAAATTACGTTGGGTTTGATAATTATTGAACACTTAGATTTATTGTGGATATGAAAAATACATATAGACTAGTGGTTTTGGATGGATCTGGATGTATTGGGAGTAGTAGTAGATTGCTTCATGGATCTAGGAACTAAAGTTATGGGAGGCTCAATAATTCAATTCTGGGTGATATTAATCTTACTTCGAACCAATAGAGTCATTTAATTGAGGGAACTAGTCATTTTGGTCAATTTTGGTAATAAAATTGTGTATTTTGTAGGAAAATAATTATTTGGGGTTCTCATGATGGTACAATTTTCTTCCTAGGAAAAATATTACTACACATCATGAATTTATTAATAACAGATATGTTGTAGTGAAACAACTATGCCAGATTGGGTATCGAGTGATGATAAATATTACCCAGCATGTAGACCCACAACACATTGTGTAATCCTATATAGGAAGCTCAACCCGTACTCTAGGAGAACATAGGAATATAAACCACCCAGAACATAGGACAAACCATTACACATAACCACATTTGTGTGGATAGACATGGTAAGTATATCAAAACAAGGTGAAGTATGTGGCCATATACCGACGTACACTGGAACATCCAATAGAGGATATATGATCTCCAATTGACTAATAAACATTTTTTACCACATGTACATTCCATATTTTAGGTCATGTATCACCAAACCATTTACATGGTAGAACATTCCTTGGTGATGAGGATATGTCACATGTTATTTATATTACGATACATATTATTTAATTCTCCCTGAAACAACTTCCTCTGATATCTCATTCATGGGAACCATGATTTTTTCCTAAGACTAACCTATCTTATGTTTTTTTACTCTAAGAACATAATTGTATTTTTTAGGTTGAATTTGAGATATGATATGTCGGTTATGATTTTAACACATCCTTATAGGATACATGATGATGATCATCATCTGGGTGGGGACATCATATTGATGTTGATAATGGAATTAGTTTAACAAACATGGTCTTCGGAACCTCATACTCTTTAAATAGTCAAAGTCTGTAAAAAACAATAATATAGTATGGATTATTTCATTAATAAATTTGTAGTGTTACACCACAATATACGATCTTTACTATGGAGTTGGTTCTCCACTGTAGTTGTGTCTCCCTCAAATACATAGTGTATTATCTCGATGCATACCACTCTACAAATTAACAATTGGAGATATAAATGATAAATAATAGAGTTGAAATTTTCGTAGATATAAAGAATAGTTTCAAGATTCATCCCCCTCTAGATGGATTCTTGTAAAATAATGAATGTTGTTGGGCATCAGAGATGGACCCTTTTACCTTCATCTTAACTCATTTCCTTTGATTGTATATTTATAAAAAGATCCCATTTATTTATAATTTGAGACTCTTGTTGATATTATTTAGGTTACTGTATTATTTCCTGTTATTCAAATTTGTAGTAATTTTTGGGTTGAGATGGACACTTTTATTCATACATTTATAATACAAGAGATAGGCGCTCACATGGGAATGAAATCATGGTGGTGTAATGTATCTGATTTAACTATTTTTTTATTTTCATTAGAAAAATGACTTATACTATTTTATAGAATGTTTGAATCATTTATTTCCCATTTTTTATCAAAAATGTCAGCTACCATATATTTATCACTCCATGTGTGAAATAACACTGTAACATGAATTTTATTTTAGCATTTTATATCTCCCTATATGGATTCTATGGTTTCCTACAGGGTATTCATATACTCAACCATTTATGGAATTAACCTGTACATTTCATGTATTATGAAAATGCCTCATAGATTGGCGGTGACATTAGTGGGAAAAATTGTTAAATTGGATCATTGGCCTCATTTGGTGATCAATCCTAGAAATAAAATCTCCAGCTCTCTTATTATACTTTTTTTTAGTTCTTGTAAGGTGGGGAAATTTTTATTTGGGTGTTTATTTTTCCCCATCATATTATTTCTCTTAACATATTCTTTCTCTAATATATTCCTATAGTTTTTTTCATGCATGGTTGTACTTAATATATTTCGGTATTTATTATTTTCCTCTACAATTTTTCATATAGATTGTCCTTTGAATATAAAATAGGTACATAAGGGTCAGAATACCACTGAATTTATAAATTCGTGGTGGTTTCTGTGATTCGCTAGATATTTTGAGCTAGTCTTGGGAGTTTAACAGAAATGATTCTACCAGATTGGTGGACTCTAGTGGAATTGGTCAGGTTTGAGTGGTATGAATGAAGTTCAACCTTAGGTTACTATTAGAGTGGGACAAAAGATCCGGATTGAATTGGTAATAAAGAGATATGGTCTCATAGTGTCTCATGTATGGTAATCCGAGTAGGTAACCTAGAGTTGGTGTAGGGGGTGATTTATCCATTCAAATGAACTCTTATCACCTTTTTGTCAATGTGGTATACCTATACCTCATTTAGAGAGAAAAATGGGGCATGTGTAATATAGGATTGTGTCCTTTGATTATCATCAATCATTCATCTCCTTGGATATACGCATTTGACGTAGTATATCATGATACCATTCATTATGCTTTTGGGATTATCTCCATCTTTTATTTATGTATAATGTCATGAAAATGACCAGTTTGGACAGAAGGCCTCCATCCATGGACTAATTCCAATAGTGTTTCTTCAAGAGTGAACCAATCCATGCTACAACATTTTTAGAAGTACATAGATTATACTCTAATGATCAATGATGATGATCATTCACATGCATATTAGTGTATGGCTCCAGAGAGCTAGGAAAAAATATTAAAAGGATTATCAAGTTTTTTGATTGGCAGTGATAGATACCAGTAATGTTTTAGGTAGAGATTGATTCTCATGTAGTGTATGATTGACTTGGGTTGGTCGTATGGGGTTTTATAGCTTGTGGAAACCTTGACTAAATAGATGGGAACACTTATAGAATGATTCCTTCATGGGGAAGCTATTGGTTTGAATGATGATATCATATGAGGTACCGATGCTAAATTCACATCATAGGTTCAACATATAGATAGTTACAATTTATTGAGGTGAGTGGGACCCCCTTATAAGGTATTTGAGGGATGTTATTAGCATATGGTGTTAATTTCCTTATTTTATAGGAATAATATTTATTCTTGTCTTAGTATAGATACATATATAGGGTTACGTGTGGAATTAGTAGAGCCTTCTATGGATGAGGTTTACATGGATTCAGACATGTAACTAGGGGGAATATTTACCCAACCAAGACACATTATTATGATGATATATAAAACCACATAAGTACTTCAGTGCCACCCAACCATGTATGTGTTGATGTGGGGTGGATGAGATCCTTTGAATTGAATGTTTGAGGTCAATTTAAAGTGTTATCATCCTATAATCGACCATGGTAAATGTGTATAGGAGTTCAATGGTAAATATGGATTCATTTAATAGTGTTTCTTGACCCCAAAGAACCATGTGTGATCAATGAATGAATTTTTTATCTTATGATCTATTTGTTGCTTAAGAATGTGATCGAACCAATCTTTTCAAGGGATATAACCACTTTTTCAGGCCATGCGATATTAGATGTATGATTTAGCATTACGATTATATTTTTTGGATCACAAAAAGAGGTTTAATTATCAAAAAATTTAATATAACATTGACTGACTCTAGTTTGGAAAGATAAATTCTCATTGAGTCTTCACATATCTAGTGATTGGGCCCTAAAATTTTTCCTTTGGTATGGCATGGTTTTCAACCATTCATAAATCATTTACTATTTCTAGTGGGGATTATACTTTACTCATTTTAATTACAAATTATTTAACCTTTTTTAGTGAGAAGGAATCTTGACAGGAGTATGATGAGCTAGTGAACATGTGGATATATCTTATTCCCCCTAAATTTAGTAGTATCGCCCATGCAGAAGTGGATGATATGAGATTTTAGTTCTTATGATGTGGGAGATATATAATTTAATCAAAAAATAATAATACATTTCTAACTCATTGTAATTATATTTTTTATAATGTATTTTATCAATAGGTGGTCTAATAATAGCAATATAATAACAGATTGTGTTGGGTAGCTGTGGGAGATGAATTTTTGGTTGTGGAGTAATTAGAGTTGGGACATGAAATACCTAATGTGTTCATTATAAAAGAACAATATATTTCTCCTATGATGTGTATGAGGGAATGTGGTTGGTTGGGATTCATTTCACTTAAAACATGAGACTCTCAGGGAGGAGTATCAACCACGGAAAATTGATGAAATATTTGTCTAGTGGATTGGGGTGAAGTTGTTTTAGTTTTTTAACTCAAGTAAGGTCTTCAACCGCTCAATTATCATGTTGAGGATGTATTGTAGGTTAATTCTATATTTCCAAATACTTACATAATTTCATTATGATAACCTTTGGGTGTGGGATACCCCATTAGCATTAATTAATTTTATTAACTAGATCATTAACCATTATTGAATCATTTCATGGTAGTTTTCTATAATGTCATCCTTATTCCCTCAATGTTAGAGGAGGATCATACAATACAAATGAAGATATTTCAAGAAATGATCTGAGTGTACCACATTTAGGGGGATCTCTCATATATATTGTATTATATTTAGGAAATCTATTTCTCTTGATGTAACTTCTAAAACATGTAAGTGATAATGGAACCATCAAATGTTTATGTGGTTCATTCTTGGAATCCACCTAATAGGGATTAATATATGATTATTTTTTCTAGCATTAAGAGGTACCAATTTAAATTTTTGGAAGACTTATATATGACTTTCTCTTTTAACCATCATGATGTTGAAAGGGAGATAATTCATCTGTACAATGTAGTGTTATAAAGAATATGGGTAGTTATGAATGAATTGCACTACTTTGTTGATACTACTCAAGGAGGTAATTTAGTATATTGTGTATTGTGATGCCTTTGGAGATTAAATTCATTGATTTTATACATAGAGTAGGATGTTATCTAATGTGGGATGTGGAATTTGGGACCCCTAAGCGCAACTATGTAACTCTTGACCTAGATTTGGTATTGTTAGTCATCAGTTTAATGATGTGGTGGAATTATCATATGGAGTGACACATTATTACTTAGACCACCAAAGGCTCTATTATTTCATTTTTCATAGATATAAGAACATGTTATAGGGTTATTGGTTGGTGTTACTAAATACTATGACTTCAATATTGTTTATACTAATATAAATGGAAACAATATCATAGAATCACATTGTAATAATTAATGTACCTACCACATGGAGGAGGTATTTTGAAAGTAGAATTCATTATATCTAACCAATGTGGATTAGTGGGGTGAATTTTCATTTTTAATTGATGGTAGTTACACTTATGAATCTCTATTGTTTTAGAGAGGCCATGTTTGGAAAAATTAATAATTATATATTTCAGTAATATATTTATACTAGACATGGTAGTGATGGATTTCTTGATGTTCGGGATAATTTTATCCTTCTTTGTGGATGGAAGATTACATTAGTCAAAATACAAGGGGAGATTCTGGGGGGTTTCATTTTAGTAATACACCCATGTTATTTATGGGATTACCAATATCATTTGGCATCATGATTAGTGTCCATATATATTGTATCATATCACTAAGATGTTCTATTGATGTCTCATGTACCTATATGTGAATAATGAGGTTCTTGGATGAACGTGTAAATGGGATTGTATCTTTCCAGTTTATATGCTAGTGGATTCAATGGGAAGGAAGATATAATGATGCTATTTGTGTTACCGCAACGTAACATTCCATGTTTTCCCACATCCTATAAATCCAAGTGCAATTAAAAGTTGTATCTATAGGATTTCAATCACTAATAGAGGTAGCCTTGCCTCATGTAACTCCCGTAAATATTGTTTTTTACTAGGATTCATGCTTTATGTTATAACTATGAAGAGAATGTTTGAGGATTTCAGAATCGGTTTTGCCTAAAAATATCTTCTCATCCCCATGATGATGTCTACATAAAGAAGTTCGTTAAAATTGAAGTTAACATGCTTTTGGAATTTATTATGTACTTGTACCATAATTGGAAGGATCAAATACAATCATATGAGTTTTTATATCACAACAATTACAACTCCACCATTAGTGTAACACCATTTATGCTCACATATGATAATCCATGTTAAAAACAACATTACTAATAAGATCCATTGAGAGACTATTTTTCCTTTCCTTGTTATGTATCAGTGATTCTTTTATAAGCTGAATTTTATAAAGGTTTGGATGTGAAATACATAAAAAAATTATGAGTCCCATCATAATAGAGAGTAGTGGACATTGGTTTTCCACATGGATATTATCCATTCAGGGAGATCCCCCTAATTGAGGATAATTTAGTTTAGGAACATAAGTGAATATTTTTCTATGGATTATGTTCCATTTCTAAAAATACTTCATTGGTTTGGGGAGATGGGGTACAAATGTATCCTATGAACATAGAAATTTAGGGGTCATTATTTATCGAACATGTCATTACTATGGAGATATAATCATGTCTTGTTTCACGGTGAGTCAAGTGTCATCGACGGATTGCACAAAGCGGATGTCATCGATGAAAAAGACTCCTCTCCTTTGTCACCACTGCGAGGCCGCTGGCATCAACATATCTTCATTCTTCTCCCCCACCGGTATTTCAATGTTCTCTCTGGATGGTATCTTACAAAACCCAAGCTACCCTTGCAGTTTATTGTGTTGCACTCCCACCAATGGATGCAAGTCATTAGTTCCGATCCATCCTCTTGCGGTCTTGACATCAAGATCTAGTTGAAAGTATCTGATCTTGTTCATCCAAAAAAATCTCTGGCCTCGAATGATCTACCACATCTTGAAGCTGTCACAGATGGCCGATGTGGCTTCTGGTGCTCCTCGTACAGGCTTGGAAAGACTTCTTCATGTGTTGCAAAGTTCGGAGTGGCCTTTTTTTAATATCCTTATTTCAGAATAGTTTGGTTTCATTGGATTCATATTGTGGTAGGGTCATCATCAACAACATGTTCTATACACAAACATGGATGGTTGACATAGGAACGCTCGGTGTTAGTGTTCTTCTCCTTGCCAAATCAATTCACTATTCATTACAGATTTGTCCTCCTGTGCTTTTTTGCATCTTTGTGCCCCGATGGCTCGGCGTCTCCTTGTTTCCTCTACCATTTATTTTAGACCCTTTGCTCAAAACACCATCTTGGTTGGTTGTGATGGATTCCATGATATGTCGGATTTTTCTGGTGGGTTCGGTTAAGGAGGATATGTCAGGGGTGATCTTTTGGTGTGGTGGTGTCTTTAAAATGGTTCGATGATTCTCTTTCCATCAGTCATCCTCTGCCTTTGTTTTAGTGTTTTGGATTGTTTTTATCATAGGTCTTAAATGGTTTATCCCCTTGTACACAATTCATTACTTTTGGTTCTTCTTTTTTCTTTTTCTCATTTATCCCCAATGAGATTTTTGTTAGGTTCTCACTCAACCATAAAGTGATTTATTTGAAAATAAAAAAAAATAATATGTGAGAAAATAAGGTTAGATGGTCATTGGTTTTCATGTTACATTTTATTGGTGTTCTGAGAAGATTTATTGATGTAGTTAAAATATACATAATGAGAATTTTATTCCATATGGTACATATTTGATGACAACACAAAAAGCATAATTATTACATACGAGAGCATGTGACCCCGGTGAGGGATTGGAATTCTCATATGTGGGTATTTTTTATATTTTTATGAAGATTATCCTTAATAATGTGGAATGTGTAATGAATCATTTTTTTCTATATAATATTTTTTAATACTTGATGTAATATATTCAAATGTAGGAATTGAGTCATAATGAAATTTCAGATCCCAGAGATCCTCAACGTAGATATATTGGAAATATTAAAAATATTATCTCGCACAAGAGAATATTTTGGAAAATAATATAATATATTATTAATAGATAATCATATATGAAATAACAAATCATTGTTGAATCCTTAACACTGGTTTTACCTTAAATTTGACCTAATGTTTTTCATCATCGGATATTCTAGGGCCAGTGACCATTAGTGGGTGTGACTAATACAATATATAATTGATTTTTTTTAATTATGTTTCAAGATAAAACAATAATTAAATAATTAAAAATAAACTATTATTAAAAAAATATAGGGTTATCCCCATTACCCTTAGTGTATTTGAGAGATGGATGAGCATTGTTTTTGGGGGGACCTGAATTAGAGAAGGGTGAGGATTCAATCATGGTGGATGAAGAAGTAATATGTGAGTGTCTAACACATTATTTATTTCTAGAAAACATATTATTAATATATTATTTCTTCATTAATACTTGTTGGGTGAAAATTTATATATTATCAACAATTTGGATTAATGATCATAAATTTCCACATCATCTATATTAGTTTTATGATTTTCCCCTTCACATGAGACCACAAAAATTAAATTAACTATTTAAATAAATTTATATTTTAAAAAATATTATATCTCCCATGGATACCCAATTTCTGTGATTGTTTTTTAAACCACATTGATGATGAGGGATTTATATTTTTATGTGATTTTTTCGTTTGTTCGTCACTTTATCTTCCATTAGCATAGGGCGTCGATGTCCATCATTACCAGGGTGTATTCGAGTTAGATTGGACATCCATATTCATGGGATTTCCATGAATGATATGTGGATCGGCTATTTGAAATTCATTTTGATGGATTCTTGGTATGGGTGATTGCATTTAGTATTTGGGATCTGGTGTAGTGATGGGGGGTGCATAAGAAATAATTACTATTTCATTTTTTATTATCATATTGTAATTTCATTACCACTAAAACTGCCTATAAGATTTTTTTTAAAATATTAACTATTTTTTAACTCCACAATCCTTGAACTCTTTATTATATCTATATATTCCCCATGAAAACCTCCTAACAATTATGGTTTCCCAAGGGAACCCACCCTTGACCACTATTTCTACCATAACCCCTTATCACCCTCAATGGTTTATGGACACCAACCCAGAAAAACCATTTTTCGAAAACCCCAAAAAACTATAATTTTTCATGTAATTACCCAAAAACACCCCCCCCCCCCAACTCACTAACATTTTTTTCATGGGGACTATCCCATCGACTCAGTCCAGGCACTGACAAACACCACATTCAAAAACTCCCTTATATCATCTATTATTTTAGGGCAGTGTTTTCCACCTATAATTGAGTTTCATATATTATTTTATTGGGTAGTTCTCCATATAGTCCACAAGAATTCCCCTTTATATAATTATGTGTTTATATGACACCTTGAACAAGTTAATTTATATACGTGTACCCCCTAATAACATTTCACGAAAAGAATGGTTGTCTATGTGAAAGCATTGATGAAAAACTTTTCTATAACACCCACTTAAGCACCTAAATATTTCATTGTACACCCAACCTAGATGTAACACCCCAAATGTATAATGTATAATGTAATAACATTTTATTCAATGGAGTGTATGACAGACAACAACCACCACGTAATAGAATATAACATCCCAAGACATTTGAATACTTTTATTAGTTAAAATAAAATCAATCTACGATTTAGCTTGAAATATAATCAATACTCAGATAGCGTGTGTCTCATACACCAAGATGATGCATAAATGTTTTGGGTAATGAGGAACATAATGTATTAATAATAAATAAAATATTATTAAAATATTATTTTATTTGTATAATAAGATATATCCTTGTCATAAAATAAATATTTATGAGTATTATTAACTATATAATGAGATAAATATATATTGTATATATAATGAAATATATTTCATATTCATCGAATATATTTTAATGTTATGAGAAAAGGAAAACCAGAATTTTATGCAAAAAACCATTATTTTTTAAAGGTAATTTCACAGCCATTTAATAGAGAACCTATTATAGAACAAATTATATTGCATTTTATAATTTTAAATGACAATGTAAAACTCATTTTTTAAAGGGATACATAAAAATTATTTTAGGTTTATTTTTTTTCTAAATGGATTTAATTTTTTTCATTGTCATTGAAAAAAATTGATTTTTAATCCATATCTTCTGATTTGACTTATTTATATATAATGATAAATTAAATTTTTAATTAGTTTTACATAATAATGAGATTATTTATATTTATATTAATAATGTTTTGTTCATTGTATTTAATATCAATAGGAAATTAGATTTAATATCCTTGTAATCTATTGATCATTTCCACTTTAGAAACACACAATATTGTACCTTATGTGAGATTATATTTAAAATAATTTCTACCCCAAATGTGATTATTGATTGTAAAATATTATTATATATTTTTTATTACAAAAATATATTTTTTCTAAAATCATCACATTACTTTTTGAAAAAAAAGATAATACAGGTAATGGTGAGAATAATTAATTATAGTGATAAACATAAAAATTGGCTTAAAATTTTACTAAACAGTAAACATAAGAGTCCGAATGACAAAGAAACATTTCCAAAATATGTTCTCATTAATTATTTTTACCATACATTCCATTTCTATAAATTTCCCATTTTTATGTGTCTTTACATGGGATAAATCTGGGAGGAATTCCATTTTTCAAAATATATAATAATGCCACTCATCATCCACTATAAAAAATCACCCATCCCTCCATATTATTCATACCTCTCAAACCATTTGTTTTGAAAAATATATAATCCAATAAAATCCCAAATACGTACCCTATTTCCAGAATCCTCACCATAGGTGAATGACCAATCATGTAATCCCATTGGTGAAAACCAAGGGGAGTTACCCAAAGATGAGGTCACATCCGGCCAAATGCTCCATTATTGTATTTTCCATCTCTGTGCCCTAAAATATTATTATTCAATGATTTTATAATTATCTTATTATAAAAAACATACTAATAATTTTTTATTCTATTTTATACATAAAATTAAACTCACATCTATCAAATTAATATCAAACATTTCATTCTAGTATACGGCATGCTACAGCCTCACAAAAAGAATATTGTTCATTTTTCATTTACCACCTTCAATGGTGGACGTTATGGTGGAAAAATATTTTCATAGGATATATATTATATTTATTTCATCTTAATAGTTATTTAATTTCATATTTAAAATATACCTTTATACATTCCATTTTTGGGATATACAATAACATAATTAGTGGAAGTGTGGACTACTGCATCCTTTAAGTAATGAGATTCGTTCAAACTATAAGAGGAATGAATAAAGTGTGTATTTGATATTATATTTATGAAATATATATGATTATGGAATAATAATATACATATATATCATTTACATTGTATAATTTAAATACAGAAAAGAAATGAAACTAGCGTTTATAAGTACATACGACCTACCGTCATCATGATTAGTGCATTTTATTTCCTATAGCCATTTTTTTAATTTATATACAAATATATATATATGTAAAAAATATGATATTTAATTTCTTTTACAAAATTTATATGTTTAAATAATGATATATGTAATATCCACAACAAATAACAAAAAAATACTAGAGAAATTATGCTATTAACAACCAAAATAGTAAAAATAAGGAATTATTACAATCAAATGGGTAATAATTTTTTTATAAGATCATATATGATACAATAACAATAATAATGGATCTAGTATAAGTTAGTAACGTGTTTAAACCACTATAATGGATGTTAAAAACCAAACATAAAATTTAAGGATAATGTAATGGATTTTCATCTAACATTTTACATATGTGAGATAAAATTATTATTCTCCACTTAATTAATTGAGGTGGTTAATATACTTCTTCTATTAAATTATTATATAATTAATCCATTTATCTTAATTGAAATTATATTTTTTACTTTGAATTATCTCATCCAATGTGTCATTGCATGGAAATTGTCATGTGGAAATCTAATATTTTCAATATCAAATTCTTTTGGGACATTTAATGTTATATTGAAACAATTAGTTACTTATAACTATTTTATCATAAATTTACATATTATGATTAATTTTTTATTATTATTTCCAAAAAATGTAAAACATTTTTATAGACAGTGTTAGCTTTTATACTTATTCGATTAGCTGGGAAATATATATAAATGTATATTTTAATTCAATACAGTTATTTGATAGGGAACTTTTTTTGTGAATTGAAATGATTATTTGATATTTGGGGAAGCATTTGAAAAGATATAAAAATGGTGGTACCTGGTATAGATTTAGTCTTGATGAATCAGTAGTCTCGTGAGATGAATTATTTGGACAATTAGGGGTTTTACCCAATATGATATAAACCATCTTGTGAATGGTCATGAAGGTAAATGTACTATGTACATATGAATCATGGAAACCAAAAATTAAAAATTTCAGTCATTCGATTCAATTATTATTTATTCATTAGATTATTTCTTTTATATTTTCTATGTATATTTTTTGTTCTATTTTTATTGGTTAAATGTAATGTGTTTCATTTATGTACCTTACAATACTAATTTTTCCTTATCATATAAAATCAATTGCTTTTGTTCTTATTTATTTACCTGTTTAAATTAATTTTCCCCACTAATATAGTTTTTCTTACTAGGTACATACCATTATATATTATTTGATCTCAACCATATTCTCTTTCTTTTCCCCAAGTCACCAAGAAGAAATACTAGAGTAATCTTTCAAGGTATTTTGTTCATTTCCTTTTATAATATATCATGTTTTATTTTATGTTTTTACAATATAATATCTGCATCATGTATGTAATCTGGTTTTACAAAACTATTAAACTTATTGGTCCTTTTGTACTTGAATAATTATAATCATGCCAATGTATTAAAATAATTCAACAGCTCTAAACATATGGGGTAGGGGTATTTCACTTGGTATTGGAGGAGGTTTAGGAGTATCAATGAAAAATATGATTAAAAAACATATATAATGGAATAGATCCCAAATATAGAAATTAAAGATAAGTATAAAAGTAAATATTTGAATTTTGGTAAGGTATTGATTTTGTGGGTCATCCTAGAAAAAACATACATGTCGTGATAGTACAAGTGTATGTGGTTTTTCAATATATATATATAGGGGTAACTACTATAAAATATTGTGTTGGCCCTAACTAAAGAATATTTTATCACAAAACAATGAGCCTTATTCTGGCCATAGTTTCTGACACCCATGACATACACTTAGGATAATTCTCTTTTTAAGTAGAAAGTCTATAATTTTTATTTTAATGTAATGATATTCTCAAATAAACCATGTTCATGATTATGAGATAATCTATGGAAAAAAATCCAATTTCTATTAAGGATTAATCCATATCTATAATTATAAAAAATTTATAATTTTATGTTATAATATATTATACTACACTATTTACAAATAAAACATGGGAGTAAGAAGTTTAAAAATCCTAATTACGAATATAGAGGTTGTAACCACCCGAAAATTCATGAATAAACTCCCCATTATTTTAATTAATTAAATGAATTCTAGATACAGAAAACCCAAGCACATTTTTATATATTATCAAATTGGGTTTAAATGACTGTTATGTATCATTACAATGGATAATATATCTGTCGAACAATTATCATGTATCCAGTATAAATGTAACGTTTTTAATAAACCTTTTGAAACAGTCAAAGGAATTGATGACCTTGAGCAATATAATCGTTCCATTTGACGCCCATTTATCATATTTTTTCATATGAGATATTAGTTATTTGATTTTCCATAGACCAAGAACATAATGTGATCCAAAAACCTAATCATGAGTGTAACCATTTACAGAGGAAGTTAAAGCTCATCCAGATTGCGACCCAAACCTTGTTTACCAAAGGGCCCACAGAAAGCCCCCTAATCACATAACATACACTTATAGAATTTTCTTGTGTAATAAATGGATATGTAAAAATACCCTAGAATTATGATTGTGTGCATTATTTTTTTAATATAAGAAATAATATATATTAATTTTATTATTATTAATTTTTAAAATGCTTTTAAAGCACAAATAATATTTTTAGTGAATATTTATATTCAATTATGAAATCTATATTGATAAATTATAGGATTATTAAATTGAATAATATTTTAATAAAATAATATATCAAAATTAACTTTCATTAAATATAATTTATAATATAATTTTTATGAAGTCAAATGTATCATTTATTATGGTTTGGAAACTGTTATTGTCAAAACCCATCTATTTAAATAAAATGATAATTTTTTTGTAAAAGTGAAAATAAAAAATATTTAGAAAAATATTTCTATATAATTATTATATTTTTGTAATAATTATATCAAAATTATACAATGGCGTATTTTTCTTAAATTTTAGAGACAATCGAATTTATGGGTAAAAATTAAATACTGTATAATTATATAATGTGTTTTATGAAATTATAATGACTCAATGGTTATGTAATAAAATACCATAAAAGAGTATTCAGAAAATATATGGGTTAACATAAAAATAATTATAATTTTTTTTAAATTTTATAATTCCTTAGTGGACCCTAAAGGACATATACAATATTTTCTCATTTCAAAATGATTTCCCTTAGGGTGTGACTCACCTCCACATAGGAAATCATAATATTCTAATAAGATATAACATTTTACTTATAAGTGTATTTTCAACTCCCTTTTGTAAAAATACATTGGAAACCCATGGGATTTTTTGTTTTTTTTAATATTTAATTTTATAGATACCAAAACCTATGTTTGTGAAATAATAAATAATTTTCTATTAATTTTCTACATAACCCCACAAATGATCCCACTTTTCATCACTCAAAATACATGTTTCACTTCAATAATATACCATACATTCTCTGTAATTCTCCCATGGCGCCCCAGGAAAGAATCACCTCCTCGTTCTCTTTAAGTCACACACTCATGTAATGGATTACTTATTTTCTCATTTTTATCCAAGTATCCTTATATTGAAATATCCTATTACATTCAATTAAATGTGTGGGGTATTATCTAACATCTCTCCGATACATCCTTACATAGGATTGAATGACGAGATACCACTTTCTTTGTAATAGAAGAATATTTCATAGAATGTTATATTCATTAATGTTTTTAAATAGTTAGTGTTACACACAACACCGAGTTTGAGCGCACCACGACATACCAAACTAGCTGTTCAAAAAGAAGTTATGAATAATATTAACTGTATTTTTAATTTTATATACTCTATATAATTTTAGAATCCATATTATGTGTTTCTTATACATAATATAAGAAGTAATGCATTTTTTCAGATAAAAGAAGTATTTTTCACAAAATTGCAATTTTACCACCTTTTAATGGAAAACCATTTTTGAAACTAATATTTGACAAATTTATACATTAAATTTAATGAAATTAAGTTATTCATTATAATGGGGTCATAAAAATTTATTTTGGATAAATGTTTGGTACATTTCAGATAACATTCATATTTTGATGAATAATGAAAAGTACTAAATTTTAATTGAAAACAACTTTTTAATAAAACTAATTTATAGTGTTAAATTATAAATTTGAATGGTTCGGAAATATAAATAGATTATATTTTTATTATTTAATGCAATATAGGTCATTATATTTAATTTTACAATAAAATTTGACATAAACACATGTTAAGCTTTTGATAGTTTTTACTTTTTAAAAAACACGCTTTTTGATTTTGACAACAGAAATTTATTATAAATGAATAAATGCAGCATATATGTTTTTAATTTGGTAAGATAGATATTATTTTTTTAATTTAGAGTATCATCATTATCTTAGGGTGATTTTTTGGTATTTTTCTTGAAAACATTCATTTTTTGATGAATAGTGAAAAACACTACGTTATTATTTAAAACCGACATTTTAATTAAATAATTATTTATTTTAAATAAATTTATTTTAAAACAAAATATATATATATAATACCAATATATGGTCAATGTAATTCATTGGTTTAATTTTATAATAAGTAAATTTTTATAAACTTTTACTTAACTTTTTATCTTCTTTTTCCATCTTCTAGGCGCGTTTGAAAATTTGCATAAAACTAAAATTTACCTCTTCTATGAGTTAAATTTCAAAAATCTGAGAGACACTATTGAAATAAATAAGTAAAATCTGGTTCAATAAGATAAAAATATTTTTTGGTGAATAGTAACTTTTGACTTTCATTTACCACGGTAAAAAGTAAATAGGGTAATTAAGGAAAAACTAATATTATAATTACCCTAACACATGTCCTAATTCTATTTTATAAGTGTAATTAGACCAAAAACAACCATTCTAACAAAATATGATCCAATATTTTCAACTTAGTTTATATTAGGACATTTATTTTTATTTTATTTTAAGAAGAGTTATAAGTGTTAAATTCAATGTTTACAAACTAAACCATTTTTAATAGAGGGTTATATATGAGATAAATTCAACTATAAATATTTAATAGAAATTAGAAATTATTTCCAACATAATGGTATTTTATTTATATTTTTTAGATATTAAATAATTAAATTTATTTATGACCCAATTGTAAGGCAATAATTACCATATAAATAAATGATTAAAATAACTGATATTATAAATATATTAATAAATATAATTTGAGAATTTTGCGGAATTACACTAATTTTAAAGGATAATATGACATGTTATGGTTGATTAAAAAAATTTCAACATGATAAGGTTATTATGACTTTCACAAAAACAAAAATACAAAATAGTGTCAAAATTTACATAAATTAATTTTTAAAACAAAAACTAAATTATTGGATGATATAATATTCATAAAAATCAAATGTTATCCCAAAGGGAATAAATAATATTAAATATGTCATTAATCTACAACTTGAGGTTCACTTGGATGTTTAAAGTCACTTTATTAATAATATAGTGTATGTATACAAGAAGACATAGCAAAAGTTAAACTATTTAACTAACAGTTAAATCTAAAAGATAAGGTTAATATGTTTAAAAAAACCTATATAAAACATATTGGTTGAGAATAATTCGACCCATCCCCACATTCTCCTAGAAATAAATAATTTTGGAGCCATTAGAAACCGAAATTGATTTTATTATAAAATAATATTTCATGCTTTTCCAAAAGTGACCCTCACCTCTCTTATAAAAGGATACTTCCCCTTCTCTAAATATCACTCCTCCAAATCCATTTGGCTCAGACAACCCCTAAAAAAATATCTTCCATACTGATGTCACTACATCTGGGAGTCCTAACATTGATCAGAAATCCCACTTAGGGAGCCCTTTTGATCAAATCAAAAGGAAGCACCTAAAGAAGAGGTAATAATCTCACCACCCTCTTTCAAGTTCTTTTCTTCTTACACTTCCTCTTTTTTTTGTTGATTCCATACCAAAATAATAACTACAGTAAATACTAAATATTGTGATGTTATTATAAATATGGTATAACCCGATTCTTTATTCTATCCATCCTATAAGTGTCAAAGTCACCATATGTGCGTGCGTATAGCTTACCATCTCCATATCGTGGTGTAGTTTATTATTCAAAATTTTCATTATTTTTATGGTAATAATAATGAGCATAACTGATATAAATCATAAATATAACATGTTAATTATTTTTTATATATGGTATACCTTCAATTTTTATACGATTACACCATCAAAAGAATGATATTATCACATGGGCGTACATAGGGATTACCGTCTCCACGATGCAATGAGATGTCATTCCTAATCATATACATTAAAGACTATTTTTCATTTTATGATTAAAAATAAATTTTAATGACTTGATATCACTCTATATTATAATCAATAACATCTTACTCATAAAAAACATGACTTACGTAACATAACTTATAAAGGAAAACGAATCAGTTAACACCCAAAACAATGATACTACTAAAATATTTTTAAGAAAGCAAAATTAGATGTTCATATATGGTATCATATTTATTTATATAGTTCTTTTATAATTTAATAAAAATTATTTAACTATTATACAGAAGGTTAATGTACCCTCGACTATGAAAAAGTACAATGTAATGGGTTTCTTATCTCAAATCTAATTCCATGATATTTCTATTGTTCGCTAATTATTTATTGCATGTGGTGTATCATGTACTAACATTTGATATATATTATCACGATTACAATTATAATCATGGTATTATGTGATTAATTTGGTGGTTATTAACTTTTTCTCATGTGATTTGATTGATTACAATGTGGTAATGGATTTTCATCTCACATCTTATTACAGTGAAATTCATGCTATATTGCCACTATTTCCTTCTGAGTTGTGTATGTACTTCCCATGATTGTATTATTTATTTAATATACATTAATTTATGTTTATTTACATATTCATTTTAGGATACATCTTTCATGTGGTGTATCTTTCGTATGTTACCAAATCGGTAAGGGAATTTCAAATTTCAATTTCCCCTTATTGGTCATTATGCATACATAATTGATTATTTATTTCCAAGATTATGTATTGAATCAATATTTATTATTTATGTATTAATCACCACTGACCTTTCCATGGTTATACCTAGGATACAAATTATCACTACATTGATAAATTCACATTCCATTGATATGAACTTTATAAGGGTAATTAGAACTGAATTTTCATTCATTGAGTTAAACATCCAAGTCATTGGTTTGGTTTTTACAATAATATGTTTGAATGTAACCTGATTTATTTACACTGAAAATCAAATTATATTGATTGTATTTATATTTGTCACAAAAAAATATTTCATTCATTTATCCATAATCTAACAATACAACCTTTATAAGGTATTTCGTCTCAATGTACATTTCTTTGAGACCTCTTTGTCGTTATGCACCACTTTTACATTAATATGGGGTATATATTATCCTTTGACATATTATATCATGAATAAAGTTATTCTTATGATATTATAATGTTTTTATTAATTTTATTGTTTAATTACTTGTATTCAAGCATATCTTATTTGGTTAGAAACTCTTTAACTAAAATATTTTTTTAAATGATTAAAATATTTATTATTATAAATCATTAAAATTAATGTTCATGTTATAATAATGGTTTTATGTATTTATTTATATGGAAAATAATGTTTTGAAATCAAAATTCCAATTTAATGTTTCAACTTTGTATAGTTACATTGATTCAAAAATCTCTTTAAACAACCACTTTGATAAATAGTGCAACATATAATGTTTTCAAGAAAAATGGGATATTTCTCTCAAATAGTTTTAATGATTATTTTCATCTATGTAAATATCATCTAGTGTATGTTATTGGTTATTGAGGATGACTTATTATAACACATTCATCCATTTGTATTGAATGAGTAATGTTTGAATGTGGATGTGCTATTTTTATGCCATTCATGTTTTGTGGTTAAAATATTGATATTTTGTATGCTAGTATTAATATTAATGTTTAGATTATGATTACACCTTTCTATATGAGGAATTAATTAGACATAGTAAGTGATGGGTGGTTCCCTTTATAGTTCCTCGATGCATCAATGGGTCTAATGAGAAAAACTACTATCTTAGAAATAGGCCTTGACAAAATATTATTTGTAGTCTGGGCACGAAGCCTTGACCATGTGGTAAGGATGTCCGACATTATGCATTCCATCATTATAAATATCGATATTGATATTAAATGTGATTATTCAACTATTAGAATATCCATTTGAATATTTAAATGAAATTACATGATTTATCTTTTCTATATTATGCAGATGTTTAAGTTTTAAAAAGCATGTGTTCTAGTCTTATACACTGCCTTAAATGTTTATTATTATTTATGATTGTTTCCGCTATATTGTTATCCTTACTGAGTTTTTGAGCTCACCCCTTTATTATGTTTTATTTTTATTAGGATAAAAATATGTATATTATGATTAACCTACATGAATAGCCTAAAGGATATAATAGTGTTCAAAAGGGACACAATGTTGTTTTTTCTATTTATGATGTAATGTAAAACATATGTATGTATCTAGTACATCCAAGGATACTAAGTTGATCGGTCTTTTGGGAAATTATTACTTAAATAATTCCAAATTTTATGTAATAATTATCCAATTCTAGGTATTTGGGGTTGGTCCATTATATTCATTCTCGTTAATTCCTCTCATTTACACCTGTTACCATGCCGAAATTTCAATGGAGTTATTCCAATTCTCATCTTTATTCAAGTTTCATTATTCTATTATACCTTCTACAAATAAATTCTAAATGTTGGTATATGTATTTTTATGAACCCATTATTTTCAATATCATTTAATTATGATGGGATACCCCTTTATCATTCAGCAACTTTTTTATGAATTCCAATTTCACGACGTTATGCTTCTAAAATTGCACCCCAATTTTCCATTAAAAAAGCATAAAGTAATGAAAAGGATAACAATTTCTCTATAATGTGTATTCTACATTATGTACATATACATATTGAATTGTACATAAATTCTGTTATTCCACATTCCCTAATTCTTTAATAACATATTATGTTTAATGATTCTATGTTATATGATCCATGTGACACACATATGAATGGAATGAAATATTTCTAAAGGGTGTGATAGGATTGTGCTCCAATGCATTGGGTAATGTTTATTATCATGATACTCCATGTGTAATTAGGTTTTAATAATTATAATCCATGTAAAATGAGGGCTTAATAATGATTATTCATATTGAATTAGGTTTTACTCGTGATATTCAATGTGCAATGAGCCTTGGTTCATGCTAATTTCATGTTTAATGTTGATTCATCATTTCCATGTTATGATAATCGTGATATATCATTCCATTATATTCATATTTCACTTGATCTCCATTTATTTTCATATGTACTGACATGTACATTATGACCCTTTTTCTGGTTTACTCCCTTAATGGGATATATATCTCACCATTTTCTTATGTATGTCTTCAGGTTATCCCGTGAAATTCTAAGTTCAAATGAATGGTGTGGTCATGTAAAAGATGGATTCAATATAGATGCAGTATTTTATATCTTATTTTGTCATGTAAAGTTTCTAATATCCCAAGAATCTTGGCCTCTTGATCCTCGTAGTTTCCTTAATTTCATTTCTATGTAATAAATCATGATTAAATATATAATAAATAGCATTGTTTTTATAGAGTGTATCAAATGATAAGTTTGGATATTATTGGGATTAATATTAGAAAACAGTAGTGAAATCCGTTAAGATAAGACTATCTATAAGAAAACATTACTATATTTTAGAGAGTATAGAGTAAGTGTTTTATCAAGAAATTACATCCCTATCTAGATATGTACATGTAGAGGTAGCTCTGGCAAAGATGTATCTAGGTGCCAAACTCAAAAACACCACTTTGAGATATACTCAAATAGGAAATAATTCATGACAACGGGCCTTGTGGCACACTTTTTTCAACACTCTAGTGGGATATACTTTGTGAAATTCATAATATTAGAATTATAAACTATTATAGGAATAAAAAAATAACACTTAGAATATATGTTGTGAAGTAGATCATGGATAACATACATTGGGGCATATAAATTCATAAGATAAGGAAATAAATGTAATTTATATGTTATGCCTTTTTGTCATTTTCTTCACCTTTATGTGTTACCATAATCATTCATTTTATTCAATCCATTGGCCTATAATTATAGTTTTTATGCTAACAACCAATGAAAAGATAAACTTGATGACCGGTTTAATGAGATTCCCAATGAGAATGGAGTGGGAATCGCAAAAATTATCACAATAATCTATCATTTAACTCATGTTTTTAATAGAAACCCAGGTCATGGAAAACATCCACCCACACGCTTTTTAATAATGATAAATCTATAATTGTGAGATTCATGAGAGAAATTCTTCCTACTTTTAATCGATTATGTGATCCATCGGTCACCGAACAATGGATCAACTCCATTGAAAAGATTTTCTCCATCCTTCAATGTTATGAACATGAGATGTTAAAATGGATTTTTATCATATGAAGGGTGAAGTTGATGAATGGTGTACTTTGATAAAAAAAAGTGAAGCCTATGGAATAGAAAGAGGTGTTGGAATAGAAGGGTTTCTGAAAAAAAAAATTGATCAATTATTTACTCACACCCTCCAACATATGATAGAAATGTATTTCTTTTCCCTCATGAAAAATGTCAATAATCCATTAGAGAGTATGAGGAAAACATCACAAGTGTTTCATGATAAAAATTCATATTTGTCGTTAATACCTAATACAAGGTTTAACGCTTCGTTGGTTGGCTAAAACCAATCCTACGAATTCCCCAAGCGATCAGTGGCTTTGACAGTTATAATAAAATTGTATGATATCCCTAAAAGTAGATATGGAGATCAGCGAATCTCACATGTAACATGGAGAAAAGAATAGTAATTTGGACATTAATTCTGGGTATCTATTAGATAAATATAATGGTGTGATGAAATTATATCACCCAACTTGCCAATGGTGATAAATGAAGCAACCTATAAATTTCTTTAAGGGGACAAGGAAATGATTTAGGTTTCCAAGAGAATGGTTCCTAGATAGTAATTGATGACAAGAAAATCCCAATACTATGAAATAGGATAGGAACACTCTGTTTGACCTTTAACACATGGTTCCTTTCTTCTACTACAAGAAACCATGGAACTTTTCAAACCATTGCACTATGCTATGGGTTATTGGAGGCTACCCACAACCTCCAAGGTAGTAAGGTTTTGTTTCTTCTGTCAGTAACCGATAAATAATATCCCAACAACAATGTGGTGTCATGTAAACTATTTATTCATTAATGAACAGGGAACACACTTTATGATTCTAGGTCTACATATTCTTTTAAATCCCAAATTTTTAGTAGAATAGTCCCAAAACTATCACAAATCCAGGATATAGTGACCTCAGTGAGAATGAAAAATGAGGAAATTAATGCATCCCATGAATGAAACTCCCCCTATCGTATTTTGTTATTTTAGATTCTCATATATCCTCTTCATACTCCCTCTAGTGTAATTTGATGAAAATAATCACAGGGATTGGCATTCTGTATATAGATCCATCATAAATTATCCGGAGAGGAAATCACTCTAAATTTGGGGAATCAACCACTAATTTTATATAAGTGCAAGGAAGTGGTTGTATCATCTTTAGAACCATCATCTCAAGTGTGGATATATTTTTTCTATGAGAATGTATATCTTTTACAGATGATTTATTCTATAGAATCAATCATCCATGAATACATGCCTATTGTGAGAGAATTTTCTAAAATGTTCTCTAAGGAATTTCCTAGTCTTACTTCTATAATAGATGTTGAATTCTCAAATGATATTATACTTGGGGGTTTTCAATTTACAAAAATATGTATATATTAGTTATTATAGATATTCAAGAGCTAAATAAACAATTATAGGACAATCAATATAAATGATTTATAAGCCCAAGTGCTTCAACATGAAGTGAACTAGTCCTCTTCTTCCAGAAGAAGGATGGGTCAATGTGGCTTTGCATAGATTTTCATGAGCTCATCAAAATAATGGTAAATAAAAAGTATCCCCTTCCATGAAATGAAGACTTAATTTATCATCTATATGGAGCACAATACATCACCAAGGTGGATATATAGTAAGTTTTTTACAAAGTAAGGGTGTATAAGGAAGATTTCCCCACGATTACTATCTATACAAGGTACGAGAACTATGAATTCATAATAATTCCTTTCATATTCACTAATTCTATAACAATATTCATATATGTTATGAATAGAGTATTTAAAAATTATCTTGAAAAAATTGACGTTGTATTTATAAATAATATTCTAATTCATTCCAAAACCCTATAGGAGAATGAAGAGTATCTAAGAATTGTACTGAACACCTTGCAAAAGGATAAGATCTATACTATGTTCAAAAAGTGTGAGATATTTTTTAGGGAAGTTACATTCAATACTCATATCATCACATGAAATGGTATATCTATGAATCACTCCACTAAAAATGAAATTCAGGGATGGACGAGGCCAAGATATGTGATGGATATCTATATCATCAATCGGATAGCTTGATATTATCACGGATGAAGATCGTAGATTGTAGGTAAAATGTTCTACTAAATAACACAATTCCCCACATGAAAGTGTTATGGAGAAACCACATGTTTGATGGAGAAACATGGGAACAATAAAAACTTATGAGGCAGAGTTACCCTCATATAGTTTAATGTGGGAACTGAAAAATTTGAGTGAAAACTTTCTTAAAGGAGCAAGTTGTATTGATCAGGACATTCATGAATGAAATTCAATTTATTATATTTTATTAAATGTCTTATGTATATAGAATGAATATGAACGTTTTTTATGTTATCTAATTTGGTTTAAATTATTTTTATGTATCATTATCATTGATAATATAATCATTGAACAATGATTACCTATAATGTTTAAATTTAGGGTTTTAACTAATCCTTCTTGCACAGACAAATGAATTGATGACCACGACCAGTAGGATTTATCCGTTTGATTCCAAGTTATCTAAAAATTCATGGGAGATATAATTTATATGCTTTTACCGAGACCATGACCAAGCCATGATCCAAAAAAATGATCATGAACAAAACTATTTATATGAGAAGTTCTCGATCATCAATATCACATCCCAAACCATGTTCACCCAACAGCCCCAAGAAAGCCCCATGGTTTCACACCATACACATAGGGCATATTATGGTGTAATAAATGGATATGTAACAAATCCTAAAAATTAACACTATGTGCATTTTATTTGTATGGAATATATAATATACATTATTTTGATTATTGTTACATTATAAATAATTTTTTTTAAAAATAATATTTTTTATTATATTTTAATTCAACTATAAAATCTATGATTATTAATTAAATTAATATCAATTTTGTAACATTTTTTTATCATATTATTACTAAATTACTTTTTATTAAATATAAGTGATCTTATAATTTTATTGAAGTCAAATGTAGCATTTATTGAGGTCTAGAAAATGTTTTTTCTTCAAAACCCATAATTTTTCAATAAATGATGGTTTTTATTTTAAAAGATAAAATTAAAATATTTATACAATTATTTATATAAAATTTATTTACTTTTAGAATTAGGAAGTCAAAATTATTGAATCTGAAATTTTTCTTTCATTTCCGAGACAATCAAATATTTTGGTAAAAATTAAAAAACTTATAATTATATAATGTGTTTTACCACATCATAATGACCCAATATTGATGTAATTAAATACTATAAAATAAATATTCTGATAATATATGTATTAAAATTAAAAAAAATGTTATTATAGATTCATTTGGTTAATTTTATAATTCCTTATCATACACTCCAAGACTTATAATATATTTTTACATTTTGAAATGATTTCCTTGAGGGTGTGACTCACCTCCACCTATGAAAGCCGATTATTTTAATAATTTATTCGTTTAGACATATAAAATAATGTTTTTCAG
Organism: Viscum album; assembly: GCA_963277665.1. NCBI lineage: Eukaryota > Viridiplantae > Streptophyta > Magnoliopsida > Santalales > Viscaceae > Viscum > Viscum album. The sequence continues at coordinate 927,822,222 of OY728133.1, forward strand.
TCCACTTTTAAAAAAAATAATTTGAAAAACTATCGTAAGGTTTGTGGTTTTGGATATTTATATAGAATTCAGAACCTATGTTTGTGAAATATAAAATAATTCCCCTCTCATTTCCTAATTAAGCCCTCCAAATCTCCCACACCTATTCACTAAAAGTCTATTGAGATCGTTTCTACAATTCCACCATTTCTCTAGAATCCTCCCAAGGTACCCTAAGCTCTTAGGAGTCCCCTCCTCAATCTCTTGAAGTCCCACACTCAAGTAAGGTATTCCTTCATTTTTAATTTTTATCCTTGTTTTTATATTGTAATACCCTTTTACTTTCAATTAAAAATGTAGGGTTATGATTTAAAACCTCCCACACACTTCCCTGCTTTTGTTTGAATGAATAAATACCTATTTATTCCTCATTAATTTCTCTCATGTACAACCATTACCATTCTGATTTTTCGTAACAATTATTCCATTTCTCATATTTCTTCAATGTTTCTTTATTATGTTCTGCCTTCTATATCAAAATTCCATGTGATATAACATTTATCTTTATGAACCAATTACTGTTATTTTCATTTACTTCTGATAGGTTACCCCATTAACTCTTATAAACCTTTTGAATGAATTTTTATTTCATGTAGTTAGGCTGCTGAAATTACACTACAATTTTCAAGACAAAATCATCGTGTAGTGAGTACCATAACCATTTATCTATCAAGGGTACTCACTATTATTCAAATATACGTATTTAATGGTACATATATGATTTTATTCTACATTTATTAATCATGGACTAACTTAATATATTTAATGTTTCCATGTTTTATGATCCATGTGGAACCCTTATGCATGAAATGAAATATTTTTATAGGGTGTGCCCAGATAGCGCTTCAATGCATTTGGTAATGTATAGTATCATGATATGACATGTGTAATGAAGGGTTAATCTTGAAAATACATGTTAAATGAGGGTTTATTCTTTCTAATTCAAGTGAAATGTGGGTTTACACATACTAATTCATTTGCAATGATCCTTAGTTCATGATAATATCATGTTGTACGTTGTTTTCAAACTTCCTTGTTATTATAGTCATGCTATATCATGTATTTATGGTCATGTTTCTATTGTGATCCATTTGTATGACTATTTCATAACATGTACTATATTTTTCATTTCATACCTGGTTTACTCCCTTATTGGGATTTACAGTTCACCCCTTTCTATTGTATGTTCTCAGGTTATCCCATGAAATGATTTGTACGAAGGAATGATATGGTCATGTAAAGAAGTTTTCTATAAAGATGTTTTATTTTATGTCTTATGTTGTCAATTAATGTTCCTAAAATCCCAAGACACTAGACCTCTCAATCCTTGCAGTTATAATATGTGGATTTTTATGTACTAAATCATGTTTAAATATGTAATTAAGAGAATGGTTGGTATGGAGGTTCCCCTACATAAAAATATGATAAAAATGGTATTGTGACTAATAATTTAATTGATATATTTGGAATTCATAATCTAGTTATGATACATAAACTTTTCCTAATGGGGAAACCTATTCAACATTGAGATTTTTCAATGTTGGATCACCCATTGTGAAATTAAACCCCACCATTTAATGGTAAAATGAGACAATGGAGACATTGTAATATATTATATCATTAGAGAAAATATTTACTGAATTGGGATGTTTTGAAATGAAAATGTTACACATTGATTTTATTGTATCAATGAATATGCCTAAAATTTGTGGTTTTTGATATCGATTATTATAGTGGAAGATGAAATATATCTCATTGTATAGATACATTTTAAGGACAAAATCATTGAAAAATATTCACTTCCTGAAAAAAACTGAGGTGACGTGAAATAAACTTTTATTCTAATAAAATAATCATGAATTTTTTATAGAGTACAAAGATACCATACAAATTTTATCAACTTAGTAAACATATTTACTACATAGAAAAATAAAATAATGATAATTTCATTGAAGTTATTATCCAAGAATCCAAAGGTAATTTATGTTTTAAGACTATTATGCATATGATGAATTAGTTTTCTGTGCAGTCAATATAGAGAACGAATTATCCGATCCTTATGGACTTATGGGAATCATGAGAATAATAAAATGTAAGAGAAATTAACCTATAAATAAAATAAGGTATATAATGATTTTACTACATCTAATAACTATGGAAAGAATAACCCTTATAAATTCTTGAAAGGATATTGATTTTTTTTTAATTTCTTCGAAATGGGACATTATGAAAAATAATGAAATGAAAATAAGGATTGCACTATTATGTAGTGTTAAAACTCCCAGAATATTGATAACTTTACAAAAAAAATCCCCCATAATCAAGGGAATATACTTCAATAAAATCTAACTATTCAAGATTAAGAATATGTTATTGACACAGCTGAAGTAAAGGGATTAATTTAAAAATATATCTAAGTACATGAAAAATGTTAAAAATGTTTTTCCAAGTTATATGTAATATGTAATGTATATGGATTTTAGTGGGGTACATTCTCATCAAGGATAAGAAAAAATGTATAGACCTATACTAATAATGAAGAAGATGATTCAGTAGAGATTTATACATTTTTTAAAATACATGGTTGATGGAGTGATATGTATTATTATTTTAATAATGTTCATTCATTTTTTAGATAATGATATTATTTATATAGAAATGTTCTAAATGACTTCGAACCAATTAATTAATTGTTGATAATGGTGTTTTATTTCTGTCATTGATGTAGATGATAACAATTTTTGAATTATGAAATATATCAAATAACTTGATTTTTATATAAGTAAAAAAGTAATAATTCTAGTTTTTAATAAATTTTTATTTTAATTCATGATATTAAAATATTTCATGAAAGTTCATGATGATGGTGTTCAAATATTCTGTATGTGATGATTAAAGAGATACACCATGTTTATTCAAGGGTAATGATAAGTTAATTTTTCTTTAAATTCAGTCATTATACATATAAATTGTTGGATAAAAATAATTTATAAACATTACTAATTTATAAAATGGTTTATGTTGAACATTAGATAAGGTTTTAGAGTTTAATGTTTTACTACACCATGTTATCCATATTATACTCAGAGATGATATAGAAATAGTTCTAGGAACACCCAAATGACATGACATTGATTATTAAATAGAAATTTGTAAAGTAATTATATTTAAATACATTCTTTTAGAGTGAATGAGTTCCTTAACTATAGGGAATGGTCCATGAAACCAAACAGTTGTGCTATTTTTTCCATTTGTTTATTACCAATGGTCTTTATTCAGAAATTTGTTTAAAGGATCTATAGTAAAACATTCTTGTGGAAATGTTATCTATAAATATCCACTAGAACATGATAGTTTAATTTTTCTTCCATGCCTAATTTTTAAGAAATGTTTTTCTTCTTAAATTCATAGTTTTTTGGAAACCTCCACATTTCCTTTTCCATCTTATTAAAAATATTTATTTTAACACATTTTTTGATGTGGTTTTTTAAAAAATTGAATTTCAACATTTAAATTAATTGATTACTGAAATCAATATTCAATTGAATGAAATATTTTTTTTAATTCTGTGAAAATTTAACACCCCAAAATTTTAATGTATTATCATTGTATTTCATTGCGGGTATAACACCCAACAACAAGAATGTAACGGAATATAATTTCCCATGAAATTAAAATATATATTATAGTTTAAATAAAATAAATCATTCATATAGATTTCAGTGTACACAATACATAGTTATAATGTTTCACAATAAAAAAATAAGTTTCTTTAATTTCATCTGTTACACAAAAGGTCAAATTTTACCATGAAACATAATATTTTTTTTCATTTTATTATTTCATATAATTAGGTATAATATTTCCATTTAGATAAAGTATATAAATAGTACTAACTAAATTATGATAATTTATATACTTTTTATCCAATCAAATATTTTATTTATTAATCCAATATATTTTAGAGGCATAAGATAAGAACCAGCTCAATTAATTTATAAAAAACCTATATTTTCTAACAACATCCAATTGAGAACATAATTTAAATCTATTATTAAAACAATTAAAAATTAAATATGAAAAAATTAAATATTTATTCAGAAATGTAAAAATTATGTTTGGTTTAATTTTTTAAATTTTTTTGTGGAGCTTCATTTATTGATGAATAGTAGAAAATAATGATTTCTATTTCCAAATTTTTATTATATAATTTATTTGTAATGGTAAATTATATTCATTATTTTAATTAAATATTAATTATATCATTTAATATATAATAATGAAATTTGTTCATTTTAATAAATTTCACTTTGATATTTGTTATAAAAACATATCCATCAGTTCTACATTTTTACATTAAAAACTCACAGTGTAATCTCTTGTGTGGGATTATATTTAAATTAATTAATTTCATTTTTGGAATATGGAGTTGGAAAAATGGATTCTAGATTTTCAATTATTATAATTTTAAATTTATAATATTTTTATATTATTTTTTGACAGAAAATATTAGTTATAATGATTAAAACGAGTTATAGTAATGAAGATATAAAATATTTTAACAAAGGAATAAATCATAATCATAAGAGCCAAAACAACCTATTTAGTTTTCCAAAAGTAATTGGGTTTTTATATGTAAACCTTATCCCCCACCCCACGCTCACATTTATTCTATTAATTGATCCACATTACATTGGAAAAATATTGTTGGAATTCCCTCTTCAAAAATTAATAAGAATGTCACTCCTCCTCCACTATAAAATTCCAATATACCATCCCCCAAATTCAAGTCCAAAAATATATTTATCTCAACCAATATATTCTGAAATGAACTCAAAAATCCCTCCCCAAATTCTATATTCCTTACATTGGGTAGAAATTCAATCAAGGATGCCCTTTTCTTACAACCACAAGGAGTTACCCAAACAAGTGGAAAGGTCATTTCACATGAACCATTTTTTTATTGACCTTATACACCACAAAAAAATTATATTATTACATGATTTTATAATCAAAAAAATTTCATCCATATATATATATATATAATTTAATTTATTCATCTTATAGTTTCACACACTTGCATCTAAAGGGTAATGAACTTACCGTTTGGGTGTATGAAAAAATACTACCTCATGGATAGATAAATGTTTATTTTCACATAAACTCTTATAATGATGGGAATTGTGATAAAAAATGTGTTTTTATATGATATATATGATATATAATTTTTCTATATATCTATTTAATTATTATTTTACCCATTCCTTCATGTATTCCATTTTAACTAAATATGATAACTCTGTTTGGGAAAGTGTGGACTACCGCCTCCTTAAAGAAAATATATTCATTCACACTATACATTGAACATTTAAATGATGGTTTAAATAAAAAAAATACATATATATTTCATAAATGTGATAAATTAATTAAAATATATATCTATATATATATATTTCATTTAATTCTATTAATATGGAAAATAAATGAACATTGTTTTTGTCCTTACATAAGGCATACATTCTCCATGAATGATTCATTACATTTCCTATTTAATTTGTTTATATTAATATATATACATATATAATGAATATATATGATATTTAAATCATTTTTGGAATTGAATATATGATTAAATAAAGACATAATTAATAGTAGAAATCAAATAACAAGTGAAAACATACTCAAGAAGTTTGGTATTATTAACAAGAAATAGTGAAGATAATGGAAGATAACATTCAAAAGTCCATTAATATATTATTACAATAGTATATATGATATCATAGAAATAATTTTGGTTCATGTATAAGATAGTAAAAAATTTAATCCATTATGTAGGAGGTTAAATACTACACTACAAAAAAAAATTATAAGGTAAGTGATTTTCCTCCCACATTTAACATATGTTAGAAAATTTCCATATTCACCATCTACTTATTTGGTGTGGTATATCTAGTTATAATTTTGTTATATTTTATAATTAATAATTTTATATCTATTTTATTGAATGTTTTTTATTTTAATTATCTCATCCAAAGGGGTTTGACATGAAAATTACCATGTTGTAAATTTTAATTTTTCAATATCACATTATTTTGTGATTTTTTAACTTTCTCATGAAAATATTAAATACTTGTAACTATTTTTAAAAAAATACTCACATTATAATGAAATGTATATTTTTATTTCCTTACCCATGTTCCATTTTTACTTATCGGGTTCAGGTTGATTGTCATTTTATTATGTATGGAATTAATTATAAATGTTCATATTTTTTTCAATAAAATTTTTTGATAAGAACACAGTCCCTAAATTAAATCTATAATTTTATATATATGGAATTCTTTTGGAAATTATAATATTTTTGGCTTCTATTTATTGATAGGCCCACTTTTCATTGATATTATCGAGAGATGAATCAGTTGGTTTTGTAAAATGTTTTTTACAGTATATATAATAAACCATCTTATGAATGGTATTGACAGTAAATGTACCATGTACATAAGAAATATAGAATTAAATATACATATATTTCCCACATTTAGATTTTTTTATTGTTTATACATGATTTAATTTCTTCGAAAATTTCTATTTATGTATTTCATTCTTAGATTATTGATTAAATGTCAATTTTTTTAGTTATGTACCATTTAAAATTAATTATTCGTTATCGTGATATTTGAATGAAATGTTTTATAATTTTTTACCATTGAAATTTTATTTATTCCAATTAAATATTTATTTATTCCGTTATACATACCCTTACTGAGAATTTGATCTCTCCCTTTTTTTTCTTTCATTTCCCTAGGTTATTATAGTGTATATTTTAATATGATTACAGAGATACTATTCATTTTATTTTAATTTTTATCATGTTTGATTTTATTTTTTCCGAATGTAAGATGGGTGTTAGGAATGTAATATAGTTTTCAAAAACTGCTATACTATTCAAGCATCTAGGATCTGATTCCTTATAATAATTCCAATATAATTATATAATGCAATGAATTAGAGATTCTTGTGTCGGGTTCTCACACAGAACACTGATTTCTACAAACACCCCCCAGCACCATCATTTTTTGCATACAACCCCCATTCCCCCCTTCCAAGACATTTGATTGTGTCACCTATCACACCACCATATTTCATGTAGTACCATATATTTGGGATCATATCCCTTTAATCATATTTTTTATGAAAAATCAACGATTTATTGAAATTTTGTGGCATTTAATGGTTTTGATGAAAAATGAATTTCCATAAAATAGTTTAGAGACCCAATATTGACATAAATGGACATTACATCACTTTTTCGGAATTCTAAATCCATAACAAAAACCATCACTCAAGGACTGTAATAGTTTAGTGTATTTGGAAACTCATAACATAATCTTCTCTTCATGGTGAAAGATCTTGAACATATCCCATAAAGATCATCACCTTTTTTTCTTACCTAAAACCTTTCTTTAAATCCTAGGGAAAATAAAAAACATAATGGGTGATCTCAAATTATCAGTAAGTGTAATGATAGAGAACATAAAACAATCCAGAAACATTTTAATGCAAAAACATGAACATAAAATCTAAACATCAAAATCTTGAGCAAAGACAAAAATCTTGGAATTACATAAGGAATATATCAAAATAGAACATCAATACTAGAAAAATAGACTCGGAAGAAAACACTTAATTCTGGAAAACCATTAAGCACATGATATTATTTCCATAGTAGCCAATGCATTTCCTCCAAGACCATCTTAGTGGACAAAGTCCATTACTGAACCGAGTTCACTCCTCATTCCAGTCCTGTATTACTGAACATGATTAACATTCTATTCCAGCCACATCTATCTCATGAGATATAAATCATTACCCAATGAATTGGAGGGAGATATAGGTCCCACCAATCTCATAATGAAATCATTCTTACATGTACCACAACATTAACATAAATCATTCATCATAACCCAAAGAATAAAATAAGTTTTATAAAAATCATCCCATCATAACATAATCCATATAAAACCAATGGATATAATTTCATCATAAGATAATTAAATCCATGTAAATCATAGAGACACTATACATTAAACATACATATAAAATAATATTATCTTAGAGAGAAAATGGTTTTGATAAAACAAGTGAAATGAATTCTTCAGGAAAATATTCCTTCTTCTTTAGAATCATTTTATTTTAAGAAAGTGGCATGAAATTTTAAAATAAAAATATTTTTTTGAAAATAGTAATGAAATATTTTATAGGATGCATCATGAAAATGAGGCGTTATGAAACCGTAAAAATCTGTTCACCCCGTATAATTTAAAAAAACTTTCTCCCCGTACTGTTAACAGAAAAGTCAAAAAGTACCTCGTAGGGTAAAAAAAAGAACGATTCCTTACATGCCATGTAGTAAAAGTAAAAAATGGTTAAATAGGACTTTAAAAATACATGGACACATTTTTATAAAATAGGTACATGGATGATAACTATAACCCTATTAAATACATACGAATAAACAATATCGGATAAAAACGAGATTGGAAAAGTTATCGCTTACCTTAGGTCTGATATACTTTGTACATATCCGAACCTCCTATATAGTGATTTAAATAATGTCATTGACTTATTAAAGAATCATATTCATTGTTATGATATCATATATGGTTCAATTATGACTTTATAATTCCCGTTCTTTTGATAATTCCATTTTAAAGAAGCATTTTAGGTAAAATCATTTCATTTGTCGTACGTGTTTCGATTTGTCATTATTGATATTATTGTTACATATATCATTATTTAATTACATCCAAAATTTAAATCATGATTTATATATCATATATATTCAGTATATACATATATATAATAGATAGATGAATGAAAAGAAATAAACCGTTCATGGAGACGGTAGGCCGTACGTACGCATGTACGTTGTTTTCCTTCCTTTATTGATTTGAATGGAATTAAGTAGATGACATACATATATATATATATATATAAATAAATCCAGTAGAATTATTATTTCGTATATTTCATGATTACTTATTATATATACTTTATAATCATTTTTGAATTTTTATCATGGAAAATGAATCTCATCGCGTTGTGGAGACGGTAATCCGTACGTATGCACGAGCGATGATATCGTTCCCATATTTATTAAATGGAATTGAAGCAGATGATATAATATCTTATAATCAGTATGATGTTATAATAATCATATATAGTTATTCTTTACTCCATTATACCCATCCAAGTAAGGTGGTGGTGGAAAAACAGATTACACCACGACATGGAGACAGTATTCCGTACATACGCACGCGCGGTGATATCGTTTTCCATAGGATGGAAAGAAGATGAAACAGGGTTGTTTCATATTTATAATAAAATATCAGTATATAAGTAATACTGAAGTTATTACTTTATAATGAAACAACTAAATAAGAGTATGTATAAGAAGAAAGAAACATGAAAGATTCGATAGAAGAGATTACCTCTTCCTCGACGCACCTCATTTAAACTCTTTCTTAGGGAACTAGATTTGTTCTTTTGAGGAGACTAGAACCTCTATGATATAACTACATAGGTTGAGAAGAGGTATATTTAGGGTTTTTCCGAGCTTCAAGGCTCAAAAGGGTGTGAAGAGAAGAGGGAAGGGGTGCCCTTTTTATAAAGGAGGAGAAGGGCACCTTAGGAAAAACATAAAATATTATTTTAGAATAAAGTCATATTCGGTATTTAATAGCTCCAAATTGATTTATTTCCAAGATTAGGTGGGTATGGGTCGAAATACTCTCATCAAATAGGTTTTAGAGAAGTTTAGGTTACTATTATATCCTTATCATTTAGATCTAACTCTAAGTTAAATAATTTATCTTTTACCGTGTGTTTTTGTTTTCATACACTATATGGTTAACAAACATACTATAACAAGACAAAATAACCACAAGTGGTACATAATTAATATATATATATCCATATCTAAGTCATTTTTTCGATCCTTATATTTTTAGGAATAAAATTACAATTAATAATATAATATTTGTTTTATAAACTATTTTAGGTCAATTTTTACATTATTTGGTACATGATTTTTGTGAAAATCATAAAAGCATGAATAGTTAGAACAAAGTTAATTGAATCGATACTAACATGTCATATTAACCTATAAAATTGGTGTAATAAAAATTCTCAAAATACATTTATTTGGTTATTTTTAATATCAATTATGTTAATATTTCATTAATAAGGTAATTACTGCATCATCATTATGTCATAAATAAATTAAATTATATAATGTCTAAAAATTATAAATAAAATACCATTATGTATGAAATCTTTTTATATTTCTAATTAATATTTATAGTATAATTTATCTTATGTATAACCCTATATTAAAAATGTGTTAGTTGTTAATCATTGATTTTAACCATTTTAACTCTTCTTTATATAAAATAATAATAAGTGTCCTAATCTAATACAAGTGGACCTAAAGGGTAATATTTTATTCCTAAGGTTGTTTTTGGTCGAAATACACTTATTCAATAGAATTAGGAAATATTTTAGTGTAATAATAATATCATTTTTACCCTTAATTACCCTTTTTACTTTTAACTGTGGTAAATAAAAGTAAAAAGTTACTATTCACAAAAAACTATTTTTATCTTATAGAAAAAAAATTAACTCCTTGATATTAGCCATGTATATCGGATTTTTTAAATTCCACTCAAAAAAACGGTAAAATTATGTTTTATGTAAATATGCTAATTCTCCTAGGAGGTTGGTAAAACACGGTGAAAAGTTCAATGAATTTTATATATATATAAAATTATAATAAAATGAATCCAATGAATTACATTGATCTTTTATAGGTATTATGTACCAATTTTATCATAAAATAAATTTAAATAAAATAATTAATTATTTAAATAAAATTTTGGTTTTTTAATTGTAACCCAGTGTTTTCATTATTCATCAAAAATTGAAAGTTTTCAGAAAAATACTAAAAATTTACCCTAGGTTAATTTCGATATTCCAAATCAAAAAATGAAGTCCATTTTAAAAGATAAAATTTATAAAATTTTAGAAAGTGAGTATTACTATTTATAACGGCTAGTACATAATAATATTATAATAATATATCATTTAGTGAAACTCAATGTTGCGTACTACACACGCTATTGAAGAAGGTCTTGATTGTGTGTAATTTAAGCCAAGTCAGGGTTACGTGTAGTAAAAGCTCTGTTTGGTGTTGCGTATAAAAAAATATGTACTTAATGTTGTGTAGAATAATTTCCACAAAATGAACTTGAAATTGTGTGTAACACGAACCAAGAATAGTGTTGTGTATACTGAAAGCTAATACGGCGTTGCGTATAGCGCAAGCTAATCATGGTGTAGTGTACAACACAAGACATCAATAAAATTAAAAAGAATATTTCTCGTAAAATCTAGGGGGTGATACAAATAGGGTGTTTACATATAATTTGGTGTATCTATATAATATGGTGTTTCCATAAAAGGTTGTTTTCCTTGAAAGAGGGTGTTTCCAGAGAAATTTTTGATTTCATAAATAAGGGGTGTTTCGATAAATGAGGTGTGTTTCCATAAAAATGGATGTTTCCATAAAAGGGATGTTTCCATAAAAATGGGTGTTTCTATAAAATTATGTTTTTAAATAGAAATGTATATTTCCATTGAAAATGGTTGCTTCCATAAAAAGGGTGTTTCCTTAAAAAGGGTATGGGTGAAATAGGGGAGAATTTATAGGGCTTCAAAATCATTTTGGCACAAAAAGGAAGGTCAAATGATGTTTGTATGGTTGCCCCAAACCATTCTGTCAAACCGTGCGCATAGGTCATAACAAGATCTTATTTTCTAGAAATATTCTCAAATTTCTTTAATTTTTTCATTTTTCTTCGAAATCCCCCAAAATCTTGATTTCTCTCAAGAATGTTTGATAGCTTTCCCATACAATTTGGTGTCATCCCAGAGCCCTCCATTGGTGATTTTATCCCGAATCTCCAAGTAAGTGCTTGATCTATATCATTTTTGTATAATGTCTATACATCTACTTATTATCTATTCATGATTTCTTATATCTACACACTATGTTTGTATATATAATATTTATAACTTTGAAAAATGTCTGATCTCATTTTTTCAGTATATTAGAGGAGTTCTAATCCTTTTCATGGATTCTTGATACGATTCATAAGGTATGTCGCTGTTCTTTCAAGTTTTTCTTGTTTTTATAGATATAAATATATCTACTTCTCCAATCAAATTTTTTTATCATATATATTCCTATCATTGGTATACATATGAATTATAATTCTATATAATTCAATATTGAGTTCTGCTCTTTCTAGTCAAAGAGATCTAAGACTGTTCCTGCAGAATCCACATGGCTTCTTGTGTCTTCTTCAAACTTTGTCGAGTTTTATCTATTACATCATGGTAGGTGTCTTCAATATCTTCTAATAAATCTAGAATTTATTTTCTTAGTTTAAAATTGAGTATTTTGGATAATATTTATTTCGAGATCCTGTTTTTATAGATGGAATAAATCTCAATACTAATGATTTATCATTTTTGGTAGATTAGTGAAATATTGATAAATTGTTGTGAAATTTGTTTCAGTTTATTTAAATTAAAATATGATTTAATATTTGGGATTTAATTGAATATATAAATGGTTTTATTGGGTATGGGGTTTCAACAGATATCATTTTATTGAAATGATATACCTGTGTAATTGTTTTAATGAAACACAATTTTCAATAAAAATGTTGTCTTATTGAAAGGAATGTTTTGTAATGGTCTTTGGGCATATGATGTGTGAATTTCCATGTTTCATATATTGGTTTGGATGTAATATGACCTAATTCATGGACAAAAAGGGTTAATGGAACATTGGATATAATTACCAGGTTCATAATGTAAAGATCAATGAGAAACTGCTCATGAGTATGGAAGTCTCTTAACGTAGCATGCATGGTTGGTTTCATTGGTGTGGTGAATGGTTTGGGTATGAAAAAAAGGTTATTGTGAAAATATTTAGATTATTTATTGTAAATTTTATGTATGTTTATTTTTTTGAGATGTTTGATTTAATTTTCAAAGGTACACTTTTGTTGCAAACAGTTTTTGAGTGTGATTATATTTAATTAAAAACAATTTTTGAAAAATTATTTTTGTATGAAATGTTTTATAATAATTTGTTAACTCATATATACTAGTGGAATGAGTAGGGAATTCATTGGTTATATAATTATGTGTTTGATACTGACCACTTCATTGTCACTTTAGTACTTTTGCGGATATTATCTTCCAAGACAGGGGATACGGTAACATGTAACACGATTTTAGCACCACTTTGCAATGCTTGGGTTGTTTGGTGATCTTGAAGCTAGGGGAACATGGAACTTATACTCTTTTAAACTTATTGGGGTAAATATATGGTTTCTTCTCTTTACTTTGAAATTTGTTTGATTCTTTAACTATTTCATTGTAACGACCCAATGTTTCATTCATGGAAAATCCCTCTTGATCCAGTTAAATGTGTCTTTATAAAAACAATTTTATAAGATGTCAACTTCTTTGGTTTTATGATAAGAGTTGTGATCATTACATTTATATTCGTTGAATAGTGATCACATGATTAGTATAAATATAAGGCTTTAACAAACCCAATTTTACTCAGACAAAGGAAGTGATGGCCTCATCACGTAGAATTTCCCCATACAAAGCCCATTTGTCGGAGCTCGGAAAAGTGGTGGCATCCTTGGGCTTCGCCCTTGACCAAGCCCAAGCTGAGCTTCATTATGTCAAGCTCGAACGTGATCGTCTACGGGAAAAGTGGAAGTTTATTGAGATTACCACTTGAGCGATGTTATCTGAGCTGCCCCAAGAGTATGTCACCATCGCACACCTTACCCTTATGTCTTATGCGGCTATTTTTAAGGGGTTATGTAACAAATAAGTAGTACTATGTTCTTGTAAATTATTTTTTGTATATAATAATGAATATAATTTCTAGTCATTTTTGATACATTGTAAATAGTTTTTAAAGTACAAATGGTGTTTTTAGTTATTATTTAATTACGAAATCTATTTTATTAAATTAAGGGATTTTTGAATTAAATAATATTTTAATCAAATAATATTATTATTATTATTAAATTAATTTTTATTAAATATAAATGATATTGTAATTTTATGAATGCAATTAAAATTTTTATTAAGGTTTGAAAACCATTTCTGTCAAAACCCATGAATTCTCGATAAATGTTGCTTTTTATTTTAAAAGTGAAAATTAAAATATTTAGAATTTTTTTTTAGATAAAATAAATGTCATTTATGGAATCAGGACGTCGAAATTATCCAACGGTGAATTTTTCATAATTTTCTGAGACAGTCAAAATTTGGGGTAAAAATTAAATACCGTTTAAATATATAATGTGTTTTATGACGTCATAATGACCCAATGGTGATGTAATAAAATACAATAATCCTTATTTTTGGCCAATATATGTTTTAACTTTAAAATAAAGTGATTTTGGGATTGTTTGACTTACTTTTCAAATAATTAATGAACCCCTCAAGACATATTCAACACTTTGTCTTTTTTAATTAATTTCCATGGGAGTGTGACTCACCTCCACATAAGAAATAGTATTATTTTAATAAGTTCGGACCTTGTCCTTGTAAAATATTTTCTTCCTATTTCATTTTCCAGAAAACATGGTCAAAAACCATGGGATGGTTTGTGGTTTGGATTAGTTTAATATAAGGGGTCCCAAACCTAAATAATAAAGAATTCTCTCACCTTTCCTATATAAACCCACCCAAGATCCCACTTTCTCCTCAATAAAATCCTTTGGAGTTCGTCCAACCTCTGCCCTACTCTGTCTTGAATCCTCCCAAGGTTCCCCAAGCTCCCACGAAGCCTCTCACAAGCCTCTCTCTAGCCTTTTGGAAGCACACTTCCAAGTAAGGTTTTTTTTTCTTCCTTTCTCATTTTTGTCAATTTTCATTAAGTTGTATTTCCCTTTAATTTTCAATTATGAATTTTGGGGTATGGTTCCTCACCTCCCCCATACTGCCCTCTTATTGTTTCAATTATGGGAGGCCCCTTTCTCTCTCATTAAATGCCTCCCATGTACACACGTTACTATGCTGAAATTCCGAAAGGAACTTCTCTCTCTTCTTTTACATTCATGCAATAGTTTTGTATCATGAATCCAAATTCCTTTTCAATTGTTGGGACATATATCTATATGACCTCCTTAATTTTCATTACATGTAAATATGATGAGAAACCCATTTCTCTCTCATCAATCATTTTTATGAATTCTTATGTCGTGTCGTTATGCTGCCGAAATCGCACCGATTTTATAAGCCAATGTCATTGTGTAGTGAATACCATGCCCATTTCTCCATCAAGGGTATTCACCTTTATGCACATTTACTTATTTATTATAAATATTCATGTATGAATTCCACATTCCATTATCATGGAATAAATGATTATGTTTTATGAATCCATGTTTTATGATCCATGTGGCACACTTACTCATGAAATGAAATGTTTAAGAAGGGTGTGCCCTTATAGAGCTCAAATGCATTGGGTAAAGTATAGTATCATGATACGTCATGTGCAATGAGTGTTTACTCATGCTAATTCAAGTGAAACAAGAGTTTACTCGTGCTTCATGTGCAATGAGGGTTTACTCATGCTCCATGTGTAATGAGCCTTGGCTCATGCTAATTCAATGTTAAGTGTTGTTGCCACATTTCAATGATATGATTATCATGATTTATCATGCCTTTATGTTCATGTTTCTTTTATGCTCTATTGATATACATATTTACTAACATGTATTGTACTCCTCATGTTACTCCATGTGTACTCCGTTACTGGGCTTTATAGATCACCCTTTTCTTATACATGTCCTCATGTTATCCCATGCAATGCTAAGTACGAGGGAATGTAGTTGTCATGTAAAGGAAGTTTTCAATAAAGATGTTTTATTTCATGTTTTATGTTTTTATGTAATGATCCTAATCCCCAAAGACAATAAACATCTCAATCTTCTTTGTTGTATCATGTGAAGTTTTATGTAATAAATCATGTTTACGTTGTAATAAAAAGCAGGGTTGTCATAGTTGGTATCAGAGGATAGGTTTAGTTATTTTTGGGATTAGGAAACCCTAGTAAAGCCTTGTATACAAGACTAAGAATAATAAAAACATCCCTAAGATTTGGTAAATACTATGTATGTGTTTTATCAAACAAATACATCCCTGTCTGGATACGAGCAGGTAGAGGTGGCTCTGGCACAGATGTATCCTAGGGTTAATACCCAAAAACACCGCTTTGAGCTAGACTCGAACGGGAACTGGTGCATGACAACAGGCATCACTGCACTCTTGGTTACGACACTCCCATGGGATATGTTTTGATAAATTCACAATCTTGGTATGAACCCTTATTATGGGAAAAATGCCCCAAAGAATATATGTTATAAAGTAGATCATGAAAAGCCTAGATTGATTCCTATAGACTCATGAGTTAAAGAAATTAATGTTTTTTTATAAGTCATCAAATTTTGTCTTTGGATTACCCTTTATGTGTTACCCCTAACTTTCCTTTTATTCCAGCCAATGGCTTGTAATAGGAGGACTCAGGCTGACAATTGTTGTGAAGATCAGTGTGATGATTGTACTAATGAGATGCCAAATCCAATGGGGGTCGAAATCGTGAACTTTGTCACGCTTCTCTCTTAGATAACTCTTGTTTTGAATTAAAACATGGGTCAAGAGGAATGTTCCACCACCCCTAAGAAAGAACAAGTCGCTATCGAGAGTTTTATGAGGCAAATGCCTCCTACTTTTAGTGGATCATCTGATACCACGATCGTTGAACAATGGATCAACTCCATTTAAAAGATATTCTCCATCCTCTAATGTTCTGAACAAGAGAAGGTTCTCCTGGCGGATTATCGTATGGAGGGTGAAGTTGATCAATGGTGTACTTTGATCAATAATACGAAGCCTGAGGAGGATATCGAGGCTTTTGAATGGACAGAATTCTGGAAGATGTTTTTTGATAAATATTTTTTGTGCACCCTCTGTCTTAAGATGGAATGGAACTTCCTTTCCCTCAAGCAAAAAAGATGAAGAATCTATGGGAGCGTACGAGGAATACTTTACAAGGCTTGCAAGATATGCTTCCGGCTTTGTCATTACCCCCCGAATGCAAGTTTGACCGCTTCTTTGGTGGGCTGAAGCCTAGCTTGCGGAAATAATTAATGATCCGTGACTTCGACAGCTATGAGAAAATTGTCCGATGTGCCCTCAAGGTCGAAATGGAGATCAGATAATCACAGGGGTATCATGGGGACAAAAAGCATAAGGTGGACTTCAATTCTGGTGGTCCGATGGATAAATCCAATGGCGCTAAGAAGTTACAGCACCCCACTTTCCAAAAGTGCGGAAAGAAGCACCCTAGAAATTGCCTTAAGGGGACGAGAAAATGCTTCAGGTGTGGAAGAGAAGGGAACCTAGCTATTAACTGTCGGAAAAAAGGACCTGCGGGTGCGACAGAGGAGAGGAATGCTCCGTTCGAACCTCAACGCATTGTTCAATGCTAAAAATGAAAAAACCGGGTCATTTCTCAAATCAGTTCCCTAATCCAAGGGTTATTGGAGGGAATCAACAACCTCAAAGATATCAAGGAAGATCATTTTCCATCACTTCTGCCGAAGTAAACCCCAACAACGAAGTGGTGACAGGTACGCTAGTTATTCATTCATGAAAAGAGAACGTACATTTTGATTCAGGTTTTATGCATTCTTTTATATCTCAAAAGTTTAGTAGAACAATCCCAGCACCACCAAAAATCATGGAAGTAAAGATGTCAGTGAGTACCGAAAATGCGGCACTCCTTGCATCCCATGAATATAAGTCCTCCACTGTTATAATATGTGGAATGAATTTCCTGGAGAACCTCGTCATACTCCCTTTGGTGTAATTTGATGCAATTATTGGCATGGATTGGATTTCCTTATATAGAGCCAACATAAATTGTCGGGAGAGGGAAATCACACTCCATATGGAGAATCAACACCCGATTCTTTACAAGTGTTAGGAGGAAGATGAATCTTATTTAGCTCCATCATCTCAAGCATGGATATTACTGCCCAATGA
Source organism: Viscum album (assembly GCA_963277665.1). Lineage (NCBI taxonomy): Eukaryota > Viridiplantae > Streptophyta > Magnoliopsida > Santalales > Viscaceae > Viscum > Viscum album. Next base: position 927,840,471 of record OY728133.1, read on the forward strand.
GCATGCGTATCTGGCTCAGATGATTGTGTCCATGGAAGAAACCATCCTTGAAGAAATTCCTATTGTGAGGGAATTCACTGAATTGTCTCCCAAGGAACTCCCAGGTCTTCCTCCAAGAAGAGATATTGATTTCTCAATTGAACTTATACCTGGGGCGCTACCAATATCCAAGACTCCATATAGAATGGCTATTGTTGATCTTGAATAGCTGAAGAAACAACTACAGGATAATATGGAAAAATGGTTTATACGCCCCAGTGCTTCACCATGGGGTGCACCAGTCCTCTTCATCAAGAAGAAGGATGGGTCAATGCGGCTTAGCATCGATTATCGTGAACTTAAAAAAATCACGATAAAGAACAAGTATCCATTCCCACGAATTGATGACTTGTTTGATCAGTTGCGTGGAGCACAATACTTCTCCAAGGTGGACTTGCGGTCAGGATATTATCAAGTAAGGGTGAAAAGTAAGATATCCCCAAGACTTCTTTTCGTATAAGATACATGCACTATGAATTCATAAAAATGACTTTCGGACTCACCAATGGTCCAGAAATATTCATGGAATTGATGAATAGAGTCTTTAGAGATTACCTTGACAAATTTTTGGTAGTCTTTATAGATGATATTCTAATATACTCCAAAACCAAGGTGGATCATGAGGAGAATTTTAGAACTGTACTAGAGACTTTCCGCAAGGAGAATCTCTATGCAATGTACAGAAAGCGTGAGTTCTGGTTGAAGGAGGTCTCATTCTTGGGCCATATCATCACAAGCAATGGGATATCTATGGACCCCTCCAAAACAGATGCAATTGAGGGATGGCCGAGGCCAACATTGGTAACAGATATTCGTAGCTTATTGGGGTTAGCTGGATATTATCGACGATTTGTGAGAAATTTCTCACGATTGTCCAACCCTATTACCAAGCTTACTCGAAAGGAGTAAAGATTTCTTGGAGTGATGAATGCGAAGAAAGCTTCAAGGAGTTGAAAAGGAGGCTTATCACTGCACCCGTGCTCACTTTACTCACAAGCGGGGAACTTTTTGTGGTATTCAGTGATGCTTCGAAGAAGGTCTTAGGATGTGTGCTGATGTAGAATGATAAAGTGATATCCTATGCCTCAAGGAAGATGAAAATCCATGATAGAAACTATCCAACGCATGATCTGGAGTTGGCGGCGGTGATCTTTGCCTTGAAAATCTGGTGGCATTTTCTCTATGGAGAGAAATGTGAGATATATACTGACCACAAGAGTCTAAAATATATATTCACACAGAAAGAGCTTAATATGCACCAGAGAAGATGGATAGAGCTCATCATGGATTATTAATGTTCAATACATTACCACCCTGGGAAAGAGAACAAGGTGGTGGATTCCCTCAGTAGAAAGGATCTAGCGATTCTATCAATGATGAGAATTGAGAAGGATCCAATATTCTTAGACATGATGAAGATGGTTGTGGGAATCATAAAGAAGGGAACATCATCAATCCTTTCACAAATGATTGATCAACCATCTCTTTTGGAAAGGTTAAAGGATGCTCAAAAAGATGATGTGGGAATTCAAGAAAAAGTGGAAGCTATCAAAAAGGGGAAATCCTTGGAGTTTAATGTTAATAAAGAAGTAATAGTGCGGTTGGGAAAAGACTATGTGTTCCATCAGGTACGGAGCTGAAGAAGGAACTTTTGGATGATGCACATAGTTCAAATTTCTCTATTCACCCAGGGAGCACAAAGATGTATCAAGATCTCCGAGAAAACTTTTGGTGGGATAATATGAAGAACGAGATTGCTGAATATACATCAAATTGCCTGGTGTGTCAGTAAGTGAAGGTAGAGAGGCAGAAGTCTAAGGGGATAATGCAACCATTTCCCATACCAGAATGGAAATGGGATAACATAACTATGGAATTTGTCACCGGACTTCCAAGGACATCCAAAGGCAACAATGCAATCTGGGTTGTTGTGTATCGTCTTACAAAGGTTGCACACTTCATTTCTATTCGGGAGGATTTCTCATTGGATCAACTGGAATGGATATATATTAGGGAAGTGGTAAGTATGCATGGAGTACCACTATCTATTGTGTCAGATCGAGATCCAAGATTCACCTCTATGTTTTGGAAGAGTCTTCAACATGCTCTGAATACTGAACTAAACTTCAGTACGGCCTATCATCCTCAAACTGATGGCCAATCTGAGCGGACTAACTAAACACTTGAGGATATGTTGAGAGCGCGCTCAATGGACTTTAAAGGAGGATTGGATCAATATATTCTTCTAGTTGAGTTCTCTTATAATGACAGTTTCCACTTGAGCATCCAAATGGAACCATATGAAGCCATGTACGGGAAAAGGTGTAGAACACCAGCATGTTGGGAAGAGGTCGGTGAACGTAAGCTGCTTGGACCATAAATGGTCGAGTAAATGGTGGAGACGGTGAAAACCATCCAGCAGTATATCAAGGCATCCCAGAGTCGGCAGAAGAGTTATGCAGATAATCGTCGATGAGACCTTGAGTTTAATGTTGGAGACATTGTGTTTTCACGCATATCTCCGTGGAAGAAGGTCATGAGGTTTGGAACAAAAGGGAAGTTAAGTCCAAGGTACATCGGCCCTTTTTAGATTCTTGATCATGTTAGGGCTGCGACATATCGACTAGCACTTCCCCATACTATGGCCAAGGTGCATGATGTCTTTCATGTATCCCTCTTAAGGAACTACATACCGGACCCTTCATATGTACTCTCTTCTGAGGTTGTATAATTGGAAGATGATCCTTTTTATGAGGAGCAACCAGTGAAGATCTTAGATCGTCGAGAAAAAAGTTCTACGAAATAAGATAATGCCCCTCGTCAAGGTGTTGCGGAGAAACCACAAGTTTGAAGAAGTGACTTGGGAGTCGGAGGATATGATGAAGCTGAGTTACCCACATTTGTTTTAGTGTTGGAAAAGGAAAATTTTGAGGGTGAAATTTCTTAAGGGGGGAATATTGTAACGACCCAAAGTTTCATTACTGGAAAATCCCTCTTGATCCAATTAAATGTCTCTTTATAAAAACAAATTTTATAAGATTTCAAATTCTTTGGTTTTATGATAAGAGTTGTGATTGTTACTTTTATAGCCGTTGAACAGTGATCACATGGTTAGTATAAATATAAGGCTTTAACGAACCCAATTTTACTCAGTCAAAGGAAGTGATGGCCTCATCTAGTAGAATTTCCCCATACGAAGCCCATTTGTCGGAGCTCAGAAAAGAGGTGGAATCCTTGGGCTTCACCCTTGACCAAGCCCAAGATGAGCTTCATTATGTCAATCTCGAACATGACCTTCTACGGGAAAAGTGGTAGTTGATTGAGATTACCACTCGAGCGATATTATCCGATCCGCCCCAAGAGTCTGTCAACATCGCACACCATACCCTTAGGTCTTATGTGGCTGTTTTAAGGGGTTATGTAACAAATAAGTAGTACTATGTTCATGTAAATTATTATCTTTATATAATAATGAATATAATTTCTAGTCATTTTTGATACATTGTAAGTAGTTTTTAAAGTACAAATGGTGTTTATAGTTATTATTTAATTATGAAATATATTTTATTAAATTAAGGGATTTTTGAATTAAATAATATTTTAATAAAATAATAACATTATTATTAAATTAATTTTCATTAAATATAAATGATATAGTAATTTTATGAATGCAATTAAAATTTGTATTATGGTCTGAAAACCATTTCTGTCAAAACCCGTGAATTTTCGATAAATGTTGGTTTTTATTTTAAAAGTGAAAATTAACATATTTACAAAAAATTTTAGATAAAATAAATGGCATTTCTGGAATTAGGACGTCAAAATTATACAACGGTGAATATTTCATAATTTTCTGAGACAGTCAAATTTTGGGGTAAAAATTAAATACCGTTTAAATATATAATGTGTTTTATGACATCATAATGACCCAATGGTGATATAATACAATACTATAATACGTATGTTCGGCCAATATATGTTTTACCATTAAAATAAAGTGATTTTGGGTTTGTTTGACTTACTTTTCACAGCATTAATGAACCCCTCAAGACATATTCAACACTTTGCCTTTTTAAATTAATTTTCATGGGAGTGTGACTCACCTCCACATAAGAAACCGTATTATTTTAATAAGTTCGGACCTTGGACTCGTAAAATATTTTTTTCCTCTTTCCTTTTCCAGAAACCATGGGCAAAAACCATGGGATTGTTTGTGGTTGGGATTACTTTAATATAAGGGGTCCCAAACCTAAATAATAAAGAATTCACTCACCTTTCCTATATAAACCCACCCAATCTCCCACTTCCTCCTCATTAAAATCCATTTTAGTTCGTCCAACCTTTGACCTACTGTCTCTAGAATCCTCCCAATGTGCCCCAAGATTCCAAGAAGCCTCTCACAAGCCACTCACTAGCCTTTGGAAGCACACTTCCAAGTAAGGGTTTTTTCTTCCTTTCTCATTTTTGTCAATTTTCTTTAAGTTGTATTGCCCTTTTAATTTCAATGATGAATGTTGGGGTATGGTTTCTAGCCTCCCCCATACTGCCCTCTTATTGTTTGAATAATTGGAGACCCCTTTCTCTCTCATTAAATTCCTCCCATGTACACCCGTTACTATGCTGGAATTCGGAAAGGAACTTCTCTCTCTTCTTTTATATTCAAGAAATACTTTTGTATCATGAATATAAATTCCTTTTCAATTTTTGGGACATGTATCTATAAGACCTACTTACTTTCAATTACATGTAAATATGATGAGTAACCCCTTTCTCTCTCATCAACCATTTTTATGAATTCTAATGTCACACCGTTACGCTGCCGAAATCGCACCGATTTTCTAAGCCAATGTCATTGTGTAGTGAATACCATGCCCATTTCTCCATCAAGGGTATTCACCTTTATTGACATTTACTTATTGATTATAAAGTTTCATGTATGAATTCAACAGTCCTTTATTGTGGAATAAAGGATTATGTTTTATGTATCCATGTTTTATGATCCATGTGGCACACTTATGCATGAAATGAAATTTTAAAGAAGGGTGCACCCTTATAGCGCTTCAATGCATTGGGTAAAGTATAGTATCATGATACGTCATGTGCAATGAGTGTTGACTCATGCTAATTCAAGTGAAATGAGGGTTTACTCATGCTTCATGTGCAATGAGGGTTTACTCATCCTCCATGTGCAATGAGCCTTGGCTCATGCTAATTCAATGTTAAGTGTTGTTGCCACATTTCCATGTTATGATTATTGTGATTTATCATGCCTTTATGTTCATGTTTATTTTATGCTCTATTGATATGAATATTGCCTAAAATGTATTGTACTCCTCATGTTATTCCATGTGTACTCCCTTACTGGGCTTTATAGCTCACCCTTTTCTTATGCATGTCCTCAGGTTATCCCATGAAATACTAAGTACGAGGGAATGTAGTGGTCAGGTAAAGGAAGTTTTCAATAAAGATGTTTTATTTCATGTTTTATATTTTTATGTAATGATCCTAATCCCCAAATACACTAAACCTCTCAATATTCTTTGTTGTATCAAGTGATTTTTTATGTAATAAATCATGTTTAAGTGGTAATAAAAAGCAAGTTTGTCATATTCATGCATTGGAGTTGTTTTGATATGTACATTAAAGTAGAGATGTCTTGAATTTATTCATGAATCATATAGTGAGTTTTAATGTTATTTTTTTCTTGGTTAATAGTTTCTTTATTAATGATTAAATCTTTCCCCACATTCATTAATAAAATTTTTCATTTATTTCTAACCATTGGTATCATGGGGATGTAGCTAGAGACCATGTAATGACTTTTCGTTCTCTCAAGACAATGAGATTAGCAGGTCATTACAAATTGTATCGTCTTGTTCGGTCATTGCCTAACATGTATTTATCAGTGTTCTTGTTCTTAGAGATGAAATTCCTTATTGGTTGTAACATTTTTTTTTCAATCATATAAATGACTAGGATTGTAGGAACATGAAATGTATAGCATAAGAGGACGTAACTAACCTCTTTATGTTGAACATCATGTTACCAAGAAGTAGGGTGCATTAGCGTTCAATGAAACTTCAATGATTTTGACATCTCATTATCATCGTTTTATCCAATGATATGATCATGCCATGAATTATAGGAATTATATCCCACTATGAGTTAATACATCCTTTAATGTAATGATTATTTATTCGATTTTTTAATATTTATTAAAATGTTTTCTAAATGACTGCTTTTGAAAAATTCAATGGTCATCATATTTTGAAAATAGATTGATTTTCACAAATTATTGAACATGAAAATGTATTATATTGTGAAATTTTCTTTGTGTTAGATGATATAATTTTAAATTCTATGCAACGAGTTACTAGAGAGTGAGACATACATTATTTATTGTTTGTTTTGAAAAGTTCACCCAGTATGCGTCGTAGGAATCCACCAATAGAGTATATGGAAAATGTGCTTACACTTGAACCTCCAGATAACCTAGAGTTGGTCCCGGTTACTGTCCATGCCATACAATATATGGATATGGGTGATGAAAGGGACGTTCTAAAACATGTAGATCATTCCATCTAGTTCATAACAAAGAATCCACCCACCTTTCGTGGTGATTCAATATTGGGAATGGCAATGGAGTGGTTAATAAAGATGAATCATATATTCAAATTCATTGGCACACATAAAGTGATCAATGTAAATATGGACGCATACATGATTGGTGATCTTGAATTCTAGTGGTGGGAACTTGTTCTGAATGCTAAAGAGGTTCAATGCCTGACTTCGGTGGATTTTTAGGAATTGTATAATAAACAATTGTCCCCTTATAATTTCAAGATCCAGTGGACAGAATATTTCATTACACTAAACAATATAATCTATCTATCTTGTTTTACGTATTTAAATTCATGAATTTATTGTGATTTTCACCATAATTTTTTTCATGTGTTTCCTTGAAGCCATGCATCTTAAAATCAGGGATGAGGAATGAAATATGATCGAATATTGTAAATCTATCAGTTACTAATTACATATAGATGATGAACAGAGTTGTAGTGGTTGAGAGGGAAATCTCAGGATCTATTGGAGGATGAAGTATGATGATCCCTATAAGAAATTTTGGAAACTATAATGCTAGGAAAATGCTGAAAAGGGTGCCCTATTTTCAAGGTTGGAACAAGACTCAACATATATAGATTGATTGGTAAATATTTCTCCACGAATAAATAGCCAAGAGGTATGCAACCAATGTGGTTTCATTAACCACATTAAGTGGGTGTGTACAACACAACTAAGAGCATGCCATAATTGCAACATATGAGACATCATAAGAACTTGTTTTCAATGTTCTCTGAGGTTAGGTGACAAACAGACCTCTCAAGCGTCGAAAGCACCATATGCTAATATAGGATGAGTCCAATAGAATCAGTATCATTAGCAGATCAAATCTACCCATGGTGATTCTAGAAATACAATGACTCCTAAGGAAGGTCTAACTCAGTAAGAAAATAAAGAGATTAATTCAGTGACAAAGAAATTTTATGGACATGAGTAGATGATTGTGAATGGTCATGTTAGACCATATAAAATTATATGTAAGATTAATTTGAATTTTACCCATATGAAAGTGAGTTTTGATACTAGTGTATCAAATTCCATAATTTCTCCACTTGTTGTTTCCATTAAATGCATAAATCATGAAATGATTCCTTCCGTGACAAATTCAAAACTCTGCTCATTGAAAGAGAATGTTGAGCCTTCATGTGTAGAGCTTGTTCTATAATACTTGATTGAGATGGAATGAATTGGGACTTCACGGTATTAGACATGGATGGATATGATGTAATCCTAGGTAGGGATTGGTTGACAATGTTCAAGGTTCACATTGACTGTTATAGTAGAACAATATGTTTCCTAATTGAGGAAGGCGTCAAGAATTTATTCATAAGATAGAGGGATGTAAAAAAGGTTCAAAAAGATTGATGGAATCAATGGTGGTAAATATAACATACTAGTTTGAGGATTTGACATTGACATCCATGGATGAGATCGAGGATATTAGTTCTATTGAATTTGTGGATCAATTTACATATTTCCTTCATTAGAACATCTGAGGGTTACCATCTATAAAGGAAGTGGTGTTTATTTTTGATATCCTCTCGAGGAAAACTAATATTTACCTTTCTTGTTATAGAATGGAACTAAGAGAGATAATGTAATTGAATGTGTAGTTTAGGGAGTAGGAATGTAATGGGTTCATTCATCCAAGTACATCACCATGGGAAGCACACATTTCGATCATGATGGGAAGCAGATGGAACTCTTTAGTTGTGCATTAATTATTGTAAGCGTACCCAATTTAGGATAAAGAATCAATATCCACTACAATGTATTGATTAAACGTTCAATCAATTGAGGGGAGCTTAGAGGTTTTTAATGAATGACTATTGATCAGGGTATCATCAATTATGCGTTCAAAAGGAATAAATAACCAATATGGATTTTTGATGTTGGTACTGCCACTACAAATATATAGTCACGCCTTTTGGTCTAACTAATGCTCCATCAGTATTCATGGAGTTGATGAATCTCATATTTTCATGATATCTGGAATCATTTGTTACTATGTTCATAGATGAAATATTGGTGTATCCAAATACAATGGATACACATGATAATCACTTGTAAACTATGATGGGAATCATGAGAGACACCCATTTGAAAGACAAAATGTCAAAGCGTGACTTTTTCATACACGGGGTATGCTTTCTTGGGAATGTGATTTTTGAAAAAGGTATTTCAATGGACTTTGGAAATATTGATGTTTTTATCTCATGGAAACCGAAAAAAAAATTTGTGATACAATGTTATCTTGATCTATCTAGATAATCTCGATGCTTTTTGAATTAATTATTAGGACTATCCTAGCCAATGACTGCTCAGAAAAAGAAGAATGCTTCATTCTAATGGACATAGTAATTCTATAATTTATTCCAAGAGTTGAATTTTAACCTTACATCGGAACATATACTTATTTTTCTAGAACCATGATAGGGTTTTGTGTTGTATTGTGATGCTTCGGGATTAGGGTTGGAGTATGTTCTCAGGTACGTGGACAATTTTTTGGTTAATGGTTCAAGAAAGTTGAGAGTGCATGAGATGAATTAACTAAAAAATGATTTAGAGCAATATGAAGACATATATTCATTGAATACATGTCCCCATTACCTTTATAGTGTAAAATTTACTCTATTTACTAATCATAAGATTTTGAAACACATTTTCTCATATTGATATTTAAATCTAACCCAAATGTGATGGTTGGAGTATCTCCAACTATTTTACTTTGACTTGATGAATAAATCGAGAAAATGAAATTTAGTGGATGAAGAAATGAGAATAATTTCATATACTCAGTTGTAAAAGGAGGCATCATATGACTGGTAGTTGATTTCGGTCCTTACCGACATGCATGTGGAATTTGAATACCTTGGTGATATGGATGTTTATTTCAACTATAATTGTTACCGATTTATTAAATATGGTTAAAGAGGCCCAAAATAATGTTGAATAATTTCTGGTTATGAGTTCAAAACACAATGGAGGGTAGAACATTGAGGCCTAGAAACTAAATTGCAATTTATTGATTTGTTTTAATGACTGGATGGTTCTACAAATATCTTGTCAATAAAAACATATTATTGCTTATCACCATTCGAGATGGGTTTTAAATCAAGGTACATAGATGATGTACCACGCATTAAAGGCACAATTTTGGAGGAACAACATGAAAAATTATGTGGCCATGTTCGATTAACTATCCTTAACATGATAGAAATATAAGGAAGAGCATCAGAGACTAATGGGTATGTTGCTTCTTCTGATAATCCCAATGTGGAAATGGGAGAATATTGCAATGTATTTTTCTATAAGAATTTCAGGAATGTTTCAGAAACATGATTCAATATTGGTGATAGTGGAATGGCTTACAATTCATCCAATTTCATCCATATTCGGGAATCATATATAGTGGATGATCATTCTAAAATTTATATACAGTAATTGGTAAAGAGACATGGCGTACTAGATTCAATTTTGAAAGACAAATATCTGAGGTTCAAATATCTCTTCTAGAAATCCATACAAAAATCCCTTGGAACTCGATTTACTATGTGTAAAACATAAGATCCTCATAAAAGAACCAATCCTAGAGGGTGATACAAATGCTAGAAGACTGCTATGAGCGTTTCTATTGGATTTCAGAGGATCGTGGGAGGAGCATCTTCCCTTAGTGGAGTTCTAATTTAATAATAGCTATCAGAAGTTGATACATATGGTTTTATTTGAAGTGTTATAGGGCCATCCATTTCATTATCCCCTTTGTTGGGTGGTTAAAGGTGAAAAATCCCTAGTAGGGCCTATTATTGTATCAGAAACAACGAATGAGATTCAGTTGATTTTAAAAAAAATAGAGAAGGATCATAGTCATAATAAATTTTATGAAAACAATCAACAATGACCATTGTCCCCTGTAGTGGGTGATCATGTGTTTTTGATGATTTCTACCAAGCTTTAACATCATCATTTTGGAAAGTAGGTAATGTTATCTTCTTAATTAATAGGCCCCTTTGTAATACTGAAACCGGTTGTAGAGGTATTATAATGGTTGAATCAACCACTATAGTTATGTTCAGTGCACAATTTGTTCCATGTTTCTGAGTTGAAAAAGTATCAGCTTCAAACTAAGCATGTGATCAAATTAGATCATGTAGGACTAGAGTGAGATGCTTCTTTGGTATATATCCCAATGCTGTTTGTGGATATGGAAGAGAATGTATTGTGTGGGAAAAGAATAAGCCTAGTGTGGGTTTTTTGTAAACATGTCCAGAATTAGTAAATGACATGAAAACACAAGAAGGAAATGAAATATTAGTGGTCATTAGTTTTTCTATAAAACAATGGTTTTCTACTTTTGAGGACTGAAAAACTAATGGAAGGGAGAATTTAGTACCCCAACATGGGGTATATACCCCAGTACACATATTTTTATGTAAAGAAGGTATTTTATTGAAATGGTGTAGATTGGAATGTGTTTGATGAAGAAAGGATGTTTCTGTAAAATAGGGTGTTTCTATAAATGAGGGTGTTTCCATAAAAGAGTTTGTGTCTATAAAAGATGGTGTTTCCATAATTGTGGGTGCTTCCATAAAAGATGATGTTTCTATAAAAGCGGGTGTTTACATAAAAGAGGTGTTTCCATAAATGAGGGGTTTTTACATAAAATATGTGTGCTTCTATAAAATTGGTTTTTCATAAAAATGGGGTGTTTCAATAAAAATGGATGTTTGCATAAAAATGGGATTTTCCAAAAAAATGGGTGTTTCTATTAAAAATGTGTGTTTCGATAAAAATGGTGGTTTGCCATAAATAATGGTGTTTTCAAAAAAAATTGTTAAGGGTGATTTATGTCAGCGTTTTGGGGACATGGAAGAATATTTGGAGCAAAATGTATGGTCACATTGTATATGCACGGTTGGACCAAACCGGGTTGTCAAACCATGCATAGTGGTCAAAACTAGATCCTATTTTTTGGAAACATACTCTTTTATCTCTAATTATATATTTTTGGATTAAAAAGAACCCTAACAAGATATTTAACTCTTTATAATGTTTTATAACCTTTCACAGACACGTTTTTGGTATCCCAGAGCTCTCCCATGGTGGTTTCAATCCCGATTCTCAGTGTATGTTTCTGATCATCATCATTTTTTTGTCTCATTCCCATAGATCTTCTTCTTCTTTCATCATGATTTCATATATATATATACCTAAAATGGGTAAATATGATATTTTAATCATCAAATAAAGCTATATTGTTTTTTTCTTGGTATGTGATGAGATCGAAGTTGTTTCTTGGAATCTTGATCTAATTCTTGCGGTATGTCACTGTTCTTTCCCATTTTTTCACGTTTTCTTTGATCATCGTAGATATAAATCTCATATGCACTTTTCATTCACATATATTCACCTACAATTGGTATATATAAATTTTTTATTCCATATATTTCAATATTGACTCATAATCTTTCTTGGAGATGATATCCAAGGCCATTCTTGGAGAATAGACATGTCTTCTTGTGTGTTCTTCATCCGTTGTCGAGTTTCATCGAAACCTTTGACAATGGTGGACTAAATATAATCAAATATTAATATTACTGATTATATTATTTTCAATATATCTAAATTTTATAATACTTATTGTGTATTCTACGTTTGATAAATGGAATAAATCTTATTAGTGAAGATTTATCGTTTTAGGTAGATTTGTGTAATCTTGATAAATTATTATGAAAATTATATTCGTTTCATGAATTTAAAATGATGGTTTTAAATATTCTATTTTTTAGGACATATAAATTGTTATATTAGGACTGGATATTCAGAAAAAATATGTTTTACTAAAATGATTTGTCATTTTTATGGTTTTAATTATAAAGAGTTCTCAATACAACTGTGGTTTTATTAAAAGGGCAATTTTGGAATGTTCTTGGGGAATATGTATTGTGTGTGTTCATATTTAAAATATGATTATATGATGAAATATGTAATTTTTATGGGTTTATATTGGATATTACAACAAGGGATACAATTTCCTTAGGATGAAATGGTAGATCAACGAGAAACCTATCAAGAATATGGAACTATCATAACATATCATGCATGGTTGATGGCATGGGTGTGTGGAATGGTTCGGGTAAGAAAAAAAAGTATTATGAAATAGTTTTCATGTAACACTCGAGATTTTTATGACAAATATTTTTTTTTATGTTATATAAATCATCAATGGAATCTTTCACTACACACAACACAAGATTTTCTTACTTTACACGCAATAACGACCTTCCTCGATAGCTTGTGTTGTACACAATACCGAGTTTCACTAAACAACGATATGCTATTAAAATATTATTAAAACTAGCAGTTATGGATTGTAATAACCACTTTTTGAAATTTTATCTTTCAAATTGGACTTCATTTTTGGATTTGGAATATCTAAATTAGCCTAGGGTGAATTTTTAGTATTTTTCTGAAAACATTCAATTTTTGATGAATAGTGAAAACACTGGGTTACTATTTAAAAACCGACTTTTTATTTAAATAATTATTTGTTTTATTTAAATTTATTTTAGGTAAAAATTGATATATAATTATTATATAACTTCAATGTAATTCATTGTAGTCATGTAATAATAATTTTAGATATATAAAAATTTTATTCAATTTTTCACCGTCTTTTACCTACCTCCTAGGAGATTTTTGAAAACTTACATAAAACATAATTTTACCTCTTATGTGAGTAGAATTTCTAAAATCCAAGAGACAAGGTTAATATCATGGAGTAAAATGTGGTTCAATAAGATAAAAATAATTTTTGGTGAGTAGTAATCTTTTAGTTTTATTTCCCATGATTAAAAGTAAATATGGTAATTAAGGGAAAAATGATATTATTATTACCCTAATACATGTCCTAATTCTATTGGATAAGTATAATTCGACTATAAACATCCTTAGGAATAAAATATTACCCTTTAGATCCATCTGGATTAGATTAGGACACTTATTATTATTTTATTTAAATAAGTGTAAAAATAGTTGAAATCAAAGTTTAATAACTAAAAACATTTTTATTTTAGCATTATACATAAGATAAATTCGACTATAGATATTAATTATAATTATTAAATTATTTTCTACCTAATGGTATTTTATTTATAATTTTTAGACATTAAATAATTTAATTTATTTTCGACACAATGATGATGCAGTAATTACCTTATTAATGAAATATTAACATAATAGATGTTATAAATGCCCAAATAAATGTAATTTGAGGCTTTCTAAGAATTAACCTAATTTCATAGGTTAATATGAAATATTTTTACTTATTTAATTGACTATTTTAGAACTAATAATGATGTTATAATTTCCACAAAAATCAATTACCAAATAGTGTCAAAATTGACATAAAATAGTTTTTAAAACAAATATTTTATTATTAATTGTTATTTTTTTCCTAGAAATCTAATGTTAGGTCAAATGACTTAAATAAGGTAATATATATTAATAATGAACCACTTTTGGTTCTTTTGGATTTTTATACAAGTTTTATTAAACATATACTGTAAGGAAACAAGAAGACACGGTAAAAGATAAATTATTTAACATAGCGTTAAATCTAAATGATAAGGTTAAAATAGTAACCTAAACATGTCTAAAATCTATTGGTTTAGATTATTTCTACCCATACCCACATTATATACTAAATAAATAAATTTTGTGGTATAAAAAAATTAATATGACTTTATTATAAAATAATATTTTAAGTTTTTCCTAAGGTGCCCCTCTCCCCCTTATAAAAGGGCACCTCCTCCCTCTCCTCCTCACACCACTATGAGACATAATTCTCTGACAAACCCTACCCATTTACCTTCTCAAATTCCCTAAAAACATCGTAGAGGTCTTGGTCTTTTTCAAAGACCATATTTAGTGCCCTAAGAGGAGGTTAGGAAGAGCCGCTTCAAAGAATAGGTAATGTCCGTTACCGATTCATTCAAATTTATTTCTTTTTCTACATCTCTTCTTTAGTTGTTTAATTTTGACGTAATAACATCAGTATCAATAATATACTGATATGTTATTATAAATATGAAACAACCCTATTTCACTTTCTATCCATCCTACGGAAAATGAAATCACCGGGCGTGCGTACGTACGGAATACCGTCTCCACGCCGTGGTGTAATCTGTTTTCCACCACCACCTCACTTGGATGGGTAAACTGGAGTAAAGAATAACTATATATGATTAATTTAAAGTTATATTAATTCTAAAATTGTATACATACACTTCAATACAATTCCACTATCATGAGAATAATACCATCGCTCGTGCGTACGTACGGCATACCGTCTTCACAATGTGATGCGACTTGTTCTACCTGATATTAAATGCTTAATTATAATATAAATTAATTGAATGAAAAAATACGATATATATTACACTAATACCATTATATAAATGAGGTATCTATAACCTAAAAAGAAGAATAAGAATCTATTCGACAAAACACGCATAAGAACAAAAAGCAATAAACACCTGAATAACAAGTAGCAATGATATATTACTAATTAAAAGCTAAGAATATGACTATATATGATATAATAACAATGATTAAGATTCATTAATAAGTCAATAACTTTATTTAAATCAATATACATGAGTTTCAAACATGTACAAAGAAAATCGGACCTAAGGTAAGGGAAAATATCACATTCTCATTTTTATCCGAGATTGTTTATACATCAGAATTTACTGGGGCATATTTATCATCCACATCCATTTTTCCACAATATGTAATATTATTTCCATCCACCTAAAATTTTTTAAATCAAATTTTACCAATTAGTGAGTTTTTAGTAAAAGATATGAAAGGAATCAATTGTAGTTTTTAATACGAGGTACTTTTTGACTTTTACGACCAAAGTATGAGAAGAATGATTTTTTAAAACTTATACGACCTGAATGGAATTTTAGAACATTATTTTCATGAAGATTACATTACATGTTTTCAAGTTTATTTTTAATCATCTTCTTTTATTTTAAAATTGTATGACATTTTAAGAAAGGAAAAATTATTTTTGAAGTAGAAAGGATATTTTCCTCAAGAATGGAGTTCAAACGTTTTATCAAAATTATTTTCCATCTATGTTAATATAGGGTTCTGTTTATATCTCTATTTTTACATTTATTTGATTATGTTATGATGGAATTATTTTTATGAAGTCCTTTTAACTTATATGGATTATTTTATAATGGCACGATGTTTAAGAATCCCATTTTTATTACATGGGTTATGCTATGATTTATGATTTTGTGGAACACATAAGAATGGATTCATTATAAGATGGGTGGGACCTATATCTCCCTCTAATGCATTGGGTGAATATTTATATCTCTTGAGATAGACATGGCTGGAACAGCAGGATAATCCGATTTAGTGGAACAGAACTGAAACGAGGAGTGAGCTGAGTTTAGAAATGGACATTGTCCGCTAAGATAGTCATGGCAATGAGTCTTTACTACTATGAAATGATTCTATATTATTATGTGTGTATGACACATAGTTTCATGTTTTAGGTTATGATTATGGGGTTTATATTTCAGTACTATTATTTATCCCATGTTGTGAAATTATGATCTCTTTTGCAGGTTAATATTTCCAAAATGTTATGTTATTATGAATATGATATGATTGATATTTCTTTTTTTAACCGTACTGAGCATTTGAGCTCACCCTTTTGTATGTTTTCTTTTCCCTAGGCCAGGAAGAAGGGTATTAAGTAAGATATGCCAAAAGGGACTCTAGATATGATAAAATAAAAAGGGAGATAGTGTAGATGATTTATGAACCAATTGTTTGTGTTTCCCAGTTTCTAAAGACACTATACATATATGGTCGTTTCATGGTTTTTTTATATATTTAAATAAGTGTACTTCAATTTTTAAGTATTAACAATGTATGTAAAGTATGGGTCATTATAGTTGGTATCAGAGGAAAGGTATAGTCAACCTTTGGAAACTAGGATGTGAAGGCCTTAGTAAGAACCCTAAGGATATGTCTATGCATAGGAAAAAATATTAGTGTTCTATAAATGTACATGAATAACATATGATAAGACCTAAAGTGTGAAATTATACTCTTGATTATGTGGTTTTACTATTATGATTAGTGTTTCTCACACTATTATTATTGGTTTTAGTCAATGGATAGAACCCGAAGGAACCGTGTTAATTCTGAATGCGATGGGCAATGAAATAATTTTACCCCTGAGAAACCAAATGTTATGGGAGATGGAATGGAAAATCTTGTAGCCATGATCACACAACTTTCTCAAGCTATGAATCATGCATGACTTCCAAAAGAGCAAAGGAAGGAGAAACATTCTGTTGAATCCTTCATGAGGCAGCGTCAACCCTCATTCAACGTGTCTACTGATGCATTAGTTGCTGAATAATGGATCGATACTACTGAAAAGATATTTTCAGTTCTTCAATATTCTGAACATGATAAAGTCATCTTAGTAGTTTATCATTTGGAAGGTGAAGTTGATCAATGGTGTAATCTTATCAAGAATAAGAGGCCAAGAGATTAAATTGTGTCCATGGAATGGGACGAGTTCAAGAACTTATTTTTCAATCAGTACGTCCCTCGTATTCTTTGAGCAAAGACGGAGAATGAGTTTCTTGAACTAAATAAAAAGGATGGTGAATTTGTTGGTACCTACAAAGAAAATTTTACAAGATTTGCAAGGTACGCTTCTGGGATTGTTATTCAACCTGAGAGTAAGATCGATCAATTCTTTAGTGGCTTAAAACCAATTCCTCAAAGGGTGTTAGCCATAAGGGACTTTATTAGCCACGAGGAAGTCATTTGATGTGCTCTCAAGGTTGAGATGGATATTGGAGTAACCCATCAGTCATATGGGTTTGATAAGAAGAGGAAAATGTAATTCAAAACAAATCTAAATAGCACACTGAAAAAATGACGAGTTTTCCCTTATGATCAATGTGTGGAATGAAACATGGAGGGAGTTGTCTTAAAGGGACAAGTAAATGTTTAAAATGTGTAAAAGAAAGTCATCGGTCATTTGAATGCCACAATGATGGGATGAATATGTCTAGTGATGTGAACAATGAAAAGGCTACACAATGTGTACCTCTTACACTTCAATATTACAAGTACAAGGAAATGGGGAATTATTCCAATCAATGCCCTAATCCAAGGGTTTTTGACGATGATCGACATCAACAAACTCTTAAGGCCAAAGACAAAGGAATGTCACATGAAATTTCTATCAGTGATGTGGAGTAGAACAACAGAGTGGTCAAAGGTACACTTACCATCCACTCTAAAGTATCAAATGTTTTAATTGAATCTGGATCCACCAAATCGTTTATTTCTGAAGAATTTTCTATGGGTATCTCCATATTACCTCGGAAATTAGATATTGAGTTAGTTGTGACAACCCCTAATGGAACAAAAGTCGCATCAAAAGTTTATAATTATTCTCCGATTAATGTTTGTGGGAATGTGCTTCTTGAAAATCGTGTGATCCTCCCTAGAGTGGAATTTGATGTGATTCTTGGCATGGATTGGTTTTCTTTATACATAGCTCATATCAATTGCCAAATAAGGGAAATCACATTTAATATTCTTGATCATTCTACTATCATCTATCGATGAAAGGATGAATATAACCTTCCAAGGGAAATTTCATCCATCTTATGGGTCTTGCTTCCACTAAATGAAGGTTATCTATCTCAAATGTTTGGAGAGAAACTCACGATTAAGAATATGCCCATTTTATGGGAGTTTGATGATGTCTTTCCAGATGAATTTCCTGGTCTTCCTCCAAATCGTGAAGTTGAGTTTTCAATGAAACTTGTACCAGGTTCTTTACATATTTCAAATACACCTTATAGAATGGACTCAATTGAGTTGCAGGAATTGAATAAGCCACTATAAGAGAATCTTGATATGGGATTCATATGCCTCAGTGCATCACCTTGGGGAGCACCTGTTCTGTTTGTTAAGAAGATAGAGGGATCAATGAGACTCTGAATTGATTATCGAGAACTTAACAAGATCACTATCAAGAACAAATATCCTCTCCCACGCATTGATGACTTATTTGACCAAATATGTGGAGATCAATACTTTTCCAAGATTGATCTTCGTTCAGCATATCATCAATTAAGGGTCAAAAGGGAGGATATACCAAAGACGACTTTCCATACAAGGTATGGACACTATGAATTTATAGTGATTCCATTTGGTCTTACTAATGCCCCTGATATCTTCATGGATATAATGACTAGAGTCTTTAGAGACCATCTTGATCGGTTTTTGTATTTTTTATAGACGATATTCTTGTCTATTCAAAGGTAAAGGAAGAACATGAAGATCACTTGAGAATTGTATTAAAGACCCTGAGGAAGGAGAATCTTTATGCCAAATTTACGAAGTGTAAATTTAGGCTTCAAAAAGTTTCATTTTTGGGTCACATAATCTCAAAAGAGGGGATATCTGTGGATCCAGCAAAAACAGAGTTTATTGAAAGATGCTTGAGACCAACAAAAGTAACTGAGATCCGAAGTTTTCTTGGTTTGGATAGATATTATCGATGTTTTTTGAATGATTTTTCATGATTATCTAATCCACTCACTAGTTTGATTCGATAAGTAGTTATATTCATTTGGACGGAGGAGTGTGAAGAGAAATTTAAGGAGTTAAAAATAAGGTTATTCAGTGGACCTGTGCTCACACTGCCTTTTAGTAGAGAATGGTTTTTGATTTATAGTGATGCATCCAAGAATGTGTTCTCATGAAACATTATATGGTGATAGCTTATGCCTCATGAAAGTTGAAAATCCACGAGCAAAATTACCCAACACATGATTTGGAGTTAGCTACGGTAATCTTTGTATTAAAGATTTGGAGGCATTGTCTTTATGGATAAAGGTGTGATATTTATACTTATCATAAATGTTTAAAGTATATCTTCACACAAAAGGAGCTGAATATGCACCAATGAAGATTGTTGGAGATGATTAAGGATTACGACATCTCAATTCATTACCACCTTGGGAAAGCAAATAAGGTGGTAGATGCATTAATTCTACAATACCATTATAGCTTATCCATGATGAGGATCACAAAAGATCCAATATTTATGGATTTACAATGGATGGATCTTGGAATTATAATGGAAGGGGAAAAATCTTATCTTTCTCTAATGAATGTTCAACCATCTATACAAGCGATGATTAAAGAGGCACATAAAGAAGATGTAGAGTTACAAAATAAGGTGGGGAATGTTCTTGAGTTCACCCATGATTGTGATGGGATAATAAGGATCATGAATCATGTTTGTGTTCCTCCCATCCCAGAATTAAAGGAGCTGCTGGATGAGGCTCATAGTACTTTATTCTATATTCATCCTGGAAGCACTAATATGTATAGGGGCCTGAAGGAGTACTTCTGGTGGGATGGTATGAAAAGAGATGTTACTGAATATGTCTCTCGATGTTTGGTTTTTCAGAAAGTTAAAGCTAGGAGACAGAAGTATAAGGGGATGTTACAACCATTACCAATACCTGAATGGAAATGGGAAAACATCACTATGTACTTTGTCATAGACTTCTTAAAACATCCAAAGGCAATAATGCTATCTGGGTCATAGTTGATCATCTTATTAAGTCTACACACATCATTGTTATTAGAGAATATTTCTTTCTAGACCATATTTCCAATATATATGTAAAGGAAGTGGTAAGATTGCATGGAGTAACACTTTCCATTATATCTTATCAGGATCCGAGGTTTACCTCAATGTTTTGGCGATGTCTTCAGCATACTCTGGATACAGAGATGTGTTTCAGCACTGCTTATCATCCTCAGATAGATGGTTAGTCTAAGAGGAAAATTCAAACTCTAGAAGATATTTTGAGTGCTTTCTATATGGATTTCAAAAGAGGTTGGGATCAACAACTACCTTTGGTGGAATTTTCTTATAATAATATATTTCACTCCAGTATTCATATGGCTCCTTATGAATCTCCCTATGGAAAGTAATACAGAAACCCAACTTGATGGAATGATGTTGTGGACAGAAAGCTATTAGGGTCGGATCTTGTTGATGAGATTGTAGAAAAGGTCCGATCTATTCAACAACACATAAGAGCCGCTCAGAGTTGACAAAAAAGTTATACCGATAACCGAAGAAAAGACCTAGAGTTTGAAGTGGGTGATAAATTGTTCTTACGAATATCTCCTTGGAAGATGATTTGGAAAGAAGGGAAAGCTGAGCCCTTGGTACATAGGTCCTTTCGAAATACTAGATCATGTTGGGAATGTAGATTACCGATTGGTGCTTCCCCCAAATCCAGCTCAAATTCACGATGTGTTCCATGTATCTCTCCTGAGAATTTATATACATGATCCTTCACATGTACCCAGCTCAGAAGTTGTACCGCTAGACAAGATCTTTCTTATGAAGAATAGCTGATAGAGATCTTGGATCATAGCAAAAAAGTCTTACAGAACAAGACCACTCGCTTGGTGAATGTTTAATGGAGGAACCACCAATTAGAAGAAGCTGCATGGGAGATTTAGGATATGATGAGGGAGAGGTTTCCTCATCTGTTTGTTACAATGTGAGGAATTTCGACGGTGAAATTTATTTTAAGGGTGGTATAATGTAACACCTGATATTTTTATGGGAAATATTTTGTTTTTCTGTTATATAAATCATCAAAGAAATCTTTCACTACACACAACACTATATTTTCTTTCTTTACATGCAATCATGACCTTCCTCAATTGCTTGCATTGTACACAATATCGAGTTTCACTAAACAAGGATATTCAATTAAAATATTATTAAAACAAGCTATTATGAATAGTAATACCCACTTTTTGAAATTTTATCTTTCAAAATGGACTTCATTTTTGGATTCGGATTATTGAAATTTTCGCAGCGTGTGTTTTTGGTATTTTTCTGAAAACTTTCAATTTTTGATGAATAGTGAAAACACTGGTTTACTATTTAAAAACCGATTTTTTATTTAAATATTTTTTTATTTTATTTAAATTTATTATATGTAAAAATTGATACATAATTCTTATATAAGTTCAATGTAATTCATTGTAGTCATTTTATAATAATTTTAGAAATATAAAAATTTTATTGAACATTTCACCGTCTTTTACCTACCTCCTAGGAGATTTTTGCAAAATTACATAAAACTTAATTTTACCGCTTCTGTGAGTAGAATTTCAAAAATCCGAGAGACACGGTTAATATCAAGGAGTAAAATGTGGTTCAATAAGATAGAAATTTTTTTTGGTGAATAGTAACTTTTTACTTTTATTTACCACGGTTAAAATTAAATAGGGTAATTTAGGGTAAAAATGAAATTATTATTACCATAACACATGTCCTAATTCTATTGGATCAGTGTAATTCGACCAAAAACAACTTTAGGAATAAAATTTTACCCTTTATGTCCATTTGGATTAGATTAGGACACTTATTATTATTTTATTTAATGAAGTGTTAAAATAGTTAAAATCAATGATTAATAACTAAAAACATTTTTAATATTGGGTTATACATAAGATAAATTAGACTATAGATATTCATTAGAAATATTAAAATATTTCCTACCTAATGGTATTTTATTTATAATTTTTAGACATTAAATAATTCAATTCATTTTTGACACAATGATGATTCAGTAATTACCTTATCAATGAAATATTAAAAAAATGGATGTTATAAATAGTCAAATAAATGTAATTTTAGAGTTTTTAAGAATTACACTAATTTTACCGGTTAATATGACATATTAGTATTGATTTCATTAACTTTGGTCGAACTAATAATGCTGTTATGATTTTCACAATAATCAATTACCAAATAGTGTCAAAATTGACATAAAATAGTTTTTAAAACAAATATTATATTATTAATTGTTATTTTATTCCTAAAAATCTATGGTTCAGCCAAATGACTTAGATAAGGTTATATTTATTAATAATGACCCACTTGGGGTTCGTTTGTCTTGTTATAGTATGTTTATTAACCATATAGTGTAAGAAAATAAGAAGACGCGGTAAAAGTTAAATTATTTAACTTTGAGTTAAATCTAAATGATAAGGTTTAAATAGTAACCTAAACTTGCATAAAATATATTGGTTGGGAGGATTTAGACCCATACCCACCTTAGCTTCGAAATAATTCAATTTATAGCTACTAAAAACCGAATACGACTATATTATAAAATAATATTTTATGTTTTTTCTAAGGTGCCCCTCTCCTCCCTTATAAAAGGGAACCTCCTCCCTCTCCTCCTCACACCACATTGAGCCTTCATGCTTGGACAAACCCTTCACATTTCCCTTATAAACTTCCCTAAAAACATCCTAGACGTCATGGTCTTCTTCAAAGACCATCTTTACTGCCCTAAGAGGAGGTTAAGAAGAGGCGCTTCAAAGAAGAGTTAATCTCCGTTACCGATTCTTTCAACTTTATTTCTTCTTCGACTTCTTTTTATTTATTTTTTTCATTTTGAAGTTATAACATCAGTATCACTAATATACTTATATGCTATTATAAAAATGAAACATCCCTATTTCACCTTCTATCCATTATACGGAAAACAAAATCACTGCACGTGCGTAAGTACGGAATATTGTCTTCACGCAGTGGTGTAATCAGTTTTCCATCACCACCTCACTTGGATGGGTATAATGGTGTAAAGAATTACTATATATTATTATTGTAAAGTGATATTAATTCTTAAATATTATATATACACTTCAATACAATTCCACGATCATGGTAATGATATCATCACTCGTGCATACATACGGCCTACCGTCTCCACGATGTGATGTGACTCGTTCTACACAATATTAAATTCTTAATGATTATATAAATAAATTGAATGAATAAATATGATATATATTACACTAATAAAATTCTGGAAATGAGGTATCTATAACCTAAAAAAGAAGAATAAGAATTTATTCGACAAAACACGCATAAGAACAAAAAGCAATAAACACCTAAATAACAAGTAGCAATGAAATATTACTAATAAGAAGCTAACAATATGACCATATATGATATAATAAAAATGAGTAAAATTCTGTAATAATTCAATAACATTATTTAAATCATTATACATGAGGTTCAGACACGTACGAAGCAAATCGGAACTAAGGTAAGGGAAAATCTCACAATCTCATTTTTATCCGAGATTGTGTATACAACCGAATTACTAGGGAATATTTATCATCCACATCCATGTTTCCTCAATATTTAATATTATTTCCATCCACCTACAATTGTTTAAATCCAATTTTACCCATTGGTGAGTTTTTTTGTAAATTATATGAAAGGAATCTTTTGTCGTTTTTTGTACGAGGTACTTTTTGACTTTTCCGGCCAAAGTACGAGAAGAATGTTTTTTTTAACTTATACGACCTGAATGGAATTTTAGAACACTATTTTCATGAATCTTCTTTTACATGTTTTCATATTTATTTTTAATCAACTTCTTTTAGTTTAAAATTTAATGACATTTTAAGAAAGGAAAAATGTTTTTAAAGTAGAAAGGATATTTTCCTCAAGAATGGAGTTCCATCATTTTATCAAAATTATTTTCCATCTAAGATAATATAGGGTTCTATTTATATCCCAATTTTTACATTGATTGGATTATGTTATGATGGAGTTATTTTTATGAATTCCTGTTATCTTTTATGGATTATATTATAATGGCACAATGCTTAAGAAACCCATTTTTATTACATGGGTCATGTTATGATGTATGATTTATGATTTTGTGGCACACATAAGAATGGATTCATTATGATATGGGTGGGACCTATATCTCCCTCCAATGCATTGGGTAATGATTTATATCTAATGAGATAGACATGGCTGGAACGACAGGATAATCCAGTATAGTGAAACACGATTGAAATGATGAGTGAACTCGGTTCAGAAATGGACTTTGTCCGCTAAGATAGTCTTGGAAATGAGTCTTGACTACTAAGAAATGATTTTATATGATTATGTGTGTATGACACAAAGATTCATGTTTTAAGTTATGATTATTGGGTTTATATTTCACTACTATTATTTATCCCATGTTATGAAATTATGATCTCTTTTGCAGGTTAAGATTTCCAAAATGTTATGTTTTTATGAATATGATGTGATTGATATTTCTTTTTTTACCCTTACTGAGCATTTGAGCTCACCCTTCTGTATGTTTTCTTTTCCCCGGGTCAGGATTAAGGGTATTAAGTAAGATATTCCAAAAGGGACTCTAGATATGATAAAATAAAATGGGATACATTGTAGATGATTTATGAAGCAGTTGATTATGTTTCCCATTTTCTAAAGTCACTATACTTATACTATCCTTTCATGGATTTTTTATATGTTGTAATAAGTGTACCTCAATTTTGAAGTATTAAAAATGTATCTAAAGTATGGGTCGTTATATTTCAAGAATTTATAGAATTTTTATTAAATTTAATATTTATAGAAAATTGGTTTTATTTTTCACTTGTACACTTTTGGTCAAAACAGTTTCAAAACTTGTTTATATTTAGTTATAAACAATGTTGGATGTTTTTTTGTATGAACTATTTAATAAAAATCTGTCTAACTCTTCTATCATAGTAGTTTGAGTAGGGAAGTCATTGGTGATTTTCTACTATGATTTATACTCACCACTATTTTTGAAATTTTGTTATCTTGCAGATGCTATCTTCTGGATTAGGGGAATAGTTAATGTTTTTCACGTTTCTATCACCACTTCGTAATTATTGGGATTTTGGTGATCACGGAGCATGTGGCCTAAGGAGCTATGAGTCTTGATTTTTCCTGGAGTATTTAGTTGGTTTCTAGTTTTTACATTTATATTTGTTCAGTCTTCCATTGGTGTATACTTTACAGTCATTTTGATTTGAATAAATTAGTTGAGATGTCTTTCTTTTATTTATGCATCGTATAGTCAGTTATTAAAATATGATTTTCTGGGTTAATATATTTATTATTAAAAAGTATCATGTCTTCCTCTTTTATTCAAATCCTTCGCCTTTTATTTTCAGTCATTGGCATCTTGAACATGTTTCCAAAGGATAATTAATTACTTGTTGAGCTCTCATGCTAAAGAGAAGTAGCGGGTCATTACAGTTCAAGCATCAAAAACCCCTAGTGTGTAACCACCCAATCATGATTAGGTCAAAAACCCCCTCCCATTGTGATTTGATCCTATGCTCACTAGTCAAAAAATAATTTCCCATCCACTCCACTAAATCACATTAAATTTATATTAGACAATAAAACTATGTTATATATATATAAAAATATATCATAATATATATATATATATTTGTGTGTGTGTATAGAAATATATATATGATATAATTTCATTATATAAATATAAATATATATGTGTGTATATATAATATATTTAAATAATTAAATATATATATATATACATATGTATTTGTGTCTGTCTGTTTATATATCTGTATTTCTAAAATAAATTTCGATATAAAATAAGTATGATATATATACACATATAATTGTTTTTGAATACTTATGTGTGTGTGGTTGTGTCTTTGTGTGTTTAAGAATACTACTACTAATTATTATGATTATTATAATTACAGCTACATTTTAAACTATTAAAATATTTGGTTTCTTTTATAAATACTATGAATTCATTTAATGATTTATATTATACATATATTACATTATATTCACATATATTATATATTTATGTATGTATCTATTATGATTTATGTTATATCATGTATGCATATATATACACATAAAAGTAAATACATTCATGTGATTTTAAGTATATTTTATAATTAAATAATAAATATATATAGTAAATTAATTTATAATTAATAAGGTATAATACTATATATATAAATTTATAGTTGATAAAATATTTATAAATTAACATAATAATATTATAATATAATATATTTATATAATACATATAATTTTTCATATATATATATATATATATTTGTATTTAAAAAATTATATAAAAAATTATACATATTTATAAAATAATAATGTTTTTAATATAATATTGGTATAATATAAATCATATTATAAATTTATTTTAAAAAAGTATACTGCTTAAAAATCCACATAACTATTATAATATCTGAATATTTATATTTAAAATATATTTAGATTATGTTTATGAGTATTTTTATATATAGGAATATTTGTTTATGTAAAGGCTCATACCTATTTGGTCCATTACCTTAATGAAATCTGGCATCTTGCATGTTCTGGGAGGTCATGGTAACTCATCCTCAACACTGTGCCAAATTTCCAGTTCTGTGAATATTGTTTCCCAAACAATTTCATTTCCATTTTCAATTTTAATGTTCTGTGAATAGTGTTTCCAAAATGGTAGATCTGTAGTGTTTTCATAATAGTAGGTCTACAATGTTTCCAGACTGGTAGGTCGACAGTGTCTCCAAACCGAAAGACCTACAATATTTACAAAATGGTATGTTTAAAGTGTTTCCAGACCAGTAAGTCTATATTATCACCATAGAAGAATATCTACAGTGTTTCCAGAATAGTATATCTATATTATTTCTAGACCTGTAGGTCTATAGTTTCTCTAGACAGGAAGATCTATAGGGGTTCCAAAACTATTGGTTTATAGAGTTTCCAGACCGATAGGTCTACTTTTTATCGAGACCAGATGATCAATAGCATTTCTAGAATGGTATGTCTATAGTGTTTCCATATCAATAGGTCTATAGTGTTTCTAGAACAGTAGTTCTATAGTGATTCGTGAGTAGTACTTCTATTGTGTCTTCAGACTAGAAATTCTTTATTGTTTCCAGAATGATGAGTCTACAGTGTTTCGAGAACAATGTGTTATTTTGTCCTAGGCCAAATTTCCTGATTTCTCTGGATTCACTGATTTAATGATATAAGTGAAAAAAGATATAATGAAAGTGTTTTTTTAAGATATTTAAGGCCGATTTGAAGCCCAAAAATCCTATATTAATTTTCCAATGTATCATGATGTATTTACGTCATCAAACTGCGTTATTTAATGTGATCCTCTTTTAATAGAAAATCCATTGTATCATAAATCGATGCTCTGTGTAATCTACTATAGGTACGGGATATATTCCTCCAATGTTATACCTCTTTTTATCTAGTGAGAGAAAATAAAAACTTTCCACCATTCCTGCAGGAGTTTTTCGATAAAACTTTACTCCTTGTATTGGTTTCCCTTTAAGTTATTCATGTGGCAAGTGCACCCCAAGTTTCAGTCTATCCAAGAAGTATCGATCAATCTTTGATATAATGTATGATCTATTATCATTCTATTGGATTCATCTCTTTATATTTATCCTTGTCTTATTATGGAATTCTCCCTCTATATTCCCAATGGACTTGTCTTAGGTGTTGGTGGTGTGGTGGTGTTTATGCATCATCAAGTGGATGCAGTCCTCTAAGAGGGGTGATCATGATCTATTTTGTTAGTCTCTTCCAAGAGAAGCATAAAACCTTTATAGAATGGATTTTTTTTCTTTTGTAGACTCTTACGTGCAACTATAGAGTTAGCATGTTTTATCCGACAGTAACACAATTTAATTGACAAAATACATATTGTAACCAGATAAATATATTGATATCTATCATATGTTATACCCTCTTATTTTTTGTGACAGTTCATTATATAAGCTATCATTTTTTGTCTATTTTATTTGATGTAAATTGGTAATGAATGTAATTCCTGAATTAATTAATAATTATATGGCTAAATAATAATAGGAAAGTAAATTAATCTGGTTTTTGGTGTTGTAATTTTATGTTAATTAAATTGATACAGTAAGAATGTTTAATCAATTTGTGGTAGCTATGATAGATTGTTGTTCATGATACACATACTTGGAACCAAGAAATAATAAATTGGTTGTTTGCAGATGGATTAAAGAATATGTTGTTTGATAAAAATATAGTGCCTTGCCGGGTTCCTACATACCCTCTTTCTGGTAATGGCCATGAGCCTTATGATTTGAGTTGTGAGAGCTCATTGTGTTTAATGGTTGGATTCCATTTTTAAGGACTAATAGCCCAGTCAATTTTACATTTGTTTCCCAATATACTGTGATGTGATGTGTTCCTGGATGGTAGTTATGTTATGTTTTGTTAGGGATTACCATTAGTTGTAAAAGCAATTGACGCATAGATTTGGGAGATACATCAGTTTATGCATGTGGGTGTCGGGGAGGACGTTGAAGATGATGAAATGGGTTGGATGTGAATGTTTTAATTTGTGCTAATTATTATTGTTTTTTTATATTTTTTACTTTCCCCACTACTCAATGTACCTGGATTAATTACCCTTCATCCAATATGGGAGAAGACACATGGGGAATGTCACATGATTTTCCATGTTTATCTTCTCAAGGGAGGATGGGTCTATGCTCCAGATATAGGTGGAAAATAATTGACATGTATTCAAACTACCCCCATGTTCACCCCCCCTTTTGATTAGTAGCTTATAATTTTTTTCTAGAATTCCTGGGAATATGGGAATGTAATATTGATGTTAATAAATAACTTAATGAATGATGATTAACCCATGGGGTTGGAATTTACTAGGATGCAGTGTAGTGGTTTGAATTTAAAGGAAATGTGGTCTCTTCAAGTGATTCTAATGAAATATAATGTGAAGTTATTAATGAATAATTATTTTTTAAAGAATTAATTAACCTAAATTTATACTTATAAAAATGGAATTAAGTAATCTAATAAAGCAATTTATACGTTTATGTTGTTTTAGGATACCTAGTTATAGCAGTGGAAACTAGGATTTTGAGAGATGTTAGTTGAAGTTGAGTCCGAGACTAGGTTTCTCCTATAGTGGGCATGTGAGCTATATTGTATCCTGTAATTTTTATGTTTATATATGCTACATCACACTATCAGTTTGGTCATATGAGTCTTTGGGATTCTGGGGACTATGGGGTTGTTTTCCCCAACATTCTTGTTGGAGGATGGATGACTAACTGCCCCATTTGTCCCCACTCTGTTTTCCTTAATAGGAACTCCTAATGGTATGCACAATGGTAGGTTTTCACCATATATGTGTTCCAAGGGCTTTAATTTCATGTGGTTATTCAAAAACTTATATTCTATATATAGATATCTATGGACTACTATAGGTGCACCATGTATCGTCTGTAATGGCTTTAGGATCCTTACTCAGTGTATGGGCTATAATGCCTTGTGGTTTAAACCCCAACATGTGATACATGTTTTGAGAGCTATGGTGTTTCCCATAAACTACATGGTTAATTTTCTTATATGGATGTGGTAGTTTTTTTGTACGTTGTTCTTATTGTGGGGATATGCCTAGGTGTCTACAAGAAATCCTTTTTGGAGAAAGATACTTAGGACATGAAATTCTGGGGAAAAGTGGCAAAAAAGTGGGGAAGGAGTATTCGGGTATCCTTTATATTCATTAATATATTATATAATATTGAATGTGATACATGGTGTGTGTTGTCATGGTGTGGCTGGGAAGATAGTATACCAATTTATGGGACGAGTAACTTTCACTTGTTGTTCACTGTGATTTTGAATGCATTATTTACTTTTCCATGAGAGGATTCAAGGATGATCCTACTAATTATAATATTATACTAACCCTATGTATATATAAACAATTTTTCATTTCACTTTTTACAGGTTGGATATCAGGCTGGTTACTACTAGCTTGGGTTTGCTGGAGCTATTCAGGATTTTTGCTTGCTGCCCTTTTTATGTCTCTTTGGTAATGGCAGATTTCTATATCAATTGTGCTAGTTTCCATGAGATCACATTTGTGTACCAAGGTTTTCTTTTATATTGAAGAATGATTTGGAGTTTGTTGGGGTCTATCTTATCTATCGCTTTCACATGCTTTCTCTTTGAGGTTAATTCCTCGTATTTGTTTGTTTATTATACCCTCTGTTCTAGTCACCAACTTGGGGCCTATTGGAGGCAATAATCAGGGGTCACTATCTCCCTTCTCACATTTTCCGACCATGAGGGGTACACCTTGTGGTAAGGGGGTCATGTCAGAGTGGTATTAGATCTCTAGTAGAGGGATTGGATTGATTTTGGTGTTAGAAACAAATGAGGTGTCATGGGTTGGTGGGGAAACTCTGTGAGTCAATTTACCAAGTGTTATAAGAACTAGGGACCGGATAAGACATATGCATTTATGGACCCCTATGATTTGATTAATGTGCTTTTATGTTTTCATTGGCCACTAACTGAGGTGATGTTAGTTTCAGTGTAGAGTCTTAGGAAAGGATCATTCATCATTCTTCATTGATTTTGTGTTTGATTGGATAGACCCTGGGAGCGGTTAACATAAAATGGATAAATGAAAACAGTTAAATAATTAATTTTGAGTCTCCCATATTATCAGTTTATGAGTTCGAACTATTTTTAATTTTTCAAGTAAGGCTCCAGGTCGATGTCCTCATCAGGTTCATACAGATGATGTCTAGTAGGTTGTTCTAGCATATCACCGTAGGGTTGAAGATGACGACGACGACACATGGAGGTGGAAACTATATATGTTTCATTGCCCGAATCTACAAAAGAAAAAAGGATCCATTTTTGATATAATAACTACATACTGGTGGGATGATGTCGAGATAGGATATAGTATGATCCATGATCGAAAGGAGCACTAGGTGACGTTTGTTTTGAAAATTATGTGTAGAGTATTGAGGTATTGATGGTTGTTATTCCTCGAGGATCATGAGAAGTTGGAGATCTCACGAGAGGAGTTCTGAGACATATTTAGAGTTGAGTTTCATTTTTCAACCACAAAGGCATCTAGTCCCCAGGATCTTCTTACCCTTCGACATGGGGGCTCCATTGTGGGAGATTTTGGAATCTGTTATTTAGGAAACATTTATGATATGAATTCAACCAGTTTTCAGATGTGGATGCTAGGGTGAGGCATTTTGAGGAGGCTTTGCATGCATATATCCAAAACTATGTCACCCTATTGATGTTGAAGAAATATATTTAGGTTTTGGAAAGGGCAGAGTTTGTCAAGAGAACATTTTCCAGAACCAAATTGCTCAAGATAGGAGTCGTCATGATTCCCCACGAAGCACACATATGTTTTGAGGATATTGGTTTTCAGGGAAAGAGAGTTTATGTTCGGCTAGGGGAAGGTCATAACCCTCAACATCTTGTATCACAGGGGTTGGCAGATCTCAAGACTATTCCAAGGGATCATGTTCTTGTTTTTCATGTGGAGGATGAGGTCATCAGCAGCAATAGTTCCTGACCTTTCAGAACAGTCGTCATGCACTTGGTGTTCCCCTCCGGGTTCCTCCATTGATGCAGTTCTAGCCGAGACAACAGTAGCAGGTTGCACCGGTATTGGATCAGAAATAGAAGATGGGGTAGTTTGATGACAGCCTAGTGATTCTCCCAATTTACAGAGTGCATAGAAGGACCCTGTTGGGTGTGGCCATCAGGATTAGAGAGGCCATGGAGAAGGTCATGGTCGTCATCACGATTTAGCATTTCTAGGTCTAGGTGATCCAGAAGTTGTTTGAGGTACCCTTTTCAAATTTTATACTGGAGTACATTCCTTTTTTTATTCACGAGTGACACACCACTTCATATCAACTGCCCTTTTCCATTCTTTGTGACATGAGGTATAGAGGTTTCTAGTGCCCTTATCATTGTCTATTCTAGTTGGACGTTGAGCTGACTTGTTTGAAGTATGTAGATACTGTGACCTAGTGTTGGGGAAACACCTATAATGGGGAGAATTTCTATGTTTACGTATACAAAAATATGATGACATCTTAAGCATGTATTTGATGTATTATGTACAGGTAATCATGGATTTATTCAAGAGGCAGGTGGTGTTCGTCGATGCAGATTAAGAGCAATAGTGTTCGTTGGTGAGCAAGACCCTCAGATGGGTTATAGGCATGTTCAGTCCTTATCATCCATGATTTCTAATAAAATGATGAGTTCATTGGAAATTTAGTATTTGGAATTTCACAATGTCATAGAAGATTACATAGAAGTCTTTCCATAAAATGATGTAGCACTACCCCCTCGATGAGAGATCGAGTTTGAGATCGATATACAACAAAGATAATCTCTTATCTCTATGTGTCTGTATAGAATGGACCCCTCTGAGTTATGGGAGATGCATCTATATATAGATTATATGTTATAGTGTGGATTTGTTTTTCCATGTGACTCACCATGGGGTGCAATGGTTTTGTCTATGAGGATGGCAGACAATAGTTTGTGGTTTCGTATCAATTACCATTGCTTAAACAATGTAATATTGAAGATTCGGTATACACTTCCATAGATTGACAATTAATTTGATCACATTAAGGGTTCAAGATGGTTCTTGAAGTTTGGCATGTGGTTAGGATATCATCAGATGCATGTGATGGATGAGGATATCACACAGACTGCTTTTCACTATCATCATGGGAATTACGAGTTGGTTGTAATGTCATTCGATGTAACAAATTCTTCAGTTGTTTCCTTGTGAATTATTAATGTTGAGTTCCATGAGTTTCTATATAACTTCATAGTGGTTTTCATTGATGATATCCTTGTGTAATCCATGTCTGATGAGGAGCAGGTAGAGCATCTACACACCATTTTGTGAGTTCTTCCTCAACAACAGCTATTTGGGATGATGTCAAACTCTGAGTATTCGGCATGATACGTTCATTTATTGGGGCATGTGGTTCCTAATAACGAGTATCTATGGATCCACTGGAGAGATAAATAGTATTTTTGTGGGCATCCCCTAAGACAATGGAGGAGGGATGAAGTTTCCTTGGTCTTTTAAAAAATAATAAGAGGTATGTAGCTGATTTTTCTCAGATTGCGACTCATATGAATACATTGAATAGGAAATATTAGGAATTATTGTGGGATGATCAGTGTCAGGTATCTTTTGATAATCATACAGAGAAGTTTTTACGTGATCCGATTCTTTTTCATTCATCATATGGAGTTCAGCTTGATGTTATTTGTGATGCTTTGAATTTGGGGTTAGGTTGTATTTTGATGTAGTGGAGATCAGTTGTTTCTTTCGTGTCATGGTATTTGAGTCTGCATGAACGTAACTATTCCACCCAAGATAATTAGTTGGTAGACATGGTTTTTTCTTTAATGTTGGGGAGTCATAACCTCATCGGTGAGTGCTTTTTGGTTTTCAACAATCATTAGAGCCTGAGGTATGTTTTCTCCCATCATGACATGAACTTACGATAACATCGATTCATGGAGTTCTTGGAGGAATATGACTTTGAAATATTGTATTCACCTGGAAAAGGTAATATTATGAATGATTCAGAAATCAAGAAGTCACATAGTGATGTAGTGCATGAAACTGGTTATTCATATAGAGTGACGGAATAGCATTTAACATTACATATTTATATGGGATGAGTTGGGGGAAAATATTATCTTTTACAGATAACAGTGCAGTCATCTCTAGTGTTACGGGTGGAACAATCCATGTAACGAGATCTAGAGGTTGAGTTCTGATGTGTCCATGTTGTTTATGGAGAAGCCCTTGAATTTTGGTCTGAGGATAAACAACACTGATTGTGGTATCTCAAAACTCTATTTTCCCTTTCCGATGTGTGAGAATATTCTCAGAAAATTCCAAATATCACCTTTAGAGTTGCATACTAGTGTGAAAATGATGTACATATCTTGAGGAGTCTGTTTTGGTGTCCTGGGATATAGTGTATAGTTGTAGAGTTTTTGACTTGATTATTGGTGTTCCATTAGGTGAAGGATGAGCACTGTTTCCCCGATGCTTTGCTACTTCTATTGGATATTCATTAGGGGTTGTGGTATGACATCAGAATGAAATTTGATACCCGGTGACCTCAAGATCATGAATAAAATGACTCTACATTGGTGTTTGTGGATATGTTAACAAAATAAACCTTCATTTTAAAGATATAAGAGTCATGCTTAGTAAAAGTTTTTTTCAATCCAGTGTATAGAGGAATTGGGAGACTTCACAGAGTCCCGAGAATGATTATTTCCAACAGAGATCATCATTTTACCTTTACCATATTTTGAGGTCTCTAGCAAGGTTTTGGTTCCCAGCTATGCCTTATCACTACTTTCCATCCATATACGGATGGTCAGACATGGTGGACTAACCAGACGTCTGAAT
The DNA here is from genome assembly GCA_963277665.1 of Viscum album. Taxonomy (NCBI): domain Eukaryota; kingdom Viridiplantae; phylum Streptophyta; class Magnoliopsida; order Santalales; family Viscaceae; genus Viscum; species Viscum album. The sequence continues at coordinate 927,875,417 of OY728133.1, forward strand.
ACATGTTTCACTGATGTGCCCTATATTTTTTAGGTTCATTGATGAGGAACTTTCCCTTGGGGGAATTCTCTTACAATAATAATTTTTACTCCACAATTGGTATGGTGATGTTTGAATCCCTATATGTATTAACGTGTCATTATTTTTTACCCCAGACTGGTGTCAAAGAGTTCACAGTTTTTGGACTGGTATAATGTAGAAAGTGATAGAAATGGTTCCGGAGAATCGTGATAGGATGAAGGCAGCGCAATATTTCCAAAAATCACTTGATAATAAAAGGATGATACCTTTAAAGTTATATAGTGGAGATAAAATTTTTCTAAATGTGACTCCCCATCATGGGTAGTGATGGTTTGGTCTTGGTAGTAAGTTTTCTCCCTATTTTTTAGGGCTTTCAATGTGTTGGCTAATGTTGGAGTCATGGAAAATCGAGTAGAACATCCCCTGTAGATGATCTGGATACATGATTATTTTCATGTGTCTCGTATTCATTTTTATCATCATGATGACTCTCACGTCATTAATTGGGGAAAGATCAATGTGGATGATGATGTGACCCTCTCAGATAAACCTATGGATATCCATGTCCAAAATGATAAGATGTTGCACATGTGTTCTATCCCATTGGTTCATGTCTTGCAGCGACCCGGTGGCTTGGAGGAAAGTACCTAGGAATGTGAGTCACAGTTCATGATCAGTACGCCGATATGATTGGTTATTAACTCTTTTCTTATAGAAATGATAGCTTGGTGGTTGTAAACCTTCTGTGTTTATGAGATGAATTTCTTTTGTTACTTTTTATTGATTTATCTCTTTGTGATGTATCTCTATGGGTGGTTGATCAGACCCCTTCCTGTGTTGGTTGGTTTTGGATTTTGGAGGATGAGAATGCTTTGAGAGGTGTCTAATGTAATTGTCCATTCCTATCTGGTCCATTCTGTTACCGATATTTGGTCGTTGATGTGTTCTTGTAGGTCATGGTGACTCTTACTCTATACATTTCAAAATTTCTAGTGCAGTGAAGAGCATTTCTAGAACCATTTACTTTCCTTGGTCAAATTTTCCAGTTCTCTGAATAGTGTTTCTAGAACGGTAGATCTATATGGTTTCTAGATAGGTATGTCTGCAGTGATTCTAGTCTGGTTGGTCTACAATCTTTCAATACCATGATATCTATAATATTTCAATTACAGTAGTTCTATATTGTTTCCAGAGCAGTTGATCTACAGTTTCTCCATATCAAAGTTAAACAATGTTTCCAAAACAGAGGGTCTATAGTGCTTCTAGACAAGTAGGCCTACATTGTCTCAAAACCGAATGATCTATAGTGTTTCCAAATCGTTAGGACTACAGTGTTTCCAAACTAGTAGTTCTATAGTGTCTCTAAAGAAGAAGATCTTTAGTGTCTCCAAAATGTAAGGTTTATAGTGTTTCATGATTTGTAGGTCTACAGTGATTCCAAAATGGTTCGTCTACAATGTTTCTAGAGCAGTAGGTCAATAGTGCCTCTAGACTAAAAGATCTACATTATTTCTAGAATAATGAGTATACAGTGTTTCTTGAATGTTGAGACATCTAACGGAGAGTCAATAGTGTTTCTATAATGGCTATTCTATAGTGATTCTAGAATAGTGAGTCATTTTTTCATTTTCTAAAAATCAAAATTTTTCCAGATTCACTGATTTAATGTTTTCTTCAATGATAAATGCATTAAAATATTTGGTTTAAGGTATTTAAGGTTGATTCAAATCTCATAGCACCTATATTATTCTTCTTATGGATGGGGATGCCTTTAATTTGTTAAATTGTGTGGTTTAATATGATTATCTTTTACTGAAAAATATATAATATCTTAAACCACTTCTTAGTTAAATAATCTTAAGGGATGAGATATCATCCACCTTTTTTATTCCATAATGTACTCTACTACAAGACACTCAATCCAATCCTTCCTTATCGTAGGATTCATGTCATCTTTTATTCCTCCTTGGATTGGTTCCCCTTCAAGTTCATCTTACTACAAGTGCACCCCATGTTTTGGTGAATTGAAGCAATATGGACCAATCATCGATATAATATGTGATCAATCATTGTTATCTCAGTTTCAACTCCATAAAATTATCCTTACCCTATTATGGCATGATCTCTCCATGTTCCCAAAGGACATTTATTTTGTGTGGCTAGTGTGGTGGTGTTTCTTTATCCTCGAGTGGATGCAGTCCTCCAAGAGTGGTGATTGTGATATGTTATGTCAGTTTGTTTAAAGATTATCAGAAACCATTTAAGGTAGTGTATTTTTTTATTCTCAATTATTTTAAGTGAAACTGCAGAGTTATCATGTTTTATCCCACTTGATTATAATGTAATTCCCCTAATAAATAGTTGAACTGGATAAATAAATTGATATCTATCGTATTTTATAGAATTTTTCGAGGAAAGAGTGATATCTATGCTTACATTGTTTATATTTTCATTCATGATGGAAATACATAAAGAACAATAAGATGGAATTAATTGATAATTATCTACCTAATGATAATGACGAACATAAATGAATCTGGTTACTTTTGTTGTAATTTGATGTTAATAAAATTGATGATGTAATAATTTTTAATAAATATTTGATATTTATGATATCTTGCGACTTTGTTTAATACTAGTTGGAACCCAAAAAAATGATAATCTTAGATAGATTAAAGAACTTGTTTTTTGATAAAAATATAATGCCTCATTGGGTTCTATATTACCCTATTTCTTGTAAAGTCCAAGAGCCTTATTCATGGCACTATGATAAATCATTAAGATTGATGTTTTGAGGATTTGTTTAAATGGAAATTGACCAGTCAATATGATGTTTATTTTCCTTATGCTTATGTTTTTATGTGATCCTAGATTTCTATTATGATATGTAGGGTAATAGAGTATCATTGTTTGTGGCAACATTTGACACCCAGAGTGTCGGGATGCATTGGTTTATGCATATGGGTGTCAGGGAGGACACTAGTGACGATGAAACAGGTTGGATTTTATTGTTTGAATGCTTCTTGATTAATATTGGGTGTTTATCTTATTTACATTTTTCACGGCTCAAGGAAGCTTTTTTTATTAACCTCATTCCAAAACGGGCGAATCGGCATTGGGTATTTCATGTTCTTTCATTGTTTTTCTTCTTACGAGAGGATGGGTATACTCTATTTCTATTGGGGTCAATGTCATGATAGGTAGTTCAAATACCCACCATGTTGAGCACCCTTCTGTTTAGTAGCATATAAGGTTTTTCATGAATGTTTGTGAATATGTGAATAAAATATGGATGATTATAAATTAATTAATGAATGATGATAATCCCATGGGGTTGGAGTTTGATGGGATGCAATGTTGAGGTCGAAATTTAACGAAATAGTGGTCATTGTGTGTGATGATAATGATATATAATGTGAAATTTTTAATGGTTAATTTATGTTTAAAAAATTAATTAAGATAATGCGCAACATAAAAAATAGAAGGAATTAATATAATACTTATCATTTAATGGTTGTTTACTTATAGGATACCTAGTCTTAGCAGTGAGAGGTGGGAGTATAAGAGATGATATCAGCAGTTGAGTTTTAGACTAGGTTTTTCCCATTGTGTGGTTTTGAGATATATAATATCATGTATTTTTTGTCTTTATATTAGCTACTCCACCCCATCAATTATTTAAACTGACACCCCACGTATTCTGCGCCCTGTGGTGTCTATTCCCAAACATTATGTTGGGAGGATGGATAGACGAATACACCCTTCGGCCCACCATCTTCTCTTAGTTGTTAGATGAGCAACTAGGTACATTGATTAGTTATCCCAATACATGTATTTAGATGGATGTAATGGCTTGTGGTTATTGAAAAACATATATTTTCGATATAGTTTTATATAAACTACTACAGGTTCAACATGTATCGACTCTAATGGCTTGAGGGTCATTAATCGGTGTATGGGATAAAAAGTATTGAGGATTAATACATGACATATGAAACACATTATTTAATCAATGGTGGATCCCATAAACTACCTAGTTACTTTGATTATGTGTATGTGGAGGTTTTGATGAACGAGGTTCATGTTATGGTTCTATTCCCAGTTGTATGTGGTAAAGCCTTTTGAGAGAGAGATTCTTAGGATGTGCGACGATGGGTTGATGCGGCAAACCAGTGGGGAGTTATGAGAGGATTACCCTTGATATTCATTACTATATCTCATTCTCTTGTATGTTATACATGGTGAGAGTATCCATTCTGAGGCTAGGAACATTGTACACCTATTTAGGAGACGATTTAGTTTCACATGGTGTTCACTACGCTTTAGCATGATTTCTTTACTTTTTCATGAGAGGCTTCTTGGATGATGCAAAGACCTAGAATTTCCATGTAATGTTTTCTAACTAAATGGGAATTTTATGAGTACGCTAAATTTACGGTGCGTAATTTCGAGGCCCGGAGTGACCAAAATGAATTTATGAACTATATTTTAAGTACGTTCAGTAAACGTGCGAGCGGGATTTTCTAACTTTTAAACCGGTGCTCGAAATTGAATTCTGAGGGCACCGTTGAACTCACAGCGTCGATGTTTTCTTAAGGAGACCATAACCTCGACTGCAGTAGGACGAGGGTGGATGTTCACTTTTCACATATTTGTGAAAGAATAAAAAATAAAAATAAAATTGTGAAGCATTTAATTTTATTTTTATTCCATGTGGATGTCGAGAAGTGGGGACCACCAGACCGAAACCTCCCATGAGAGTTTATGATGTTGGTGACCTCCTGAACTAACCTCCCATGAGATATTATGGTAGTGGGGACCACCCAAGCTATACACCCCATAAACTCCCCTAATAATGATGGAGAATCCTCCCAACTACCTCCTTAATGTGGAGGATCCATTTGAGCTTCATCCACATTAATTTTCCTATCACAACACATTAATATTTTCCAACTTGTGTGAGTGTGCCAACATAATTTTTTCTTCTGTTAATTATAATGGAACCTATTTCATTTTTGGGTAGAATTATTTGAGAAGAACCCTGGGAGGTTTACAATTCTTCCATGAAAAATGCTTCTCTAATGAAGAACACCTTTGAATACAAAGAACCAAAGAATGATCCCAGGATCGGAGGCATGAGGTGGGCGCGACAGACGCCGATATCACTTATTTCCTCCAATGTGGGACGTCATCATATATGATGAATCGAAATCCGTACTTCCTTCTCATGCCCACGTCAACGAACAATCCAAAGTAGGGGTTTTGATCCCATGTTCTTCCCTCCTATGTTTATTTTGCGGGAATGGGATTAATTATATATAAAGGTTGTGGGGATTGAAGTTCTTAAATATCTTCAATACATGTTCTTGTTGTTGTTGAGCCACTTGAAACCACACTAACGCAGAGGGTGCGGGCCAAACAAACATGGCCCGACCCCTCCGTCGTTCTTCTTGAATGGTGTATCCTTCACGATGGAAAAAGGTGACTTTGGGACAACAACCGGCGTTGGCGGTCGGCACCGGTGGAACTCAAGCACCGCCAAAGCCGCGCTCCACCGTCTGCAGACACCCTCACCCCGTGGTCGTCGCCTCCCCGGGGCCTCTGCCACCGCGTGCCATCCGCAGCCGAGCCAACCTCAGTCGTCGCTGCCGTCCAGGCCGAGACGCCGTCGTCCGAGCCGCCACCGATGTCTGGGCATAGCCGCAGATCTGGTCACCGCCATCGGGCTTAGCTGACGTCCGATCCTCCCTTGCCGTCTGGGACGAGCCACCGCCCATGCCACTGCCACCCTCCCAGTAGAACTTCCCCGGCCAAGCCGTTGCACGTTCTCACGCCATTACAGCACCCTCCACACCCTCGCGGTCACCCGCGACCATTCGGGGCCCCTTGTTGCCTTTCGGGAAGGACCCGGTAGTCCGGGCCTCCTAGTCTGCCGGGCCGAACTGAATGGGCTAGGCCACCTAGCAGGATAGGTCGGACCAGACCCGGGCCCACTACAACTCATTTACATTCTTTTGTCCCTAACTTGTGCACCAGACGTGGGTTTGACGAACTATCAGCGGCACTAGAAATCATGGAGGACGATAATCCCTTTGAGTATACTCCACTAGATATTTGGGTTATGATGGTGTACAATTATGTGGGATCAATCATGAATCCAACTGAACCCCTAGGACTAAAATGCTAATAACTAACAGACCGGGTGACCTATTGACGCACCATCCATTGCGTAAAGACCAATATGACATCGGGATCATTTAGATACTTCTTCATGGGACATCATGGCAGTTGGAGAATTGACAAGTGGCATGGGGAGTGGTCTCTCCTATAGACGAGAAATCCTAGTGAGGAAACCCAATAGCTAGCTGGGACGTGAAGCGTGCTCCTAGCAATCATGTGTGGGTCAGCTCCAACAATCCTGTGAGGGTCAGCTCGTAGAGATCCTATGCAGGTCAGCTTCTTGAGATTCTGTGTAGGTTACCTACAGGGCCTCCTAATAGTGTATGATTATGTAGTAGTTACATATAATCATCTCTAATACTATACTTAAAGATATACCTGGTGTGAGCTGAGTCAGTACCTCTGTGTTTCCTAATGATTGAGATGCAGTACTTGATAACTTAGGTATATTTATGGGAATATACCTAATTAGAGATATCTGTTGATTTTATACTCTGTGGTTCTTAGTGTATTTTGGGATAACTTGAGGGTCTCAGGGTCCCTAATGAGTATTTTTATACTCACCCCATCTTGGGCTATGCCCTCACCATGATGTGTTGTATGCTCCCGACAAACTGCGCAGACTAAGAATGTGGGTACTAGGACTGGAGGTAGCTCGAAGGTGGACCTATACGAGGCGTACCGCAGAGATGATGAATTAAGAACTATAACTACCCGTTATATAGGATCCTTGGTTGGTTATCACTGGATTTGTTCAAGTTACTTCTACTATTAGTTGTCTTGTACTTTCCAGTTTTCCATTTACATTCCTGTTTGGCTTGTTTTTTGGCCCTTTTTTCTTACTGTACTCACTCTGTTTACTATTCTATTTACTTGAGTTTGTATACTATTGTGTGCTTGGTTTTGTGTTTACATGTTATAATGTCAATTCCTTCCTATTTCTAGGGAATTACGCCTTTTGTGCTAGTTTCCATCTCCAGGCCTATGGAAGGTGGGCATGGGGTTAGTCACTGAACATGACCCAGGGGACGAGTCGTGACACATTGGTATCAAAGGAGTCAGTCTTACTGCAGAAATTATGACTCTAATCTTTATTTTTTTAAAAAAATAGTGTTAATTGTAGTGAGTGTGGTTATCCGTTTAGGGAATCCAGTGTTGGTGTGGCCGCAGACGGATCCGTACACCAGGACCCTAACATCTGAATTCTGACTCAGCGCACGAAAACACTGATTGTGTGTGTGTTTTCCAGAGTTTTCTTTGTGATATCTTAAGTCATCTCACCAGGAATAACTTATTAACTATTTTTCACCGGTTTATTTTCAGGATTCCTCCACATAGATTGCTAGGTAGGGTTCCGAGAGTTGTACACTCTAATTTCCCACCGAGTGACTGGTCCTCAGTGCATGGCCCTTTTTCAATAGACGCATCGGTGAAGGCCCCAGTGGTACCACTTCCTTTTGGGCCATCGATGACTCCCTCCCGTGTAGAATACAGTTCACGGTTCTTGAGCGCATTGCACATGTTCCAGTGCTAGTGTCCACATTGGTTTAGGGGAGATACGGACCTGCATGCAGTTGTGGATTGGATGGAGGCTATAGTGAGAGTCTTCCTACTGGTAGGGACACCGGACGATCTAATGGTGAACCGTGACACCGACCTTATACTAGCAGCAAAGGCCTGATGGTGGAGCTTGATTCTCCAGGTTCACGTTGAGGTGACGCTTCTCCGGGTAGAAATCAAGAACCCGTTTCGGGCAGAGATTGTCCTACCGACTCTTCGCACAGTGTGCATACAAGAGATTCATCATCAACAGAAGGGAAACATGACTATAGCTCAATACATAGTGAGGTTCACAGAACTCTCATGCTACTACAATGATATGGTGCAGGGCCATTTTTTATGGCCTAGACCTTCGATCCAGGGATCAGACGAGAGATTAGGGCTTCGATGATCTCACTCAGCATCCCGACACATGAGGGGGTGTTAGAGAGATCCCTCTTGGTAGAGAGATTTCTTGATTAAAAGTCACCATCAGTGAGACCCTCCACCAGTCATCACATAGTGGAGAATTCTATATATGGTATCAGACAGATGTCGTAGAGGTCTAAAAGGACCAGACATTCAGGTGGACGGGCGTAGGATTTAGGGACAATTGTTCCCCGCACCCGAGATAGAGTCAGTCATGACAAGAGCTGGTAGTGTTTCACATGTGGTGGGTAGGGTCACATGGATCATGACTGATAGACCTATCGTACTTATGATCAGCTGATGGTCAAAAGAACCTCCCATGCAAAGACAGAGATTTGACCACGGAGGTTTACAGGGAGCAGGCAGACGTGGCAGTGGAGCTGGCTGTGCAGCTAGCAGTGGACGACGTTTCAAGATTTTATCACCACCACCACCAAAAGGAACACCCCAACCACATGGAGTAGGTTGATAGGGGCGATATCAGCTCTAGGCATCTAAGGCCTACAATCCCAGCGCTCCAAAGATGCTACGAGGTATGATCTGTGTCTACTCCACCTTAGATGCAGTATTTGTAGACATTGGTTCTAGTGATTATTTTATTTCCACTTCCTTCGTTCGGAGCTCAGATATTCTGACGGAGCCATTTTCTCGATCCATATAGCTAGATAATCGTATGGGAGTGGATTCGATTATTACGCACTAGTTCTAGCAGTTTGATATTACTCTAAGAGGCGAGATCTTAATCCGGGATCTCCATGTAGGAGCATCGAGGCCATATGATTTCATCTTTAGAATGGACTAGTTATCTATATTCCATACTCATATAGAATGTATTAGCCACAAAGTGCAGTGTGTCCACACAGATGGGACCAGGTTTACCTTCACTGGCGATACGGGAGCCTTTTTCAGCACAATATGGACTTTCCTAGAGGAGAATACAGCTGATCAAACATCAGTTGGCTAGCCTTACTCTTAGAGCAGTTTATGTGGAGAGTCTGAGTCATCCTGTAGTGGTGGACCAGTATACGGATGTCTTCCCTATTGATGTTTTTGGTCTACCTCCTCACAGAGAGTTGGAATTTTACATTGGAGGGTACCCCGGGACGACACCAATATCCACACTATCATATCAGATGGCTCCCATTGAGATTCGTGAGCTGTGGTTACAATTAAAAGACTAACAGAGGACAAGATTTATTCAACCCAGTGTTTCACATTTGGCAGCCCTGATTTTGTTTGCTAAAAAGGTGGATTGTATCTTGAGGCTTTGTGTTGACTACCGGCGCCGGAACTAGGTGACTGAAAAGAACATGTACACACTTTTGAGGATTGAAGACCTCTTTGATCAGCATAAGGGAGCATGGTGGTACTCGAAGATAGACCTCAGATCATACTATCACCAGCACAGAGTGTGGGACGAAGATGTGAAGAAGATGAGTTTAAGATGTCAGTAAAATCACAATGAGTTCTTGGTTATGCCATTCTGTGTAACCAATGCTCCAATAGTGTTCATTGGACTCATGAACATGATCATTAATCCATACCTTAATCTCCTGGTAGTAGTATTTATCGACGATATTCTAATCTACTTGGCTACTGAGGAGGAGCATGCCTAGTTTTTGCTGCTAGTAATGGATACACTCTGAGAGCACTAGCTTTATGGTATTCTATTGATGTTTTAGATCTGGACCCGAGAGTTTTACTATCTAGTACATGTCATATGGATGTCTAGAGTTCTAGTGGATTCCGTGATGATTGAGGTGGTACTTACTTGGGAGCCACCTAAGAGTGTGACGGAGGTGCGGAGTTTCTTGGGTTTGGCTGGATACTACCTGAGATTTGTAACAGATTTATTCAGAGTTGCGGAACCACTTTTAGCATTGATGATGAAGGGGAAACCATTCATGTGGTCAAAAGGATTCCAGCGGGGTTTTCAATAGTTGAGGCAGAGGCTAACAAGTGCCCCCATCTCAAAGTTTCGAGAGGAGGGCGTAGGGTATGTAGTATGCTACGACGCATCAAGGACCAGACATGGATGTGTCCGGATGTAGGAGCGAACCATGATCCCATATGTCTCTTGAAAGTTGAGACAACATGTGAAGAGCTACGCTACCCATTACCTAGTGTTAGAAGCAGTGGTATTCACCTTGGAGATGTAGTGACACTATCTGATGGGAGAACATTTTATACTCTAGTCCAATCACACTAGTCTCAGGTATATCGTTTCTCAGAAGAACCTGAACCTAAGGCAAAGACATTGTATTGAGTTCCTATAGAACTATGACTTTGAGATAGTTTATACTCCGATGAAGGAAATAATTTGAGCATATGCACACAGCAGGAGGTCTGGTATACAACTTCTAGGTGAGGTGACGGAGCAGCTGGTCGCTTTGTAGATATGCTTCGTGCAATGTGATGGAGCATCTTTTGTTCAATCTCTTACAGTCACTACCCCAATTCTTCAACATGTCATGGAGTTGCAGTGTGGGGATGCTGACTACGAGGCATGACATGCTCAGATATACATAGGACATGCTACTGATGGATTTTCTAAAGGTAGGGAGCAATTCATCCTCTTCAAAGGACGTACCATGGTACCAGTGTCACTTTAAGAGAAAGTGTTGAGGGACTTCCACACATCCCCTCTAGAGGTACATCCATGAGTGGATAAGATGTACCAGAATCTCCGATGACAGCACGGGTGGCCGGGAATAAAGGAAGCAGTAGTAGATTTTGTTTTTCGGTGCCTCGGTTGTAAGCAATTGAAGGTAGAGTATCAGGTACCGGTAGAATTGGTTCAACCATTAGAGGTCCCGGAGTTTATGTGGTATGGTATATCCATATACATCGTGACACGACTTCCATGTACTTCTAGTGGTCATTACTCTATCTCGGTGATTGTCGATCGACTCACCAAGTCGGCCCACTTCATACCGATCATATAGCAGGGTTCAGTAGATATCATGTGACGCCTCTATGTGCAAGAGATTGTGCGGTTACATGGAGTACCCTATAAAATTGTCACCAATAATGATACATTTTTTACATCCACGCTATGGATGGGGTTGTAGGAGGATTTCGGGATACTGGTTCATTTCAGCGCCACCTTCCAACCTCATATGGATGACCATACTGAGCGAACCATTTGGACCCTCAAAGACATGCTACGTGCTTGTGTCTTTGACTTTGGTTGTATCTGGGAGGATCACTATCCTTTAGAGGATATTGCGTACAATAATAGATATAACTCCACCATAGGGATGAAACCTTTTGAAGCGTTGTACGAGCAACCTTGCAGATCACCCTCGTGCTAGACTGACCTAGGGGTGTCAGCACTAGTGGGACGAAAGATTGTATGGGCTACCACAGAGAAAGTGTAAATAATCTAGGATCATATGAAGGCTACACAGAGTAGGCATAATTCTTATGTCGATAGGAGACAGATACCTCGGGAGTTTGAGGATGGAGACCATGTCTTTCTACGGGTCTCAACATGATGGGTTTTGTAGAGATTTGACAGAGGCATAAGTTATCTTTGAGGTTCATCAGAACTTTTCAGGTCCTTAGTAGAGTTGGGGAGGTTTCATACTGCTTAGATCATCCACCTCAGTTGCACCAGTTTCATGACGTATTCCACATCTCCTTTCTTGGGATATACGTGCACGACCCTTCTAACATCATAGACCACGACGACCTGGATGTCGATGATGTGGAGACTTTTATGGAGGTTCTAGTATAGATTCAGGATTGACAGGAGTGGGTCCTTCATGGATGGTAGATACCTCTAGTGCACATTCGTTGGAAGTATGGGAACCTCCAAGAGATCACATGGGATGGGGAGGCTCAGATTCATGCTCAGTACCCCCACATTTTTTCCCAGATTTGAGTTTTGTCTTGCGGTTATGGAAAGCCCGGAGGTGGTGAGAATGTAAAGACCCGGAATTTCAATTATTTCTTTTATTAAATGGGAATTTTATGTGTATGATAAAATTTATACTGCGTGATTCCGAGGCCCAGAGTGGCCTAAATGAATTTCTTAACATTATTTATGTTACATTCAGTAAATGTGCGGGTGGGTTTTTCTAACAGTTAAACTGGTGATCGAAATTGAAATCTTAAGGAACCGTTGAACTCCCAGTGCCAGTATTTTCCTAAGGAGACCTTCACCTTGACCGTAGTAGGTCGAGGGAGGATGTTAGCTTTTGAAAAATTTGTGAAAGAATAAAAAATAAAAATAAAATTTTGTAGATTTTATTTTTATTTTTATTCCACGTGGATGTTGAGAAGTGGGGACCACCAGACCTAAACCTCTGATGAAAGGTTATCATGGTGGGGACCACCCACACCAAACACTCATGAGCGGTTAAGGTGGTTGGGAGCACCTGAGGTATAAACTCCATGAACACCCCTCTTAATGAGAGAAAAACCTCCCAACTCCCCCTTTAATGTGAAGGAGCCTGCTGAGATTCCTCCAAATTAATTGGGCCAACGCACCAAATTAATTTTTTCCATCTTGTGTGAGTGTGAAAAAATAATTTCCTCATAAAATAAATATATTGCCACCTCTTTCATTATTGGGTGGAATTTTGAGAGGAGAACCCTTGGTGGATTACACTTCTTTCCCAAAGAATGCTCCTCCAACGAAGAATGACTTCGATTACGAAGAACTAATGAATGAGCTCGGGATAGGAGGTGTGTGGCCGGCGCGACGAATGCAGATATCTTCGACTTCCTCCAACATGGGACGCCTTCATATATGAAGAATAAACATCCATACATCCTTCTCATGGTAACTTCAACAAACAATCCATGGTAGGGGTTTTGTTTCCATGTTTTTCCCTCCTATGTTTCTTTTGCCAGAATGTGATTAATGATTGACAAAGGTTGTGGGGATTGATGTTCTTAAATAAGTTTCACACACATTCGTGTTCTGGTTGAGATGCTTGCTACCACTCTAATGTGGAGGGTGTGTTCTAAACAATCATCACCCGAACCCTCAGTTGTTCTTCTTGAATGGTGAATCCTTCCAGATCGAAGAAGGTGACTTTGGTGACGGTGACTGGTGCCAGCGGTCAGCACTGGAGGAATTCTAGAACCGCCAATAAAGGCAAGACACTCCACTGCCCCATGGCCTCCGCACACCATGGAGCTCCGTCGTCCGTGGCCACCACCGCCCAGTGGCCGTCGCCACCCCGTGGCATCCGTGACTTCGCGCCATCCGCAGTCGAGCCGACACGAGGCACCACTGCTGTCTGGACTAAGTAGTGTCTAGGTCGAGCCACTTCCACCATCCAGGCCGAGTCTCCACCGTCGGGCTGAGCTATCGTCGCCGTACGGGCTGAGGCACCCTTTCCATATGAGTCGCCACCACCGCCCGAGTTGAGCCTCCATCCGAGCCACCATCATCGTCTGAGCCGAGCTGCAGCCCATGTCGCTACCTCCGGGCTGAGTCACAGTCTGAGTCGCCACAGCTTTTCGGGCCGAGCCGCCGGCCGTGCCACTGCAGTCCTTCCGGCAGAACTGCCACGACAGATCCTTCCCGTGGATTCATACCCTCGCAGCACCCTATATGGCCTCATAGCCACCCATGGCCTCACAGCCACCCACGGACCTCCTTGGCCCCTCACGGCCTGCCGGGCCCGACCCTGCAGGCCGGTTCGACCGGCTCAAACTCAACACGTGCCCACTATGACCCTTTTACATTATTTTGGCCATAATTTTGGCCATGGATGTCTGTTCGACGAACCGTCAGTAGCGCTGAATACCATGGAGTGCGCTAGTCTCTTTGAGTATGCCCCACTAATGATTTGGGTTATTATGGGGTATAGTTAGTTTGGATCAAACACAAATCCAACAGGGCCCCCGAGACTAAAAGGATAATAAATCATAGACCGGGCATCCAATTGATGCGTCGTCGGTTTCATTGAGACCCATATGACATGGTGTTCCTTCAGATAATTATTCGTGGGACATCATGGAAGTTTTAGAATCGACCAGTTTCGTGGGGAGAGAAATATCCCAGAGATGAGCAAGCCTAGTGTTCAAACCCAGTAGCTTGTTGTGACGTGAGGAGTGCTCCTAGCTATCCTGTACAGGTCAGATCCAGCGATCATGTGTGGGACAGCTCCTACTGAACTTGTACAGGTCAGCTCCTAGCATTTTTTTGCAAGTTATAAACAGAGCCTCTTAATGGATAAATATTATTTAATAGTTACAACTAATCATATATACTACTATAATTAAAGATATACCTGGTTTGAGCTGATTCAGTACCTCTGTGTTTCCCCATGATTCATATGGATTACATGATAACTTATGTATATTTATGCGTATATACCTAAGTAGGGTTATCTGTTGATTTCATACTTTGAGGTTTATCCTTGGTGGATTTTGTGAGGCCTTCAGGGTCTCGGGGTCCCTAATGAGTATCGTTATACTCATTCCTCCATGGGCTATGCCCGCACCGTGTTGTGTTGGATGAAAACGACGTACAACACTAAATGAGGAAGAGGGTACCAAGACTAGAGGTAACTTAGAGGTGGACCTAGACGAGGTGTACCGTAGAGATGACTGATCGAGATCTGCACCTACCCATCAGGTAGGATCCTTGGTGGGTGATCACAGGAGATGTTGCAGTTACTTGTACTTTCAGCTAACTTGTGCTTTCCATTTTTCCTTGTACTTTCCAGTTGGGCTTGTATTCTGGCCCCTTTTTCTTACGATACTCACTCTATTTAATATTCATTTTACTTGATTTCATATCTTTCCATGTGCTTGGTTGTGTGTTTATAGCTTATAAAGGCAATTCCTTCCCAATTCTAGGTAATTACTCCTTTGGTGCCTGTCGTCAACACCTCTCCTATGGAAGGCAGGTTTGGGGTTAGTCATGGGACATTCCCCGAGGGACGGGTCGTGATCGATGAACCTAAATAGTATATTTTTATAATCAAATTATCTATATATAAACGGCTTTTTAGGTAATTTGGTGCCTGATGAATTGTGGTCGCCTAACTACTAGAATGGGGTATCATGATCTATTTGGACATTGTGGTTGCTTCCATTTTTTAATTCCCATTGGTACGTAGTTTTCTCTATCAGTTGCGGTATTTTTTTTATGACCTCGCATTTGTGTACCTAGGATTTTATTTATAACACAGTCTAAGTTGGTGTTGGTTTTTTTTTCTTATCTCTCTCTTTCACACGTTTTCTCTTAGAGGGTAATGCCTCCAACTTGAGTGTTTACTATACCATCGATGCAAGTCTCCTACTTGGGGCCTACTGAAAGTGGGACTCGGCGGTCACTATGTCCATTCTCACATTGTTAGTCAAGGAGGGGTACAACTTGCGGGGAGGGGGTCATGTTAGTTTTGATGTATAAATATTTTGTTAAAGTATATATATTATAAATAATCACATATGTAGGTTTTTATTTTTTTAATTATATATATATATATTCTTTGGGTAAGACACACACATACAAGTGGGAGAAAAATTGTACATTAGAAAATTTAAATTTTTAATGAAAATAATAAAATTATAGTTGTTATGATTCGCTCTTATCTAATATTTATACATTAGAAATCGAACACACTATGATTGTTTTTTAAAATTAGTTAAATAACCTAATAAAATAAAGGCCTATTTGAAAAACCGATAATAGTTTATATGTGATTAATTTTTTTAAAAAAATTGAGGGATTTCCCTGTCCTTTCTAATCAATGAGATCTGTGGTGGTTCATGAACTTCTTCTAATTTCATAAACAAAATGTGGTTTAAAACTCCTATAAATTTATGATTTTAGAGGGGTTTTAAACCCCCACTATTTATTTTAAAAAATATAATTTACATATTACTTTTATATCCTCTAAAATGTAAAAATATATTTTATATAAATATATAGTGCCTCTGAAATAAAACATAATATATAATGTAGCTGATTATTAATTTGGTGATGGTTTTGATAGAAGAACATATTTGATTCAACCAATTAGAAAAAATATAATGATATTTTATTTATTGTGGCATATTAACCCTTCTAAATTCAACAATTATTGGTGGTTTTCTATAATTCCAACAAATTTATATTGAAATTGAATTTAGTGGCTCTTGTAAAAAACATCATCTAGAAACCTACTACTAATATTTTTTTTATAGTGCATCCATATAGATTAACGTGGGGTTATATATGACCTCAATTAGAGTTGTGAACTACTAAGAACAACAACAAGATGCGTCCCCAACCCCACAGATTCTTGTATGACTATTCTTGATGATAGGAATCAAATATTGTCCCTTAGAGCTTCAAGATGTCTCTTTTTTTTCATCGATCCCCTAGATATGAATAACCCCTTTCTATCTAATTTATTTTTATTCTTAATAATATTATTTTTATTATGCATATATCTCATGTTCTTATTGACATACCTCTGTGGGATGACCTAGCTCATAATGTTTCATTCAATTCCTCCCTTTTTATATTTTGGGGAGTCATGTGGGGTTTTATATACTCACGCTATTATGGGATTTTCCAAACCATGTCTTGTATTAATCATATCATTGGATGATCAGTGGTTACATTTGTAGGGAATAATGGTAATTTTTGTGATGGTCATATTCTGTGGTTGTACATGGATATCCTGAGATGATTTGTCTCAGTTTTCTTATTTTTTCCATGATGAGTCATTGTTTCTGGTTGCATGTGAATTTTAACTGTTATATAATCAATAATAATAATATCATACAACAATAAATTTGCTACATTTTATTTCATTTATTGTTTTCCTCAATATGTTTTATTACGTACTATATTACTATTCACTTTTACCTTTAAATTATTTTATGTGTGCATACATGTTCATAGTCTATGGAATCCCATTTTATTTATTCCTTCATATAACTTATTTACCACTACTAGTATATTTTATGTGGGAATAGGCTTGTCACACATGGATATCCTTTACCTACACATTCCCCATTGGTTTGGGTCATGACATCTCATTCCATGTTTTCATTAAAAAAAGTTGTTTTATTTTCATATGAACAGTATGTTTGTAACAAGTCTTATTTCCTTGAAGAAAAATTTAAAATTTCAAAATAAAATATATCATAATATTTAATGTTTAATTTGACTATTTATATTTAATTCTGACTAATAAATTTCTTTTAATGGTTATCTAAAACAACAATAGATATGAACATATTAAGTGTTCACCCATAAAAATACTATGTTTTTTTAAATATCATATTAAAAATGGTTATTTTCTTATTTATTTCTATTATTTCCTTCCATTATTTTTATTTTTAACCTTTTTATTTTCGCAAGAAACAAAATATGACCATCATTATTTTATCAAATAATATAATTTAGTTTATATGATTCAATTTACTTGTTTTATTGTATATAAATGTTTATGAGATTATATATGTTACTATAGATATAATATGGTAATTATTTCACTTATTTGTGGGTTATAAAAATATAATTTTTTATAAATGACCTAAAACATTAACTTTTCATTGTCTTTGATTTTGGTAATAATATTAATTACGTATTAAAATTCAAGTTGTGGAACATGATTCCTTAGAGTATACCAATTTTTTTGTTTCAGAAAATAATTATTTGATGTTATTAATACGACATAGTTATGTAAGAACCTTTGATATCATATTTATAATTTATAATTTACATCATTTCATTCCAATATAAATCAAAATGATTATGATTTAATAAAGAAGTTTTAAACAATTTACAGTCATTACAATGTTTGTGTAGTGACATATTTGTTTTATAAAATGTAATGTAATGATTTTATAATAAAATTTTTTTAATTTCAGAAATTAAAAAAAATTATAACATAATTGTAAATTATTTTAAAAGGTTCCATATAGAACATTTCTTTTAAAATTTAAATCACATTTTATATTATTTCAAATGAAAATAAATATTTGATAATTTTCATTGATCCTTAATGTTTTAATTAAAAATATGTTTTTGAATACTAAATTATATTGTTCAAATATCATTCTTAAATGAATCAATTAAAATCGTTTTAATTGACTATAATGTTTTCAAATGGGTATTAATCATCTCTTTGAATATTGGTGATAATTTCTTTTAATTAACATGAAAAAGTCATTAGTAAACAATAAGTCATTAATTAAAATCAAAAAATGAATCCATAATCCTTATGCATATTTTAATAATGTATTATAATATTTTAGTCATTTCTATAAAATATAAATTATATAAATTAATCATTATAGATACATAATTTCATGGTATTTGGGTTTTCTTTGCCTTTTATTTTTCATGAATTGGTTTAGTATAACACTTATATTCCATAATTTTCCATTCAATATATAAATTTGTCCTATTATTTTTCTGTGTATAATAACTTGTTTTTCTGACCACTATTATTCGTTATATAATTATTGGAACGTATGATAATATTCCTTATTATTGAAACTAACTCCCATGGTAACTTTTCATTTTGTATGTTATCCATTTAATAACTAAATGTTTATCTTTAGTATTTTTATATTATGGAATTATGTCAATTATATATATTTATTTGGTTAAACAAAAGTTTATTCGATGCCTGTATATATTGAATATGGAATGAATTGTATTTATATTAATGACTACATATATATTTACATTATCTACGATGGGTATTTGTAAATATACATTGAGCTGAAAAATTATATTGACATGTTATAAGATTGACTTTTTCTAAAATATATGATTTATATGATTTATTTCACTTATTATAAAATATTCCATTTCCCATTGTATGATTATTATTCCCAATTATTTTATTACTACTCAGTGAATTTGGTATGAATGAGGTGTATTGAATTGAATTACAATAAAAATATTAGTGAACCATTAAGCACACATGAAGATGTATTAAACCTACTATTTTTGTGAGGTACTTATTAATGGTCATGATGATCGATGAAATAATTCAATTCTATTTACTAATATACATTGATTATTTACTTCAAAAATGAATTAAAATTAAAAAATCATAGTCATGTTTGTTAACTATATGAGTTTAGATACCATTGATAGGGGCCTTTTATGACTTTTTACTCCTATCCAACATTTAAACGTTCTTCAAAATCTAGTTTCTATGTTTTAAATTATAAATAAATAGGGATGTTAAAAAAATATTTAATTTTAATGGTTGTATATGATTTGGATTCAATAAGTGTATTTATGGACTCTACTGTTATGATAGAACATAGGAGGTTCCATTTTATAAAGTCTATGTTAAGAAATCCTAAAATATATTTAGTTGTTGTTTTAGTGTCATTAATATCTGTAATTTCTATTTTGAATTTTCATTATGGTATGTAGACTATATTTAATTTATCAACAAATTTTTATGGAGTTTTATTATATTTTTATTTTTTTTAATAGGTATAATAATCACAATAGTTACTTATATTCATGAACAAATAAAAAGTTATATTTTAAAAATTTCTTACATATATACTTATCACACTTTGTTTTTACGATAACTGAACATTGATCTATTTGATTTATCAAATAATTAATTATTAAAATTTCATTAAAACATTTAGTGCATCGCTAGTTTAATAACTTTGGGATTTTGGAATTCTCTTGGTGTTATTGATGACACATTTCTGGTACATTTGAGTATCCACCATATCATCATTAAAAAAGTATCAAATCATAGTTTTAGGGTTTTCCTTGATTTTCATTATAGGTGGTTTGATTTTAATACATAGGGGATAAAATATGAGATATCTTGGAAATCATGGTTATTGTGGATACATATGTGACCTAAAATGTTAGTGTAAGATTTTTTTTCCTAAGACAAACTGATTGTATATTGATTACAAGTATATTGGATTAAAATAATATTAATAAAATTTCTTATTAAAAAATTCTCTTTATTCTCCATTAAAATGATTTAATATTGTTATACAGTATAACTCTCATTGATAAGGTGATATATGTTTCCAGATATGATGAGAACATTGATGTTATATGAATATATTTTTAAAAAATTACATGTGGTTGGATAATGTACTATGACAGAAAAAATAGTTTATAGACTAACAATGTAAGAGTACCCATAACGAGATATGGATTCATTATATAATTATCAGAAATTGTAATCTCCTTGATTGAAGATTATGAGAATAGTTTCTCTAGTATGACTTCTATATATTTTGGTGTGATCGTATATTCTTATATACAATCATCTGTGATTCCCGTTATACTTCCAAATTATTATTAATTCTGGTCACAACTTCCATATATAAATTTCATTCAAAAAAAAGATAATAATTATTGATGGAAATTTTGCACATGTTGGTTGCATCACCAGTGATATGACATTAATTCCGAAGCTGGGGATGGATTTTCCCCTTCCATATTTATGGATGAATATATCTCAGATTGTTGATTTTAATGTAACGGTCACCTTATATTCACTAATTATGGAGTATTGATGTTTTTATTTCATAAAGTCATTGAATGATATATCGAGAATATAGGATCGGGAAAGTGCTATAAAACCATCATGATATGATATATAGACAAATAGATTTTATTACACAGTGATTTTTCATATGTGGTTATTGTCATTAAAACATTTAGTTATTTCTCTTGTGTATAATTTCTAGATAATAATCATGGATTTCTGGAAATACCATCATATAAAAATGGTAAATAATCCTATAAGAGTAAACACTATGTGTTTATATTGATCTCAATTAAATTATATTTTAAATTTAATTATTGGAATAAATATTATTCTTAATTGTAGGGATTATTTTATTCATGTTTTACTTATTGACCTTATTCACAAGGTAATAAATCATTATTTTTATTAAAATATATTTTAATTTATTATTTGAATATATATATATATATATATATTATTAATTCACTAAGTTGGGAATAAAATAGATATTTCACTCATTGAAATTTTTTATTAAAAATATATCCTTTATAATTTGAATGAAATATTTATTTACAAATATAATATTTATTCAGTTTTTCATTATATTCTTTATGAGTTCGAATGGGCCATGACCGATTCTGGTGAAATATAGTAATTACCATGACCACTATATAATTTTTCTTGTTTCACAAGGTGGGGTGTGACTAAAATTGTAATATTGATGTTATTGATAGGTGGAAAAGAGGGTTGTTAAATAATTTAAATAATATTTCATTAAAAATTGAATTAAATAATATTTTATCCTAAAAACTAACTCTATAAATATATAAAAATTTCAAAAGTATATAGAATCTAAAAATTGATAATATATAATTATTACACAATAATAATTATCTCTCTAATCATCACTCAGTCTCCCTTTCACGAATGAGAAATTCAAAGGACATTTCCTCGAGACTAAAGAGGGACTGATCAATAACGAACAACTAAACACATTCAATTAACTATGATGGAATATAGTTATTATGTGATGATTCATGGTGATCATTGGAGGACATATGGATCACCACTAGAGTGATTCTATTATTGGATCCTTATTGTGAAATTAATGAAATTAGAAAGGGTCTTTTTTATGGTCAAGAATCATCAATGGAGAATGTTTTTAACAAGAAGTATTAATTTCATCAAATATTAAATAAATTTATAAGAAATTTTACAATGAAGACTTTATTAGTTTCTTAGGGATTAATGGTCTTAAAAATTGGTTATATCACCAACCATTTGATACTTCTACTGCACCCAAAACCAATAAGTGGTGTTGGATCAGTCATGTTAAACTTTTAATTATTTATTTGATTATCGATATATGTAAAATTATTGTTATGTATTTATTTCATGATATTTATTCATTAATTAAATTAGGATTAACATGTTATAGACATATTAATCATATTTGTTTAGTGGTTCAATTTTTTGTGGAGTAAGATTAAATGAACAACAACCAATGATTTCATATGGATATTATAAAAAGATGGCTGGTAAAACTGGATTACACTATGTGTAGCTAGAGTACACATCATTTACCCAGGAGGATTTTTCTAGGATATGATGAGAATATAAAAACATGATCGGAATTTATTTCAATCCACATGTTTATTAGTCCAACCTTAAAAATAGAAAGTGGATACATGAAATGTTCCTTGCATGTACAGTCAATGCAGTCTGGATGAGATAATATAATGAGGCCCCAATCATGTGTCTCAGATACATGATCGCCATGGTTTACACATGTAAATTGACTATACAATCCATGTTTTCACGAAATTAATGAAATAATTAAATATTACATGAAATTTAAAATTGCAGCATTAAAACATTATTTTATTTTCCTTCACACAAATGAGTTTTTGAAAAAAATTAATAAAATATTGGAATTATATGAAATGATTTATTTATTTATTAATAATTCATTATTGGTTTATCCATTTAATTTCTATGTATGGAATAAATTATTTGTATATCCAATTAAGATCAAATCATTATAATGATAATTGTGAATTAATTAATTCATTCATTCTTTCATTTGAAATTAATAATAATGAATGAGTAAATAAATAAATTCTAGAATGTTATATTTTCATTTTCATTGAATGTTTTACTGATTATGATCTATTCCAGGACCTTTATTGGTGTTGGTAATTATTAATATAATTTATTTTATGTTTTTTTATTATTTATATTAAATTAATTGATAAAATACAAATCACCCCACCCTCATTATTAGGTAGGACATGCATATCCAAATATATTTATGTAATATACGGTCACAAAATATTTTGTTCCCCTCACCTATGTGCGCAGAATAAATACATGTCATTAATGGGATACCCAAGTTCCTGGTACCGGTTCATGATGGAACCATGATGACGCTAACTCGGTGATACACATATACACATGTAGAATGATGATACTCATGACATGTCTCAAAAATGGTTTTATTATCCTATGTAATTATTTGATTTAATTTCATCTAATTAAATGAAATTTTAGAGAAGATCATGGTTTCATAATTCATATTTTTTAATTTATTTATGTGTGTGAATTATTTTGTTTTATGTTTGAAATAATTTATTAACATAAATAAATGAATTATTATTAAATATTAAAATAAAATAAATGTGTTATGAATAAATATTTTATTTAACATAGTTACTTATTTACTTATTGTTAACAAAATATTAACATGACATGTAATTGATTAAACATGAAAAAAATTATTAATAAATTAAATAAAAAATTTCAGTGTTGTATTAAGTTTGTCTAAGCCTTCTATTTTATGATGGGGCATAAAACCATATAACTATGGGTAGATAATGACCAATTATAGGTCACTTACTTTTATTATTGATATATCATGATTTTTATGGGGTGACATAACTGATCTTGTGTCTAATTTAATGGAAAATATCCGTTCAATAAAATTTTATATGAAAATGATGAAAAAATCCCAGTTCAGTTTTTTGGGTAGTAAAATCCACTTAGTGGATCAAGTTAATGCAATCTTTCATATAGAAAGACCACTTATGTAATTAATTTAATATAGTTTTCATGGACAAAATCAATGTTATTAAGAAATTAAATGGTGATTAATTCCACTATAATTTCATAGAAACTATACATTTAGGGTTCAATGGTTATAGTTAATATGACATGAAAAAATTGAGGGAGTTTTTTTAAAAAAATTAATAAATGATATTTCACCCAATGTTTTTATCAAAAAAATACCTAATAATTTTCTATTTTAATTACAAAATAAAATGAAAGGACCATCATCCACATTATCCCTAATATCAATATAGGAAAAAATGAAACCTCTTAACTTGATGTAACATCAAATAATGGAATAGAAAACACAGGTTGTGATATTCCACAAATATAAATCTTACCTGAAAGACTCCTTATATCACTATATTACTGAAAAAGTGGCATGTGATGAATATTTCCTCGTATATGTGAAAAATATGATCCACACATTATATATTAAACATTTTTTTCATTAAAAAATTTATAGACAACTCATTTACTATCATGAAAATATAGATGTGTATAGTGTTATTGAGCACCACCATAGTCATTACTAGGAGAGATATATATATTAATTGTCTGATATTTCAATGGAAATATTTCAAATAAATCATGGAGAAGGATCCCCATCTTGGGCCTCATATATTCAAACAGATTAGAAAAATTGAGTGTCTAGGTGTTATAGGGTATAATATTCCTATCGAACTGAAACCAACCCCATTCATACATCATTAACAATGAGTTTATCTATATTTGTGACTAATTTTAATATCATAAAAATTTTAAAGTCTCTTCCATTTATTAATAGCCACCATAACCATGTTATTAAGGATATGAAGTTCCAAAATCCATCCATCCTTATTGTAAAAAAATATAATGGGAAATTAAATACCATTAATCCTAAATACACTTCATACACTTAAAATTATATGAAGATAAATGGGAAACCAAGAGGAATAGGATGTTATCTATTCTTGATGATGAAAGAAGGGACAATGGATCAAAAACATCACCCAACAAAAGAAATAATGAGAATATTTATTTTTATTTTTTATATTGTTTCAATTTTTTATTTATAAAAATTCATAAATAAATACATCTTTTTAAGAATAAATGTATTATTATATAAGAACTATTTATATTTAAAATTATTTACTACTAGTGGTAGGTCAATGAGTAACCAAATGAGAAAAATTTATTACTATAGCTATTAGATACAACTATCTCACGTTTCCAACTGTAATAATATTTGTTTTAAATGGTTTTTATTATATTCCATATTTTACAAGAAGATTTATTTTTCAAACATTATACAGATGTATTGATTTTCAAATTTTATAATAAATGTTTCTTTTTTTATAATGATTAATATTTTTTTGGAAATTATCATTTAAATATTGTTATTTATGTGTTTTATTTCAAGAACCTATAAAATGAAATATTTAACGATGTTGCCTCACCTAACACATACCACACCAAAAAATAGAATCATTGGATAGGTAATGTAATAAAAACACAACTAAATTACATCATTATTTTTATTTAGATTCTTTGGAATGAAAATAACATGGTGTATATAATGTTTCTCTAAAAATAAAAATGACAAAATCTTCATTTAGTGGTAATTTTGAAAGGGATAAATATCATCATTAATTAGTTCACACCAATGTTTTTGTACCATTTCCTATTCATAAATGTGGCGGTTACAAATAATTCATAACATCTATTAATGATTTTAGTAGATATGGTTATTTATTCTTAATGTTTTATAAGATGTATTGTTTTTATAAATTCATAGAAAAAATTTAGTAGTTCATATCCATATTGATGAAATATTAATAAACTCTACTCCGGCCATGTTAAACAATTACATAATCAAGAATTCTTTGACTATTTACTGAATTTTGGCATATAATCTCAACTCAATTACCTATTTGTTCCACCATTGAATGGTGTAAATTAGAGGAGAACCCACACATTATTACACATGGTGAGAACAATACTGATTCACTAAATTGTTCTGTTATCCATTCAGTGTTACACGTTATAAATAACAGCAAATGTACTAAATTGATATCCAATTAACGAAACATGTGGTATACCATACAAAGAATGGTATGGAATGAATGTTGTGTTATCATAATTATATATGTGGGGTTATTAAAATAATTTAAGGCATCTTTATGAAATATTTTTACACCTTGAGGAACTATGTGTTCCTTTAGTGGATATACCAATGAAACAAAGGGGTATTACATATAAAATAAATCTAATAAAATTGTTGAGGTTGATAGATGTCCAAAATTTTGTGTGGAGTATCTTATCATTAAAATGGATAGTTCTAGTGAGATAAACATCAATGATGTCCAAGAAGACAATACACATGGGTAGTACTACGATAAAATTATACAATTTCCCATGGAATAATAAATTATTTGGCAGACAAAATTACAATGAAGGAGTATTTGGGAGATTAAAGAAACAAAACGGTATGAATTTCTAGTTACAGATGATAATTAATTATAAATATTTCATAATACTGACCATATAACCAATAAGGATGATGTAAATGTTATAGATGTTGAAAAGATTCATGAGGCCTTGAATTCTGAAATGGATTCATCATACTAAAACAATGAATGGATTTTAGTACACCCTCAATTAAATGTAATGTATGTCGTTTGAAAATTGGTAATCATGAAAAAAATTACATGGATGGATATATATTTACATATGAGGTGAAATATGTTTTAAAATGGATTAAATAACATCAATTATTTTACTAAAATGAATCATTTTTTCCAATTAAAATGTTTGCAGTCTATCAAAATTCAACTTGTCTGTATATAATTCCATTATTAAGAGATTTGGAGAATGGATATCCAAAAAAACATTCCTTGACGGGATCCTTCATGATATTGTCTATATAACACAACCTATACTACATGTGACTACAATGGATTTCATCAAGTGATGTATCTTCCAAAAATACATTTATGCATAAAATCAAACATCCATGT
The DNA here is from genome assembly GCA_963277665.1 of Viscum album. Lineage (NCBI taxonomy): Eukaryota > Viridiplantae > Streptophyta > Magnoliopsida > Santalales > Viscaceae > Viscum > Viscum album. Next base: position 927,902,130 of record OY728133.1, read on the forward strand.
AATGTAACAAGATATATTATTCCATGAAATAATTATATTTTGTAAATAAAGAATGCAATATATGTTCCTATAAATGGGGTTTCATGTGTTTAGTCATTTTATTAATCTTATTTGGGAATGAGATAATACTCATTGGATATGAAATTCAATTCTTACAGTCTGTTTTAAATTTGTTAAATAAATGATTCTATTTAAATGACATGGGAGAGGAAAAATATTACCTTGAGATCAAGATCCCCTAAGATAGATCCATGTGGTTACATTCCCTATGTGAATGTATATAAATTTATAATAAACTCAAGAGATTTAGTATGGAGAAACCCAAGAGGGGATTATTTCCAAAGTCACAAGGAAGTAATCTTTTTTGGGAAATGATTCCTCAACCACATAAGAAACAAAAACTGAATTTAAAAGATTCTATATGAATTCAGGATTAGGATTGTAATTTGTGTTACTTTATATACTATTATAGAGGTCACAAATGCATTTATGTATGTAATATTTTATCATTCTGATATAGGTGACCATAAATAGGTGTCAATAATGACTATCCATATGTTTATGAGTCATATTAAGGATAGGATTCTTGTTTAAAGAGGGGTGGGGATCTAGTCATCAAAGGATATATAGATTCCAGTTTCCAAATTTCTAACAAGGAATTGATGTTATAAATGTGATATATCTTAAATTTAAATAGAGGTGATGTGAGTAGGCAGAGATCAAAGAAATATATGGTTGAAAATTGTACAATAGAGTCTAATAATATTATGGCACTTGGGAAAACTATTGAACTTCTTGGTGTGTGTAGTATAGTCAAATGTCATTATGGGGTACCTAGTTAAAATTATCATATCACACTCTATTTTGATAATACTGCTACAATGTCTCTTGTAAAAGAGTCAGTGTCACATTTTCTGAAGAATAATGTACTTCATATGTATCATATTTTAAATGATTTTCTCATATAGTTGATGTTGGGGTAAGAAATATTATCATCAAATATAACATAGAATACACATTGACTAAATAATTGTCTTAACATAAACAAAAATATAATGGAAGGTCTAGTGAAAAGAAGGTAGTAGGAATTTAGATCTTGTCCAGGAGGTATTTTTTAGGATTTAGTGTCATAGTACCAACTATAGGTACTTTTTTACATTTTCATTCGATGTAATGAATACCAGTAAAATATTGAAATAAATATTTTTCATTGTGATTCATGAATTTAAAATAATAATGTCCTATAGTATACATTTTTTTGACAAGGTCATAGTATTTTCTCGGTATAATGATAATATTTAATTAATTTGATTATATTCATAAATAATATTTTATGGTTGGATAAAGTGACTCTAATATGACAAAATGTACAATGAGAATCCTAGTGAAAGTACTCATAAGCGTACCAGGATTATTATTATTAATATCACACATGTTAATCTGTATGATATGTGATTTTGAGAGCATACCCACTACTGAAATTCTGAATGTTTTGATATCATTAGATACTCTTATCTGCGAGTATATGAGATTGTCTATAGAATCATATATTATTATAAATTCATGTTACATATCATTTATGTAGATGTTTTTAATATAAATTTATCATAATAGGTCATAGAGAAGATGAATATGTTTCCCATGTCATGATTTACATGTCCTTAATGGATTAGTAGATGAAGTATTTTCCCATTCATCTTTATGTAAAAAGAAATCAAGATACTGTTATTGGAAATGAATTATTTTTCTAAATTTTTTAGCCATGGTGTAATGATGTGAATATTTATAATGTCTAGGGAAAAAACATTTCAATCATATAGGTTGGTGACCTTAATGGTCAACCATATTGATAATATATTTAGATAATGGGAATATATTAGATATTGAGAATTCATATGTTGTTTTCATATTTAAGGTATTTTGTTATTTCTCTTGGCCTCCCTAACCCATTTATATTTTATAGTATATAACTTTAGTCACGACTTCCTAATTATATTGATAAATAATCCTTAATGGTCACACACTATGTGTTTTCACTGATCTCGAGTAAATTTTATTCAAATTTAATAGCTAGAATAAATTTTACTCTCCTAATAGTGGAATAATTATATTCACGCTTTGTTTATAGATAATAACCAGAAGGTAATAAAGAAATATAATTTTTTAATAAGTAATATATTTAATTATGGGAATATTTATATAATATTTATGTACTGGATTTTTATTACAATATTGATTTTATTCATTGAGTACATTTAGTAAATATTTATTCCCTATATTGTGATTAAAATATATATTTCTGTTTAAAATATTTATTTAGTAGTTATATGTATTATATAAGAGTTCGAATGTACCATGACCAAGTTAGATGAAAAATAATAATCATCAAGACCACTACACAATATTTACAATTGCGTATATTGGTTCATGCCTCAATATATTTTTATTGATATTATTATTATGTCTATGGTCTATCTAGAAGGGTTTTTAATGTTATTTTATGGTCGATATCAAATTAAATAATATTTTAACATAAACCCTAAATATATAAGTAGATGGTTATTAATATTGTATAGTGCATCCAGAAATTTAGAATACTGAATTTTTTTCCAATAACTAAATAACTTTTTACACCACCTTCTCTCTTCATATCATGAACAATAATAAAATTTGATATTTATTTTAGACTAAAAATTGAGATATCAACAAAAAAAATAACCCAAGAAATTTTATTCACTACACCAGAACATATTAATTGAGTTGTTCTGAACAAAAATCATTAGAGCATGTGTGATTCACTAATAAAGGTATACAATCTTTAGATCCTAACAGCACAATAAAGATGATTCAATATTGTCTTTTGGTATTATAAACAATCATCAATGAATAAATTTATTATTACGAGGTATTTATTTCATTAGATATAAAATATACTGATTTCAAATCTGATGTGAAACATTATCTTCGATCATTTTATGATGTGATTATTTAAAAAAACTAATATATCACCAACCAAAATCTTCTTTATGTACACTTGGAGAAAATATTTATAGTGTTGGATCTTACCATAATTGATAAGATTTTTTAATTACTTTTAGTATCTTGAATTCAAATTATCTAAATTTCAAGGAACCATAGGTCTTGTCTGGGAGTAAAATTTATAAATATATTCATGTATCAAGTAGGTAATAGTTTATTAGGGAATGAAGATATTATTTATATTTAAAATATTATACATAAATGATATAATTAATTATTATAATCAAATAATATTAATATTTTTTATTTAATACTTTATTAGAGATGATGAAAAGATCCTCAATTTAAACATTTTAATTCAGGGTAAATGTTTTAAAATTAATTCTAATGGGATGATTAGAGATATTTTTGGAGATATTAGGGGTTTGGTAAAGGTTTATTGATGAGTATCAATCCCCATGATATAATATATATTTTTAGTTTACTAGCTTTGAGATGAAGTTCTATCAAGCACACAATGAGTTGGGATGAATAATTTTAATTGATGGAGTGTCATTATGTGGTTAGTAGGGGTTGATTGATTACCCATTAATGGAACTGCGTAAAATTTATTGGTATATTAGATACCCACTATCTTCATTAGAGTTTTTCTAGGTGAATTTTTTCAATTTCCCATATGTCTTAATTATTACCATTCCTTCTAACTTTCTTAAAAACTACATGACTAGTATTTAATTTTTATAATTCATTTTACTCTCAAAATACTTAAACCTTTATATAATCGTTTTCTAACTCTTTGTTAGTTATTATTTTTTTATTTATGAATTTTTAACACTAAGTCATCCATAAATGGTCGCTTACATCACTAATTATTCCAAAGTGATTTCAAATAACTAGTTTTAATTTTTTTCATTGGTATTTTGTATTTAGTGGTTCAAATAAAAATTGATGTGTTTTGGATATGAAATTGATATATCCTAGTCTTGGAGTTGGAATTACTTAAATTTTATCATCATTATTATCTTGTTTTATAAGATACAAATCATTACCCTTCATGTTTATACATAAAATTTTTATACCATGGTTACCAAATTTCTGATGAGGGTTTGAATCATTATAACTGAACACCTCGAGGCTATATATTGGGGAAAATAATTGGGTATGTAGAAGACACACCATTAAGTATATGTTGGGTTTGAATTGAAGTGTTTAGTTTGTTATTATTTTTGTTGTATTATAACTCAAGTATTTTTATCAGATATGCATATAGAATGACCTATGTATTTTCCGAATGAATTTCGTCAAATGTCAAAGTGTTTAGTGAGTAATATTACTAGTTTGAGTGAAGTAATGATGTTTATTTGGGAGTATCAAATAGGGTAGCCATGTGGATATATAATGTATATGATTTTCTACTGTCTCTAGTGGTAAACCATAGGTAAATTTATGAGGGATTGGTAACCCTAAAATTTTAATATTTTTTATGAAATGGATGAGTTTGTGACAACATAATTTGTGATAGGATTCGGACATAGTACAAGGATATGTTATCACTTACGTAGTGAGAATATGTTGATTTGTTTATGGAAATATATCCACAGCCTATGTGAGAAGGTTTTAGAATTAGATCTTGTGTTTTTTTCCAACATTTGTAAACAGGTATTGGCACAAGGATGACGATGTGTGAACTCTCAATAGTGATTGGGTGTTGTTTAGAGACACAACATAAGAATGTGACTCAAATTATACGTTTTTTATCATATTTTGTGATTTATTAATGAATGGGATGATTATTCTTATTTTGTGGAGGTAATACATATTTGGTTAGGATTATAGGTGTATTTTTTAGCACATGATGACCCAATGTGGATATATTCTTGAATATTTTTATTTTAACATTATTGAATACCACGAAACATATTTTTACACATATTATAAATTTTTTTCGGTATATTACTATTATATATATTTATCACAACATATTATAGAACAGCTTTAGGTGTAAAAACAGTGTTTTCTAGAAAAAAAACTAATGTCACAGGACTTATATAAAGAAATCAAGAATGAATATATAGTTTGGGATTGAGGTGAGGTGAGGATATATTGTGATAGATTTTCAATCCTAACACATTATAATTTCAATATTTTTATATGTCTCATTAGTTGATGTACTACTATTGGGGATCCCATTTGGATTGATTGCATGATTAATATGGTTTTTTATTTTCTCACATTTGATGTTTTTGATATGTGAATATAATCATTTTTTCCCAAGGTTATTATTACTTTCATAATATTGTATATGATTAATGATTACTTTGAAATGAGAAAAATAAATAAAATATACTTAACATCCCACCCTTCACCAATTTTCATGGGAATATATTATAGTGATACTAATCTTTAGTGACATATCCAATATACCAATGCCTAGAAACTATGACCAATCTCGTAAATAACTCTTAGTATATTATTTTCCTATTAAAAGAACATAATGATAGAAAAATAAATAAAAACATTGTAAAAACTACAAAACATAGAGATATTCAAAACTAATATATCTTTGTTTTTATTGAATATTAGATATGAATTGCCAAGAATAAATAACTCATAAAATATATATCATTAAATTTAATCTCATAGATATCTTACAGAAGATACATCTTTGAATATAAATGATCTATAAAATATTAAACCATTAAAAATACACTTTAAAATGGAGTGTATAAATATTAATAACTAAAATATTAATTTTATGGTTTTCTATTTATTGGAAATAAAATTAAAATCTTCTAAAAGATAAAACACACTTTCAAATAAAAAAATTTAAAAATGATTGATTAGTTGTTTTATAATCAACTAATTTGAATTTATTTATAAAACATTTATAACATATTTTATATAATTTTAACAATAATTTTTAAATCAGAATGAAAATTTAAATTTGCTTGAATATTTGGGAATTTTATGAAATTGTTTTATTATTCTATGAATTCTCAAAAACACTTTTTAATTGAACATTATATTATTGATTAAAGTATTTATAATAATAATTTTTATAATAATTTTTTTAAAATAGTAATATTAGATAAATTATATATCCATTATTACATTTTATATAACGTGATTCATATTAAAATAAAATTTTGATATAACAACATTATAATATTTTGAAAATTTTCAAATTAAAAACTCGTCTTTCTCACCACATCTGAGGGATTAATTTTAAATTAAATTTTGAAACATGACTGAATTAAATAAGGAAAATTGTATTCCATTTTAGTAAAAAATAATATATAAATTATAATAAATAAATCGCAATTTTAGATAAAAATAAAATGTAAAATAAGTTAAAATTATTTATCATGGATAATGTAAAGAGGTTTTTATAGGGGTTAATCTAAATATATAAGGGTAAAAATGACATAAAAACATTTTTAAAAAACATCATATTGAAATAATTATACCTAATAAATTATTATACTTCATACTAAACAATTTATCAGCATTGTTACATGAAAAAAGTTGGGTGTAATTCATTATTTTAAAAAATTACACATGTGCCCCTCGTCGCACCTATTAACTGTCACCCACTCTTATATCTTTTTTACACTTTAAAACCTCCTTGTATTGGCCATTAAAATTCATAATAACCTTAAAAATTTTCATAACTAATCCTAAAATACTAATTTTGAGTAGAAAGTTTAAATATGATGGTATTTTCTACAAACCAATGGAGGATACCTGAAGAAGAGTTATTTTACTTCAACGACCATTGTTATTATTTCTGTTCCTATACCTCCATAATTATTTTTAATCCATTAAAATATATTATAAACAATATATTTATTAGAAATATATGTTATTATAAATTATAAATTATCAAAAATCATCATTGAAACCATGAAATGGTCTATGGAATCACCATATGTGCTTACAAAATTCTTATGCCCCACAAAATGATGTCATTCATTGTTCCACTACCAACATTCACAGATGGGTATTATGGTTGATATAATAATTATATAAGATTTTAAGAAAATTAATATTCAATTGGTTCATTATATCATATATAAATTCTACAAATCAATTTGATAGAGGATATGATACCATCAATCATATTAATGACAAACTACCACCGCACGAAGCAGTATAATTTGTTATTCATTAATGAATTTCATTAATGGTTATAATGAAAATATTAATATATATGTTATTTACAAGAAATAATTATGATATTAAAAAAATATTTATGAATATGAAAAATATATCAGTCATTTTCTATATTTGAAATATGATATTGTCGCTCATGTATGTGTGGATTATCGCATTCACAATGTGACATGACGATCGTTTAAAAAAACAACGATGATATATATATATGTGTGTGTGTGTGTGTGTGTGTGTATAAATAAATAATATAGTATTTGTTATATTATTATAATTATATAAAGATAATATATTATTTAAAACATCTCCATAATTATCTTTTAAAAGTTAAACTATTATAGAATCAAACAATTGACATACCTTCTCAATGATCTTAACAGTCATCATTTTTAAAAACCATACTAAATGATTGATTATTAATGTAATATTTATGAATAAAGATAACTATTATTCATTGATTATTATTCTTGATATTATTTATCCATATAATATATTAAAGAACAGAATCATTCCTTATATTGAAAAAAATTAAAAAATATGTTAATTAATAGGCGAAATAATAAAAATAACGAAATATTGAAAAAAACAGAGTGATAGGTTGTTATAATATTATAATATATGATACTATAATATTTATATTTTTCTGTTATGAAAAAATAATATTATTAAAATGATTATACAAGAGACTATAGCATGACCAGCTAATATCAAGCATGATGTAAGGGATTTTGAATCAAATGATATTACTTGAAGTATAATTGTTACTTGTGACGATTTCTAATTTATAAGGTGTATATAAAGGTCATTTTACATTTAACATAATGAATGAATAATACTTAATTTTATTTTTTCTTTCAATCTAAGTTATTTCAAACAATTGGATATAATTTATAGATTACCACGTTAAAAAGTTGTCATAACTCAATTTGTTTTCACCAGGTTAAATCACATCTTATTCTTATTATATATTATAAGATTATGTGTATAATAACATTTTTATTATAAATAATATATATAGACATGTTGTAACTCCCTGACACCATTTACCCAGAGTCGTTGCACTATTACATAACATTGAAATGATCAAAAGGGATCAAATCTCGAAATACCAATTAGTTTAGTAGCCTTGGAAGTACTAGATGTATACATAAGTTTTAAATTACATTTTGAATTTAAAAAAAAACAAAATATTTTTCCCTATGAACAGAATCATATCACTTAGTCGTTTCCAATAGGCTCATTGTAATATACTTTTTTGCATTCTGGGAAAAATAAAACCTAAAAAATGGGTGATCTCAGATGGTCAGTATGGATAATAATATAGTGAAAACAATGATAAATATACACATCAATTTATGACAATGTTTAAGAATAAAAATAATAATTTTAAGCATAAACATTATCATAATATGTCAAAGATAAATCCAATAATTCCATTCACTTATTTACATGGATATTCTACTAGTAGAATAATGACATGTAAAATCTATAGCTAATTTCATAATGATGAAATGCATAATTGTGTTGATAATAACCACATAGTCAACGCCTCATGACAAGAATAAAAATAATATTTTGTGAAGCCCCTGTTCCCAGAATCTATTTTGTCTCACGAGACCTACCGATGCATCAAGGATCTCTAGCGGGTTCCACTCATCATATACAATGTTCAATGCCTTCCTCATACGAAAAGGTTGAACCATAACATAAAAACTTTTATTAAAACTAGAATATGAAATTTTAATATGTTAACCATAAAAAATGAATGGACTAAAAATAAGTCATCCACAGTCAAAAATATCACAAAACCTTTAATACAATATGGAAAATTGTATCATAATAAATCATCTTCAAACAAATTTAAAATCTATCAAATGATGATTACATAGATGAAATCAAAACTATTTGAGAGAAATAATTATTTCTATTTTGAAATAATTTAAAAGTAATGTAGTTATTAAATAAAATATATATCTTGAAAATATTCGTATAATCTTGTAAGTGATGCATCGAAGGTGTTATAACAGCAAAAAATCGCCCAACCCACCGTATAAGTTAAAAAAATCATACCATAATGTTTCGAAAAGTTCATTAAGTACCTAGTTTTAAAAAATACATATTGATTCCATTCAAAAAAAATTATAAAAATTCAAACATGGGTATAAAGGACTTTAACCCATATTCTAGGTATTAGTAAAAAAAATTCGAAATAAATTTTTATGAAACACCGATGTGGATGATAAAGATTTCCCAGTACATACACATGTATAAACATTCTTAGATAAATAAAGAGATTTCAAAATTAACCATTAATGTAAAGACCCATTAATTTCAAGGGAAATTTTTTCTTAAGTTTCTTTGGTATATTACAAGTACGCTGTTTCTGACGGAACTTGATTCTGAGGCCCGGTGTGCTCGGAATCATTTTCTGATGTTTTTCCAGGTATGTTTAGTAAACGAACGAGTGGGTTTTTCTATAATTTGAACCGGTGCTCGGAATCAAAATACGAGGGCACCGATAAAACAACTGTGCCAGTAATTGCTTAAAAAGACGTTTTCCAGAGTTGTGTTTGCTCCGGAAGAGTTATTAATTTTGTGGATTAAGACTATAGAGAAATAAAATTCATGCTACTAATTTTATTTATTTAAAGTGGTTAAATCATAAGAATGGAGGTTGGGTGGAACTAACCACCCATGTGAGGTTAATAGTGAGGTGATTAGCTCACGAGCCCCATCCCTTCAAATTCCCTAACATCTCTAAAACCCCCACTTAAATTATGTGACCCACACTCTCATTAATGATGCCAACTTTAGTTTATTTAATTTTGACAAGATCAAGATTAATTAAGTTATGTTAATTCATCTTTTGAATTTTGGAAATGCATGGGTTGGGTAATAAAATAAGAAGAGTCTTATTTTATTTTTGGTTGGTTGGTTGTGTGGGGAATTGGACGAGATAGAACCTGTCTTCTTCGTTGGAGAATGCGAAGAACCTCAAGACCCCGACGAAGAACGTCGTCACCGCAAGGAGTGCTTGACTTGCCGTTCTCTCATCTCCGCAGCCGGTGTGAGACACCATCCACCTTGGACGTACGCTGACGCCGTCAACCGCAACACCGACCTATGTCATCGTTGTTGAGGAAGGGGTTTGAATTTGTTCCTGAATTTTCCTTGACATTCTCCGTCAATTTCTTTGGGCCGCTTTTTATTAATTTAACGGGATGAGGTCGGACTGCACGAACATGGACAACCCTCCTCCCCCTTTTGTTGTTGTGTTCATGACGGCTCGAACGATGGCGGTGCAGTGCAACAGGGCCGCAAAGAAACATTGAGAAATGACACAAAGAAGCACGACGCCATCGCGTCATGCCGTTGAGGCCGAACGAAGCTGCGGCCGGAGTTGGGCTGCGAAGAATAGGTGGCGTGCCGTCGCGTCGCGTCAGAGAACAACGAAGAGGTTCTGGCCCGAGCAGGGCCGTGGTAGAGGGGCGCGACGCTGTCGTGCCGCGCCGGTCAGATAAATCCATGGCCTAAGGTTGCGTTGGTGCGTGGAGTGGCGGCCGGAACTGCCGGCCGGCGGTACAAGGAGGGCGGGAACCATGAGGGGGGTCCCGCAGTGGCACACCGGCCAGTTTCCAGGAAATCCGGGGGTCGTAACTCCAAGCTGGCAAAGGGCGGGCCCCCCATGCGGGGGGCGGGGGGGGGGGTTTCTCAATCAAAGGGAGGGGATTTGCTCCCCCCCAGGCCGGATAGGCCGCACCGGGCTGGGCCACGCCAGCTGGTCCAGGCCATGCCCTAATGGACTGGACCCGAACTTGGGGCGGGTCGACTCGGTTCGGGTCGACCCATGGGGTCTTGGGTCGGGTCGGTCCGGGCCCAAAACCCCCTAAAACCAGACATGTTTGTTAAAATGCATGTATCATGGGATACATGCTTCCGATCGACACACTGTCATTTGTGATGCGATCCTTGGATCAAGAAGATTGTTTTGGTATATTACACTCATGGTTTCGGAGAACTTTGGGTACGGTCGGGTTGGTTCGAACAGGAAACCAATCGGGACCTCGGAGCGGAAACGCTTATAACTTGAGCTCCGGACAACCGATTGATGTGCTGTCGACTTTGTTGGATTCCTTTTAGTGAGACGGAACTTTTGGCTTACTCTGATAGTGATTTGGACACAGTTGGAGTATAGTCGAGTTGGTTTTGACATAAATACCAACAGGGCCCCTGGAACGAAAAAGCAATTAACTCTCAGACCGGGCGTCCGATTGACACGCCGTCTATTGCGTTGTGTTCCTATTGACATGATGGAAATTTTCGATACATCAAGTCTGGTCTACGTGCCTGTTTATGTATCGACCTCTTGGCTCATGGAGCGGACCCTCCCGGAATGAGCGTGCTGTGTGCGGAATCCCTAGAGCTGGCTAAGACTTGACGACTGCTGATCGATCGACTCGGAGTGTTTCAATAGCCCAGTGGGGAGTGCTTGGTTGAAGAGGAATACCCATGGCGGAGGAGTGCTTTTTTGTCATGACAGACCTGCGGTACTTAACAGAAGGAGTACCTCTATAGGCTATGAGGGGGAGCGCTTGTTTGTAGCGGCAGACTGATGGTGGGAAGCGCTTGGTTATAGCAGTAGGCCCACAGTACGCGACAGGTGGAGTACTACAGTAGTCCAAGGTTAGTGGGAAGCGCTTGGTTGTAGCTATAGGCCCACTGTACTCGATAGAGGAGGAGTTCCCCAGCAGCTATGGGTTCGACGGTAAAGACATTCGTACTGGAATCCTCTGTGGGTTCGATGACGATGACAACCGTATTGGAATCCTCTGTGGGTTCCACGGTAAAGAATTTCATACTGGAATCCTCCATGGGTTTGACGGTGATGAAAAACGTATTGGAATCCTCTGTGGGATCGACGGTAAATACTTTCGTACTGGAATCCTCAGTGGTTTTGACGATGACGAATACCGTACGGGAATCCTCCGTGGGTTCGGCAGTAACGACTACAATACTAGTATCCTACATGGGTCCCAGATTAGATGAATCAGTGGCTACATATGATCACCTCTATCACATTACGAAGAAGTATACCTGTGTGAGATGAGTCTTGACTTTCGATCATTATCTTGAATATGATTGTCATGTTTTCCCTGTGTGGTCTTGTGGTGTTCTCCTGTGTGGACTGTGTTGTAAACTCCTTCGTGGACTTGAAGTATTCTCTTGTGTGGACCGAGTTCTTCTCTCCTATGTGGATTTGTTGATTTCTCTTATGGGGTGAGTTGTGTTCTCCTATGTGGATAGGGTTGTACTTGGGCTCTGGAGCTAGAGACGAACTAGATTTGATGACTTAGGTATATGTATGGACATATACCTAAGTAGAGTTGGATGTTACTTCGTGATTGTATCTTTTCATTGTGTTTTATCCTTTGTGGATTCAGGGAGACCTTCGGGGGTCTCAGAGTCCCTACTGAGTAGCGTATACTCTCCCCTTCACGGGCTATGCCTGCACTAAGTTGTGTTGGTTGCAGATGACGGACCTCACTGATCGTGGTTGAGGCTTATAGAGCTAGACGGTATGCGGAGGTGGATCTCACGACGAGTCGGTACCCATAGGAGACGGACGGATGTGGAGTACTGAGGAGGAAATATGTACCTACCCTTCAAGTAAGAAGCTGGAGGACAATCTAGGAGATGCTTGTCACCTTTCAGATATTTTCCTTTGACTTGTACTTTACTTTCTGTTGTAGTTGTACCTTTCTTTTGGGCTTGTATTTCAAGCCCCTTGTACTTTCAGCACGTTTGGTTTTTCTGCTTACATAGTGTAGCTTATGCTTTTACTCTGTTGTGTGGTTTACTTTTATAACGGCAATTCCTTCCATTTTTATTTGGATTTACGCCTTTCGTGCTAGTCGTCAACCACTGGCCTATGGAAGACGGGCTTGGGGTAGTCACGACATGAGTCCCAAGGATGGGTCATGACAAATTGGTATCAGAGGATTTCGGTTGTACTTCAGAACTCAAGACTCTAATCTTTCTTCTATGTGAAGCAATAGTGTTAAGGGTATTGAGTGTGGTTATCAGTCCAGGGAGTCCATTGTTGGTGTGGCGGCCGAAGTATCCATACACCAGGACCCTGACTTCGGATTTCTGACTCAATGAACAAAAACATTGATTGCATGAGTGTCTGAAAAGTTTTCTTTATGATTACATTGTTTCAGCTCACCAGGTATACTGTTTCTCCATGGAACACCTATTTTTTTTTCAGGATGGCCCCACGATGGTATCCAGCTAGGGATTAGAGCATTGTGCGAGACGACAGCCCATCGAGTGAGGAGGCCTCGGTGCAGGGCCCTTTAAAAGCGGAGCCACCGGTGGTACCTCTACCCACGGACCCACCAGTGCCACCAGCCCCAGCCGCTGAGAGTGCACGTTGCCTTAGTGCACTGCATGAGTTTCTGCCTCAGAGACCACCCAGGTTCCGAGAGGAGACAGACCCTCAGGAAGCCAAGGATTGCTTGGAGGCTATTGTTTGAGTTTTTAGATTTGTAGGGATGCCAGCAGACTTCATGGTGATCCTTGCTTCCACTCTCCTTCCGGCAGTAGCAAGCAGATGGTGGAGTCTGATGCTCCAGGTTCACGATGAGGCATCCCTTCGGTGGGAAGGCTTCGAGAGCCTGTTCCAGGTAGAGTTTGTATCAGCCACCGTTCGAGCGGTGCGCATACAGGAGATACTTCATCTTCAGCAGGGTAGCATGATGGTGGCGCAGTATTCAACGAGGTTCACCGATCTCTCACGTTACTCCACAAATATAGTACAGGACCGTTCTTCAGGGCCCAAACCATAGATTAGGGGCTCAGGTGAGATATTAGAGCTTTAGTTGTTTCTCACAGCATTCCGATGCAGATAGGGGCTTTGGAGCGATCCCTCTTAATGGAGAGTTTCCTTTCTGAGTAGTCTCCATCAACATGACCCACCACTAGCCAGAATGCGGCAGAGTCTTCTGAATTTGGCAGTAGATAGATGACGCAGAGGTCCAAGAGGACCAGACCTACAGGTGATCGACCGCATGACACAGGATCATGTGTGTGAGGCACCCGGGGTGGATAACGACTTACCAGGAGCGGATTGTGTTACTCCTACAGCGGGGTTGGTCACATGGCACGTGACTGTCTGACCCACCATATAGATGACCAGCGGATAAACTATGGACCTCCCAGGCATAGGTAGAGGTTCGATCGGGGCAGCTCTCAAGGAGTAGGAGACCAAGGCAGCGGAGCTGGCCGTGCAATGGGTGGTGGGCGATGCTTTGAGGCCAAACCACCACCACCACCACCACTAGGAAGACCACCCCGACCACAGGGAATAGGTGAACAGGGGAGAGCTCAGCTTCAAGAAGCTGATGCCTACGATCTTGGAGCTCCGAGAGAAGATGGAAAGGAGTGGGACTAGCTCCATACATGGAGACCTTTCTTCATGTTTCTTCTAGATATCTTTTTATTGATGTTGTGGTTGTACGTGTCTTTGTACTTTGAGCAGCAGTAATAAAAGAAACTTTTCTTGTGGAGTTTACTTTCATGTCCTCTCTTTTTGTTGTTACTAAGAGGTTCTGGTTTAAAAACCGTTGACTCGACCCTTACTTATGAGATACCTACTATAGAAGACCCAGTGATCGTTCACTGATGCCAACATTGTGACTCAACCCATAGAGGCGAGTGTAGCAGTTGGATATCTTGGTAGTAGCGTCGAGGCCTTGCGACTTCATCCTTGGTATGGATTAGTATCATCCATGTCGGGAATGAATATATTAGGCAAAGAACATGGTTCATCCTGTGGATGAGACCGGGTTTCTCTTATCGGCAAAGAAGAAATCTTAACAGATTTTGTAGGACCAGAGAAGGTTCAATTCATCCAGGAGTGGATGAGGACAGCTCAGAGCCAACAAAAGGCTTTTGCTGACAGGAGGCGGAGACCACTAGAGTTCGAGGATGGAGACCACGTCTTCTTGCGGGCCACACCTCGACATGGATTATAGAGATTTGGAAGGGGCGACAAGTTATCTCCGCTCTTCATCCACCATGGGGAGCTGGACCTTGACGATTGGACGCCTTTTGAGGAGGTCCCGGTGTAGATTGAGGATTGACAAGAGTGGGTCCTACGTTAGTGGTCGATTCCTCTAGTGTGCATCAGGTGGCAGCATGGGAACCTCCAGGAGAGCACTTGGGAGCGGGAGGCTCAGATTCGTGCTCAGTACCCTCATTTGTTTCCCAAGTTTGTGATGTATATTTACGGGGATGTAAATCTATGAGGTGGGAGTAATGTAAAGGCCCGTAAATTTCAAGGGAATTTTTTTTTATTTTTTTTTTGTATTTTACGAGTACACAGTTTCTGACAGCACCTGATTCCGAGTCCCGGTGTGCCCGGAATCATTTTCCAATGTTTTTCTCAGGTACGTTCAGTGAACGAACGATCGGGTTTTTCTATCTTTTGATCCGGTGCTCGGAATCGAAAACCGTGGCCACCGATGAAACCGCAGCACCGGTAATTGCTCAAAAAGACCTTTTCCAGAGTTGCATTTTCTCGAGAAGAGTTATTAATTTTGTGGATTAAGACTACAGAGAAATAAAATTCGTGATACTAATTTTATATCATTAAAGTGGTTAAATCCTAAGGATGGAGGTCGGGGGGAACTAATCAACCATGTGAGGTTAATAGTGAGGTGGGGCCCACACGAGCCCCATCCCTTCACATTCCCCAACATCTCCAAAACCCCCACTTTAATTATGTGACACACCCTCTCATTAATGATGACAACTTTAATTCATTTAATTTTGACAAGCTCAAGATTAATTAAGTTACGTTAATTCAACTTTTGAATTTTGGAAATGAATGGGTTGGGTAATAAAATAAGAAGAGTCTTATTTTATTTGGGGTTGGTTGGTTGTGTGGGGAATTGGAGGACATATAACCTGTCTTCATCATTGGAGAACACGCAGAACATCAAGACCTCGACGAAGAACGCTGTCATAGCATGGAGTGCTTGACGTGCCGTTCTCTCCTCTCCGTAGCCGGTGTGAGACACCATCCAACATGGATGTACACCGATGCCATCAACCGCGACGCCGAACTCCATCACCATTTTTGAGGTAGGGGTTTGAATTTTTTCATGAATTTTCCTTGCTATTCTTTGTCGATTTCTTTGGGCCGCTTGTCATTAATTTAACGGGAGGAGGTCGGACCACACGAACACAGCCGACCCTCCTCCCCCTTTTGTTGTTGTGTTCGTTATGGATCGAACGAAGGTGGCGTTGTTCAACGGCACGGCGTGGAAACAAGGAGAAATGTAGTGAAGAAGATCAGTGCCATCACGTCGCGTCATTGAGGCCGAACGAAGTGGCGGTCAGAGATAGGCTACGTCGAAGGGGCGCGACGCCTTCGTGCCGCGCCAGAGAACCATGAAGAGGTCGTGGCAGCAGTAGGGCCACGGCGGACGGGCGCGGCACCGTCGCGCCACGCAGGTCGGACAGGGACTTGCCTAAGGCCACAGTGGTGCGGCGAGCGGCGACCGGAACCGCCGGCCACCAGCGCAAGGAGGTCAGGACCTGCGAGGGGGGTCCTGTGGTGGCACACAGTCCGGCCAAACTGGTCGGCCGGTTTCCGAGAAATCTGTGGGGCGTAACACCCGGCTGGCAAAGGGCGAACCCCCTATGAGGGGGGGGGGGCGTTTCTCAATCAAGAGGAGGGGTTGTGCCCCCCCTACGTATCCCACTCAGCCAATTGTCCAAGCTGACTAGATGCGCAGGTCGCGCCCACGCCAGGCAAACTGGCCGCGCCCAGGACAGACCGGCCGCACCGGGCCGGGCCCCCCAGGCCAGGCCGCGCCGGCTGGGCCGAGCCACCCCCTAATAGGCCGTACCCAGACCTGGGTTGGGTCGACCCAGTTTGGTCCTACCATGGGGGTCTTGGGCCGGTTCGGTCCGGGCCCAAAACCGCCTAAAACGGGACAGGTTGGTTAAAATGCCAGTATCACGGGCTACGAGCCTCCGATCGATGCACCGTCAGTTGGGATGCGATCATTGTATTGATATGGTAGTTTCGGTATATTACACTCAAGGTTTAAGAGAACTTTGCGTATGGTAAGGTTGAATCGAACCGGAATCCAACCGCGACCTCGGAGCAGAAACACTTATAACATGAGCTCCCAATGTCTGATTGACGTACCGTCGGCTTTGTTGGATTCCTCATAGTGAGACGGACCTTTTGGATTACTCCACTCATGGTTTGGACTCAGTTGGAGTACGATCAGGTTGGTTTTGACATAAAAACCAATCGGGCCCCTGGAATGAAAAGGCCATTAACTCTCAAACCGGGCGTCCGATTGACGCGCCGTCTGTCGCGTTGTGTTCCTATTGGAATGAAGGAACTTTGAGATACATCAACTCTGGTCTACGTGATATTTGATGTATCGACCTCTTGGCTTGTGGAGCAGACCCTCCTAGAACAAGCGTGTTGTGTGCGAAAACCCTAGGGCTGGCTGAGACCTAACGACTTCTGATCGATCGACTCAGAGTGTTTCAATATCCCAGGGGGGAGCACTTGTTTGTAGCGGAAGACCCGCGGTAATCAACAAAAGAAGTACCCTTGTAGGATATGAGGTGGAGCTCTTGGTTGTAGCGGCAGACCCATGGTGGGAAGCGCTTGGTTATAGCAGCAGGCCCATAGTACGCGACAGGTGGAGTACTACAGCAGTCCAAGGTTAGTGGGAAGCGCTTGGTTGTAGCGGCAGGCCCACTGTACTCGATAGAGGAGGAGTTCCCCATCAGCTATGGGTTCGATGGTAAAGAATTTTGAAATGGAATCCTCCGTGGGTTCGACGACGATGACAACCGTATTGGAATCCTCCGTGGGTTCAACGGTAAAGACTTTCGTACTGGAAACCTCCATGGGTTCGACGATGATGACAACCGTATTGGAATACTCTGTGGGTTCGACAGTAAAGTCTTTAATACTGGAATCCACAGTGGGTTCGATGACGAAGACAACTGTACGGGAATCCTCTGTGGGTTCGGCAGTGAGGACTACTATACTTGTATCCTAAGTGGGTCCCAGCTTAGATGAATCTGTGGCTACATCTGATCACCTCTATAACCTTACGAAGAAGTATACCTGTGTGATCTGAGTCTTGACTTTCAATCATTATCATGAATATGATTTTCATGTTTTCTCTGTTTGGTCTTGTGGTGATCTCCAATGTGGACTGTGTTGTGCACTCCTTCGTGGACTTGCAGTGTTCTCTTGTGTGGACTGAGTTGTGCTCTCCTATGTGGATTTGTTGTGTTCTGTTGTGGGCCGAGTTGTGTTCTCCTGGGTGGACCAGGTTGTACTTGGGCTCTAGAGTTAGAGCCTAACTGGATTTTATTACTTAGGTATATGTATGGGAATATACCTAAGTAGAGTTGGTTGTTACTTCATGATTGTGTCTTTTCTTTGTGGTTTATCCTTTGTGGATTCAGGGAGACCTTCATGGGTCTTGGGGTCCCTACTGAGTAGTGTATACTCACCCCTGCATGGGATATGCCCGCACAACGTTGTGTTGGTTGTAGACGATGGAAATCACTAATCGTGGTTGAGGCTTGTAGAGCTGGACGGTACCCGGAGGTGGATCTCACGACGAGTCAGTACCCGGAGGTGGATCTCACGATGAGTAGGTACCCGGAGGTGGAGATCACAACAATTTGGTACCCAGAGGAGACAGACAGACGTGGAGTACTGAGGAGGAAATCTATACCTACCCGTCAGGTAGGAAGCCAGAGGAAGATCTAGGAGCTTCTTGTCACCTTTCAGCTGTTGTCCTTTGAGTTGTACTTTACTTTTGGTTGTAGTTGTACCTTTCTTTTGGGCTTGTATTTCCAGCCCCTTGTACTTTCAGCACGTTTGGTTTTACTGCTTACATAGTGTATCTTCTGATTGTACTATGTTGTGTGGTTTAATTTTATAAAGGAAATACCTTCCCTTTTTATTGGGATTTACGCCTTTGGTGCTAGTCGCCAGCCCCTGGCCTATGGAAGGCGGGCTTGGGGTAGTAACGGCATGAGTCCCGAGGATGGGTCGTGACAATTAACATATACTTTAACATGGTAAAGGGTACATTAATCTACTCTAAAATTTATAAATAAATGTTATCAACTTATAAAAGAACCACATACACAAATATGATATCATATATGATCTTATAATATTGCTTTGTTAACAAAATTTTAGTAGTGTCATTATTTCGGGTGTTAAATGATTTGTTTTCCTTTATATGTTTTGTTACATAATTAATTTTTGTTAGGTGTAGGATGTATTTTATTAATATACAGAAATGATATTATTTTAATAAATATTATTTTTAATCATATAATGATAATTATTCATGAATGATTAAGATGGGGAATACATCTCATCGCGTTTGTGGAGACGATAATCCGTACGTATGCATGAGTGATAATATCATTCTTTTAATGGTGAAATATTATTTAATTGGATGATATATCATATATACAGAATCATTAATATGATAAATTTATTATTAGATCTATTATACAAATTATTATACCCATCAAAATAATGAAGTGTTTAATAGCGAACTACACCACTATGTGGAGATAATAAGCTATACGTACACATATATGTTGAAATTTTCATTCAAAGGATGGATATAATAATGAATATTGTTGTACAATTTTAATAATAACATCTCATTAATTATAGAGTACTGTAGTTATTATTTTAATATGTAAACAAAAAAAATTGAATGTGGAAGAAGAAAAGAACTTTGAAAGGGTTGATGAAGTAATTACCTCTTCATCAGGTTCTGCCTTTTTATTTGAACAAAAGGGCTCCATATGTTGGCATTATGATAAACATAAGGCCTCTAGGTTGAATTTTGGGTAGTTTGGGGTTTATTTTACAGGGTTTGGCCGATTCAAATTACTTTGCAGATGTGAAATTAAGTGAATGGGAAGTACCCAGTTATAAGAGAGGTGAGGGTCACATTAAGAAAATAATGAAATATTAATTTATTATAAAAAAAATTTGGTTTATAAAGGATCCAAATAGATATATATCCAATATAAGGTGGGTATGAGTCTAAATAATCTAAAATAATTTGTTTCAGACAAGTTTAGGTTTCCATATTATCTTTATCTTTGTGATTTAGCTCTTAGTTAAATTGTTTAGCTCTTACCATGTCTTCTCGTATTTTTTAATTACGTTGTTAATAAACATACTAAAAAATACCAATCAAACCTAAAGTGGTTCATTAAGGAAATATATATCATTATATAAGTCCTTTTTCCAAACCATTGATTTTTAGGAATATTATATCATTTAATTATATAGTATTTGTTTTTTAAACACATTTATGTCAATTTTGACACTATATTGTATTTGGTTTTTGTGAATGTCATAAAATCTTATCACATACAAAAACGTTAATTTAATCCACCCTATCATGTAGTAATAACATATAAAATTAATTTAATGCATCAAAAGTCTCAATTTAGATTTATTTTAATTTTTATAATATCAATTATTTAATTCCTTCATTTATAATCTAATTAATATATCATCATAGTGTCATACATAAATCGAATTATTTAATCCTAAAAAATTGTGAATAAAATACCATTACACAGGAAATATTTTTATCTTTACAATTAATATTTATAGTATAATTTATCATATATATAACCCTATATTAAAAACAGTTTATTTATTAACATTTGAATTTAACATTGTTTACACTTCATTAAATAAATTAATAATAAATATCCTAATCTACTCAAAGTGAATCAAAAGGGACCATATGTTATTCATAAGGCTGATTTAGGCCAAAATAAACTTATCCAATTAAATTAGGACATGTGTTAGGGAAATTATTATATCATTTATACCATTAATTACCCTATTTACTTTGGACCATTGTAAATAAAATTCAAAAGTAACTATTCATGAAAATTATTTTTATCCTACGAAACCACATTTAACATAATGTTATAAATCATTTCTCTCAAATTTTTTAAATTCAATTAATAGAAGTAGTAAATTAATGGTTTTTGGAAATTTGAAAATGTGTCTAGATGGTGGGTAGAAGATGTTAAAATGTTCAATCACATTTTATATATCTATTTTTTTATAAAATGAGTATAATTAATTACATTAGTCTAATATAGGTATTATTTCCCTATTTTTACTTTAAAATAAATTTATGTAAAATAATAATTATTTAAATAAAAGTTGGTTGTAAATAATAAAATATTGTTTTCACTATTCATCAGAAAATTGAATGTTTTTAGAAAAATAAACAATATTCACCCAATGATAATTTTGATATTTCAAATCAAAAAATTATTTGTATTTAAAAAAATTTAAAACATAGTAGTATCATTAATTAATTTATTATTAATTCCCTCTGTCAAAACTAGAAAGCAGGTTTTTGAGAGATAAAAATTATCAAAATATTGATATGTATTTATGTCAAATTTATAAGTGAAGTTAATGCCAATTACCTATATTATATTAAATGATAAAAATATAATCTAATTATAATTCAAAACCATTCAAATGTACAATTTAACAATATAAATTATTTTTATTAAAAATGTTGGGTTCAATTAAAATTTAGTATCTTCTACTATTCATCAAAATATGAATGTTATCTGAAAAACAAAAAAAAATTATATAAACTAAAATTTTATGTTAATGTTATACAGAAGAAGTTTATTTTGTATAATTTGATATATAAAACTGTCAAAATTGGATTTAAAAAGGGTTCTCTATTAAAACATGGTAAAATTTCATATTTTCTAAAACTACTTAATTTATCTAAAAATTTTATTTTGGTCCAATATTATATCTGTTAAACCCATAATATTGATGTTAAAATTAATTAATGTAAATAAAATTCAAAATATATTAAATACTATTCATAAAATCCTTTTGAACGGCTACATTGGTAAGTAGTTGTTCCCTCAAACTCAGTGTTGCATGTACAACAAGCTATTGAATTACATTGAAATGATAATGTACTATGAAATCCTAGGGTGTTACAAATTATTATGTGTATTTTTATTTGATACAAATTATAAATTTCTTGATTAATTCTCACATAAAAATTATGATCATTATAATGGTAAAATTCAAAATACCATTTAATCAATATTTTTTATACACAAATTATATTAGAAGGAAATTATTTGATCATTGTCTAAAAAATCCATTTTATTTTATTCTTATTTTTTTTTATTAATGTTATTTTCACATAATAGTACAATTTAACATATCCTCTATATATAAAACAATAGATAATTTTTTTAGGAAAATCTGACATCATTTCACTCTTCGGTTAGAAATCAATTTTCTTCCAAATCCATGGGTAAAAAAAATTTAATGAAATCAATTTTAAACATTTTATATATGATTTTTAAAAAATATTATACCCATTTAAAACATTTTTAGAAGTGAATCATCTTGTGATTTCCAATATATTTCATATTTGGAATTTACTGAATAAGTCAATGGAATTATAGATTCATTGTTTATAACATGAGTGAAATTTACAACAGTAATAACAAAAATAATTTTTTAATGATTTTTTAAAATATTCAATGATTATTTATGATAAAAAATATTTTCAAAATGAATCATGAGATGAATATTAATTTACAAAATGAAAATTATATTTTAATTAAGAATTTTTTATTTTATTTATATTGATCAACGAAATCCCCTTAATTTATTGTATAATTTACAAGGGATATATCATCTTAATACCAAAATTATTCTACATATAGAAGGCTTTTGATTATTTTGAATGAGGATAGTATTGAAATTCATTTTCTTGATTAATTTTTATTGTCAAAAACGTCCCCAGAAATTGTATAATTTCATATATCATCGAACATTAAATTTCACATAAGTATCCAGATTATTTATCATGGACATTTTTATTTTTTAAAACATATATAATTTTTACATATCGTCTTCTACATTGAATTTCATTTTAATTTCATGGGAAATTTTTAAAAATTATTTTTTGTTATACATTATGAATATTTGATGATAAAACATATTTTTTATGAATTAAATCAATTTTTGTGTATATTTGTAATGATTTGGACAAGAATTCCATGGATATATCCTAGTTATAGATATCCAATAATAGTATTGGTAATTTCATGTGACAAATTAGTTGGCTAGAAATAGGTAAATTGGTATAAACCCATTGGTTTTATAATATCAATAGGATACATATAAAATTTAGAGGTATCAATTTCCATGAAAACATGACATAAAATAATTTTGAATTTTCATCATTATGAATATATTTTTTAATATATGTTGTCATTTTTCTATGATTTCATTTCATAATGCATTTACATTTGATTTTATTGATCAAATGGATTTCTTTTTCAATTATGTACATCAACATATGATTATTCCTTTTCAGGTTATGATAGTTGTGTTACTGAATAAAGGTTATGTGGTTTTAGTTTCACTCCATCACATATTGATTATATGAGTAAAATTATTTAAATGAAATTTGAGTTTTATTATTTCCAATTCTATGTTTATTATTATCATTTATTTTAGATAGATTGTACTATAATGAAAACTTACTATGATTTTGACATCACCCTTATTTTTTTATCCTTTCCAAGGAATCTATAAAGTTAACTATGAGTGATATAAAAAGATTTTCATGAAGGAATAATAATATTCTTAATAAAAATATGTTCTAAATTGTGTATTCAAATTTTATATGATAATAATGTAAGAATATACCTTACGAATTCTACTAAACGATTTAATAATTTGGGATATAATTCCGTTTATATTAGTGAAATGTAATAAATAGGGTACTGGATCTAGGATACCATGGTCAGGGTCTCTATTGTTGATATTAGAGTATGTTTACTATAAATGATGGGAACTAGAGTTATGAAAACATAGATAAACAATATTCAACTCATCTTTACTATGAGGATATGTGTAGAATAATATCCTAGTAATCTGGTAAGGTTCGTATTATGTGTTTTCCCTTGCATATACATCCATATTTGTATACTACTACAAACCATGGTGGAATAATGGATGAAACTAGTGGTAATAACTCAAAAAATTGATCACATAGTTTGGTCCAATCATTTCCTGTTGTATAATAATTTTCTATTACACACACCAATTTTGACACACCCGGGGGATATTATTAGGGTAATCCATATTTTCATTATTGACCGTAATGATGTATTTTAATATATGATGAAAAAGAATTATCTATGATAAAATGATAGGTTATTATATATTTAAAAAAATCTTTTTAATGGAATGATAAAATGATTCATATGTATAAAATAAGGGAATTTTGTAAGAAATGGTTGAGAAAAATATGAAGGGTGTAACGGAAGGAACTAAATGTCATATTTGATATCCATTTATTTTTCCATTTCATAAATGTGGATACCCTATGCATTATCAAGATCAATTATCACTTTTAGTGTTTAAAATATATACCATAAAAGAACTATGTTGAAATAAAATAGATGATGCATCTATGTAGTGGGATTCAAATAATTAAATTTTAGATTTATTTTACCAAATTATATATTGGTTATAAGAATAATGACATATAGATATATTGTGTGCTATTTAATAATAACATGTGTACTCAATAACATAAGAGTTATAGAAACCATAAGGGGTATTTAGATTATTTTTTAACATAAATTTAATGTCTTAAACACATTTTTATGGTTTTATATGATGGGATTTACCAATATTAATGGAATATTTAGAGAAATTTATATTACTAATACCCATTTTTTTATTATATGTTTTTTGTATGAAACATATTTGTGTAATAAATCATTCAATTTTTTTAGACAATAGATCAAATGTATTACTATAATTTCGTGTTAATATAATGGTATATAATGTTATAATAATTGTCAAATAATATTACTAACATTTACAGAAAAAATGTCACGACCTGTCCAAAGCAGAGTCTTGAGCCACAACTACCCCATTCCTACCTCCATGGGTAAGGGGTTCTCGAAAAGCAATGAAGGTACAATAAATGGATGGAGACCATTACTTAAGAACCTATATACATGTACACGGCCAACTCAATGCAAAAGTGCATAGGGAATTTTGAAAAAGTTGAAAAAAATTTGAACACGCATGAACCTATAAATAGTTTAAAGGTAACATAGTGTATACTACAATGCAATGTGGTGAAACGCATGAAAAAAAATACAAAACTATCCCATACTAATCAAAACATAAAAATGGGTAACTATTGAGAGAGACTTGCTCTTATATCCCAATAAAAAACACCCTACACAGTCTAAGAATCCAATATCCCAATGATCATATGTTGTCATGATCATCATATCTGTAGTCTGCAAAAGATAAAACATGATGTGAAAATCACATGTAGGGGTGAGTATATAAGTACCTTGTAAAATGAGATAAAATTTTGAAGGAAGAGATGTAAAATATATAGCTGAATAGAAGAAGTATAATGAATATGGTATAGAAATAGATCATGGAATTATTACATATCATACCAACAAGAAAGTGAAAGTGAAAAAATTAAAACACAATGTGCTGGAAAATGAGAGGAGATGATCTAATTGTTTAATCTTCGATAAAAATAGCTGAAGAGTTGACTCTTACATCCTTGAGAAGATATGCATGGAATGAACGTCGCATACCCCATGTGTTTTATCCTCTATTTTAAAGAGAGAAGCCAAACACAAGGAGTTAGTAATATAAAATGATATATATATTTTCAGTCACAGAATCCCAAACAAGAGAGTAAGGGGATCTATAAATCATATCTCATCCCATGAAATTGAGTAGCTGATAGTTCCAATGTAAATCCATATGCAATTCTCATTACCAAAAACGTCTTCCTATGATAAAGAAGTCAATGGGGAGAAAATTACCACAACTTGATACTATATTCGTTGGGTGGAACTGAATCGCTCACATGTTGTTTTGTCATGTCACATGAACACTCCTTAGCGTTGAATGCACCCCTCTTCCTCATGAGTCAAAATATACATCAAACCACACCTCATCATTGTAATAAAAAGTTGAGGGAATTCAATGGTTGTCATCAAGGAATTCCACTACCCATCCTTACTAGAGGGTACCACTCTAGAAGGTCACCTAGGAATTCCACACATCCAATACTACTAGAGGGTATGACAGTTGATTTGACAATGAAATTCAACAACACAACATTGCTAGAGTGTTAAACCTGAATGTTCATTGGGGAATCTCCACTACCCAGCCCAACTAGAGGGTAGTCTTGGAAGATCATTACGGTAATCCACTGCTCGGATCTACTAGTGGGTAATCTATAAAGGTTAAGGAATCCACTTCTTAGATCCTATTAGAGGGTAACTCAGAAAGGTCATTGGGAAAATCCAATTCGCATGCCTACTAGGATGAAATCCCACAACTAACTTCGGGGCACACTACTAGCTATCCAGGCTTGAGGGTAAGCCCGATATAACTCTTGTTATCATATCTAGTCACATTTATCATCATGTGTCTCATATACATGTTCTAAACATGTACCATTCATTTCATATCTCAAAATACAGTTATGAGGGAACCACCATATTCTGTGTGGAAGAAACACTCAGGATATGCATCTCATTGGCCCAAAATCGGATTTTTAATGAAGAAGAAACATGGGTTTGATGATTTCTAGGAATACCTCATGTAGTACATGGCAGGTGATGGGACCGACAAAACATGTTCTTCCTCCCCACATTCTGGCTATGTCTCTAGCTGGTACATGGTTCTCACCCCTTGTATTAGAACATGCCATGTAGGTGAGGTATATATAGTGTCCTAACTATCCATAACTAAGGCCATGACTTCTAGCCATGTCCAATTACATGGAACAAGGTGTGTTCAAGACTACAGGTTCCTTCACATGACTTGTTCCACATAGAAATGGTTACACAACCTGTAAAGGGGATTACATGATATGTCTTCCATAACTTCTACCAAAACGTAGTACAACCATTAAGGGAGGCCATAGGTCGTGTGATCTCTATTGTACCTAGAATGTATTCATGTTTTTTGAAGAACCTTCGAATATTATCGATTTGTATTCCAAACATCAAATTTGGTCCTTCAACATCATATCTGGTAATGAAATCATCTGATTCAGGTGGATATAAACTCAATACATGGTTTCAAACAACTATTCATTGATAATTGATCACCATAATTTATAAGGAATTAATTCAACATTATTTGTGATGTTGTGCCTCTAAATCTTAATGGTTTGATTTAAACCCTTCTGTTTATCCATCCTTCACTTATAGTGATCCCAGATCAATGCTTCACTTATGATTTTATCACCGTTCATCCAATCTAACTCGAATCTAGGCTCTTGATCGATCACGTGTTACCTGAAATTTATTGAGCTAGGAGCTATGGTTTTCCAGTGGAGAAGAACATGCATAACGGGGGATAAAAAAACAGAAACCATGATTTGGGTCATTTTCCTAGTGTTCTTTCCTAACTAGACAAACTTGAGAAATGTGGGTTATAAAAAACTAATAATTTAAATTAGTTTCAATAATCATTCATGTTCAAGGGGTATAGATTGAAGGATAAATCATCAAAATTCTCAATAATTTTATAAAAGTGGTAGAAATTCCATATTAGAGTCCTATTTGGAATAGACCAATTAACATTGATGAATACAATATTTTCAACAATTCACTGCCTTCTTTATGCATCGATCTTCCTAGATAAATTTTTTCATTATTGTTTTTCAACTAGAATGAGAGGTGATCATAATAGAGAAATTTGGTAAAACTCATGATTATGAAGACAATACCCCTTATCCATAAACTTCTAATGTCGGGATTAGTTTAAAATGAATTTAATTAACTATATAAATTAAATAATTATAATTCTAACATGAACTACCAATGGTAGAGGCTTGATATTCCCCACACTAATTAAGTTTATGTTGAACCTTGTAAAAACACCTTATTCCAAGCACATCAGCCATCTTAATCACACACCATTTCAGCGAAACACTCTATATAATTTTTTAGAAATATTTTAATGTCATTGAAGGGAAAAATGGGTCTCTACAACATTCTATCCTTGATGAATTTCAGACTCATAAACCAAAAATCAATAAAACATTTGGGATTTTAATCCTACATCTGGTTCTCATGTTCCTTGGCACTCTACTGTACATTTGCGTTCTACTAGAACACACAAACCAAAGGTATGGTTCATCCTAACAAGGATTAATTTTATCGGGCCTAAATTTCCACAGAATACTCTGTAATAAGGGATCCATCCATAATTTCTATCTTGAACCAAACAATTCTGTCTGTGGGGTCATGTACATATCCCCTCATCTATGAAACATTGAAAATTTCATGCACCCAGTAATACTATAGAGGTATAGTGAGGTAGTATGAAACCTCGTCAATCCTCTACCTGATCATGAACGGCTTGGTGATCCATTATAATAGATAGCCTCCATAGTTGAATCTCTACATTCCACACCATGGAGAGACTTTTAATTATATATTGGTTCCATACTCTAACCCCATGGTCTTATGATAATGATATTTAAAAGACTTCTATCTGCTCTGGTCTGACTTCATGTGTTTATGGGTGACATGTACTTTATCTATGTTCACATTCACCAACTATGTGAAAATAAGAGATGAGTATGAATCTATATCCTACACATGGGTGGCCTTATCGGTCCCCTATATAGGTCATTAAATGGATCCACGATTACGGTTTAATGGAAAAAAATTTATGAGGACTCCACTAAATGTATGTTACCCTCACAGCTCCATCCAAAATCCATCACTCAAGCCCTCATCAAATCCTCCTGAACCACGAGTGTATGTTCAGTCTCCCCTTTTGTTTTATGCTGAACAATTTTACTCATCCATAGCTGGTTCCCAAATTCATACTAAATTCCTCTCCACAATCATCACATAACCATGAGTCATGATCAGAGACATTCTTCGAGGGTATCCCATAAAGAAATATGATCTCTTGTATGTATATATTCCCCAAAATATCCATAGAACTCTCATTACTTATAGAATGGATGTTTATCGACTTCGTGAGTTAGTATTCTCTCACTGAGATGGAATCACGACCCCTTGATGTATTAGGATTCCAATTGAATAAATCCATGTACATGACATCTCATCTCTACTTCAAAATATCAATAGGCTACAACAATCCCACCCGGAACCTGATGCTTATCCTTTTCCTACAAATAGGTTCGGAATCTTGAGATGAAATACACTAACCATCATCTCATGTCAAGAACCAATAATACTTCTTAATATCCCTATAAATATTCTCCAAACTGGGATGTATAAAAAAGGGAAAAGTATGGAACTCTCGCAATACCTCTCCCAACATCACAACTAGAACCATAGTTCACCCATATGAAAAGATCTAAATATTCCCTCCTTCAGAATATCTATCTGGGGAATATATTATGGATATCATGTCATGAAATACTTCATAGTCCATCTATCCTGGCTAGGAATATTTCTAATTATCATGGATAAAAGGAACCAACAACAACAACTATTTGAAAATTTTTACCTCCAGCTGCATCAGGGTCAGCTCTATGGATGATAACAGGTCTAAAGCATCCCACGTGAGGATATCCTTGGAAATAATACTAAGAGAATATTGTAAAAAACATCCATCAATGGAGTATATACTATCACAAATTTTCAATACTACTGAAACTCCAAATGGCATTGCTGCCTCAGGTTCAGGTTTCTCTTGGTGAAGTCATACCAGAGACCCAGGTGGCATGAGAAAACCAAAATGTGCTCTCCTAGAATGTAGTTCCACTAAATCATTTTAACTAATAATACTAATAATATATCTAGATCAATTTCACATAATTCTTCACATGATTTCTCAAATGCCACATCCCATACATGACGACCTCCCTTCATTGCATCAACATGTAACTGATCCCAACTAATAAGGAATCACTATACACCGTGGAAGCTACTCCTTCCCCTTTTAGTCCCAAAATTAAAGCACTCATCCACCTCTACCTCAACTCCTCAAAGGTCTTCTTGCATTCATAAAACATTATAAATATTTTTACCTTCCATGTTAGATTGATCAAATGGGATATGATTCTAGATATATATTCCACAAATATCCTACATTATCCCACCAATCCAAGAAATATATGCACCTATGACACATTCTTGGGTGCTTCAATGCAATAACCAATGTGGTATTCATTGGATGTATGGATAAACATTGTTCAAAAATGAAATTCCATTGAATATAAACCTCTATTTTTACAGAACTAGAATTTCGAGTGTTTTCCAAAAAAATAGTGTTCTTAAAGTAAATCAAGGACTCTCATCTAGTGCTCTACATGATCGTCATCAATCATAAAATTTTAATGTATGTAAAAGAGGATGAAAATGAATTTCTGGTCCATGCATGGATGGAAGATCTGGTTTATGAAATCTATGAAAATTTTGGCATCATATGTAACACCAATTGGAATCACTTGGATGTTGTAGTGTCCATAGAATCATCGTAAGTCCATATTAAAAATATAGGCCTAAAAAATCCACAATTGGTTGTATCCAGGCCTAAGATTGATCATGGAGAACCATCATGTGCTTCAAAAATGATCAAGTAATTATTCAATGCATGGAATGGAGCACTTGTTTTTTATAGCAGCCCGGATCAGGTGTCAATATTCCACGCAAAGCCATAAAATCCCATATTATTTCTTCTCAATAAAAACAAGATCCATATATGGGACACACTTGGAATGACGAATCCATTCACACGAAGGTAATCTAGTTGACTCCATATCTCACATAGCTCAGTGGGTGCCATGTGATATACCATAATGGATATCAGGGTAGTCCATGTTTTCTATACATGGCAAGCCTCTAACTCCCACTTAGGTGGTATTCCTCAAACATTGTAACGAAATAAATCTATATAATCCTCCACAACTAGTGTAATTTATATGGAAAAAGAATATACAACACTAAGGGTCACACTATATAGCTGATGGGTAATAGGCTCCAAGCTCTTGCTCACAGAACCTACTCATCCAACTACGAAGGCCCTCACATCAAAAAAATGAAAACCTCATCCCAATAGTTAATATGAATCTAACTAATATTTGGTGATATTAAATCTGGGATTGAACAGTGGAATGTCAATACCTTCATTGGAAAATATAGTGGGGATCCATATTGACGACCAAGATGTCCCATGTGAATGTTTCTCCACCACGGGATAACTCACACTACATACATATGAATGATATGATAGAAGGGTCCCTATAGGATCATCAAGGCATTGATAATATAATATCATCTCAACAAGGTGATTTAGATCCCACACTAATCATTGAGATGTAAATTAATTGGTGGCACCTATGTCATTTAATACTGAGGAAAGTGTAGAATAAACATATATTGAACCTAAAATCTTCTCACATGCCTAGCATCCTAGACGTCAAAAGCCTACAACTGTCCATGACCCTATCCACTGTCTCAATTAGCCTGGCATGTGCTGCATGGGGGTGATGGTGGGAGAAAAATTAACCAGCATCCCCCACATGCATCTCCTACTACTTCTCCACTAGCTCCACCTCTATTGGGAACATCCTATTTCTACATGGGATACCCCTTATCAAGATTTACTCTCTATTATGGTAGTTTTTATAATACATTCTTGTCATTCTCCACATGCGTATTCAGGTAGTCCCATTCAATGTGACCTCACACATCACAAGTATACCATCTAGCCTCTATTAGTTTCCCTAGTTCTATGCACTACCCCTGTATAGTATGACCATACCCATCAGCTAGCACATGTAAGGGTATCATATTACGTGATCTCTAGCCTATACATACTATTGCAGATGAGTTAGTCATATCATTCCTATTTCTAGCTCTAACTATATAGCATCCCTCTATCTGAAATCTCTCTATAACAAGTTCCTAATCCAATACCCTGATGTTGGTGTGTTTGTAGAGGGGAACTAATATGAAATTATCTCTATATGAAGTCCCTACTCAATATTATATGCTTGTAAGTACCCATATCTGATTATTCCATGTGAGTAGATCATATTTTCGGTGAACCTCTCCTTGAACTCTTTCACCACCAATCATCCATGATAATTTTCTAGAAGTTATTGTTTCTAAATGAAGCATATGCATCAGCGAGAGTACCACTCACGAAATAGCTATTGGAAATATTCCCACGATTGTGTCGACTCATCATTCATATGATTAAATAAGCTCCACTAATTCCTATGTGATCCATAGAAATGACTAGTTATCGAATCCACCATCTAATCTGTTGGTGTCCAAATAATCCTAATGATGTGGTCCACAAAATCTATCAAATCCTTTTACGAATGGGGATCCATCTAATCCTCGAACCTTAGTGGTATTTAGTGCTGGAACATTTGTCTACACTCATCCTACACCCATCATCAGCCCACTATGTTGGGACTATATTCATCTCAATAGGTGGGGGTGTTGATACCTTCCCACCAAGAGGAACAAGATCAGATAATGGACCTTGAACTGAGGCCTCATCGTTCATAGGATAATCGTCACAGAACAGATTGAGTATCCTTGCTGGTTATCATTACAGAGGAATGAATAAAGTTATCAAGGAGTTTTTTTATCATATTATCACACACACACACACACACACAAAGATATATATATATATATATAAATTAATGAAAACGTTGAACTAAATCAAGAATGACAGTCAACGATTCTATCGTCAATGATGCATGAACCACTGTTCCATGCAACCAATGTCGTAGGGTTCTAAGTTGATAAGAGGGTAATTACAGTCTTATATAATGGCTATATTAGCCTCTTCCAACATCAATAGACTCCCTGGCCTAAGAGACACTCTAACAAATCATTGAAACAATTTCCCTAAATCCCAATCAATTACTTTTTTAGGGAATTTCTGAAAAATGTCCCAAGGAATGAACCCCCTCTCATACCACTCTATCATTCCCTGACACATGCTCGGTCTTGAGTCGCATCAACCCCATGCCTATGAAATGGGTTGGAAAAAAGTGACGACGTCACACCAATCTCAGGGAGGCCTCTTTCTAAGAACCTGTTTTCACACATAAAGCTAACTCAGTGAAAAAGTGTAGAGGAAACATACAAAAAGGTGCAATTAATCTTAACATTCATAAACCTCAAGATAGTACAAATGTACAATAGTGTATAATAAAAATTAATGGGGGAAAAACACACCCAAACCAAAAAAATGTGCTAACCTGAACAAAAATGGAAAAAGGGAAACCACTGAGAGAGCCCATCTCCTAAATCCCATCTACGACCATCATATTTGGTCCATGATTTTTATATTCCTATAGTCCCCTTTTGTTACGATCAACCTCATCTCTATCTTCAAATGACACGAAATGTGTTTTGTAATTACCATGAAGGGTGAGTATATATATACCAAGTAAAATATCACAAAAATGTAAAGTGGGGTTAGTAATAGATACAAATGAAGAGAAGAGTTAGATTGAATAAAAATTACACAAATAGAAAGGATAGAGTACATATCAACCCAAAAAGAGAGTAAATGTTGACTCATCCAAACAGAATGTTCTTAAACCCATGAATGTATGAAATCATTATCGATTATTTTCTATATATATATATAGAGAGAGTTGAATCATCCAATTGTGAGAACAAATACACATAAATCATGTTGCATACCTCATGTGTCTTTGGCTCTCATAAGAGGAGTGTATCCAAACCTATCATGTTGGTATAGTAAAAGGATATATATATATATACACAAACACACACAGACAAAAATTCAGATAATTCCATACAAGAGAGTAAGTGGATCACCATCACATAGCTCAACCTAAGAAAATGAGTAGCCAAAAGATTCAATGTATATCCATCTACAATTCCCAAAACCTCGTCCATCTTTCTTTGAGACAAAAGTCAATGGGTAAAAGATAATTACACCTTGATAGTATCTCTTATGGATAAAAATAACTCACCCACAAGGTTTTATGTTCTTTCACAAGAATGAATCTCAGTGGGGAAAGTTCTCATCTTTCCCATGAGTTCAAATGTAAGTGAAACCCATAGTTGTCACTATACAACATAGTTGAAGGTATACATTGGTAGTCAATAAAGAACACCACTACCCATCACTACTTGGGGGGTGCCTCTTCGAAAGGTAACCGGGTAATGCCACTACCCAGATACTACTGGAGGTTTAGACTAGAGAGTCATTTGTGAAAAACCACTACACAGTTCGACTGGAAGGTTACGTTTATAATATCATTGGGGAAACACCACTGCTCAACCCATATTGAGGGTAATATCTGAGGATCTTTATGGAATCCCACTAGACTTCCTAACATGATGGTATGCCCATAACATTGAGAAAATCCATGACACAAATTCTATTTGAAGGTAAATCATAACGATCATTACAGAATTCTAGTACCCAGTAATATAAGAGGGTAAGCCCGAAACTACCATCAAGGAATTCCACTAAATATACCATCTTGTGGGTAATCCTGGTACTGCTATGTTTAGTTTTTCAAAATTTTTCTATCATTAGTTGTCACCTCTAGGAATTCCAGAACTGGATGTTTGATTTTGTATCTTGAAATCATCATTCAAGGTAATAATCACATTATACATGAAAAAACACTTGGGATATTCATATCACAAGCCAATATATGAGATCTAATGAATGAGATATGGGTGGTTTGAATCTTTCTTAGAAGAGATTATATAATACAAAGATTGTGGGGGACCCACAGAATGTATGGTCCCTCTCCACAATTTTTCTATGTCTCTGGCTGATATATGGGTCACATCCCATGTAGTAGAATACATCGTTTAGGTTAACTACACACCGTGTCATAACTACCCGAGAATGAGGCCATTTTCCGCTAACCATGTATGTGTACTCATCACATGGTATGGGCCCGGCTGCATGTTCCTTCACATGATTTTTTATAAATGAATGGGGGTAAATGGTGTGTGAAGGTGTATAAATTCATTGTCATCGATTACTTCTACATAACCATTGATCCATCGCTCAAGGAGGCTACATGCTCTATGTTTGCAATTTTACATGTCTTGTAGTCAGGTTTTTTAGGAACACTCAGGTTTCATTGATCCATCTTTCATTCATCGAATATGGTATTGTCGTGTCTGATCTCATCATAAAATCATCAGAAAAATTTGTGTGAATCCGTAAATCATGGCATAAAAATAGTGGTCATTGGGAATCGATCAAATAAACAAACGAGGGTTTTGTTCCTCAATATTTATGCAACTCAACCTGCAAATATCAACATTTTGATGTAAACCCATCAGATTCCACATATTTTCTTCATGACAGTCTAGGATCTATAGTCCTCTCACGATTTCATCATCGGTACGCTAATCCTACCTAATTTTGAGAATGCATTTGAGCTCGGGTCAGCTGGTAATCATCGGGTCAGCACCCATTGGGTTCTAACGGTATTAAATGCATCAAGTGAGGGAAGGAAATTCCCATCAACAATGCTTTGGTTGAATGAACAAGAATTCATGGCCAATCGATCATAATTGGAAAGTCCAAATAAATAAAATTGATAAAATAAATTAATTTCAACACTCAGGCATGTGAAAGGGGCGTAGATTTGAGGATGAATTATCAAAATTCCCAATCTTTTAATGAAATTAGTAAACCCCCCAATAGTGATTATTACATGGATTTGACCAATTATTGTTGATTAAGAACAAAAATTACCTTATTTGTTGAATCTAAATGCATCTAGTTTACAGGATCCATGGTTTTGTTGTGGTTCTCCAATTGGAAGTTGAAGAGATGAGTGGGGAGATTGTTGGAAAAACTCATGACTATGAAGAAAAAACCCTTATCCTTATACAAATAACCCTGGGATTAGGTAAAAATATAAAATTAACCAAATTTATGGATTTATTTGATAGGATAAATGAGGTTACAATAAGCTAGGTGTCATAACGCCCCACACATACACATTTTATGTCACACTAAGAGAAAATACTCCATTCTGGACCCAATCAAGGTCTCAGATTTCCGATCTAATCACCTGATTAAGAATTATTCCATTTTATTTTATTAACAAAAAATCCAAAATATAATATATATTTAATTTTATTACAAAATTAATTCTAGAAACATCGGGCCACACAATACCAAATTGTCTTAGTACCTAGCTCAGAAAAAATATTTTTGAAATATTTCAATGTTTTATTAGAAATAAACATGATCTATACAAAGAAATGTATTTAAAACCATTGTAAAAATATTATTTAGTGACTAATTTTCATTCAATGATGTTCATTATATATATTTTTGGAATGGATTATGATTTATATTAGAATCATTTTTAAAAATGTATAGCCCACATACTGGGTAAAAACCGGATGTATATGATAAGGTAATAGTGATTAAACCATTGGAAAAATGATGCTAACGGTTTAATTCATACCATTGGACTATGTAATTTCCTATTTATTATAGAATATTTTTTAGTATTAAATTTTTATCACTAAATATTAATGATGAACAGGCGGTGTTACTAATTATGTTTACATTTTAATGTATCATATTGGACTACTCTTTCAAACCATATTGGTTTGGGAAATTATATAGTGATATACAAGAATACTAGTAACTCTTTTATGGAACTTTTATATGATAAATGGGAATTTTAGTGATTCTGGCATAAAAATCCTTTTCTGGTATTCATTTCATGGAGTATGGGATGAATTGGATATAACTAAAGCAGAATAAGTCGATGAAATTAAGATAATGTATCAGAAATGTGTCAAGTGTGCATATTTCATTATATTCATATATGATGAAATAATTCCTCAAAAATAGGAAAAAGTATTGAAACAAAAATATTATGCTATTTCATTCATATATTAGGACTCAGATGGTCCTTAAAATCATTATAGATTTATGGTTTTGAGAAAAATAAATTTCATTTGATCATTCACTTTCATATGCTTAATGGACTCAATAACACTCTATAATTATTCACACTTTTATTCAGTGTCTATATCATTCCTTCAAAAATTATTGAAAAACAT
The DNA here is from genome assembly GCA_963277665.1 of Viscum album. NCBI lineage: Eukaryota > Viridiplantae > Streptophyta > Magnoliopsida > Santalales > Viscaceae > Viscum > Viscum album. Next base: position 927,939,513 of record OY728133.1, read on the forward strand.
GTAAATAATAGTTATATGAAATTTATATTCCCCTTTCTCCCAGATTATGTGAATGTTTAACTAACCATCTTATGATGTGGTTTTAAAAATGGATTTTCCAATACCCATACCATTGATTATCAAGATCAATTTTTTTTGTGTAGATGTAATTTATTTGATATAGGGAAAAATTATCACTCTGAAAATATAAATATAGAACATTATTTTCAATAACAAAAGTGACATTAAATAGCTAACTGAAATTACCAAAGAAATATATTTCTTTAAATTTAATCTATTTGATATCTTAAGTAACCAAAAATCCATAAGACATAATGTAACATAATATAAAATAACATTATAAAATTGATATTAAATTTAATATTATGAATATCATAATTAAAATATGATACATATAGTGGTATATTTATTATAAAAAAATTAATTTTAAAAAATCAGTTTTTTTGAAAAACATTAATTTTCTATAAGAATGATTAGTCAGGTATTTAGAACATAAAATAATTTTATTTTTTACAAGTTTGAATTTTTTTTGATAAAATTATGTTATGTTTATAAATCCAAAAATAAAAAATATGATAGAGTTATTTTTGGAATTTTATGAAATATTTCATTTTTTGATGAATAAAGAAAATACTAAATTTTAATAGAAAAATAATATTTCATTTATATTATTTATAATGATAAATTATATGATTCATATGTTTTTATATAAACATATATAAATATATTATTAATTAATCTTATTAATGTATTTGGAATAATTTTCATATTTAATATTGAAATAAAAACATGGTAGACTTTCAATCATTTTCTATTTAAAAACATGAATTCTTTTATCGTCTTTGAGATTAATTTTGAATTAATATTTTCCCCATATTTCATTAAAAATTTTAATGATAGATTAAATATTTTGAAGAAACATAAATCATAATTTATAATCTGTTCAAAATATTTTTTAACCCAAATGAATAGTGGAAACAGTAAAAACAATGATAGAAATAATAGAAAAAAATTATTTATCTGGGGTTAAATTAAAATGATAAGTCATAAAATGAACTAAAAACTTATATAAAATATTTTATTTGGTCTGAATCTTGACCCTATCATGTCTAAGTCACTTGTAAATTCTTTTTGGAGCTGTTTTACAAGGACAAAAAATTTCTGGAATTCATTATATTATAAAAATATAAGTGTTCCACACATCTCATTTATAGAAGGCCAACCCCTATCTAATGATATTTATAGAATAAAACCAAAACATTTTCTCCAACACGTACACATATAAATTATGGAATTTCCTCCCCAAGTCCTCTAAGGCTTATTTTGGGAGTTAAATCTACATAGTAAGGCTTTTAAAGCAATCATATGAAGGATACCAAAAGAAGAGGTATTATTCATAAATAAACATTTTTCTTATTTCGTTATCCACATTACTAAATTATTATAAATCAATAATGATTAATAAATTCTGTATAACACATATTGTAAAATGCTTTTAGAATAATTTCACACTGATCCCCATCCCCAATTCTATCAAATGGGGTATAAAATCATCATTTTTATGTACCGTAGACTACCACATTGCAAATATTTGTCATTTTTTTTTCTATCAACACTTTTAAAAATTAAATATGTTGATTGAAATAAATTATATATATATAATTATAAGATAATTTACCCTATATAATAATTATATCATATACATTATTTTAGATTATATTCTGTAGCGGATGCGATAATGCCTTCCAATTGTACTTTGGACTATCCCCGTATAAAGTGATTTGATTCGTTTTTTTAAAAAATATATCATAGAAGCTGATAAGGTAAATTTTATTAAATATGTGCGATATAAATTAAATATTTATTATTTTCATTATATATTTATCTTAATAAATCAAAAAATATTATTTTCATTCTTATTAAAAAAATATAATGACATCACGTGTGTGTGTGGACTACTATTATCACGAAGTGATGTGACCCTAATTGCATCACCACACCACCCAAATGACATATATGATAATATATAATAAAATAATATATTATTTATGACATTATTATCTTTATGTGATTATGAAATACTACTTACAACATTTTCATAATGATAGTTGAGAAGATGTAAACGTTACTCAGGTGTAAGTATGACATACCTTTTCTATGATCGTACCATATACCATTTTTCAAAACCATCATTCTCGAGTGATATTAAAATTATAATTTATGTATATATATGATAATTAAGACATTATTATTACTATATAGATGACGTACCTATATAATATATACAATAAATGGATTTTTATTGAAAAAAATGAATTAAAAAGAGGAAAATTAACATCTGAAACAATGAAAATAATGAATGTTAATAAAATAATAGGGATAAGATTTTATTAAAGGATCATATACGATATTATAAATATTAAAATAGTTTTTTATATAATGTAACATCATGACAAAAAACGTTATACATCAGTTAATAATTCATTAACCAAAAGTAATCATGTTGTAAGGAATTCTATCCCAATTTAATTTCATTGAGGCACATTTTTAGGTTATGAAAACATTTATTTTATATGTTTTATATACTGCAGCATTAATACAAAACCTCTGGATGTAATAATAATTTATTATATTCTAGGACTCTGTTTTTATTATATCCTCTAAATATATTTTATTTAAAAATTACCATGTGGTAAAATATCACATAACTAAAATTTATCTCAAGGTGTAAAATTACCTCTTTATTTTAATTTATTTTCTAAAATTATATATATAATTAAATTTTGTTGTATTATGTTTTATTTTAACTTGTTTTATTTTACTTTTCAGTTGATATACACACTCTATTCATTGATTAATCCTTACATCAGTGTTATGATAATTGTAATAGTTTATTTCACAATCTAATTCTAATTGATATTATTTGTCTTTGAAATTCATTGGACGAAAATAATCTATACTTTTTGTGAAAAATTACATGTAATTTTCTAATACTCTCTTTATTCAATATATTTTCATGTAATAGATTTATTTTATCGCTCATTATAATATAAAATAATAGGTAAAATAAATTTTAAAAAATCAACTTTATATTATTCTGAAGTCAGAAATCTATTTTCATCCAAAACCAATATTTTAAAAAAAAACACCTTTTAGAATTATATATAGAAAAGCATTTTACCCCTTTAGAAATAGATTTATAGAAACCATAATGTTTTTTTAATTTTTTATTTTTCTGAAAATGTTGAATAAAAAATTATTTTAACATGTTTGAACTAAAGGGAATATCTTATTTTCTAAACCTATAAAATGATTTAAAGACACATTAATAATTTTCAATGAGGATTTCAATGAAAATAATTTTAAAAATAATTCATGTTTAAAAAAAATTAAAATTAAGAAGGATATTTTCTTGATTAATGTATTTAGATTTCTTTTTATGGTATTTCTATTCATTTTTACAACAACACTTCATAATTTCTATAAAACACTTGGGATATGTTGTATATATACTATAATTGTACTCCCTCCATATCTTTAATTATTATACTAATAAATTATTCTACTGAAATTGACTTCAATAATTTTTTATGGTCAATAACATTCCCTTGAAATGTTCAATTTTCTATGACCATTATACATTAAATTTTCACTAAATGTCCATATTAATTATCATGGATATGTTTATTTTTTAAACTTCTATCATTGAAATATACGCGGTTTTATATTAAAAGAATTTTTTTATGTGGGGAAATATTGATAAATATTTACTCCTTTCTCAATATGGATAACTGATGATACATTACAATGTTAATGAAATAAATATATTTTTGGTTATTTGACTAATGATTTAGACATTCAAGAGAAAACTAAGGACTGATTACAGGTTTCTCTAGAATGCATTAGTTGTCTCATTGCTGGAATATGTTGTCAAGCCCTAGTAAAATTGACTTCCACACATCACTTATAAACATTCATGAGGATATATGTTTATTGGATTGGTATAATATTCCATATAAATATGGCTTCCAATAATTAATAACATGATTCATTAAGAATTCATTTATTTTTATCCATGATATTTTCACTATTATTTTATATCTGGATGCCTTTCATTATGAGTTTATTGATTCAATGAAGTGTATTATTATTTATTTATATTTCCATATTGATAATTACATACCGAATTGTGATGTTATTGTTATTAATTAAATTGAATGTGTTTTAATATATTAAACATGACATATTTATTGTTCTAGTAAAAATATTTATGTGTAATTAATGTTCATTTATTTACATTTATATATTGTTTTTTTCATCGTTATATATTTAATATTATTTATCTGTAATTGATATTTTTTTCATCCTAATTTTTGTCTCAATTAATATTAATCCATAAATCTTAATATGAATGATATGAATGAATATTATATAGGGGATAATTATATTTTTTAAAAAATATTTTTTGTATTGTAATGTAATATTACAATAAATTATTTGTTTATACCTATATTAAACAAATATTTTCCCATATGGGATTTGATTTCTTATATTATATGCAGATGAATTAAAGTAGTCACCTGATGAAAGATATTGTGCTCGGGGTCACTATAACTATATGATTTATGATAAAAAATAAAAACCAACAGTACACCAATATCAACATGATAATGAAAACATGGTAAAAACTAATAATTTTACATGAACAATAGGAATAAAATTTATAAAATACTCTATTCATCTAGCATTTAGATAAATCTACACCTTCCATAATAATGGTAAACAAATGAAACACTTGGTTAGTATGTAATATTTCCCAGTCCTATTTTCTGATAAATGACATCTAAAAACGCACGGATGATCCCAAACATGAGTTTAGTTTTATCTAAGCGGGATTAACCCAATAACATCCCAACTCATGCCACTTGTAAAGGAACCAATTAACACATATAAATAAAATCACATTTTAAGAAATTAATATAGTTTATATCAAAACCATAAGAGATTTACATTGAATGAAATAAATAATGTGTCGAAACAATTTCATCATTATTTGGCATTCCCATTCCCATGATTTCACACTAACCCAAACATGAATTCTATGTGGTAGGATCTTACACATGAATTTTCGATCATTTATTGACCATGTCGTCACTAGGTGAATAATATACCAAATCAATAATGGAACATAACCCATTTTCAAAGTCATGTCAATGAAATTATGGATCCCTAACGGCACGCATCCCTTGTCTCATGTAAAATCCAAATATTGAACTCAAACGAACCATGTTTTTTAAAATACATTCAAAATTCCATTTCTAATAAAACCATTTCTTTATTAGAATCAATTCATCAAAAAATGTTGTAATCATAATTTTTTTAAATTTTTATGACTATTATTTACAAATTATAATCAAAATGTTATTTATAATAACCATAAAATTTTTCAAAACATACAAATCCATAATAAATGTAATTTTAATTTAGAATAAAAATGTTTTTCAACTTGATTTCAATAAAATAATTACATCAGAACCAATACATTATGTTCATTAATGGTTTAGATGAGAGAAAAGTAACCTACCTATCAATGATTAGAGAAAACAATGAATGATACTAAAATCATCAAGATCCATGCACATAACACATTCTATAAAAAATATCCAAAAAGATATCATGATGATATAAATAAATGAATATATATCTATCCACTCATTAAAATATATCACAATTCAAGTGAGTGAAAAAGAGAGGATCTATATAGTGGGATAGAAACCATGACTTACATGAGAATACATATCTCTAATACACATTTATTAGACAATTTATTAATCAAAATAAATGGAAATTGCCAAAAGAGCCAGGTAATGGATGTGAGACTGAGGCCTTAAAATAAACAAGACATGTTAGGGTATTTGGAACATAAAATAGGTTAAAATGGAATTTTTTTAATATTAATTAATTATCATCACATGGTCGATGATAGCTTACATGGAACGCCATGCTTTTCCAATCCAATTGATGTACCATAATGCTCATCCTTATGATTTGATACCCCAGCTCAAACCAATTAGAGTTAATAAAATTAATCACTCAATATTTAATAAAGATACATTAATAAAAAAAATAATTTTTGAACACACTTAATAGCTCAATATTTCATGCTAGATAAAAATCCAACTACCCCAAGGTGGTAAACTACAAATTTCAATAACCACTCTTAAGAAAACACATTACCAATAGAGTAATTAAACAAAATATTTCATTTTTATAATTTTATTATTTTATAAAAATGGAAAAATTATTTTGATGAATAACATTACTTATTAGAAACAATTAACATGGACTGATGGACATTGTTATGGTGTGTTCTCATGATAGGTTGTATGAATGTATTAGATAAATTGGTTGGTTCTACTATACTCATGGAAACTCACAATTATAGAAATAGATGAACAAATTTGAAATTAGCAGTGATGAAAAGGGGTAACAATTATGGGGCTGGGATGAGAAGAACTACCTAGAATCAATTTTTTTTAAAAGCGGTGACATGAGTTGGTAACCCAATTCATGCCCCAAGGGAATTTATTAAAATAAAGGGTTACAATGAAAAAATGAGGTGTAAATAGCTTACACCAATGGGGGATTGAGTGAAATACAAAATCAAAGAAAAAATCTAGTGAGGAATTCAGTAAACAACAACTCTTCATCGAAACTGAACCAATACAGTTGAACCAAAGTTGAGCAACACTGGAAATGCCCAATATCCATCAATCCAGCTTCAGCATAGTAAGAACAGGATGGGAAACATATTGAAAATGAATACTTTCTAGGTAGATCAGAAACACGTGCAGGATATCACATGGCCAACAAGAATGCATAGAAAAAAACATGAAAACCCAACAGAAAAAATCAGGCAGATACAAAAAACCCCATCAGAGAGTGAGAAAAAGATGAAGTTAGAAGATCTAGAAGACACATTACAGTAGACCTCAAGAGCATGTATATAGGAATGCATGAAGCAAGTACCAACCTCATTCATTAAAACAAGGAGTCCAAAAGTAATCTTAAGGAGAAAAACATCATTTCCATGGGATGTCCTTGAAGTTAAAATCCGGATTCTATTTGTATTCTTCCACTATCTTCATGAACAAATGCTTTCTAATATGAAGATAAGTATCTGCAGAGATTTCTCCATTCATGTATTGATTAAAAACTATTGCATCTTTGTATTACATCAAAGATTCTAATTCTTAACTCACCTCTTTAAAATACTGATATGCATCCCGCACCGCAGGGTCATCCTCATCATTGTTTGTGCTTGAATCATCATACGATGTCATTGATGGTTTAGTAACCACCGGCTGTGGTGGAATCACAAGATTTTATTTCTGAGAGGCCTCTAATACTCTAGTGACTATTGTTCGCTCAAGGGTAGAGTAGTCTTTACATCTCCGATACTTTTTGTAACTCGGAGTGATGAAGCCATCCGAATCAATCATGAGTTTTTTACCTTTCCTTGTAATAGACATCAAATAGGATTCCTCAACCAAACAAGCTGTCTCAAAATCATCATGTGTGGGTTCACTAGAATCAGGGTGATCGTTCTAATCCTCCTTATGCAGGGATTGTGAGGCATCTGTGAGATTGGTTTTCCCAATCTTGTTCAGGGACTCCTTGTCATCATCAAGCGGCTGAGCACTTAGAAAATCATCCACTGCTCTATGTAGTTCACTGGGAGGGGGCTGAGGATTAGAATGTCCAGTTAGGATCTGATAAACAACCTTATAAAAAGAATCTTTAGACTGTCCAATATGAACATTGGTCATCCCCCTATGATCCTATTTTTTAACCCAGATTGAGTTGAATCTTGTGAGGGGGGGGGGTGCATCATAAGATTTGCTTCCACAATAATATACTGAATGACCAATCTTAAGACAATCAGTGCAATAGTCTGTAATATTTTCAAAGACAACCTCTTGGAGGAATCCAGTATCCCCATTTTGTATCCAGATGTGTGGTGGAAGGGACTACGAAATGTCAATTAAAACACAGATTCTAGCTACAAAATGTCAAGAGAGGCTTATAGTAGTAGAGTCTAACTTTAGGGGATTCCCAATAAGACTAAAAATCTAAAAAAGTGCTTCTTGCTTAAAAAGATGAAGCGGCAGACCAAGAAACCCTTACCCAATAGGGGCGATAGGAGGCTCAAAGTCAGTGCAGAAATCAGGGGACAATTTCAAAAACCTTCATGGAATAACCACTGAAGGACCATAATTCTCTCATCCATAGCCGATAATAGTCATTTTCATACAAGAAACGAAAAACCACATGCGACGAATTTAAAAGGCCAACATGAAAGTTCACAAAACCAAGAGCTTCCAAGGTGTTTCTTAGAAAGAATAATGAAGGCCTATGATTGATAAACATTCCAACAAGAGCACAACGTATATTAGAAGCCAATAGCCTAACCTCTTTCTTTGAAAATGATATCACAGAGAGGCCCCTGTGATGAAATCTCTTCGATTCAATGTGTGTCGATGGGTGTGAATCTCCGTGAACTTTTGATAATTGCTCACGCCCCGCAACGACATCCTCAAAGGATTTATGATCTAAGTTGGGGTTTTTTTCATTCAATGGGGAGTAATAATGGGAGGATATGGGGATAATGAGTTTAGGTCAATGATAAGATTCATATGGTAAAAATGGTTTGGACCACATTAAAATTAGAGTGGGGGTACAATTGGTTTTTTGAACCCATACAAAGAACCTAATATCTGGTCCTTGACCACCAACTAGAATGTGAAACCCTGATTTGAGGGGATCTTAAAATTCAACCACATATTAGTCATCGACTCACTTGTGGCTACTACGGTATTCTCTATATCAGTTGGACCACCCTGGGATAATATCAACTTACACTCAATCCACATATCTCAGATTGGACCCCATTTTATATCCAAAATACCATCCTTTATGGGTTCTAAACCATGGTAATATAATTCAATTTCCCCATTAAAAATTCCTCATGGTAACTAATTAAAAAATCTTGATTTCACTCAAAATTTCTCACTTATAAAGCTATGAAGCATTAAAAACTCCCCCGAAAAATAATATTTATCATACTTTAGATTTCTTGGTGGTTATCTAATAATATATTTCAGTCTACATCTGTCATCATTTCAAATCCAACAATCATCACTCAATTTTTTCACACTGAACGTTATTCAAAATTAATGAGTATTCTTTCTGGTTCTCATATTTATAATTATAATTCAATATTCCTAAAATCAATTCAATGATGTTATATTACATTTATCCTTATTAAAACACCTATGTGTCATCATCTGATATGACATTAAAAAATTTTGGTTATACCAAATATTTTACATGGTCAATGAAAGCTAATTTCATGAAAATGGTGCTTCTCACTATCTTATGCTTCCATTAACCCACATGACTTTGTTCTAAACTCATTGAAACCGTTTTTTCTTGAGTACACTGGTCAAACACTCGTTCAAACCGTTAATTCCTATTTCGAATCAAAAACTAATGCCTATCCACCATTTAATTATATAATGATAATGAATACCATTCCTTAAAAATCCCTAGTGAAACTTAGATACATTAACTTTATATCTATGATGATGTATCTAATAAGGTTTCTAGCCACCACATCAAATAGCATGTAAAACCTATAGTCTATTCTTTTCTGGATGACCACACTAAATAATTATTTCCTTTATCCTTTGAATTGATTGTAATTTACTATATTAGAATAAGCTCAGTGTCAAAAGAATCTTTAGATTGTCCATAAACACGTATCTAATTCAATAACCAACACTCTATGTGATTTAATCGAATGGATCTTATTTCAATTAATAAATGTTTTTCTTTTGATGTCCTTCAATAAATTTTTGATCCAACACATTTGGATCATCATCATCCTCCCAAATCCTAATGATTATGCCAAGAATCCACCAAATAAAATATTCAAATATATACATGGAAATCATTGAGGAATATAGATGTATTTCATTCTATTGATTACAAGTATAATAAGATTAAAAATAACATCCAACCATCGATTAAATTCCATGAATACCATTGTCACATGAGGATCGTTTTGCGCGCAATCGACATCATACTTCACAATAGAAGAGAACCATGTTAATATCACTACCATACTATATCCCTAATATCTATGGACTATATTATATCCACCCATGATGATAATAACCACACCTTACAAACCCAATCAAAATAGTGGACCAACATGAAAATAAATTTACCATCTATTCCCAACTCATGGAAATTTAATCCATAGAATTGGCTGATACCATCTAAAAAATATGGTTATTTGTTATAAAACGAATAATCTAAACATCACATCATAAACCAATCCCTATACCACTAATTTTGTGATACCTCAAGAGGTTCCTTTTTAAACACATTATCACTACATTTGAGCCACAATCACATCATGAATACTAATATCCTGCCATAGGAAACCCTGACTTATGCTAGTAAAAGAGTATGTGATACAACAATATGATTTCCATGATAATTTATGAAACATATTCATATATCATCTACACATAATACTGAAATATTAAGACAATAATAAAAATATTCTCTAATACCAATTTATAATATCCATGTTAGAATCAATCTTAACAGTATCTTGACTAGAACATAATGTGTCCTTAGGCATACCTCCCTGAATGCCAAAGGTTTTCAATTGGAATTGGAGTCATATGGAGGAATATTGGTAAAGGCTATACCCCCATTTTTATAGTTCACTATAAAATAAAAATTAACAAACTATCATCCATATTAGTAAACAAATAGAGTTATAGAACACTAAAACATTCGATCAATAATAAAAAAAATAGGACGTGCATGCATAAAAGGCATATAAACCACAAGACTAATCAATTATAAAGTATAATGAATAAAAATAAAATATAGGATTCTATTATAAAATCTATCCAAACCAAATCATGATATCTGATATAATCAATGTAATCATGGTCAACCATGTTAAACATGATCTCCGTCCTAAGACAAAAATGTCCCTGAAATTTCCATGTGAGGGTTTTTCTGTTTAATAGGTGCAGTGGGAGTCTGAATGGGGTGTGAGTAAATTAATAAACATATTACCCCAAACACGGTCATGTATATATTATATATTTAGTTATTTTTTCATCTATTATTCCTAATAGTAATAAATATTATGCTTTTAAATATTAAAAAAAATAAACCCCCAAAGTAAATATTTTCTCTTCATGTGTGAGTTTATATTAGTATTTCAAGATGACATAACCTCCCCAATATTACCACCTCCCCATGAACATAAACATAAAACCTGATCCATGATATAATTTAAATTTTGATCCTCAATTCCTTGACAATGATCAACCATACCAACATCAACTAGTGCATTATCCTTTCTGATCATGTCACAATGATTTTGAATACCAAAAAGGACCTCATGATGATCACCTTTTAATCCTAGGTGATAATTAGAGAACAACCCAACCGAACAAAACATAAAAATCTTCATGGCATGTCGGCTCAAAAAACAAAGGATAATATAACTATCCCAATTAAACTAATCCAACACTAAGTGTGAAATACCATATGAAGTATAATATACCCTTCTAGAGAGCATCTAGATATAATATGCCAACCAGGGGTAGTATTCTAATCATTATAGAGCATTCATGAACTATGGTAGTATACTCATACTCGGTATGAGGATCATTTCCAACAAATGAAAATACATACATTGTCCATCCAAAATATCATGCCACCAAACAAGAGAATATAAATAATAATCTATAAGTCATTCAAACACCAATCATGTCTCATCCATCATAGACTTAGAGCATACAATGTAATTGGGGTTCAATGGTTACATATATTTTGATCTATAATAAAAACTATATATACCCAGATAAGTTCTTTAATTAATGGGGACCCACCCTTTATTTTATTAATTAAGAGATTGAATACCGCTTCATATCCTTTGTCAAAAAACTAGAATATCATGTTAATTACTACCACACAATAAATTCATGATTATTAATAGTGTCTACACATATAATTCCATATTAGACTCAATTTATAAATCATTTCATCATCTGGATTATGAAATCCAACATAGCCCGTCTTAGTGCCAAGGTCCCACTATGTAGGTATACACCCCAACTCTATCCCATCTAGATAAATTTCATCCACCTAGGCCATGTCACTACCATGGGAAATTAGTGATCATTAAAAAAAATACCTCAACACCATTTACTTGGTGGGATACTAAGATTTCATTATGTTCATGATTTTCCAAGGTATCTATGAGAATCATAGCCACCATGGAGGGGTATTAAGGTTTTGACAAGTCCCACTTGTGTCATCCAACTCATGTCCTGACCAAACCCTTTGAAAAGGGGTTCAAGGTTCCTACTATACGAAAACTATATCTCAAAACAACTTATACCACAACAAAGTGGTCCAGAAGTCAATATAAATATCAAAATAAAATGTCTGGTTTATCATAAAGAGTGGTACAAGGAATGTGTTGTATCACCCCAACCCAATATCCACTCAAATAGTAATCCAAGCCAATTTTTCCTAGGACATAGGTGTAACTCCAATAATTCCAAAGGCTTCTGAATAATAGGAATGTTATGATTATGTGATAGTCGGAAAGTATACTCTCATGGTGTGATAATAATTGTGGTATATTCATATTTTACACAAGAACGGATAGAAGAAATTGGATGTACTAATGAAACTAAAAATGGTGATTAATAAATATTAGTATAATAAAAATTCAATTTTTAGAAAAAAACATGTAAAAGGGGTTCATACAAAAAAAATCTGGGTAAATCATGAAAAAACAAACTAGTAATATTATATAGGACATGAAATAGTTAAAAATGAAAACTCTATCATGATTAATGTACCACCATTGTCCAATTTTATCTATCTCATGAAAAAGGAACAACTCTCTTTACTAAGGTATAACTCTCGATCCTAAATCCTTACCTATTCTCAAAAGCACAATGTCTACACAAATCATTATGTGCCCATTTAAGGTGTTAGTATGAACTGAGAGGGCCCAAACAAATGTATTCATGTCTAAAATCAATAATTATACATTTTAATTTTTACGAGTAAATAATAATCTAGTAGATAAGAAATTAAAATATAATTGTTTTATCTTGTTCTCATAAACCACAAAGATTATTTCACCGGCTTCTTACATTTTCAGTATATCCCTAATAAAATTTACCAATATATATATATGGAAAAAAAATTGTATAAATATATAATCTATCAGTTTTGGGGACATATGGACTTGTTCCCAATGAATGTTACAATGAATGGTCACTCCCAGTGAACCATAGAGTTCCACCAATAAACATTTCACTGGCCTCTCATTCCATATATCAATTATTCATCATCCTCATAGAATAAAAACCTATAATTTCTCGATCCCTCCGACCTCCACTCATAAATATCCCATCAAATCAATAATTGAAAATCCAATGGCATGATGATACGCATCATCCAATAATCTCTACCCATTGACCTCATGCTTAATAGTGAGCCTCATCCACTAACCATATGTCTCAAAACTATGAATCGATGGTCATTAAAAATCTACATGAATTTATATAATGAAAAGCCCCATCGGATATAATTTTGAATAGCATCCCCTAATCTAAAAAACCTATGGTGGATTCCTCCATAAAGTGTGTTCAAAACCACATTAACCGAGTCATATCTATATAATCATGACTCCAATAGTATGTAAAACAATAGTAGTGGTAAAAGGTCACTAAAGAACTAATGAAACATCATATGGATCCTCATTACTATCGAATATCATCACTAAATATTTCATTTCTACAACATATCTTACCACACGTTCTATAAACCCATATTGAAAACCAATTATTCTCACTATAATGACCATGTCACCTATCCTGGTGATCGTCTTCACCCCATATATGTCGGGAAACTCACATTGCCTAAAAACCGTGTCACCTCAGTACAAGGTATCAACATCACCTCAATCCATAGACCATGCACATCTCATGAACATGAAACCAATAATTTCAATAATAATAATTAAAATAATTTCACAAATAGTATACAAATTTTTATAACGTTGTCTTTCACCCCTTACCGGTCCTGGAAAATATACCCAAACGTTAGGGACTGATTATTCCTCAAAATTATATAATTAATTAATGAAAAATAATTAGTTATTTTAGTATATCTCACTAAATATATGCATGGGTGTATATAGAAATGTTTCCCAAATACAATCATATTTTTTTGAGAAATCAATGCACTACCATATTTTTACTCAAACGTTCTATCTCTTCTGATATCAAACTGAAAATAGAGATAAAACAAAATAAATGATGGATCTAGAAATTATTTCATTTTATAATAAATGAAAAAATATAGTAAATTTATGGTCATACTGATACGCTCCAAAAGAGACTGATTGCATTCGAATTGGAGCTTAGCTGATGGAGGTTTCTTAATTATTGGGAGAGGAAAATAAATTGATGTACCCCACTAATGAATATGGAATAGAGAAAAATAGAGGAGGAAATCATATATTGGATGGAGGGTGAAATAGTAATTTTTTCTTTTTAATGCCATGCATAGTTTGGATGCACATTTTGGCTAAAAGTGTACCAACCATGTGATGCTCAAAATCCATCACCCATACTACTAATAGTTAGGCACCCAATTTTAAAAATGTGTTCCGAACATTTATATCACTACAATTAAAAATGAATATTTGTTGTATGAATATTTTCACTAACCTACATAGTTTTCAAAAAATTATAATAGAAATGTTGTAGTCCTTAATGTAACTCATGAAAAAAAAATTGGGACTAGAAAACTGTGTTAATTATGTTTCGATGAAGAATAATAGTGTTTTCTTGACTAAGAAAATAAAAAGTTCAAAATGGTTGGGATAATTGGACCTTCTCAAATACCTGATATGTTACAGTCTCCCAAAATTATAAAATCACATCCATATCAATCATGATTAAGATAGATATGGTACCAAATATAAAAATTTAATTACATCAATGTAGTCCACCATATTCAAATAATCATACATCAAATAACCATTACGTGATCCCCACCATAATAGTAACCTAACATGTTTTATTCCAAAAAAAAGTAAATATTTATGATGTGCTTACATATAACGCAATAAATAAATGTTCTCAAATGACACATCTTCATTCCTACACCCCATTTTGTTCACAGGTCATTTTTATGTCATATCTTTTACACTTACACTCTTGCATCACAACATATTACCATATGTACCTATTCTATACATGGAACTAATAAGATCCCTCTTCTTGTTAGATTCCCATAAGTCACACATGTCACAATATGATCAAAATAAATGTACATCATATATAAATATTCATTCTCATCTGTTTCTTGATGCTGGTCCACTGTAAATAAAACCCACCTCACTCGGATTCCCATAATAACTCTCAATACCTGAAAATTTAATAAATATATATCACACATCATAATAAATTTCATCACATTAAACAGATCATAGTTTTTTCAAATAAAAAAATACACATGAATCTCATGAATCACGACTATAAAAATATCAAAACAAAAGGAATCAACTCACCAATGTTTCATCCCTCTAACTGTCACCAGCATCCTAACCTTATATACACTCGACAGCTCAACTATATACACCAAGAATATATCCCCACTAGATGATAATTAGATTTCATACGTCTCTTCATAAGCATCCTTCCAATGAATCCATTACTTGGTCTCTATATCAATGCCAGAACATCCACGTGTAAGAAAATCATAGCTACCATCTCCAGATAACATTTTCAATCACACTAGAAAGTCCTTTTTCTATCACGGTGCTTATATCCTTGATGTCATTGAAGTATTTCTATATAACCTCTCTTGATTCAACATATAAATAAAATAAAATAAAACTACATTTTTTTAAATGTGCACTATGTTTGAACATGCCCTGAATTACCAAATTGGAAACACAAATTATATTACCTACTCCTGAATGGTCTACCCAAGTCTCTGGCCTGACTTCCTTAATGAATATCCTTATAGACATGATTCTGACTACTTAAATCATCACATCTAACATCTCCTAAAACTACTTCCCAGATATTGTATGACAAGTTTTTCATGTTTCCATTTTCTATTAGTGCTTTATTAACCACCTAATTGAAATAAATCACAATGGGTATGTCAATAAGGCACTATGATTCCATGTTACAAGCCATCTTCAAAATGAAACCCCATTGTGATGTCATCACCCACCATAGAATGTGAAAAGAAGGATAGGTCCACGAAATGGGATACATAGTCTATAATATATGTATCCCTATTCTAGAGATTCATGAACTCATAGGACCTAGCCACAATAGAGTCTATGTAATGAAATATTTGATGAAATTTTCCTCAAATTTCTCACATGCCTAACCCTCATGTTTACAAGCCATAACATGTAAAATACATGCATGGTTTTTATAGTCTTATGAGTATGTATAAATATAGCTTCATCATCCATCATAGGGATATCTTGATATGGTCAAAAATAGAATGCACCAAATCTATCCACTTATCTGATGTTGGAGTACCACCCAAACCCTAAAATAATAGTGGATGATGAGACTAAAACTCATGATTATGATACTCATAGATGGCTCATCTCTTGGATCTCCCATATAAATACACTATACGACCCATACCAAGATATCCATATGCTTCTCATATAGAGGTATCCCAATGTATAATTTTTTCTTGTTGAACTACATTTATTATAGCCTTTAGTCGCATATCATGATCATTTCGGCCATCTAGGGACTCATCTCGGCCCTTAGGGGCCTCATCTCATGCACATTCACATAGCTCCAACAATATGCACTATCGATGTTTCAATATATCCCATATAGGTGAAAAAATTGAAAACCAATAATTATAGTAAAACATAAATAATCATATATATATATATATATCATAGATATTTAGGTATTTAATAAAAAGTGAATATCACCAACCATAAATTCCCCAACTGTAGTATGACAATCGAAATCCTGCATCATGGCCCCTTACCTACCCATATCAGAGTAAGGAATCACATATCATCACATTTTATAGAACCTTTAAAACCATAATAGTGTACGGATTCTCATTTAATCTACATCATATATCATCAATTTGGGTTTGGTGAGTTGAACGCCACCAGATAGGCTATACAAGAAAACATTATTTACATT
Organism: Viscum album; assembly: GCA_963277665.1. Lineage (NCBI taxonomy): Eukaryota > Viridiplantae > Streptophyta > Magnoliopsida > Santalales > Viscaceae > Viscum > Viscum album. The sequence continues at coordinate 927,956,843 of OY728133.1, forward strand.
ATTTTTTGAAACTTTATACAACACATACACTTTTATCATCCCTTCCTAACCATATATGTGTCATATTGATAAATAAAATGCATATAATGATACATATTTGTCATATGGAAGAACATATATGTGATGGATTTGTAGAATACTACTAAAATAAATAATAAGGAAAATAATATTGAGCTTCGGTGTTGAAACATTAAACATCCATCTCCTTTTTTGTACATTTCAGTTTCCCAAAAAAGATTTCAATAATTGAAACATATCACATCATCCTAGGATATTATCATGATTCATGAACAATACTCCTTTTCTATACTAGGACAACAGTCGCAAATTTTAACATATATCCCTCACACCCAAATTTTCCACTCGATGGTGAAATCATTTTACTATAAAATAAAAAGTTATTAATTAAATTTTTTACCCATGAAAACATATTATATCATATGTGCATCTCTCATTTGGAACCCAATAATAGTCTCTTTACCCAGTTCTTACCATCACCTAGGCATTCATTTTAAAAGTCCAAATAATAAGACATAAAGTAAAATAAATCATCCACACCAATCATAGCCATATAAATATGGCTAAAATTTTATACCCATGGTTTATGATACTATAATGAACCACCAAGAAAGAACCTACTAGGATACCATTCGTAGAGCCATGACCCAATTTTCACTCAATCAATGCTTCGTTTTAATTTCCATTGGATCACTAGTGTGTCTCTCCAAATGCCAAACATAGCCAACTAGTAGTTTGAGTTTGATTATTTGGTTGTTGCAAGACTATACAATCAGGTGATGATAATATAAATGGTCCATATATGGGCATATAACATAATAAAGACCATTTAATTTTGGAAGAAACAATGATTATCATTTTTAAAATTAAGAAACAATAGTATAAAAACAATACCATTTGTTGAAAAACCCAATTACAGTTGGTTATACCTGACATATAATCATTATCTCCCATGGATAACCATACATGTACCTATATGTAAATAATGAAATCCCATAATGGGAAAACTCCATCTTAGCGCAATGACTAATAGGTTCTATAGTTATCCACACCTTTCAAATGTTATTACTAATACCACTAAATTCTATATCTTAGGCCTGAAATCGTATCTGATCTAAAAAATATAAATCATACACACACACCAAGGTCCCCACATAGGGTTTCATTATGAAATCACTTGATAAAAATGAACAAGTTTTTTCCTTACATCCATAATAATACACATGTATGATAAGTAATATATGATAAGTAATTTCATGAAAATTTAATAAATAACTAAATTACCATCTTCTCAATAGCCACAAGGAATCATTCACCTTCTCTGGCCTTGACTCGTAAATCTATGAATACATTCCCCAAATATTTAAATGGAATAAAACACATGGCCTAAAATATGTATTTCATGGGTCGAGGTCCCATGATTAAGTTGCCAAGGAATACCATGAAAAAAGATCATACCAAGATAACCATTATAATCAACCCAAAAATATATCACTAGCCCCTATTTCCATTGACCCACTGTCTAGAGTCCAAAAATCATGCCAAAAAATATTCCTTATTCCACTCAGACCATAACTCAGAAATTCACTTTCATCTCAACAGACTTATGTGTCAAGGCATAATAATACTAATCCTTTAATAATTCTTACCCATCTGCCTCAAGCATAATGGTATATTTATCGCCAACCAATGTTGTCAACAATATCAAATGATTTTCCATCACCACCCATGTGGATTTATATAGTGATCCCTCAACAAATCTGAAAGTCAAAACCATCCCTAACACCACATAATATGTGAGGGACTTCACCCACAACATGTTTTCGACATCACCTTGATTTTTTTCCTTATATGTGTCCATTAATAAAAAAACATGTAGTCCACAATTGTTTAGTGGAAATTATAAAACAACAACCACCAAATCACATATTACCTCGTTCACATGTGACATCGTTGCTAAATCCTAATGGTCAACACTATCTCATAGAACCTGGATTAGTCCCTCATATAGAAGATCATTTTGTTCTAGGTCTGATAATAATTTCACATCAACGTGGTGATCATCATCACCCCATTTATGTTGGGCCACACCCTCAAAATGATGATAATTTATCCTCTGTACATGTCATCAAAACCACCTCACTCTTCAAGCCATTCCAATCACATTCTCATGGAACCAATCATATCAACAATAATAAAATAATAAATTTTAATCAACAGTTTATATTTACTTCCCAAGGTCTCAAAAGATCAATTGATGGAATGGAAAACATAATCATTGTTACTGCATGCTTAAAGGAATCCCTCAATATCATTTAATTAATTTAAAAAAATTACTTATTATGGGGTAACCCATGGAATACAAACTTCTGAGTATATTGAATGTATAGACAAAACATTCATAAAATTTACGATAAAGATAGGTACAACTGAACATTTAATTTTTAGTGCATTATCATCTAATATCATCCTCAAATTCAATAAGAAATCTGAGAAATTTATGATTTTGGAAATATCATAAAAAAATATAAAATGTGCCAGAAAATATTTAGCATTCTATTTGCTGATATAATCAACGAAAATAATGTAGAAGATTGATGGTCATAATGATAGACTCCAAATGAGACTGACCACATTCAAATTGGTGCTAAAATGAGAGAGGTGGATAAAATCCAATGAGATGATTTGAAAATGGAGGACCCATCTAATGAAAATGTAAATGGTGTGATAAAAAGGAAAAAATATAAATATGAGGGAGATGAAGAATTTAAAATTTTATCTTTTAAAAAAACATGGTTTGTCCCCTATGGTTTGGATAACATTGTGCCAAACATTTTCTTCTCACAATCCATGCACCACATTCCAACCAGTTAGAGAATTATTTTCCAAACCATATATATATATATATTTAATATCACCTCTATAAAAAAATATTTAATGTGAAATATATTCATGCTCCCACAAATGCAATATTTTTTAAGCCTCAACAAGATAAAATAAGGGTTAAGTGATTTATCATAGAATTCCACATGGTTAAATCTAACAATGTGACCCTATATTATCTTTCCAAAAAATATATTTTTGGGGACCAACACATAAAAAATCACCTGAATCCCTGAAACATTTGTAATTCCTTAAATCCTTCTTAAAAAAATTACATTAGGTTAAATACCTCCTAGAATTAGGTTATGAAGATGAAGAGAATAGTTATCCTGACAACCAAACACAAAACATCTAAATGGATTGGATAATTATACCCACTCAAACCCCATGGCGGTTCTAGTTCATAAGACCCTAGTGAAACCTAAATTTTTAATTTGTTTAACTCATGAAATTAAATCAATTTAAAAATTTATCATAAATTAAAAATTTTATTCCAATTCATTACATCAAATAAATAAATTTTCATTTCATCCCTTTGATATCCTAAACACCACATGCCACATAAACAATGAAAACCAATGATGTTGATTGAATGAAAAACAACCTACCTCATATGAAAAATTCTTATAAATTATTCATAATCTATAACGAGCTGTTAATCATGACCTTTCCCACTGATGCCTAAAAAGATCATCCCTATAAAATTACCACCTGACTCATACCATGATATAGTAGATCAAAAAAATATACACTAAATTACTAATAAATGAACATAAAATAAGAATCCTATATTGAGGAAAACTAATCTGATCATCATGTCATATGATGATTAAATTTGACATCCCTTGTGAGGCTTATTGGGGACTCCCCCACTACACACAAAGAAATGGAAATCAAATGAAAACATTAAAATCAATAGAATAAATTATTAATTTAATAATAAATATAAATAATGTTTTGATTTGGATTATATTAGGGTAAATTATGAACATATATTAACATATTTAATTTTATGGTGTCCCATTGCTTGGGTGCATGAATGTTCCTGATAAATCAATTGATTTCATCATTTTCATATAAATCATTATTAATTACCTCAATAATTTATATGAAATGATCACGTTTCTAGGGGAAATTGTGAATTGAAAGAGGACGGACATACAAACCTGGTTTGTTTTCTAAAAAAATCAAGGAACAATATACATTGGTGGGAGATTAAGGGATAAATGTGACAGACCCCCTCGGGTTAACTATGTGAAACTGAGTGGGAAAAGTGAATGCCCTCCCAACCTTAAAATTCAAGGGGGTATAATTGAAATTATAATCACATGGACCAAACTGACTAGCCATTATAGGGGCACTAGTTTGATGATAGAACCCCTATATGAGGTAGTGCTACTATCCAACCATGGTCTAGTTAGTGGATGTTTTAGCATTCACTATAGTATCCCAAAAACATTCGAATGTTTCTAACACACACATTAGTTAACTAACTCCAAATTTACCCTACCTCAAAAACACCCTTTTCGGGTACACTACCATAAGAAATTAAAAATGTATACTTTTTCAAAATTTGGATCATCAAGTAATTAAATATTTTAAATTTTTCTTGAAATTTTTTGACATATGTGGAGTGGAGTCATTACGTAGTTATCCATACACCTATGAATTGTATTATATATAAAAACATTGTTCTTGGTAAACACCAAGGATAGTAGTGAAAATTTGAAGTTATTTCGCTAACTCGTAGTACCATAAAAAAAATTCTATAATCATAACAAATAATATTTTTTCCATCTAATTAAATTCTTTTTGTTGTAGAAAATATATAATAAACATGAAATCACTAAAAAAAATGAATCCAATATATAATATTTTATACACATCATCAATAATTTTACCAAACATAAATAAATATCCCAAAATGTATAGTGTGGGTTACTGCCCCAAAATTATTATTCTCGAAGTTATTTTCTTGTAGAAAAAATTAGTGTCCCATTTCGATGAAAATTTCATTCCCTTGATAAATAATAAGTTAATTAGTTTCCATACAAATAGTCCATTCTTCGTAATAGGATACATACTCATCCACATGTAGAAGTATAATTTTTATATTTTATTAAAAATCCATTTATGATCTAGTGGTACCTCATAGTATATCATTTGAAAAAATAAATGTTCAAATATTTTTGTTATAGAAACACCATAGTCATACTTCTATATCTTCCTCGGAATCTATAAAATACATAATATCATTAAATATACTATAAAAAATATATTTGAATGATTAATCTATCTCATATTCATATTTTAATATATAAAAATAATGATAAATATTTATATTCAAATAGTATTTATAAATATTAGAGATAGTTTGATGGAATATATTATATATTAAGCTAATTAGTAAATTTTTCTAGAAGTAATGATTCATACAAATAAAAATATTCATAGTATTACATTATTAGAATGTGATTATTATTTACAAAAAATTGCCCTATTTTTTAAATTTTATTTGTTTCTAGGATTAAATACAGAATTATGTAATATATAATTAATTTTTATTAACTATTAAAATTATTTTTATGTTTTATATTATTTTAATAATATTTTAACATCATTTTTTAATATAATACTATATAATTAATTTTTATATTATTCAATTTTATTTTAAAAATTTATAGTGATAATAACTTAATAGAAAACCTTAGATTAAATAATACAAACAATAACTAAAAAATAAAAACATAATACAAAATAATTAACAAAACCCATAAAAAATGGAATTTTAAAAAATTATAAAAACTAAAATAATTTTAGAAGAATAATAGGACAAATTTATCATATAAAATAAATACAGAAATAATATTATTTGTGTTATATTTCACATAAATTATACTAAAAATTAGGTAAAAAAATACTCTAATGAGAGAGATTTGGATTGGGTTCTGGTGACATCAAATAGAATAAATAGATAAAAATAATGGGGAGGAGGTATTGGGTGTGGGATTATGTCTATTTTTTGGTGTACTTGGATAGAATGGCATGAGAGTGATTGTGGCATTCAACGGTAGAGTTTTACAGCTGCACGAGATGTATTTGTGTTGTAGCAGAGAAATGCATTAGGGTGGGGTTGAATCGTAGAGTGAGACCTATTTTTTATAAGATAAGAAGAGATAACATGATATCATGAAGAGAATATTAACTTTTCAGATGACAAGAGGATCATATGATTCCAACATATGGGTAGATAAAGAGGTATGTCAAACATAATTATGGGTTTTAGAGGGGTTAAGGGATGATGATTTTTTTTTCTTGGGAATGGGTATGATTAAAAACACTATAAATATTGAAAACTACATTTATTGAGTTATTTATTTATTATTATGATTTTTTAAATAAATTTTAAAATAAATCATAGTGTTTTTTTAAATAAAATTACGTATAAATGATGTACCGAGGATTTTTTCATATGGATATATGGAAAAGGTAATTGATTGATGTCGCCTTTTCTACTCATCTACCCAAATCGATGGCATAGAAAAGAAGAAATCAAATATAATATATTTCTACATAATTATGGAAAATGGAACCGTCAGGGATGCTTTATTTGTTGAAAATTAATTATAATGGTTTCATCTACAATGATACCTTTCTCAACCCACTATAAATATAGAACCCTACCCACCCTCCCCTCACCTCACACATTTTACACCCTCTATTTCTATCTCCACATCCATTATCTCTATAAAATTAACAAGGTTCTTATCCCATTTTGTGCAGTGGTTTCAGTGGCCAAAACAGTGTACCAAATTTGGGAACCAACATTTAGATGTATTTTCTATTTATTTTAAATTTATTTATTATTTATTTGATTCATTAATTTTTATTTGTTAATATGTTATTTTGTTATAAGTTTTGTTATTTTTATAATGTTTTGTGAATTTTATTACTAATAATTAACTATTAAATAAGTGGTGATTAATTAATGCCAAAGTATTCATTAAGCATTGATTAAATAAAGATTTAATTAGTTATAAAGAATGAATAGATATTTATTACATAATAATTAACTAATTAATGACATATTATTGACTAATGAAAAGGGAATAATTAATTAAGGATTAAGTAATGAATGACTAATTATTAGCTAATGAATGATAATTAGTAAAAAATTAAGAAAAAATTATTACAGAATGATTGAAAAATTATTAAATAATTTTCAAATAATTATTAACTACTAATTTAATAATAATTAACAAATGAATACATATAGATTGAGTAAAGATTAATGAATGATTAACGTATGATTACAAAATTAATAACTAGTTATTAATATAAATTTAACTAATTACTAAACAATAATTAACTAGTGATTATAGAATAATTATCTATTGATTAGATATAACTGATTTATTTACTAAAGTACCATTATCTATTGATTAAAGAATGACTAAAAAATAAAAAATGAATGATTAAGGAATGGTTATCTAATAATTAAATAAGTATAAACTAATTATTAACTAATTATAAACTAATTTCCAACTAAAAATTAAGTATGATTAATGATTCATTGACTAATGAGTAATGAATGAATGAAAAATTATTAAAGAATGGTTTACTAATGATTAATTATTGATTAAATATAGATTAAATAACGAATAAATAATGATTAACTAATACTTAAGTAATGATTTGTGAATGATTTTATAATGAATAAATAATTATTAATTGATTATTAAATAATGATTAATGATTAATTTATTAATGATGAACTGATGATTAAAAAAATAATAACAAAAATAAATTAATTATCATTAATTAATTCCTAATTAATGATTAAATAATTTTTAACAAATGAATAAGGATTTATTAACCACTGAATTAAGACTGATTAATCAATGATTGATGAAACATTTTCTAATGATTTAAGAATTAGAATGTGATTATTAATCAATGTTCAACTAATAATTAAATAATGATTATCTAATTATTAATGATTGTTTATCTAATGATTATTGAATAGTTTACTAATGAATAATGATTGACTGTCTAATTATTAACGAATTGTTAACTAATGATAGAATATTTATTACCAAATGATTAAATAATATATTCAAAATAATTAATAAATGATTAAACAATGATTAAGGGATGACTATCTAGTAATTATAAATGGACAAATAATGATTAACTATTTATTATCAAATTATTGAAGAATGAATAACTTATGAATAATGACAAATTCTGTAATAATTAAAAATGAATGAATAATAACTAAATAATTATTATGTAATGATCATAGAACATAAATCTAATGAGTAATGAATTATTAACTAATTATTAAATAATGATTACAGAATGGTTAAGTAATAATTAATGAATGATTAAAAAATAATTAACTAATTATGAACTAATGATTAAATAATTTATAACCAATGATTAATGAATAATTTAATAATTTCTAACAAATGATTAACTGATGATTATATAATAATTAAGTACTCATTAAAGAATGATTAACTAATGTTGAGTGACATATTATCAAATGAATAAAGAATTATTAACTAATGAATAAAGAATGATTGACTAATGATTTCTTATTGATTAAAAAATATTAAATGTTTTAACTATTTATTATTGATTTTTTAAATATAATTAATGATTGATTGAATAATATTTAGCTAATGATTAATGAATGATTAACTAATGATTATGTAATTATTTTCTAATGATTAAAAATGGCTAACTTCTAATTAAATAATGATCAGTTATTGATAATGTAATGATTATGTAAAATTTATTGAATAATTAACTAATGATTAAAGAATGATAAACTAACTGATTAATAAAGATAAATGAATTATTACTTAATTCTTATCTAATGGTAGATGAATTTGTAACCAATCATTAATGAAGGGTTATGTAATTAATAATGAATGATAAACTAGTGATTATAAAATGATTGAAAATTGATCAAAAAATGGTTTACGACTTATTAATGATTGATTAACTAATGATTATCTAATAATTAACTAATAGTTATGTAATAATAATGACCAGAAATATTTAAAAAAATTATCGTTGTGGTTGAATTTATATCCCAATAATGTGTTATGGTTATAGGAAAAACATGAACTTATGTTTTTATATTATATTCTATCATATTTAAATCAATGGTATTAATCATTACCATTGATAGTATAGCCATTGAGATTTTATAACCTGATTATTATAAATATTGTGTTTTGATATAGCCAATTAACACAGAAAAGGGAAACTGATGGCCTCAACCAGTAAGTTCGTACCATATGAATCCCATTTATTAGAGCTTATATTGGATTATTTATCACTATGATATGACCATGACCAAGACCATTCTAGGATTCAACAACATAAAAATGATAAAAAACCATTTATTGGAGATTTTGAGGGTTATCTAGATCACTACACAAATTGTGTATGCAAAAAAAACCAAATTAATGTCCCACCATCGAACCCCACACCCTTATAGAGATTTACGATGTAATAATGGGATATCTAAAAAACCATAATAATAAGAATATATCAATTTTAAATAATAATTAATATATTATCATATTATTTTATCATTAAAAATGACATTGATTTTGATAAAATAATAAACAAATTTTATTTTTGGGTAGTATTTAATTTAAATGAATTAATTATTTTTTATAAATATTTTTTGTTTTATATATTTCAAATTTTAATAAAATACTATTATTAAATAAATTATATTATATATAAATGCTCTTATATTTCATGTAGTTAAATGTAATTTTCATAAGAGTTCCAAAACATTTATTGTCATAAATACAATCATTACATAAAATATTCAATTATTTTTATAAAATTGAAAACTCGGATATTTAGAAAACTATTTCAATAAAATAAAAATAATTTCCAGAAACATATCAAAAAATTTAAGACGTACTTACTTTTTATTAATTTTTTGTGACATATGAATTTTCGGCTAAAATATAAATATATTATAAATATAACAGGTGTAAATGATATCATAATGTCCCAAAATAATGTAATAAATACTCTAAACATCTCCATGAAAAAATATATATTTACCATATAAATTAATATTTTTTTATTTTTCATTCAAAAAATTTATAAACCCTTTATGAATCCAAAAAAATATAAAATTCATTTAATTGTATTAAAATCATTTCTTATTAAAAACTACTCAGTTCCACATCAAAAATAAGAGTTATATTAATAGGTTGAGAAATTCACATAATATAATAATTAAACCCACAACAATTTGGAAAAAACCAATAGAGAAACCATATCGAGGGTTGTGGTTTTGGTAATTTAATTATAGAGAATCCAAAACAATTGTTTTAGAAATGATTGAATTTGGAAATCATTTCTTATATAAACTCATCATATTTAAAATTATATTCACTAAAAAACCTAGGATCGCTACATTAATATAACCTCCCTTATCTATATTACTCTTATGCTTCCCCCATCATATCAATTAGTTACTCCCAAACATTTTGAATCACCTGTTCAAGGTAAGGTATCATCTCCCTCACCGCATCATTCAATTTTCTTCATTATATTACGTAATATATCTATAATTCATAATGATGGGATATGTTTTTTAAATATCCCCCTTAATATAAATTTAAGGTCTAAATTTAGATATACCCCTTTCTCGGTCATTAATCCTTCCAACAAACAATTATATACACATATTATGCTCCAATAATTATACAATAATTTTCCATGATCAAATATTGTCTATTTAATAACCATACCCATTTAATATGAATATTTTTCACTGTTATTCACTTATACATCCTTAAATCATTAATCACATGTAATTATTCAAAACTCCATTTCATAGAAGATGTCCTTTACCTATCTCTGGGATGAATTTTTTATATATTTTCCACATTTCCTATTTTTTATTATAATTATAATGTTATACAATTTCCCATTTTTTAGGTTTATGAATATCATCCCTTTTATGTCCTATTTATATTCATATTCATTTATTACATTATCCAATTTATGTTAATTATATTCCCATTCTAGTATTTAAATCTCACTGATTTCTTATGTTTTTTCCTAGGTTATCCATTGATTTTTTATGTATAAAGTAATAATATGATACTATTAATAATTTTTCAATAATGATGACGTATTTATTATTTTATGTTCTCATGTAATTTATCAAATTATAAACTAAACGAAACATCATGATATTTTGGGTTTTATTTTGAGTTTTCCAATTTAATAATTCATGATTTATAATGTAACAAATAAATGTTTTTTCATGTATTCTATCAAACAAAAAGTTTTGTTAATTTTTGAATTATGATGATAAAAATAAATAAAAATTATTTGGAATAATAATAATTATAATAAAATAATCACAAACTTTGGTAATTATATTTTATGTTGTGTACCATGAGAAGGAATACTTGTATGGATATTACAAGGGGATATAGTTTGGGAAGAAATGTTTATAGTGGTAAATCCTGGAAACACCATTTTAAAATATACATTACGAGGTACTAGTTCTTGAAAAAAGACTTTTTACCCACATTGTTTGATCTTCTAAGGTATATGCTTTATTAAATTCACACTAAAATTATGAACGAAGAAAAAATCACATTTGAATATATGTTAGGAAACAAATCAAATATTACAAAGATTGAACCATGGTAGTAAATAAGATATAAAAAACTCATTTATTTTTTTTCTATATAATAACATTATGATTCCATTTATATGTTTAACAGATTAAAAATTCTCATATCTAATTTTACCTTAATTCAAGAAAATGGCTAGTAATTGGTGGAATAAGATAAACAACCAATGTGGTGGGAAATGTTATGAATACCCAAATGTGATTCCAAAATAGATGTATGTAAGAATAGAATAATATATGATGAAAATTTATCAATTAACTCTGGTTATAAATAAAAACATTAATCAATACAAGTGGTCTAATCCATTTTAGAAGAAATAAGATACAATTGATAATATTATGAGACAAAGGCCTCCAGCATTTAATGGATCATAAGATCCTTTAAGTTTGGATTAATATATTGAATCCAATGAATATATATTCTACCTTCTTCAATGATCTAAAAGAGATTAGGTTCTACAATATGGTTATATTATTGTTGTACAAGTTGATAAGTGTTGGAAATTTATCAAGAATCCATAGCATGAGGAAGGAAATAATGTGATGGGGTTGGAGGAATTATGGAAATTGGATTTCATTGCATATTTTCCTCACATTGTTCAAATTAAATTAAAATTGGATATCCTTAAAATAATGAAATAAGAGGATGAATCTATCGAAATATATAAGGAAGGATTCACGAGACATTCACAATATTCCTATCACATTTTTGTTACCCCATATATAAAATTTTAACCACTAATTTTATTGGATAAAAATATAGAACATGAAAATAGTGGGTGATCTTATAATTTGATAGCAAGAAGAAATTGTTTGATGTTCCCTCAATGTCAAAATGAAGATCTAAAAATATCATGAGTATCACAATTATATTAATTGGAAAGAGGAGTGTGGTGATATGGACAAATATAACACTGATAAGAAATTTAGAAAATCATCTTGTTAGATGTAAAAAATCAAGTTCAATGGAAATATCCATTGGGGTATGATGATACGATTTAGGTGAATGAAAGAAGGACACCTAACTAGTGATATCCAATAAGAGAAACCCAAAAATGGGATGGAGGAAATTAATTCTCCTATAAACCTATAGAAAATATTTTATTATTTCATAGAGAAGGAAAAAATTTAAATCATTAAACCAATGCACTGATCCAACAGTTTTTAGAGACCACCAAAAAAATTAAATTATAGCAATGGTGTCCATATTCCATCACAATTGTTGAGGTGGATGCCAACAATGAATAGGGATACGTAGACTTTTTAACCATTAAAGAATATAAAATTTACATTTTCATATTGTTTTGATGCATTCCTTCATAGTATTCATGTTTAGTAGAAATATTAAATCACCACGATAATGCATGGAAGTAGGTATGCCACTAAAAATAGAAAAAAAAAATCATAGCCTGATTGTATAACACCACCCATGCCAAATTTTGTGTAGAAAATTTCCCTCCCACCCAAGTGTAACTCCTTTTTTAATTTCATGAAATTTGTGGTATACATATACTTTTATTATACAGATCTAACATAAATTTTCATGTGATAAAAATCACTCACTATATCATGAATCAACCACTAATTATTTTAATTTTAAAGTAGGAGGATGAATATTATTTATAACCAACATTATTATAATATATATTTTTTACATATAATAAAGCATATCTTGATCAATTCATTGAATCCTAGGAAAATATAATCCTTTAATAAATCACTATTATGAGGGAATAAACTGATTTGTTTCCAAAAGAAATGAATAGTCATATTCCCAGAGGAGAGGTTGTATTTTTAATCACTCATAGAAAAGGGGTGTTTATATTATAGAAGACTCCATATAGAGTGTTTTTTGAGGAACTCGATGAGGTGAAAAAAATAACTGTAGGATAATCTAGATAAAGGCATCTTACACCTAACTGCCTTACCTTGGGGAATCAATCCTATTCATAATGTAGGATTTTTTAACACAGTATTTCTTTTATTATCAAGAGCTCAACAAGATAATGATAAATACAAATTATCATATTCCAAATATTATGGACTTATTATAAGGCCCTAGCCTTAAATATTACTTAATCTTGAGTTATTACAAGACTACACATTGAGGATCTTTTCAGGTTTATAGTTTTAGAGAATTAGAACATAAAACTTGCATTACATTCCACATATAAACAAAGTGGTTACATAAAGATATTATTCATTTTTCCCATCAATGGAAACATATTTAAAATAAGGCATGGATTCATTCTTGACACTTCCTTGACACTATCATCATATCATGTACCTTTCCCTTGACCTGTGAAAAACATTTCAAAAAAACATGGGATGAGCATAAAAAGCTCAGTATGGGTTAAAAAAATATGGAAAGGGAACATGGGTACATATATACATAAGAATGAAATCATACTTACCAATAAAACATAATAACTTTAACATACCTCATCAAATCATGAATAAATCATAGAAATCATAAGACATAAAGAAAACTTGATGCATTCATAACATTCTTACGTAGGGAGTAACCCTCTTGGTTACGTTTGGAATACACATCACAGTATATTCCCTAAATCTCTTCGGAGAAACCTTAACGTTTCACTCCTTCGCGTTACCCAATGAATTGGAGAGCTATATCGTGCTCACCCTCCCTTAGTTTATCACGCAACCACCCGTCTTCATAATAATGCCCAAGAACCTCAACATAATCGTATCACATAAAACATGCATAAAGGAAACATAACACTTCCACCTTTGAATCACAAGATATCAATACAATAAATTGATATAAAAACATTATGAAAACCATTTTCAATTCTAAAATAAATGAAAAGTAAAACATGTTATTTATTTTTCTTTTAGAAAAAAGGTATGGCTTGTAGAGGAATCTAAAACTCAAATAATGGTCACGGCGGCGGAGAAGTCGTTGTTGCCGCATACGTATGACAAAAACATTCCCTTTTGTCATTTAGTAAACGCTTCATATAAAAAGATTCCTTTTGAATAAACATAAAAGTCATAGGGGTTTATACACCATATGAAAGAAGGTTGTGTATAAAAAAAATATGCCTCAACGAAAGGAGATTGACACGAAGTCCCATACCTCGGGTCCGACTTGACTCGATCGTTCTTTAATGTCCTGAATAATAAACTTGAGTTAATATCTACTTGCTTAAGAACCTTTTTCAAGTTCATTATTCCTTTTATATCACTTATTTCCATGTCATGAACACTATGTAATTATTTAAGTTAATAACGGTCGTTTTAACGATCATTGGTACTTGAGTCATTAATAAGCCCTTTATAATTACAAGTTGTTCATGTATCCATTATATCCAGAATGGTATTCATGATTTATATATCATATATGTCATATATATCCAGTACATGCATGCATTTATAATATTACATAATCATTTAGAGGTAAGAAATGAAATGCATCGTTCATGGAGACGGTAAGCCGTACGTACGCATGAACGCTACTTTGATTTCTATTTCGTATTTTATAGAATGGAATCATAATGATATAAAGGTATATTATAATTCTAGTATAATATAATATATAATATCATATTTCCATCCCTTATATGTCCCACATATGGTATTTAACGAATCAAATCACTTTGAGGGGGCGGTAGTCCGCACTTCCTTAAATGAAGATATCACGTTTACCCATAATGGAAACCATAAAGGTATGCCCAAAATGAAAAATACAGAAGCTTAAAGAAAACATAAAAATATTATATATCAAATATAAATATAGTGACATCTTAATGGCCACCTTTGAAGGTGTTAAAATAATGTTGAACAATCATCGTTTCGGGAGGCATAAATTCACCATCCACGGAAACAGTATGTTCTTTAACCATTAGATGTAGGTGTGTGTAAGTTTAGATCTAATAAATATTATAACAACATCCTAGTATATTTAAGATACTGGAGTTTTTATAAAATAAATTAATAAAAAGAGTTTAGGGGGTTGGAGAAGCAAAATAAAACAAAAGGACTCAAGTGAAGACATTACATTAAAATCGGGTAACTCCCTTTGGTTTGAGCTCAAAGGCTTCCTTGGGAAGACTTCTTCCAAAAGGGAGGCTTCAAGGAGTAATAGAGGGATTTGTAGAGACAACATGGTCAGGTGTTGGCCGATCCAAAGGCTTTGTTAGTGTGGGTAAGGAGGTAGAGGTGGGGGCCATTTATAAGAGGAGAGGAGGGGCACTCTTGGAAAGTAAAGAAATGTTACTTTATTTGAAAATGATTTTCAGATTCAAAAGGCCCCACATTGATACCATTCGAGGGTAAGGTGATAAGGGTTCGAAATCCACCCATCAAATAGTTTTTGGACAAGTGTAGTTCATAGATTTTACATTATCATTTCATTTTATTTAAATCCTTTATTAATGAGGTAATCACTGCATCATCATGATGTCATAAATAATTTAATTTATTTAAAGTCTAAAAATTATAAAAAAAATATCATGATGTAGGAAATAGTTTTAGATTTCTAATGAATATTTATAGTCTGAAAGATCATTTATGTAGACAAAATTAAAAATACTTTACTTAGATGATACATTCATTGTCATATTTAACATTCTTTTAAAAAATAAAAAGATAAAAAGTCACTTTCTCACAAAAGTGATTCCATGGGGTCCCCAAGTTTGGAACAAGACATCCCATGGTCGGCCATGAGACAACCATTAGAATTAGGACACATTTTGGTGTCATTTGTTATTATTATGATATTATTTTATTATCCTTAACTACCTGATTACTCATTAATCAAGATAATTAAAGTTAATTACCACCGTTACTATTCATAATGTCCAAAAACAAAAGAGTATTGATTACATAATTTGGACCTTATGATTCCAAATATGTAATCCATTTTAACAAATTCCAAACACAGAAATTGCAATAATTGATTTAAAAATAATTCCCGTTGTCAAAACAAATAGCGGGTTTTTTTGAAACAATATCTATGAAAAGTTTGGCATTAGTTTATGCCCAAATCCAAAGTGAAATTAATCCTAATGACCACCATTGGATTAAATGGTAAAAATATATTCTAATTTAACTTTAAAACCAATTCAAAAGATAATCTAATCATATAAATAAATTAGATTAAAAAAATGTTTTGATGTAAAATGCAGTATTTTTCACTATTCATTAAAAAATGAACATTGTCAGAAAAATACCAAAAATTCACAAAAAGTAAATTTTGATGTCCCAATAATAAAGAATAAGTTTATTTTGACAAACATAGATTATAAAATTGTAAAAAGATAGATTTAGAAATGGTTTTCCATCAAAAGGCAGTAAAATAATCTTTTAAAAAATATTATTGTATTTCATGCTTAAGATTGGATTTATTTTCATTTTAAGCCTCTAAAACACTATCTAATTCATTAATAGACATAGATAAAAATATATATTATTAATTACTTATGTGGGATGTTACATCCTTCCCCCTTTAGAAAATTACGTCCCAGTAATTTATTTACTTATCGAATAAATGGGTGTACTTATCCCTCATTGCATTTTCAGATTTCCATGTTGCCTCTTCCATAATGTGGTTTTTTCACAAAACCATTACATGATTAATCACCTTATTTCATAACAATTTCTCCATGTGGTCAATAATCTAGACCGGTTGTTCCTCATAAGATAGGTTCTTTTCCAGCTGAACTACCTATGGACTCAAAACATGAAATGGATCTGGTATTTACATTCTCAGCATCGAAACATGAAAAACATTGTGTACCTGAGATAAACTTGGAGGTAAAGCCACCTGGTATGAAATTGATCCAACTCTCTCCAGAATTTCATATGGTCCAATGAACCTTGGACTCAGCTTTCATTTCTTACCAAATCGCATCACACTTTTCCATGGTGATACTTTGAGAAAAACAAGATCACTTATCTCAAAAGAGAGATCCTTCCTCCTGTTGTCCGCATAACTCTTCTGCCTACTCTGAGATGTTCTCATGTGTTTTTGTATCAGTTGAACTTTTTCTGCCAACTCTTCTACCAATTCTGGTCCCATTAACTTCCTTTCACCCACTTCATCCCAAAAAGCTGGAGTTCGACACCGCTTCCCATATAATGCCTGAAATGGTGCCATCTGTATACTAGAATGAAAACTGTTATTATATGAAAATTCAACCAAAGAAAGATGTTGGTCCTAACTTCCCTGATAATCCATCGAACAAGCTCGTAGCATATCCTCCAAGGTCTGAATTGTTTGTTCTGACTGCCCATCTGATTGAGGATGAAAAGTTGTACTAATATTTAATTCAGTACCCAACAACTTCTGAAGGACTTTCCAAAAGTTAGAAGTGAACCTGGGATCACGATCAGATACAATGGAGAGGGGAACTCCATGCAACCTGAATATCTCTTTAAGATACAAACGGTAAAGTTGATCTAGGGAAAAATTATCTCGTATAGCAAGGAAATGAGCAGATTTAGTCAAGCGATCAACAATAACCCAGATTTCATTATTACCTCGACATGTCTTCAGTAATCCCACAACAAAGTCCATGGATATATTCTCCCATTTACACTTTGGCACTGGTAAAGGATGAAGCATCCCTTTCGGTAACATCCGCTATGCTTTAACCTGTTTACATGTCAAACACTTCACGGTAAAATCAGCAATATCTCTTTTCATTCCATCCCACCAGTAAAACTCCCGCAGATCTCTGTACATCTTAGTACTGCCAGGATGAACTGAAAACGGAGAACTATGAGCTTCACATAACAACTCTCTCTTCAACTGTGAATCACAAGGCACACACAATCTCTTCCCAAATCTCAAAACACATTCATTATCAATGTTGAATTCAGGAAACATACCTTTCTGAACCATCTCTACATTTTTATACAACTCACTGTCTTGCTTCTGTGCTGCTTCATTCTATCTGATAGAGATGATCTCACTGATACCTGAAACAAAACAGAAGAACTTCCTGCACCAACAACTTCTATGCCAAATTTCATCAAATCCTTAACCAAAGGATCACATTCCAAACACAATATTGCTAATGAACCATTACTTTTTTGACTCAAATAATCAGCCACTTTATTTGCTTTTCCCGGATGGTAATGAATTGTACAATCATAATCCTTGATTAATTCCAGCCATCTCCTCTGTCTCATGTTTAACTCTTTCTGAGTGAATATATACATTAAACTTTTGTGATCAGTATATACTTCACACTTTACTCCATACAAATGATGCCTCCAAATTTTTAATGTGAAAACAACAGCAGCTAATTATAAATAATGTGTAGGGTAATTTACCTCATGAGTTTTCAATTGTCGTGAAGCATAAGAAATTACCTGTTCTTTCTTCATTAGGATGGAACCAATTCCTTTCAATGAAGTATCGCTATATATAACAAACTCACCATTCTTGGAAGGTAGTGCCAAAACTGGAGCATTCACCAATCTTCTTTTCAATTCCTGAAAACAATCATCACATTCTTTTGTCCATATAAACTTAACACCCTTCCGAGTCAGCTTAGTCATTGGACTAGATAACCGTGAAACATTTCTAACAAACCTTCGGTAATATCCTGCCAAACCAAGGAAGCTACGAATCTCAATTACATTTTTGGGTCTTGGCCAGTCTTCCACAACTTTTGTTTTTGCAGGATCAATAGTTATCCCATATTTAGAAACAATGTGACCAAGGAAAGAAATTTGTTGCAACCAAAACTCACACTTGCTGAATTTTCCATACAGTTTCTTTTCTTTTAATGTTTGCATGATAACCCGTAAATGTCTTTCATGCTCCTCTTTACTTTTAGAAAACACCAAAATATCATCAATGAAAACCACCAAAAACTTATCCAAGAACTCATGGAAAATTCTATTCATTAATTCCATGAATACAACAGGTGCATTGGTTAGCCCAAAAGGCATTACTACAAATTCATAATGGCCATATCTTGTACGAAACGCAGTCTTCGGATCATCTGCTTCCTTTACCTTCAGCTGATGGTACCCCGATCTCAATTCAATCTTTGAAAAATACTAATCTCCCTGGAGATGATCAAACAAATCATCGATATGAGGCAAAGGATATTTTTTCTTAACAGTGATGTTATTCAAGGCTCTATAATCAATGAAAAGTCTCATTGAACTATCGTTCTTTTTAAAAAATAAAACAGGAGCACCCAATGGTGATGTGCTAGGTTGAATGAAACCTTTCTCTAATAAATCTTGCAATTGCTCCTTCAACTCTAAAAGTTCATTTTGAGCCATTCGATA
Organism: Viscum album; assembly: GCA_963277665.1. Lineage (NCBI taxonomy): Eukaryota > Viridiplantae > Streptophyta > Magnoliopsida > Santalales > Viscaceae > Viscum > Viscum album. Next base: position 927,976,713 of record OY728133.1, read on the forward strand.
AGGGGGTTTTGAAATTGGCATAGCATCAAGAACTAAGTCAACAGTAAATTCAACTTCCCGATATGGTATTATTATAGGAAACTCATCAGGAAAAACATCAGGATACTCATTTACCACTGGCACATCATTAATCTGAACAGTTCGTTTATTTTCAACGATGTGTTCAAGGTATCATTCATTTACATGTTTTACAAGTTTCTCAGGCTCTTGATAAGTTATTAACAGTAAGGGTTCATTCTTGTACACAAACTGAAAGTCTTTCTGAAAAGAAACTTCTTTAGCTCTACAGTCAATCTTAGCATGGTAAATACAGAGCCAATCCATACCCCGGATAACATCAAACTCTACTAGAGGTAGAAAAATAAGGTTTGCAAGTAGGTTCTTTCTACAGATAAGGATAGGAAGATTCTTATAAATTCTTTTTGCCTCAAAATTTCCCCCAGGTGTTTTTACCAAATGTTCAGGAGTCATTTCTTGAGATGGTATTCCCATTTTACTAGAAAAGTTTTTAGAGATAAAAGAATTTGTGGACCCCGAATCAAACAACACACTGGCATAATCTGAAAAAATAAACAAAGTACCTAATACAACTTCATTTGATGGCCCAAAATCTGCTGAAGTAGTTGTGAAGGATTTCACCACCCCTTTCTTCTTGTAGTCTAACTGCTTCCCATCACTCAAGCTCTTTGTTGGACACTCGTTTGCATAGTGACCCATCTCATTGCACTTATAAAACTTTACTAACTGTAAATCAAATTTGGTATTACCTTCACCTTGATCCTTTTCAGTGCAATCACGAGCCTTATGTCCCATCTTAACACATCAGTAGCACTTTCCATAATTCAGAAGACATTCCCCAGCATGCCTTTTTCCACATTTATCACAAACTGGAAACTTAGATTTCTTACCATCAGACTTTTTTGTAGAATTCTTCCCTTTCTCCTACCACCTCGGTCTCTTCTTCTATTGGTTGTTATAGAACACTTGATCATCGGAAAACTCCATTTCCACCTTCTCAGCACATCGAACAATCTTTTCATAACTTTTTAACTCACGAGAAGCTAATTCCCTTCGATATTTTGGCTTTAATTATGAGTAAAAACTATTGATTTTACTAACAAGGTATCAGATAAAATTTGGAGCATACCTTGCCAATTGAGTGAACTTTTTTTCATAGGTATCCACTGAGTCTTCCTCTTGCCTCAATTCCAAGAATTGCTTTTCCATCCTAAGTCGAACAACCTTAGGAAAATACTTATCAAGAAACATAACATTGAATTCATCCCATTCAAGAGCATCAATCTCATCGGCGTCCCTGATATTTTTAACCATCGACCACCACTGATCGGTTTCACCCTCCAAACGGTAAATAGCAAGACTAACCTTTTGATTGTCTGAACACCCCATGACATCGAAAATTTTCTCTAGTGATTTAATCCACCCTTCAGCTAACACAGGGTCAGATGATCCTCTGAATGATGGTGGATGTTGCCTCATGAAATGTTCCACCACTGACATGTTCCTCTGTGGTTGATCTGGCTGATCTCGTGCATGGATACCACCACCATTTATCGCTTGAGTCAACTGCGCCACTACTGCAACAAACTATTCAGTTCCAATTCCGACCATCTCAGGATGGTGATTCGGAAGGTTATTTCCTTCTGTATGCCTTCCTAGCACTGCTTCCCTATTTCCTCTGCAGAAAACCATTCTGAACAAACATGTCTTAGATGAAGCAACATGGTAATCTTCAAATACTATATCACTTCAATTTGAACATAAAAGAAATATTTTTGGATAATCATTTAATAGAATTCTAACTCCTAAAGATATCTAAACTGACCTTTGATACCAACTATAAGGCCCCAGCCTTAAATATTACTTAATCTTTAGTTATTACAAGGTTACACATTGAGGATCTTTTTAGGTTTAGAGTTTTATAGAATTAGAACATAAATATTGCATTACATTCCACATATAAACAAAGTGGTTACATAAAGATAGTGTTCATTTTTTCCATAAATGGAAACATATTTAAAATAAGGCATGGATTCATTCTTGACACTTCCTTGACACTATCATCATATCATGTACCTTTCCCTTGACCAGTGAAAAACATTTCAAAAAAAACTTTGGATGAGCATAAAAAGCTCAGTATGGGTTATAAAAATATGGAAAGGAAACATGGGTACATATATACTAAAGAATGAAATCATACTTACCCATAAAACATAAGCACTTTAACATACCTCTTCAAATCATGAATAAACCATAGAAATCATAAGACATAAAGGAAACTTGAGGCATTCATAACATTCTTACATAGGGAGTAACCCTCTTGGTTACGTTTGGAATACCCGTCACAGTATATTCCCTAAATATCTTCAAAGAAACCTTAATGTTTCACTCCTTCGTGTTACCCAATGCATTAGAGAGCTATATCGGGCTCACCCACCCTTAGTTTATCACGGAACCACCCATCTTCATAATAATGCCCAAGAACCTCAACATAATCGTACCACATAAAACATGCATAAAGGAAACATAACATTTCCACCTTTCAATCACAAGATATCAATACAACACATTGATATAAAAACATTATGAAAACCATTTTCAATACTAAAATAAATGAAAAGTAAAACATGGTATTTATTTTTCTTTTAGAAAAAATTTATGGCTTGTAGAGGAATCCGAAACTCAAATAATGGTCACGGCGGCGGAGAAGTCGTTGTCGCCGCATACGTACGACAAAAACATTCCCTTTTGTCGTTTAGTAAACACTTCGTATAAAAATATTCCTATAGAATAAACGTAAAATTCAAAGGGGTTTATACACCATATGAAATAAGGTTGTGTATAAAACAAAATATGCCTCAACGAAAGGAGATTGAGACGAAGTCCCATACCTCGGGTCCGACTTGACTCGATCGTTCTTTAATGTCCGGAATAATAAACTTGACTTAATTTATACTTGCTTAAGAACCTTTTTCAAGTTAATTATTCCTTTTATATCACTTATTGCCATTTCATGAACACTATGTAATTATTTAAGTTAATAACGGTCGTTTTAATGATCATTGGTACTTGAGTAAAAAATAATCCCTTTATAATTACAAGTTTTTCATGTATCCATTATATCCAAAATGGTATTAATGATGTAGATATCATATATGTCATATATATACAGTACATGCATGCATTTATAATATTACATAATCATTTAGAGGTAAGAAATGAATTGCACTGTTCGTGGAGACGGTAAGCCGTACGTACGCATGAACGCTACTTTCATTTCTATTTCGTATTTTATAGAATGGAATCATAATTATAAAAAGGTATATTATAATTCCAGTATAATATAAAATATAATATCATAGTTCCATCCCTTATACGTCCCACATATGGTATTTAAAGAATCAAATCACTTTGAGGGGGCGGTAGTCCGCACTTCCTTAAATGAAGATATCGCGTTTACCCATAATGGAAACCATAATGGTATGCCCAAAATGAAAAATAAAGAAGCTTAAGTAAAACATAAACATATTATATATCATATATAAATATATTGACATCTTAATGGCCACCTTTGAAGGTGTTAAAATAATGTAGAACAATCATCGTTTCGAGAGGCATATATTCACCATCCACAGAAACAGTATGTTTTTTAACCATTAGATGTAGGTGTGTGTAAGTGTATCTCTAATACGTCTTATAAAAACATCCTAGTATATTTAAGATACCGGAGTTGTTACAAAATAAATTAATAAAAAGAGTTTTAGGGGTTGGAGAAGCAAAATAAAACAAAAGGACTCAAGTGAAGACATTACCTTAAAATCTGGTAACTCCCTTTGGGTTGAACTCAAAGGCTTACTTGGGAAGACTTCTGCCAAAATTGAGGCTTCAAGGAGTAAGATAAGTATGTGGAGAGACAAAATGGTCAGGGTTTGGCCGAGCCAAAGGCTTTGGGAGTGTGGTTAAGGAGGTAGAGGTGGGGGCCTTTTATAAGATGAGAGGAGGGGCACTCTTGGAAAGTAAAGAAGTGTTACTTTATTTGAAAATGATTTTTGGATTCAAAAGGTCCCACATTTATATAATTCGAGGGTAAGGTGATAAGGGTTCGAAATACACCCATCAAATAGGTTTTGGACATTTGTAGTTCATAGATTTTACATTATCATTTCATTTTATTTAAATCCTTTATTAATGAGGTAATCGCTGCATCATCATGATGTCATAAATAATTTAATTTATTTAAAGTCTAAAAAAAAAAATATCATGATGTAGGAAATCTTTTTATCATTCTAATGATTATTTATAGTCCAAAAGATCATTTATTTAGACAAAATTAAAAATACTTTACTTAGGTGATACATTTTTTGTCCCATTTAACATTCTTTAAAAAAATAAAAAGATAAGAAGTCACTTTCTCACAAAAGTGATTCCATGGGGTCCCCAAGTTCGGAACAAGACATCCCATGGTCGGACATGAGACAACCAGTAGAATTAGGACACATTTGTGTGTCATTTATTATTATTATGATATTATTTTATTATCCTTAACTACCCGATTACTCATTAATCAAGATAATTAAAGTTAATTACCGTCGTTAATATCATAATGTCCAAAAACAAAAGACACTTGATTACATAATTTGGACCTTCTGATTCCAAATATTTAATCCATTTTAACAAAATTCCAAAAACATAAATTGCAATAATTGATTTAAAAATAATTCCCGTTGTCAAAACAAATAGCTGGTTTTTTTGAAACAATATCTATGAAAAGTTTGGCATTAGTTTGTGCCAAATTCCAATGTGAAATTAATCCTAATGACCACCATTGGATTAAATGGTAAAAATATATTCTAATTTAACTTTAAAACCAATTAAAAAGATAATCTAATCATATAAATAAATTAGATTAAAAAGAAGCTTTGATGTAAAATGCATTATTTTTCACTATTCATTAAAAAATGAACATTGTCAGAAAAATACCAAAAATTCACACAAAGTAAATTTTGATATCCCAATAATAAAGAATAAGTTGATTTTGAAAAAAATATCTTATAAAATTGTCAAAATATATATTTAGAAATGGTTTTCAATCAAAAGGCAGTAAAACAATCTTTTAAAAAATATTAGTGTATTCCATTCTTAAGATTGGATTTATTTTTATTTTAAGCCTCTAAAACACTATCTAATTCATTATTAGACATAGATAAAAATATCTATTATTCATTACTTACTTGGGATGTTACATCCTTCCCCCCTTTAGAAAGTTGTGTCCCCGCAATTTATTTAATTATCGAATAAATGGGGGTATTTATCCCTCATTGCATTTTCAGATTCCCATGTTGCCTCTTCAATCATGTGGTTTTTCCAAAAAAAAACTTTATATGATTAATCACCTTATTTCGTAACACTTTCTCCCTGTGGTCAAGAATCTGGACCGGTTTTTCTTCATAAGATAGTTTCTCTTCCATCTGAACTACCTCTGGACTCAAAACATGAAATGGATCTAGCATGTACTTTCTCAGCATCGAAACATGAAAAAATTGTGTACCTGAGATAAACTTGGAGGTAAAGACACCTGGTATGCAACTGATCCAACTCCCTCCAGAATTTCATATGGTACAATGAAACTTGGACTCAGCTTTCCTTTCTTACCAAATCGCATCACACTTTTCCATGGTGATACTTTGAGAAAAACATGATCACCTACCTCAAAAGAGAGATCCTTCCTCCTGTTGTCCGCATAACTCTTTTGCCTACTCTGAGCTGTTCTCATGTGTTTCTGTATCAGCTGATCTTTTTCTGCCAACTCTTCTACCAATTATGGTCCCATCAACTTCATTTCACCCACTTCATCCCATAAAGATGGAGTTCGACACCGCTTCCCATATAATGCCTGAAATAGTGCCATCTGTATACTAGAATGAAAAATGTTATTATATGAAAATTCAACCAAAGAAAGATGTTGGTCCCAACTTCCCTGATAATCCATCGAACAAGCTCGTAGCATATCCTCCAAGGTCTGAATTGTTCGTTTTGACTGCCCATCTGATTGAGGATGAAAAGATGTACTAAAATTTAATATAGTACCCAACGACTTCTGAAGGCCTTTCCAAAAGTTAGAAGTGAACCTGGGATCACGATCCGACACAATGGAGATGGGAACTCCATGCAACCTGACTATCTCTTTAAGATACAAATAGGAAAGTTGATCTAGGGAAAAAGTATCTCGTATAGAAAGGAAATGAACAGATTTAGTCAAGCGATCAACAAATAATCCAGATTGCATTATTACCTCGAGATGTCTTCTGTAATCCCACAACAACGTCCATGGATATATTCTCCCATTTCCACTCTGGCACTAGTAAAGGATGAAGCATCCCTTTCGGTAACTTCCACTCTGCTTTAACCTGTTGACATGTCAAACACTTCATAGTAAAATCAGCAATATCTCTTTTCATTCCATCCCACCAGTAATACTCCCGCAGATCTCTGTACATCTTAGTACTTCCAGGATGAACTGAAAACGGAGAACTATGAGCTTCACATAAAAACTCTCTCTTCAACTGTGAATCACAAGGCAAACAAAATCACTTCCCAAATCTCAAAACACAATCATTATCAATGTTGAATTCAGGCATCTTACCTTTCTGAACCAGCCCTACATTTTTCTGCAACTCACTGCCTTGCTTATGTGCTTGCTTGATTCTATCTGATAGAGATGATCTCACTGATACCTGAAACAAAACAGAATAACTTCCTACACCAACAACTTCTATGCCAAAGTTCATCAAAACCTTAACCAAAGGATCACGTTCCAAATGCAACATTGCTAATGAAGCATTACTTTTTCGAATCAAAGCATCAACCACATTATTTTCTTTTCCCGGATGGTAATGAATTGTACAATCATAATCCCTGATTAATTCCAGCCATCTCCTCTGTCTCATGTTTAACTCTTTATGAGTGAATATATACTTTAAACTTTTGTGATCATTATATATTTCACACTTTACTCCATACAAATGATGCCTCAAAATTTTTAAAGCGAAAAAAAAACAGCTAATTCCAAATCATGTGTAGGGTAATTTACCTCATTAGTTTTCAACTGTCGTGAAGCATAAGCAATTACCTGGTCTTTCTTCATTAGGACGGAACCAAGTCCTTTCAATGAAGAATCACTGTATATAACAAACTCACCATTCCTGGAAGGTAGTTCCAAAACTGGAGCGTTCACCAATATTCTTTTCAATTCCTGAAAACAATCATCACATTCTTTTGTCCAGATAAACTTAACACCCTTCCGAGTTAGCTTAGTCATTGCACTAGATAATTGTGAAACATTTCTAACAAACCTTCGGTAATATCCTGCCAAACCAAGGAAGCTACGAATCTCAGTTACATTTGTGGGTCTTGGCCATTTTTCCACAACTTTTGTTTTTGCAGGATCAATAGTTATCCCATCTTTAGAAACAATTTGACCCTGTAATGATATTTGTTGCAACCAAAACTCACATTTTCTGAATTTTCCATACAGTTTCTTTTCTTTTATGGTTTGAAAGATAACCCGTAAATGTCTTTCATGCTCCTCTTTACTTTTAGAAAATACCAAAATATCATCAATGAAAACCACCACAAACTTATCCAAGAAGTCATGGAAAATTCTATTCATTATGTCCATGAATACAGCAGGTGCATTGGTTAGCCCAAAAGGCATTACTACAAATTCATAATGGCCATATCTTGTGAGAAACACAGTCTTTGGAACGTCTGATTCCTTTACCTTCAACTGATGGTACCCCGATCTCATGTAAATCTTTGAAAAATACTGATCTCCCCAGAGCTGATCAAACAAATCATCAATATGAGGCAAAGGATATTTATTCTTAACAGTGATGTTATTCAAGGCTCTATAATCAATGCAAAGTCTCATTGAACCATCTTTCGTTTTAACAAATAAAACATGAGCACCCCATGGTGATGTGCTAGGTCGAATGAAACCTTTCTCTAGTATATTTAAGATACTGGAGTTGTTACAAAAGAAATGAATAAAAAGAGTTTAGGGGGTTGGAGAAGCAAAATAAAACAAAAGGACTCAAGTGAAGACATTACCTTAAAATCGGGTAACTCCCTTTGGTTTGAGCTCAAAGGATTTCTTGGGAAGACTTCTGCCCAAAGTGAGGCTTCAAGGAGTAAGAGATGGATGTGGAGAGACAAAATGGGTGGGGGTTGGCCGAGTCAAAGGCTTTGGGAGTGTCGGTAAGGAGGTAGAGGTGGGTGCCTTTTATAAGAGGAGAGGAGGGGCACTCTTGGAATGTAAAGAAATGTTACTTTATTTGAAAATGATTTTCGGATTAAAAAGGTCCCACATTGATATAATTCGGGGGTAAGGTGATAAGGGTTCGAAATCCACCCATAAAATAGATTTTGGACATGTGTAGTTCGTATATTTTACATTATCATTTCATTTTATTTAAATCCTTTGTTAATGAGGTAATCGCTGAATCATCATGATGTCACAAATAATTTAATTTATTTAAAGTCTAAAAATTATAAAAAAAATATCATGATTTAGGAAATATTTTTAGAATTATAATGAATATATATATTCCAAAAGATAATTTATGTAGACAAAATTAAAAATACTTTACTTAGGTGATACATTCTTTGTCACATTTAACATTCTTTAAAAAAATAAAAAGATAAAAAAGTCACATTCTCACAAAAGTGATTCCATGGGGTCCCCAAGTTTGGAACAAGACATCCCATGGTCGTCCATGAGACAACCAGTGGAATTAGGACACATTTTGGTGTCATTTTTTATTATTATGATATTATTTTATTATCCCTAGCTACCCGATTACTCATTAATCAAGATAATTAAAGTTAATTACCGTCATTACTATTCATAATGTCCAAAAACAAAAGAGTCTTCATTACATAATTTGGACCTTATGATTCCAAATATGTAATCCATTTTAACAAATTCCAAACACAGAAATTTCAATTATTGATTTAAAAATAATTCTCATTGTCAAAACAAATATTGGGTTTTTTTGAAACAATATCTATGAAAAGTTTGGCATTAGTTTATGCCCAATTATAAAGTGAAATTAATCCTAATGACCAACATTGGATTAAATGGTAATAATATATTCTAATTTAAATTTAAAACCAATTCAAAAGATAATATAATCATATAAATAAATTAGATTAAAAAGCAGTTTTGATGTAAAATGAAGTATTTTTCACTATTCATTAAAAATGAACATTGTCAGAAAAATACCAAAAATTAAAACAAAGTAAATTTTGATGTCCCAATCATAAAGAATAAGTTTATTTTGACAAAAATAGCTTATAAAATTGTCAAAAGATATATTTAGATATGGTTTTCCATTAAAAGGCATTAAAACAATCTTTTAAAAAATATTAGTGTATTCCATGCTTAAGATTGGATTTATTTTCATTTTAAGCCTCTAAAACACTATCTAATTCATTAATAGACATAGATAAAAATATCTATTATTCATTACTTACTTGGAATTTTACACTTATTCAATAAGAAATGTGGAGAAAATTTTTTATCCACGGTGGATATTTAGTTGGGATATTATCTCATATGTGTAATGAAGTCAGATATCCATGACACCTTTTTCACTGCAATGTATGGAAACTATAATTTTATTCTAATTCCATTCAGAATCACTAATTCTGCACTAATATTCATGTATGTAATGAATATATTCTTTATATATTACCTATAAATGATTTATGTAGTATTATTACATGATGTTATAATATAGTCTGAAATAATTTTGAATCCTTGAGTGTATTTTATCATCATGATGGAGGAATTATAAAAGTAGAAGTGTTTTGAATTGTATATCAAATGATTCTTCTAGTAAAAGAATGTCTCATTCCTAGGGAATATTATCACATTTAAAAGGATATATGTGGCCCATTAAATGATATTGATATTCAAGATTATAAGTGTCCTTCATTTTTTGAACAAAATATATAGTTTTCTTGTGTTAACAAGTTATTATTTCCAATTTGTGATAAATTTATCAGGATTTTCAAACCCTATAACCATGCGAAACAAAATGGGAGTAATGTTTATTTTGGAATGATGATTCTGAAAAGGGAATTAATGAGTTAAAAAGGGCCTATTAGTACTCGTTTACTTATGTATCTAAAAAGTGGGGTTCTTTTCATGGTGTATAGTGATGCTTCAGAGAAACCATTTGGTTGTGTGTTAATGTATAATGAATAATTCATAACATATTCTTCAAGAAAATTTATATTAAAAATTAAATTACAAAAATCATGTTCAAGAGTTTTTGCAGTAATATTCTCATTGAAAATAAAGTTCCACTCTCTCTTTGGGGGAATGTTTGAAATATATACTAACCAAAGAAGCTTCATTTATATACTCACAGAGAATTATCTGAATATGAACCAATGAAGATGGTTACAGCTAATCAAGGATTACAAATTTTCAATCCTCTACCATTCATGGGAATGAAAATGATATGGCTAACACTATATATATAAATGATCCAACAATTTAATTATTTATGATAATATAAATGGATATGATTTTTCATATGTTTTAAAATGATAGAAATTGATTCATAAAGTAAATAACATTATCAATAAATTCAAAAATGATTTCCTAGCCATCCTTCCAAGAGAAGATAGTAGATTCATATATATATTATTTGAGACTTAAGAATATTTTGGATATTATTAGAAAGAGGAGATCCTCATAACTAAATGTCAACGAATAATTTGTTGTGATATTTGGGTCACAAATATATTTACATTAAAATCCTGAGTTAAAGGGGTTGTTGGATAATGAACATAGTTCAAAATTATCTATCCATCCATGAAACATAAATAAGAATCATGTTTTATTAGATAACTACTAGGGAGTAAAAATAAAATTGGATATCACACAATATAACATAACGTTGACTTTATGTTATCAATATGTAGGATAAAATAAAAAATAATAAGGGGTTACGAAAGAATTAAACATACTTACATGGAGATGGGATAAAATAATAATTCTATTTGTCAGTGGTCATTGGGGGGTATCGAGATGAAATAAAGTATCATGGGTTATGTTGAATCATATTATAAACACTTCACACATCATTAAAATTCCATAGGGCTCATCACTCGATTAACATGAAATGATATACATTAAAAAAGTGGTGAGGTTGAATGGAAGAACACTATCAATCGTATCTGTTAAAAACACAAGATTTTACTCCATGTAAAATAAGAGTATCCAAAACACTCTAAATAATGACTTGAATATCAATTTGTCTAATCTCCTCAATCTGATGCCCCATCTTAGTGGACTACTAAGACACTCGAGGACACTATTAGTGAATGTTCAATAGTCTTCAAATGAATATGGGATCAATATTTTACTCAAGTTAATCTATAATAAAATAAAAGCATCTGATCCAGACACAAAATGGATACCTATTATAGAATTTATGTGTTGAGGTGAATAGAACCTCAATGTTAGGATGATGTTGTGGAAGACAAACTATGTGGACTATAAATTGTTGAGGAAATGGTTGAAAAGGTAATGACTGTTCATCTTCTCATCAAGGATGATAAGAGTTAACAAAGGGAAATGATAAAAATTGATAATAATACATAGAGTTCATGTTTCTAGACATGGTATTCCTAAAAATAAATACAAGGAAGAAAAAACTGATCATTGGGAATAAGGGAAATCTTTTTCAAATATTCAACATTCCTTTTTAGGTCTCCAATCACATTGGTGAGGTGGCATTTAAAATAACATTGTAACCTAACCAATATCAATTACATTATTTATTCTCTGTTCCCCTCTAAGGTAAGTACATAACAGACATCTCATATATAGTAATTCCATTGTTGGTACCATTAGAGAATGATATTTTATATTAGGAGTAGCTTTTGATTACCATTGTTCAATGTTAATAATTCATACAAAATAATTCAATGAAAATTTTCATATTACTATGGTGAAAAAAAGTGATTGAAGAAGAAGAATGGGAACTGTTGAAAATTATGTAACCAAATTTCGCTCATCTGTTTTAGATTTTGGAATATAAATTGTGATGGAAAAATTTATGAATGGGAAATATTGTAATGACCTAAAATATTATAACTAAATTTCACTTTGGTATGGAATTAAATTTCATAATATGTGTTATTATTATCCCAAACAGATTCACTTATTTGGTTTTAATATATCTTATCATATTTCATAGACCATTATGAATTAGTACAATAGATTATATATCTATTAAATGGTGATCAAATGATTATTATAAATATATGTTTTTGATATATCAATTTAAAAAGAATCAATGAGGTGATGGGTGAAACCAATATGATTATGCACATTAAATTACATTTATGAATGCTTTGGAGGGAGAAAGAATCACTAGGATTTTCCCTCAACCAAGCCCAAATGATATCTATCTGCTTCTGCATGAAATTTTTTATGGAATATGTTCAGGTTCTTCAAGATCACGGCTGAAACCATGTTCCCCGAAACACAACATGAAAGTATCCTAATCACACACCTTACCCTTATGACATTGTTTGTGTAATAAAAGGATATGTATCATTAATATAAATATAGGAATATATATTTTTATAGAATAATTAATATATTTTTATATTATTGTTACATTATAATTATTTTTACTTTGATATAATAAAACAGAGGCTACATTTTTAGAAATTATCCAAATTTAAATATTGAATTTATTTTGAAGAATTAATGAATTTTTTAAATAAATACAATTATTTGAAATATTACAATAAAAAAATGTTTATTAAATATTAATGATCATATTTTTAATTAATTAAAAGTTAATTTTTATAAGGGTACAAAAATAGTTATCTTCAAAAAAACCACAATAATTCTTAATGAAAGAAAATTAATAATTTAAAATAGAAAATTCACAAATTTAAAAAAATATATAAAATGAATATTACATATGAATTAGACAATCAATAGTTTCTAACATTGAATTTTAAATTTTTTTTGGAGATTTAAAATTTTCAGGTTGAATTTAAATAAAGTAGAAATATATAGTGTGTAATATGACAAGGGAATACCACGAAATCTTTTGAATTAATAGTATAAAATCTATCCAATAAAAAATATATTTTTACCCATAAAAATTATGTGATTTTTTTATTTTCTAAATTGTATAATGACTTTATGAATCTTACAAAACATATAACTTATTTTAAAGTTTTAAAAAAAATTATTTATAAACAAGACTCGCATTTTTATTAAAATAGATATTTTATAAATAATATTATCCCTTGTGCTAAAAATATAATTAAAAACACCCCTCATTAAATGAAACCATGGAAACAAACAATAGTATCATATCTATTTTTCATTATTTTATTATATAGTGTATAAAACCTATGTTTGAGAAATGATAAATAATTCAACCCTACTTTACTATATATACCAACCCAATATCTCATTTATCTTCACTCAAAAACAATAGAGAACATCCTTACTCTGCCCTCCCTTCTATATAGTCCTCTAAAGGTTCTGCAAGATCAGAAGAATATAGACCCAGGAATTTGGAATCACCCTTTAAATGAACGAGATCATCTCATTATCATCGTTACTCAAGAATCTGTATTATAGTGTGTATTTTATATTCAATTTATAATGATAGGATGTGTTCTTTTATATCTCCTAAATTGTTAATTTTATTTATAAATAATGATAGATACAGTTCACTTTAATAACCCCCCATGAACATTCATATGCCCCTATTATGATGATTAAATTTCATTGTGATTTCCCATGACAAAAAATTGTGGAGTGAATACCTATCCACATTTCAAATAATTTTTTTTTAAAATTTATGCACATATATTTATTTGATTGGGAAAATACATGTAATTTTCTGCACTCACTGATTTTGAAAAAAATATCATGATATATGGTTCAATGTTGTTAGATCTATGTGGCACACTAAAGCATGAAAATAAATTGATAATGCCAGCTGCCACCAAAATTATATATAAATGAAATGAATTGGGCAATTTAAATCTCACGAGTCCTCATGTAAGGGATTATGTAGTAAACAAAATCCACCATGGTGGGTTTTCACCACATTTTATGGCTTTTTTCATTAACCTATGCTGATTATGGAGTTTTTTAAGTTGTTTTACCCTTTCCCATGTTTCCATTATGATTACCATGTTATATAATTATTTATTTTTTCATGATTATGATTATCACCAATTTTATGACTCATGGATAAGCCTATATTTTAACATTTAGTATTTTTTTAATCATTTTTCATGTTTATTCCCATACACGTTCATATAAAACCCCCTTTCTTATGTACATCCCTATGTTATCCTATGTTAATCCAAGTATGAATGAATAATATGAGCATTATAATGATATTTTCAATATAGATGACTTATTTGCTTTTTTGTTGTTATATATTGAATCTAATTATAAAATACACTAGAATTCACAATCATCTCGGTTATATTTTATGGTTTCTTACGTAAAAAATCATGAATAAATAAGTAATAACAAAAAGGGTTATCATAATAATTATTAATTAATAATTAAACACTTATTAAATATATATATTCTAATTGTGAAACAATTTATAACTATTAATTGAAGAATGATTTACCGCTAGTTAAATAATGATTCACTATTGATTAAATAATGGTTATCTAAAGAATAGTGAAAATTAACTAATGATTAACTATAATGTAACTACATTTTAGTTATTAATTAAGTAATGATTAATTTTTGAATAATGAATGATTAAGGGAAAACTATTATAGTATTAACAAGTTATTAACTAATAATTAGATAATAACTAATTAGTGACTATATATTGATTAACTTTGGATTAACATTGAATATAGATAAGTTGAATTTTGTGTCACTTGACAATAAGGAGGCTTAACTACCAACATGATTTGTCACACCTTTGTTTAGATGATTAACACCATATTCCATGTTTGGTCTGTTTCTCTCAATGTATAGGTTTTAGATGAATATCATTATCTTTATAATCATTTTAACATTCCATTTTAAAATTAAAAACTATTAAAAAAAAGCATTGTTTCCACTTTTATGATATCAATATAAGTCTTAAAATATTGATATAATAATTATTATATGGTTATCTAAGAAATAAAATCTATACCAGGATACAATAAGTGGAATTGTAACTAGTACGTATATACATTTGGTAAAACATTAAAACACTGCATTGATCTAAACTAAATCACAAACTGGTGCATGACAATGAGTGTTGTTGTACACTAAGTACAATATTCTGGGGAGTTATTGTTTAATTGATTCTTATTTTATTTATAAACCACATAACATAAATTTATATTAAAAAACATGTTATAAAAACACTATTTTCATCTATTTGGAGATATTAATATGTTCTAAAATTTTAGTTAAATAAATATTTTATGGTCAATGATGATTTGTAATATTATTTACACAATTAGAATCATAATAAAAAAAATTCCCATACAAAATCATTTTTTCCAGTGTCTATTTCTACGAGGAGCATATTCCCTAGTGGACATCATCGCTAATGTATCAGACACTTTTCTTGAATCATGTGAGAAACATTCTATGGCGATAGTATGATGAAGGAAATACCAATGTATGGTTTGAAATCTATTTAATATTCATTATTATTTTAGTATAGTGATAAAATTATTTTTTGTGAAATACTACTACTTTTGTGAATCATATGAGCCAGATCAATGATGGTTTGACAAATGTATTGAATAAAAATGTACGTCTAATTTGATAGTGAATGATTCTTCATTTCATATTCCAAAAAAATATTTTACATTATACTACTATTGGGAAAGAGGTATAGATTCATGTCCGTAATCATTGGGGAGTGTATCAATGGATTCATCAAGAGACATCACAAGTTACATATAACATTCTATATTTAGGATAAATATTATATCTGTGTCAAGTAAATATTTAATAGATACGAAATACCAATTAATGGAATTAAGTAAGGGATATGGTAGGGAAGAAAAATTCAATGAGATATTGAAATGAACATTAAAGAATATTCTTATTATTGAGTGTTTATTTGCATTCGAGAAGACTCTCAATTTGTTGATCAAGTTTTTTTCAATACCATAAAAATAGAAATGGTCAACTCATGGAGTATGTTACTAGAAGTGTGCCAATGTCAATGTGGAAACTTCTAGGAATTGTGGTTTCCATTTGCACACACCATCCCAACATGTGCCTTTATCAATAGGTTATGGGAAACCTATTTTTATCCAGTTTATTAGATAATAACAATGTTCAAATCCTATGATTATCTATTGATTCTTATTATAAGGGTTAAATATTTTTTTATTACTAAAGACTAGACAATATTGATAACGTGCATCAACATGTAGTGAATGTGAGGGAGCCAGATGTCCAATAGAATGGAGAAGATGCAATTTCTTCATGAATTATGTAAATGTTTTAGATGCAACATATGTCTTCATGATGTTCATAATAGGAAAATATGGTCTAAAATTATTTATAAGGATTAAAATATCAATTATAATGACATATTTTTTCTAATGTGGTCTTTTTGGATTATAAATTAATCGTTATTATTATAAAATAATTCATTTCTTTCAATTTCAAAAATATTCTGAAAACTTTTACTTTTAAAAATATATTTTTTATATGTTGTAAAACTATTTACAGAAATCGAACACATGATATACATTTCAAAATGGTTACAATATTTAATAAACAATGCATTGTTTTAAAATTATGTTAAAAAATATTTTATAGATTATTTTGAAATGTGATTAAAAATGTAGGGAAAATATACACTGAACTAATTTCTCCATTAATATATCATATTTATTATCATATAAAGTTAAAAGGAAAAGAAGAAACCCATTAAATAACACATGAATGATTTAAAATATATAATAATTCCCTAGAAAATTTTCACCAAAATAAAGATTAGATGATATGATAAAAAAATTGATTGTCATGTAAAATAATGTTTATTTTCAATTCATAGATTAATAACATGTTCAAAAGGGATCTGCTTAACTTTTTAATTTTCAAAAGATTTTAGCCATATAATGATATTCGTAACATATGTGTATACTTCCATTTGATGGATGAATGATTATGAAAATTCAAAATTTATGTACATACCTTTGAAATAATTTATTAATAAAAAACATATAATTAATATGTACTTTACATAACATCTGAGGTCAGAATCATCTTATGAAAGTATTTTTAGTTGAAAATTGTGATTTTATTTCACATCTATTATAAAAAATTAATTATTATTTAATGTGTTAAGTCATTTATAAATATATTTGTAATAAACCAGAATTTCTATGTAATTTTTTTAAATATATGGGAATTTTATGAGTCTGAAAATATCTATTTCGGTTGATTCCATGGCCCAGAGTTCCTAAAATAAATTTTTTTAATTCTTTTTTGGTACGTTCAGTAAATGTACGACTGGGTTCTTATAAATTTTTAACCATTTCTTAGAATTGAAAATTGAGGTCACCGTTGAACTCGCATCACCGGTATTCGCTTAAGGAGAATTTCACCTCAACGACAGTTGGTCGAGGGTGAAAGAAATTTTAAGGCCTTTTCATGGGAATAATAAAATAAAATAAAAATTCTTTTTCATTTTATTTTTCTTAAGGATATATTCATGGGGAAATTGAGAACTAGGGATCCCCAGACCTAAACCTCCCATGAGAGGTTACGGTGGTGTGGACCACCCGAGGCCTAAACCTCTCGAACTCCCCTCTTATTGAGAGAGAAACTTCTCAACTCCCTCACTAATATGGAGAATCCTATTGCGCTTCCTCCACATTATGTTATGCCAACATGCAACATTAAATATTTACAACTTAGTCAATTAATTTAGATAATTTGAAACTGTTCCATTAATTTAAATTGGGGAAAATATTTTTATATTGGTGAGTTTTTCTTTTGGGAGAATTTGTTGGAAAAAGAGAGAGAGCTCTTGGTGGGAGAAATCTCTTCAACGAAGAACGCATTCTTCCATGAAGAACACTCCACCAATGAAGAACACCGACATCGACTTTGAGCTTCTTCCTTGGGACTTCTTCCGACATGGGACATCTTCATCTATGACGAATCGACGTCCGTACTTCCTTCTTGCACCAACGTCAACGAACAACCTCAGGTAGGGATTTAATTTGTGTATGATTATTTTCCCATTTTCATACCATTTTAAAATAAAGAATTCATATTTTTTTTTGTGGGTTTGGGAACAAATCATTGCGGGGGGGGGAGATAGGATTGGATGTTCAATATTCATGTTCTCGAGGAGCCGCTTGCTACCGCCCTAATGCGTAGGGTACGAGCCTAACAAACATGGCCCGACCCCCTCAGCATATATTGTGATGAATTGTGATTTGAGTGTGATGAAGGAAACAACGACACCACTCTGCACCATCCCCAGTTGAGTCGACCCACGCCCGAGCCGCCGCTGCTCCGTACCATCCACCGCCGAGCCGACCTGTGTCGTCGTCGTGTTGCCCAAGGCCGCACAACCCTCAATGCGCTACTCTGAGCCGTACCTCCCATGCCGTGCAGCTCTGGGCCGAACCACCCTCGCTGCCCACCCTGGGTGGAACTTCCCTCACCGCATTGCGCCGAGCTAAAGCACCCTCATCAGGCTACCACGTGCTGAACCACCCTCTCTGGATCGCCTCCCCATGGCTGGACCGCTGACCCACGGCCAGTCCGTTGACCCGTGGCTATTCCGACGACCCACAGTCGGACCGCTGACCCACAGTCAGACCGCTGACCCAAAACCACTCTGCTGACCAGCAGTCGGAATGCCACCATGTGCATGGTCTGCCGCCTAATAGCCAGACTGCCTCCCCGCGGCCAGACCTCCACCCCACAGACTCGCACCGTCCTCTGCCAAGCCACCCCACGCCCTCGTCAAACCCCTATGCTGAGTCGCCCTCGTAGCACACTCATGGGCCTCACCGGCTAAGCCCGACTCAGTGAGTTAGGAAGGGTCGACCTGAACCGGGTCGTGGCAGGTCGGGTCAGGCTGGTTTGGATCGGACCTAGACCCACTACGACCCATTTAATTTCATTTGGGCATAACTTTGGCAACGAATGTCCATTTGATGAACCGTCAGCGGTTCTAGAAATCATGGAGCAATATGGTCCCTTTTTCTGATACCCCATTGTGTTTTGGACTATTATGGGGAATTTTATGGAAAGATCGAGCACGAATCCAAATAGGCCCCAGAACTAAAAGGCTAATAACGCACAGACCGGGAATCCAATGGATGCGCCATATATTACGTTGAGACTCCTATTTCATAGTGGACCTTTGAGATAATTCTTCATTGGAAATCATGATAGTTGGAGTATCGACCAGTAGCATGCAGAACGGAACATTCCGGAGACGAGCGAGCATAATGCAGTGACCTATTGGTTGGCTGAGACTCGATGACTACTGACTGTTTTAACTCCGAGTGACTTGACAGGCCAAGTGGGGAGAACCTTGGTAATGCGGCATACCCTCAGTGGGGAGCTCCTTGGGGACGTAGAAGCCCCAATATACTCAAAAAAGGAGTACCTTAGTAGGCCAGTGGGGGAGCGCCTCTGTATGACACAGCAGACCCACGGTGGGGAGCGCCTCGGTGTGACATGGCAGACCCACATTACTTGATAGTAGGGGAACATCAGTAGTGCAAGGATTGTGGGAAGTGACTCTGTGTGGTGTGGTAGGCCCACTTTACTCGATATAGGAGGAGTTCTCTAACAGTGGAGGTGTTTGACGATGTGTTTGAAATGTCACTCGAGACCACTCCTAGAACAAATCCTAATGTGAGTTGAGTCAGTACCCATGAGTTTTCCTCATAACTGTGATTGATTACTTGATAAATTAGAAATATGTACTTGCATATACCTATGTAAAGTTATCTATTTATTTCATACCTTTTTTGTTCTCTTTAATGGATTTTGTGACACCTATAAGTTCTTGGGGTCCCTACTGAGTAAAGTTATACTCACCCCTGCACTGGATATTCATGCACCTTGTTGTGTTTGATGAAAATGACGAACAACACTGACTAAGGCTGAGAGTACCAGGACTATACAGTATTTGGTGGTGGACCATACAACATTTTGTTACGAAGAGGAGACTGGTGTATGTGGAGTGCTAAGGAGGAGATTCGTACCTGCCCTTCAGATATGAACCTCAGAGGACGACCCAGTAACAGACATTCCCTTTTCTTCAATTGTATTGTATTTCAGTTGCACTTGTACCTTTACTATTTGGCCTATATTTCATCCCCTTTTTATATTCAACACTCTTCTTGTTATACATTTTTCTTTTATAGGAATATTGCTATGTTCTTGGTTATGTGTGTTTGCAGGATATAAAGGCAATGCCTTCCCAATTTTTGGGAAAATTGCTTTCGATGCTAGTACCCAGCCCTAGGCCTATAGAAGGCATGCTAGGGGTAGTCACAGCACGGGCCCTGAGAAAAATGTAGTGACAAATTGGTATCCGAGGAGTTGGTTCTACCACAGAACAAAGACTCTAAACATTTTTTTTACTGAAATAATGTTAAGAGTTTTAATTGTGGTTATCATTTTAGGGAATCTAGTGTTGGTGTTGTGACTGAAATATCCATACACCATGAATCTGACATCTGATTTATGACTTAGTGAAAGAGAAAACA
This sequence comes from Viscum album, assembly GCA_963277665.1. Lineage (NCBI taxonomy): Eukaryota > Viridiplantae > Streptophyta > Magnoliopsida > Santalales > Viscaceae > Viscum > Viscum album. The sequence continues at coordinate 927,997,524 of OY728133.1, forward strand.
GAATGGGTGTGTGTTTTGAAAATATTTCTTTGTGATATTTTGAGTCAGCTCACCAGGTATAACATTCAACTCACCAGGTATGACCTTTTAACCGTGGCTCTCCTATTTCTTTTTAGGATTCCTTCACGCAGGAAACCGACTAGGGTTTCGAGAGTTGTATGCACTATTATCCCATAGAGCGATGAGGCATCGGTGTAGGTCCCTTTTACAGTAGAGGAACTAGTGGAGGCACCAATGGAACCACTCCATGTTGGTCACTGATGCCACCGACCTTATTTAATGATGGTGCACGCCACTTGAGCATTTTTCATGAGTTCCAGTGTCAGTGGCCACAAAATTTCAGGGTATAGACGGACCCAGAGGTAGTTGAGGATTGGATGGAGGCTGTGGTGAGATTTTTATGACTGGTTGGCACACCAGGTGATCTCATGGTGATCCTTGCCATCATCCTTCTACATGCAAGAGCAGGAAGATGGTGGATCTTGATGCTCCAGGTTCACGATGAGGTGACGCTTCTCTTGGAAAACATTAAGAGTTTGTTTCGAGCAGAGTTTGTCTCAGTGACTCTTCACATAGTGCACAAACATGAGCTTCTTTATTTGTAGCAGGCAGCATGAATGTGGCTCAATACTCAACGAGGATCACTGACCCCTCACATTACTCCACATATATGGTATGAGACCCATTCTTTAGGTCCCAGATATTTGAGCAGGGGATCAGGTGGGAGATCAGTGCTTCAATGATCTCACTCATCATCCTAAGGTAGGAGGGGTTGTTAAAGAGAGCCCTCTTTGGGGAGAGTTTTCTTATTGAGAATTCACTAGCGGTGAGATTCACTACCTGGTGTCAAGTAGCAGAGTCTTCTGCAGCTGGTAGTAGACAGACATTACAGATGTCCAAGAGGACTAGAACTATAGGTGGATGACCGCATGACTTAGGATTGGTTGTGATGAGCACCTGAGGCAGGGATATTATGCCAGGAGTGGGCAGTGTTACGTATGAAACAGGTAGTGCCACAAGACTCCTGACTATCTGACCCGTTGTACTAATGATCAACAGAAAATCAAAGGACCGCCCTAGTAGAGACTGTGGTTCAACTGAGGCGGTCAATAGGGAGTATGCAGACGTGGCAGGGGAGCTGTCCAAGCATATGGAAGTGGGAGACAATTCAATATGTTACTGTCTCCACCACCTGGATGTCCACCCCGACCACAGGGAGCAGGTGGACATGGAAGAGAAAAACTCCAGGAAATTGAGGCCTATGATCACGTTTTCTGGAGATGATACGAGGTACGATCTATTTCTACTCCCTCATAGCTACAGTACATATAGACATAGGTGCCAATCATTATTTTATTATCACTGCCCTTGTTCAGAGATTAGAGATTCTGACAGAGCCGTTGGCTCGATTCTTATGGATAGAGACTCCTACTAGAGAGGATTTGATGATTACACATTAGTTCCCGCAGTGTGATCTTGCACTAGGAGACGAGAGCTTTGACTGAGATCTCCTAGTAGTGGCGTCATGTTTTTATGACTTCATATTGGGTATGGACTAGTTGTTTACAGTCAATGCTCATATTGACTTTATTTGGTGCAAGGTGCGGTGTGCCCACACGGATGGGACCGGGTTTACCTTAACTGGTGAGAAGGTATCCATTGTAGTGCAGGATGCACTTACTATGATGAGAGTGTAGCTGAACACTCATCAGTTGGCTAGCCTTACCCTCGATACGGTTGATGTGGAGAGTCCTAGCTATCCTGTAGTGGTGGACCAGTATGAGGATGATTTCCCTAATTATGTTCTGGGACTACCACCTCACAGCGAGGTGGACTTTTACATTGACATTTACCTCAGGATGGAACCGATATCTACACCAGCAAATTGGATGTCTTCTTCAGAGCTTCGTGAGCTGCAGGTACAATTAGAGGACTTGCAGGGGAAGGGATTCATCTGGCCTATTGTTTCTCCCTGGGAAGCCCCTATTTTGTTCGCCAAGAAGGGGAATGAGAGCTTGAGGCTTTATTTTTACTATCAACACCTGATCTAGGTGGTTGTGAAGAACAAGTACCCACTCCCAAGGATTGATGACCTCTTTGATCAGCTGATCGGAGCACAGTGGTTCTTGAAGATAGACATGAGATCAAGCTATCACTAGCTCAGAGTGTGAGATGAGGATGTGTAAAAGAGACCATCCAATGTTGGTATGACCATTATGAGTTCATGGTTATTCCATTCAATATAACCACGCTACAACAATGTTCATGGGACTCATGAACATGATCATTCAACTATAGCTTGATCACTTTGTAGTTGTCTTCATCGATGACATTCTGATCTACTCGACCACTCAGGAGGAACATTCCTATCATTTACTGGAAGTGCTGGACACAGTCTAAGAGCACCAGATTTATGGTAAGATCTCTAAGTGCCAGTTCTAGATCCGAGAGGTTAACATTCAGGGACATGTCATATCGAAGGCAAGAGTTGTAGTAGATCTAGTGAAGATTGTGGGGTACTTTCTTGGGAGCCACCCAGGAGTGTGATCAAGGTACGGAGATTCATAGGTTTGGATGGATACTACCAGAGGTTTGGGAAAGACTTCTCCAGATTTAAAGCACCACTATATGCCATGAAGAAGAAGGGGAAACCCTTCTTGTGTTCGGATAGATGCCAACAATGTTTTATGGAGAACAGGCAGAGGATGACAAGTGCCCCCATCTTGAGAATTCCAGCGGAGGGCGTAGGGTACGTAGTTTACTACGAAACATCAGGGATTGGGCTTGGATGGGTCCTTATGCAGGAGCGAACTATGATTTCATATGGTTCGTGGCAGCTGAGACAACATGAGAAAAATTATTCTTCCCATGGCCTTGTGTTAGTAGTAGTGGTCTCGCCTTGAAGATGTGGAGACACATTCTAATGACATTGAGATAGTCTATACTCCAGTGAAGGGGAACTTTGTTGAACATGTACTCAGCTGAAGATATAGTATACAGTTTTTAGGCGAGGTGATGGAGTAGCTGGCTTCTTTACAGATATCCTTTGTGGATAGAGATGGAGCAACTTTTCATCAGTATCTTACAGTCACTTACCCACTCCTTCTGCGAGTAATGGTGGCACAATGTGGGGATGCTGACTGTGAGGCTTGACCTGCTCAGATATCCACAGGACATGCACGTGATGAATTTTATAAAGGTGGGGAGCATGTCATCCTCTTCAGAGGATGTACCATGGTACTAGTGTCACTTCAGGAGGAATTGTGAGGGAGTTCCACACATCCCCTCTACCTGTACATCCAAGAGTGGCGAAGATATACCAGGATCTCTGATAACAGTACTGGTGGCTGAGAATGAAGAAAGCAGTAGAAGAGTTTCTTCTAGGTGCCTCAATTTTCAACAAGTGAAGGCGGAGCGTCATGTACCAGTAGGCTTGGATCATCCCTTAGAGGCCCCAGAGTGGAAGTGGGTTGAGATATACATGTACTTCATTATAGGACATCCATGTACACCAATGGGACATGAATCAATTTGGGTGATCATCGACCGACTCACCAAGTGGACCTACTTACTACCGATCATAGAGCAGGGTTTAGTAGAGATCTTGGGAAGCCACTATGTGAAGGAGGTTGTACGATTACATGGAGTACCCTTGATTATTATCTCTGACCATGATGCACGTTTTACATACCAGCTATGGAAGGCGTTTCATGTGGATTTCAGGAAGCAACTTCGTTTGACCACTGCCTTCCATCCTCTGACGGATGGCCAGACTGAGCAGACCATTTAGACCCTCAAGGACATGATGTGTGCCTTTGTCCTTGACTTCGGTCGCAACTAGGAGGATCACTTGCATTTGAGGGAGTTTCCATACAACAAAATCTATCACTCCACCATTTGGATGACACCTTTTGAGGCGTTATAGGAGCGACCTTACAGATCACCTTCATGTTGGACTGTCTCTGGGGAGTCAGCACTCATGGGACCAGATATGGATTGGGATACCATAGAGAAGTCACATATCATCTAGGAAGGAATTAAGACTGCATAGAGCAGGTAGTAGTCATATGCCGATAGGAGACGGAGACCTCTGAAGTTTGAGGATGGTGGCAATGTCTTTCTACGGGCCTCACCTTGATGAGGTTTGTAGAGATTTTCCTGAGGAGGAAAGTTATCTCCGAGGTTCATCGGACCATTTCAGGTCCTCAACATAGTTGGAGACGTTGCTTACTGGATATCTCTTACAACTAAGTTTCACCAGGTGCACGGCGTCTTCTATGTATCGCAGCTGAGGAGATACATGCATGACCCTTCTCACATCATCGACCATGGAGAGATATTCATTGATGATGGGGATAATTTTACAGAGGTTATAGTATACATTGATGATCGATAGTATTGGGCCTTTTTTGGATGGTTTATACCCCTTGTGCACATTCGTTGGCAGCACGGGAACCTCTAGGAGAGAACATGGGATTAGGAGGCTCAGAATCTTGCTCAGTACCCCCACTTGATTACATAGTTATGAGTTATCGCTTACGGGGACGTATAGACCTAAGTTTGGGAGAATTTAAAGACCTTGAATTTCTAAGTATTGTTTTTTTAAAATATATGGGAATTTTACGATTCCGCGAAAATGTACGGTGTTTGATTCTGAGGCCCGGAGTTCCCGGAATGAATTTCTGAACATTGTTTCAGGTACATTCAGTAAACATACGATGTATTTTTTATAACATTTGAACCGGTGCTCAGAATTGAAATATCAGGGCACTATTGAACTCCCAGTGCCGATATTCTCTTAAGAAGACTTTCACATCGATGACTGTTGGTTGAGGGTGGAAGATATTTTTTGGATTTATTTGTGGGAATAACAAATTAAATTAAACTTTCCATTTATTTTATTTTTCTTTAGTACATCTCCAAGTGGAAGTTGAGATGTGGGGACCAGCCAACCATAACCTCCCATGAGAGGTTATAGTGGTGGGGACCACCCGAGCCTAACCTCCCATGAGAGGTTATGGAGGTTGGGGCCAACTGAGGCCTAAACCTCTTGAACTCCCTTCTTAATGAGCGAGAAACTTCTCAACACCCTCATTAATGTGGAGGAGCCTCTTGACATTCCTCCAGATTAAATTATTCAAAGGAACATCATTAAATTGTTCCAACTTAGTCAATTAATTTAGCTAATTTCAAATTGTTCCAATAATTAAAATTTGACAAACACTTTTTATTTTGGTGGGTTTTTATTTTGAGAGAGTTTACTGGAAAAGGAGAGAGAGCTCTTGGTGGTAGAATGATCTCAAACGAAGAACGCATATTTCAAAAAGAAAAATATGCCAATAAAGAATACTGACGTTGGATTCGAGCTTCTTCCTCTGGACTTCTTTCGACGTGGGATGTCTTCATCTACGACGAATCGACGTCTATACTTCCTTCTTGAGCCAACTTCATTGAACAGCCTGAGGTTGGTATTTAATTTTTGTATGATTAGTTTTCCATGTTATTTACATTAAAAAACAATGAAACCAGATGTTTTATTTTTCTAGTTTCAGAATAAATCATTGCAGGGAGGATAGGATTTTATGTTCAATGTTCATATTCTTGATGAGCCACTTGCTACCACCCTAACACGGAGGGTACGGGCCAAAAAAACATGGCCCAACCAGTCTGCAAATATTATGATGATTTGTGGTGTTGAATGCAATGAAGGTAAATAAAGAAAGTGTGATGTCGCACCACACGAACTATAGCCGAGTTGACCCATGCTTCAGCCACCGCCGCTCCGCACCGTCCGCGGACGAGGAGACTGGCTCCCTTGCAGTGCCGCCCTGGGCCGCACCACCCATGCCATGCTGCTCCAGGGTGAACCGCCATCAGTGCACCATTCTAGGCCGAACCTCCCTTTCCACGCAGCACAAGGCCAAACTTCCCTCGCCGCTCTGCCCTTGGCCGAACCGCCCACGTTGCATCGCCTCGGGCCAAACCTCCCTCATTGAAATACCTACCCATGGCCGGACCACCAACCCGTGGCTGGTCTGCCGACCCGTGGCCGGTCTGCCAACCCTTGGAAGGTCCACCGACCCATGGTGGGACTACCACCCCTTGGCCGGTCCCCCACCTCACTGCCAGACCACCTCCCCTCGGCCGGACCGCCATCCCGTTGTCTCGTGCTACCCTCAGCCGAGCCACCCTGGGCTTGGCCGAGCCACCCCACGCCCTTGGGGTACCCCTCGACTGAGCTTCCCTTGCAACACCCTCATAGCCCTCACGGGCCGGGCCAGACCAAGCGAGTCCGGCCGGGTCGGTCCGACTGGGTTGGACTAGACCCGGACCCACTACGACCCATTTAGTTTATTTTGGCCAAAACATCAGCACCAAACGCCCATTTGTCAAACCGTTAGTGTCACTAGAAATCATGAAGAGATAAAGACCCTTTGAGTGATACCACAATATTTTTTGTACTAAGTTGGAGAATGGTTAGGTTGGATCGAGTACGAATCCAAATAGGCCCTTGGGACTAAATGGCTAATAACTGACGGATGGGGCATCTGATTGACGCACCGTATATTATGTTGAGACTCCTATGACGTGGAGGACCTTTGTGATACTTCTTAATGGAACTTCGCGGTAGTTGGAGTATCGACTAGTAGATTGTGGTGTGGATCCTCCTCGAGACGAGAGAGCATAGTGCGCAGACCTAGTGGCTGGACGAGACTTGACGATAGCTGACCGTTTCGACTCGGAGTGACATTACAGGCCCAGTGGGGAGCGCCTTGGTGATGTGGTAGACCCACGGTGGGGAGCACCATGGTGATGCGGCAGACCCACGGTACTAGACAGAATGAATACCTCAATAGGTCATGAGGGGGAACGCCTCTGTGTGACGTGGCAGACCCATGGTGGGGAGCACCTCTGTGTGACGTGGTAGACCCATGTTACTCGACAAGAGGAGTAGCTCACCAGTCCAAGGTTAGTGGGAAGTTCCTCCGTGTTATATAGTGGGACCCTATACTCGATATGGGTGGAGTTCTCCTTCAGCCGAGGTGTTCGACGTTTTGTTCGAAATGATACTCGATACCACTCCTAGAACAAATACTTGTGTGGGCTGAGTCAGTACCTTTTTGTTTCCCTCATGATTGATATGGATTGCATGATAACATAGGTAAATGTATGGGAATATACCTATGTAAGGTTATCTATTGATATCATACTTTGTGTTTTATTCATGATGGATTTTGTGAGACCTAGAAGTTCTCAGGGTCCCCTTGAGTATTGTTATACTCACCCATGCACATGCTATGCCCACACCTAGTTGTGTTTGATGAAAATGACAGACAACGCTGACTGAGACTGAGAGTACCAGGATAGGATGGTACCTAGAGGTGGACCAAAGGATGTGTCCATACGAAGAAGATATGAGTGTACATGGAGTGCTGAGGAGGAGATCTATAACTACCTTTTTATTAGGAACCTCAGAGGATGACCTAGCAGCTGAATTTCAATTTTATCCAGTTTTATTGTATTTCAATTGCACCTTTACCTTTACTGTTGGGATTGTATTCCGTCTTCTTTTTTAATTTCAGTACTCTTCTGGATATACAGTTTTCTTGTGTTCTTATATTACCGTGTTATTGGTTATGAGTGTTTGCTGGTTATAAAGGTAATGCATTCCCAGTTTTAGGGAAAACGCCTTTCGGTGCTCATCACCATCCCCTGGCCTTTGAAAGGCGATATTGGGTAGTCACGACCCGGGCCCCGGGGGATGGGTCATGAAAAGAAATATGATATCATAATTGAAATTATATCAAGGATAAATACATTGAATTTATTTATTATCTTCCTTTTGCTTCACTTTACAAAACATTATATAACATAATTTTTAATGAAATTTTAAAAATGAAGAAAAAATGATCATATATATAATTATATAAAACCAAATCTTATAAAAACGATTTTGGAGGTACAAACTTATCTAAATCTAGTTTAGAAGTATGATTTTAGAAACCCGATGTCTGTCCCTTTTCATTTGGTAATAGAAAAATTGCAAAAAAATGTTAATAGACATGTTATAACATAAATTATATAAGGAATAACATTATACTAACCGTTATTTTTAATTATAATTTTCATTAATTATGTTTTTATATAAAGATATATAGTATAATACACTACTCACGGAGTTGTGTAGGCAAATTTCATGCAATGTTCTTCGAGGACATGTTGTTTGATATACCAAGGTGCATAGAGTACACTATTATAATCACATTTTCCCACCAGATTCTATTATAGCATATCAAATATGTGATAGATATTATGAGATTGTTTTATATGATTTTGAATTCATTGATTTTCACATCCTTGCTGCACTCAATATGATATCTATACCTAAGACACGAACATTCGACTTTCCCATGGAAGATATAACAATCCTCATTGAGGATATGACAGATCTACATGGTCATCAATTCCAGGGAGTTACTATTATTTTACCCATCCATATACATTTTCCTGAGATTAGAATGTGATTTATTGGTGTTGAAATTGTATTATATGATGGTTCTACAAGAGTCTTGTCAATATCTATGAGGTGGATTATGATTAACTTTTTTTAGTCATCCACTGATGCTAATGAGGGGACTATAATGCTTTATGCATGTTCATAGGTCTTGAAACTCATTATAGGCGCAAAGTTGATTGATCAATATTGTATGTTTGGGGACATGGTGTATATATGTATGTTGGTGAATTTTGAGAATCTCAAGAGATATAGTTAGGGATCTTCATGATTGTCTAACACATAAAGAAAAATATTCACTATATGCCAATCAGATCGCATGGATATTGGAGGATGTGTCATCCTTATTTATAATGGCCATATCATTACGTACATAGACGTTAAATAATTTTTTGGAATACATGATATATTATCAAATTATTCCAAAATGTTGTATTATTTTATTGCCTGCGGAAACCTGAAACAAAAATAATTTACCTAAGGTAAGGATCATAAATTGTTTCCCCAAAAGTCCTCCAATTTAGTAATTCTACTTAAAAAACTTCCATCATAACATTGATAAAGGAAATCTATAAAAGAGTTGATCTCTAATGCTAATTATGGGTAAATAAAGGAAAGACATAAGCATATCTTGAACATAAGGCTACAAGAATATGATCGTATTGTAAGAATATCATACCATTTATATCAACAATTATAATCATGAATCATGAACTAACAATTATCTATTCATTATACCTGATTCATAATATAATCATGAACATAATTAATGAAATCATAATATGTGAATATGACATGGAATTTTGTAATAAATATCAATGTATAACATTGTGAACATATATAATTATTAAAAAATCCACTCATTATTTTATAGAAGTTAAATTTGGTGATTGTGGAGACTTATTGACATGAATTCAGCTATACACATAATGTTTTCAACATTCAATTAGATTCACTCGTGACATTATAAAAATTTAATCATGTTTCAATATAACTATTGAACAGAAAACATTTTATATGCATAGAATTGTGAACATGTAACTAGGTTCACAAAAAAAATTATAAACACATAATATGGTTCATTAATAATATTGTGAACATTAACTTAGTTTAATGCATATACCTATGGACATGAAACCATGTAATTTAATATAAATTTTGATCATGTAATATAGTTCTCAGAAAACATTTATACTCATTAGTAATCCATCATTACCCAATGCATCAGAGGGAGATATAGGTCCCACCAATCACATAATAAACTCATATAAACAAATTAATCATGATAATAAATCATAAATCAAACCAAGACCGATAAAAATATCATCATATCATAACCCATGTGATTAAATAGATTCAAACAAAATATAATCATACCATTACTTATAGAAAAGGGATAGTTTTCAATGAATTTTATCAAATAGAAACCTATGAAAAGAATTTGTATTCAAAATAATATGACCTATGGTAGAGAAATGGGTTTCATAAGCATCATTACATGAAAACCTAAACCACTAAAGATATAATATAAATGAAATATTTTGACCCTTTCCAAGAAGGTCATGACTAAAATAAACAAATGTCATCAATTAGGAAAATAAATCTTGGAATATAGTTAAAATATTACTATCATTAATATACCTTCATCATTGAAAAATATTTCAAAAATTTAATAACCTTTAGAAAAAAATTTCATTAAAAATAAATCTAAATCATAGAAATAATAAATAAATAATTTTGAAATAGTTATTTAATTTAATACGTATAAAATAAGCTTGAAACTATTTGGAAACAAATTTGACATGAAAAATTCTAATAGATGATTGTAAATATTTTGATGAATATTTTCTCTCAAAATAGATAAAAAAAAATTAAAATATTTTCTCGGATCATTGAATTCATATTCTTGAAAAAAAATATTATTTAAAATATATAATATAATATTTGAACATTAATAAATTTCTTACTAAAAGTTTTTAGAGATCATTTTTCTCTGATAACCATTTTAAAATAAACTAAATTCTAGAATACTAGGTAATTTTTTTCTGAAAAATAACATAGTATAGATACAATGGAATCACCATGTAAATAGTAATAAAAATTGTGGGTTGGTCTGTACATGCTGAACATTTCTTTTTTACCTTATGTGATTAAATATGTGACTTTATTGAAAACAACCACAAGATTCCTATTAAATATTTATTTAATAGGTAATAAATTGGTAAATGTTTTCATTTTTACGTTTTAGGAACACATTAGAAAATTTTTAAATCATATTTTGAAAAAAAATTAAACTAATACAAATTTCATGGTAGAAAAAATAAATAAATCTAGATGTTCATAAAAATATTTTTGTCATTATATTAAGTGGTAAATATTAAAAAATGGGTATTATAACATTTATATAAAATTCATAGCAATATGGTTAAAAAATTCATGATGGTTTTGCTATATTTATCATAATATTACAACAATGGATGTATAATTATAAACAAACCCAATAATCAATGAGATTGAAGCTATAGACTATTACCACTTTTTTTCATTAATTTATATAAAAATGGAAATAATAAGATGACATAAATCATAAAGTATCATAAAAATAATAATGCTCTTGTTAGAAAAAAATTAAATGGTATTATATACAACTCATAGTAAAATATAGGTGAAAAACACCACATGTGTCATAATGAATTCAAATTGAGACAAAATTACTTTCTTGATTTGGTGTCTTTTCGTACATTTATCTGGAAAAATTATAATCATATAATATATATATTAAGAAATATAAATTTATGTGTAATAATGACATTATAAATCCAGGGGTTGTATAAGAAACACAAAAATTAAATGAGTGGTGAATAATACATGTATCTCACGAAAAAATAATGTGATATGAAATTTCCTTACCTTAAGTCTTGACATTCATCGTACATGTGAGAAACTCATTTATGATAAAAAAAGTTTAATATATATCTAATATAGAAAATTATTATTATATATACCTCCATGTATTAATTTTTATCGAAGTTATATTACCCTTTAATTAATTAAACCATGTCAATGATACATTTTATGTAATATCCGATTTAGATCTCATATTTGTTTTGTCATGTAATTATTAATATTCATACATAGATCTTAATTATATTATTTTCAGAATGTAAAAATTGGTTCAATATAATTTATATTCATTATATATGGGTTTATAATAATCTATATCTTATATAAATATTAAATAAAATGCATTTTTCTGGTAGATATTATGACATACGAACGCATGAACATTGCTTCCATTTTATTATCATATTTAAAAAATATAAATGAAATATATTTGTATATATATATATGAATATAATTTCATTAAAAATATTATTATTAGTTGATATATATTATATATTTAAAAAAACACATCCATAATACATCCCATGCAATGTGTGAATGAATCACATCTCTTCAAGAAGGCAGTATTCCACAATTCACCCAACCAAATTTATCATAGTTACAAAAAATAGAAAGCATAATGGTATTTGATATATACATAATGAAGAAGCAAAGATAAACTATAAAATCACATATATAATATATAAACATAGTATATGTCATAACTATTAACCATTAAATGGGCTAATGGAAAAAAAGGAACAACATCATTTCGTGAGGTCGTAGTTCACTGTACACAATAACCGTATGTTCGTTATCCTTTAGATGGAAGTGAGAATAAGTTCAATTACAACACATATAATAAAAAAATGTAATTATATTTAATAATTTTGTTTTATATATTCATTTTATTGAAATAGATTAGGTGGTGGATAATGAAAATTAATCATAGGATCACGACGAAGGATGTTACCACTTATTTGTGTTACTCCTTTTGGTTTGCATCAAAGGGCGTCCTTGGATGGTTTTCATCACAAGGCGAGGAATATTGGATAAGGGTGTATTTTTAGGATCTATTTATAAATATATTTTTCTATACAAAGTGTCTTCAGAGTTTTGAGGAAGTAGGAGTGTTGACTTATATTTTACAGAAGAGGGAGGGGACACACTTTTCATTTAAAAAAAATTATATGTGCCAATGTTTTTACCTTAAAAATCATAAAATAACCAAAAAAATTAAATTATGGTTTATGGAAAAATAATTCACTAAATTTTGTTTTGAAAAAGTTAATATGTAATTTTCTTCCTTAAGTTTATGTATTTGTCCCCTGTTAATAATAATTTTTCCTTACTCACTGTAATTAATTTAAAAAACTTTTACTAAAATTTTTCATCAAAAATTATTTTTATTTTATTTTTATACAAATTTAATAATTATTTCATCTATTTACATTTGTTTTTATTAACTAAATTCACCTAAGAAACAAAATTAAATTTAATGCTAATAATGTTGTGATGGAGAGAAATCATGGTTTTAATATAATAATGTGCCAAAGTTCATTAATCTTTTATATCTAAATTAAATATAAATATGATTATAATAAAATAAATTCGATTAATATATGTATTATTGACCAATTTAATATATAATAAAAATATATAATATATTTAAAAAAATTAATAAATTACACAAAAAGTGGTTTAGAATTAAAATTCAGTATTTTTAAATATTAATAAAAAATGATGTATCTTAGAGATAAATCAAACATGCCCCATAATATATTCTTTAATGAATAAATTCAAAATTTATGTTTATTTTAAAATATTATTTTTCAAATTTTTCCTAAAATTAATTTTATTAATGATCACATAATGATATAAAAACAAGTTTATTTACAAAAATTAAATATTTAATCCTTTAAATAACTCACAAAAAGTTTCATATATCATTATTAATATATTTTAATCATATCATGTAAAGCATGCCATGTCGGTGCTGCATGTAGTGAAAGAATACATTTCTATAGAATATAATGAATGTATGACCTATTGATTTAATATATATATATATATATATATATTTTTTGACACAATACACATCAAAAGGGTTAAATTAATTCAAAAAAAAATCACAAAATCTATAGGTGTTACATTCTACCCCTTAAAATGTATTTTAGCTAAAAAATTAATTACTGTCAAGTGAAAACATGGAAATGTATGATAAATCCAACCATAATGTTTTGATTGAGAGTGAGAGATATTATGGTCAAGAGAATTTTATTTATTTTAATTACATAAACAAAATATTTATTAATTTGTCCAATGATATAATTAACTATGATGATATCCTGACAACATTTTACAAAACCCCCATTTTCCTAATGTTGAAGGATTTTCATGTGAATAAATACTTAATTGATTTAATTACATTTCATAATCATAATTTTATCCTTTCATTAATCCCTGATAAACTTCAAATTCATCTCTTGTTATAATAAATGAAGAAAATTTTGTTATAATTAAAAAACATGGGATTAAATGGTCAACAATAGTCATTCCTTCTATATCTAGTTAAATAATAACTCATATGATCCAATATATATATACATATATATTGATTCATTAATTTAATCACAAAATGATCACCGAAAGTTTAATATAAACCATTTTTTATATGGTTAACTGTATAAACCTTCTAAAATATGAAAATTCAAAACATTAGAAAAAGTTTAATTGATAATCATAAAATTGTTCCCAAATATATCATAAAGTTTCTCTAGGTTGTCACATTCAGAACATGTGAATACTATCATCGTATATTTTAATGAAACATGGTAATAAACAGAAGAACCATAATTCCTTTCTTAAATAATTCATATATCTTGGTTCTAATGATTACTTGATATATTCTCTAAATCCATAAAGTTGTAAACTTCATCCATGATGAAAATGACCACTTTTTCAACAAATTATTTAGTCGTTATCATGTCATTAATGTTGTCCTATTTAATTTATCCACGTCATCATCTCTTTATCCAAACTATATATTATTTACCCACCAATATTTTTGAACAATATCACTAAACATATTCTTGAAAATACATACAATTGTTTTTTCAATCAATCATTTTATACAAAAATATTCCTAAAACATAAACCTTGATTTCAAATAAATTAATAATTTGATCATTCCACTACATCATTATGCTTTTAAAACTCCTCCCTTATAATATTCCATCATTCTAATTTTATAAAATATGGTATAAAAATCATGTCTTCATATTTATAAAACCCAATATAATCATTCATATAAACAATAATATTAGAACAAAACATACCATTCATATACCATTTGTTGTATCTTTATTATTATAGGAAGAACGATTACTAAAACCACATTTTTGCTTCTCTTTATGATCCATCCACATAGGAAATTAATTTTACTAATTCCTTTAATTTCCATATTTAATGTAGTTATCACGTTTTAATCCCTTACGAAGGCCAATATTACTATCATTATAATTGAAAAACCAATTCAATTTCCTTGTACATTTACATTATTTGTGTTCTTATTTTATATTTTCGAAACATATACATATTTTTTTTACAAAATATCTATGGTGTCTCTTCACAAATTTTCATAATGAAGGAAACATAATATTATTTATTTCATTTTCACTATTACCCAAAATCTCAGAAAACTCTTTCCTTATATTCCTTGGAGATTCTGAGTGTTGGTAAATTTACATTTTCTTAATCATGTTCATTGATTAGGATTGAGCACCACATACATCACTCTAATGATCATCCAATTTGACTACTACTCAGAAAAGTTTTCTTTATAATCAGTGTTAACTGAAATCTTTTTTGTTCCAGTAATCGACTAATAATATACTATAAATCATAGTGTGAGAAACATTTATCATAGTAGAATTATTCATAATCTTGAAAACCACTCATATAGTATGCCTAGAACATGACACCTACTCTTTTAATATATTATTCTTTATGTTTGTACTAGGTTATTCGTAGGTTTATTTTATATAAATGTGTCCAGACATTCTATAAGGGGATTATGAATTCCCAAATAACATCCCCAAGGAGTATCAATCATGTTGAGTATTAAGGTATCTTATTTTTTACTAGGAAATGCTTGAGTCATGTCTCACACACCGTGCCAAAGTTATTAATCATTATTTTATCAGTGCCAAAACAACATCTACTTGTTGTTTCAAAATAATGATGAATTTCATGGAAACCAATCCGTCAATCCTCTACCATCATTACATTACATTTTCCAATAATTTTCTACATCCATAGGCTTATATTTAAATAAATCCCTGGAAATATACATTGAATCATTGATATTGATCAAATTAATGTTTTCTCATAATATTTCTGAAAGTTTTACTAAACCTTTTATATTTTAATGTCTATTACGAATCATTATTAATATATATATACTTACTAAATTTTTTTATAGATTATCGAATGTAGAAGAAAATAGACATCAAATGATTGTGCTATTTTTCTAAATTTGGAAACAAGGAAAAAAATATTCTAACTCTGTGAATGATCTGAAATGTGCCTCAAAAATATCATCCCCTTAGTGATTCTATTTTAAAAAATTCCCCACTATCTAGGGAACTGAAACAATGGATATTTGAAAGCGTTAATACTCAATAAGCGTAAAAATGGAATTCATTAAAAATAACATTTCATAAAACGTTCCAAAACATGATCTTATAGTTATAAAATCATACCCTTCATATAAAATATCTTAATCCATAAACAAAAAATATTTATTAGCAGCTCATTATACACGAATAATAAGATAATAATGAACATAATTCAAGAAAATATATCATTCGAATAATACATGGAATTGTGAAAAACATTTCAAATTATAACCACAAAAACATGTATAAGTATAAACTTGATCTCTCATTATGTTGAATACAAAATAGCATGCACTCGTGTATACTAGTTCACCTTAAAAGAGGTCCATATATAATATTGTAAACATGAAATATGGTTTAGGAATAACATTGTGTAGATGTAACTAGGATCATGCCTTTATTATGGGCACAAAACTAGGTACATGATCATCATGTTGAACATTCATTCATTTTCATGTCTAATATTTTGAAAACATAATAAGGTACACTCATAACATTTTTTTAGGTAATCAAGTTCACACGTAAACATATTGACATGCAACTATGTCCATGCATAACATTGTAAACCTGAATATAAGTTTACACATGAGGATTATACTCATGTTTCATCCATCCATAACCAATTTATTTTAGATATATATAGGTCATATTCATCACATAATAAACTCATACATAGATATTCCACAAGATAATATAACATGCATCATATCATGACTCATTAAAAGGGATTATATCATAACCCATGTTTTGAAATGGATATCATAAAAATTTATTCATATAATTATATATCGAAAATGGATAGGTCTCATAATAATTTTACAAATTCATTGTCTACGAAAACAATCGAGTTTCAAAAATATATATCTTGTTGTAGAGAAATATGTGTCACGATAATCATTCTATAAAAACATAAACCATTCAAGAACAAATAATAATGTAACCATTATATCATTTTCCATAAGGTCTTTAGTTACATCAATGAATGTCATATTAGATGTAAAAAAATAATAAAAATTCCACATAAATAATTTATTGAGGAAAATATCCTTTCTTCTTTGAATGTAATTTTTATTAAATAAAACCATCAGAAAACCATTTTCATTGAAAATACATTAAAAACATAGTAAGTAGGATTTAAAAAATTCCATGGCCTTTTCCCCTAAAAAATATAAAAAATATTTAATACATATTGAAAAATGTTGTGATTTATTACATATAAAAGATCCCTGAAAATATTTTGAAAATTGTTTCCTATGAAAACATATAAAAGATTCTAAAAAGAGTGAAAAATATTTTCACTAAAAGTAAATTCAAAAAAATATAAATTAATCATTGTGATCATTTAAAACCTTTTCATTTAAATTTATTAAAACATATATATGATTCATTTAAAATCACTTAAAACATTTCTTATCATAAAATAGTTTTGGACAGCCTAATAATTTAAAAAACATTTTAAAATAAAAAAATATCAAGAATATTTAGAAAAAATATTATTTTAGAAAAATGACATAAAAAACATAAAATGGAAAAATTATGTAATTAAATGTTATTATAGAGGGTTGGTCTTTACATGTCGAGCATTCATTTTTAACAATAAAAGTTCACAAAAGTTTCTTGATAAAAAACATCAAGAAGATTGTTTTTATTTTTTATTTGTTACAAGTTAGTACATGTAACACGCCAGGTAAATAAAGAATATGACATATTTATATTTATTCATATTTGTGAATAATTTATTAATATTACTTTAAAGGGGATGCTATGCTCGATGGCGTACCCAATACGCAATAACGAGTTTCTTGGGAATCTTACGTTGCACTGTAATAATAAAATAATATTATTTTAAATGGTAGTTAACGCCTAGCCATTGTAATGGAGGGAATGAATAGAACCAGCTACATAATGATTATATATGTTTTTCAAATATTTTTACTTTTTATAATAAATTTTAGAGAATTAAAAATGCGAATGAATCCAATTTTAAGCGTAAACATTCTAATATTCTTTAAAAGGTCGATTAAACGCCTTTTGATGGCGAACATCATTTAAATCCACTTTTTGAAAATATTATGTGTTATATTTGACAAAATAAAAAACTTCTTTAGAATCGGGACATCAAAATTTACTTTGTGTAAATTCTTGGTATTTTTCCAAAAAAGTTCAATTTTTAATGAATAGTGAAAAATGATGTATTTTAATTCAAAACCTCTTTTTAATCTAATTTATTTATATGATTAGATTATATTTTTAATTGGTTTTAAATTTAAATTATAATATATTTTTACCATTTAATACAATAGTGGTCATTGGAATTAATTTCACTTTGAAATTGGACTTAAACTAGTGTCAATCTTTTGATACTTATTGTTTCATAAAACACGCTATTTTCTCTGATAGCGGAAATTAATTATTAAATTTATTAATGAAACTAATATGATTTTAATTTTGTAAAATAGACATCATTTTTGAATTCGGAATATCAAATATAGCTTAGAGTGAAGTTTTGGTATTTTTCTGAAAAACTTCAATTTTTGATGAATAGTGAAACCACTAAGTGGTACTTATAGAAACTGATTTTCCATTTAAATGAAATTTTTCCATCATTGTGTGTTGAATTTAAAAAATCCTACAAACATGGTTTTCATTACGATGTAAAATGTGGTTCAATGGGATTAAAATAATTTTTTGGTGAATAGTAACTTATTAAGTTTTTAATCACGATTAGAGGTAATTAGTGTAGTTTAAGGTAAGAATAATGTTTTAATAAAATGAAATGACCTAAACATAAGTCCTACCCTTATTTTATGTTTCATGGCCGACCAAGAAAATCGATTGGTCAACTTGGGGACCCCATGGAGCCACTATGGTTGGAAAATGACATAAACACCTTTTTATTTAATGTTAAAGTAAAAATGACAAAAACATGAGATGTTATACTAAAAAAAAATTTACATGGGGTTATACAAATCCAAATTTTGACTATAAAAAAGTAATTGGGAAGCTAAAAAGATTTCCTACATCATAGTATTTTTTTTATAAATTTTAGATGTTAAATAAATTAAATTATTTATGACATCATGATGATGCGGCGATGACCTCATTATTTAACGATTTAAATAAAATGGAAATATAATGTAATATCTATGACCTACACATGTCCAAAACCTATTGTATGAGTGGATTTATAACCCTTATCACCTTACCCTCGAATTATATCAATGTGGGACCTCTTAAATCCGAATATCATTTTAAAATAAAGTGACTTTTCTTTACTTTCCAAGAGTACCCCTCCTCTCCTCTTATAAAAGGCCCCCACCTCTACCTCCTAACCCACACTCCCAAAGCCTTTGGATCGGCCACCCCTGCCCATTTTGTCTCTCCATTTCCTTCTCTTACTTCTTGAAGCCTCACTTTGGGCATAAGTCTTCCCAAGGAAGCCTTTGAGCTCAAACCAATGGGAGTTACCCGATTTTAAGGTAATGTCTTCACTTGAGTCCTTTTGTTTTATTTTCCTTCTCCAACCCCCTAAACTCTATTTATTCATTTATTTTGTAAAAAATAAAGTATCTTAAATATACTAGGATGTTGTATTATAAGGTTTCGAGCTACACTTACACACACCTACATCTAATGGTTAAAGAACATACTGTTTCCGTGGATGGCGAATTTCTACCTCCCGAAACGATGATTGTTCAAAATTTTTCTAACACCATTAAAGGTGGCCATTAAGATGACACTATATTTATATATTATATCTAATATGTTTAGGTTTTACTTAAGCTTATGTATTTTTCATTTATGGCATACCTTCATGGTTTCTATTATGGGTAAACGAGATATCTTCATTTAAGGAAGTGCGGACTACAGCCCCCTCAAAGTGATTTGATTCGTTAATACCATATGTGGTACGTATAAAGGATATATTTAATGATATTATATATTATACCATACTGGAATTAAAATACTATTATGTATCATTATGTTTTAATTCCATTAAATATGAAATAGAAATGAAAGTAGCGTTCATGCATACATACGGCTTACCGTCTCCATGAACGGTGCATTTCATTTCTTAACTCTAAATGTTATGTAATATTATAAATGCATGAATATACTGGATATATATGATATATATGATATATAAATCATGAATACAATTCTGGATATAATGAACCTTTGACCACACGAACAACATGTAATTGTAAGAAGTCCACTTTCGACTTAAGAACCAAGTATCGACAAAACAAACATTAGTAACTTAAATGATTACATAATTTCTATGACATGGTAATAAGTGATATAAAAGGAATAATTAACTTGAAAAAGGTTCTTAAGGAAGTATAAATTAACTCAAGTTTATTATTCAGGAGATTAAAGAACGATCGTGTCAAGTCGGACTCGAGGTAAGAGATCCTACTCCTCTCTTTCTTTTTAAATACGCTCTTTTATGTCATTCCTTTTAAAGATAATATTTCTTGTTATTGGGATGTTATTTTATATTACTCTTACTATAAGTTTTATTTTCATATGATGAGAGACCCTATTCTCTCTCATTAATCCATTTTGGAAGTTTTGAGTGGCGCCGTTAGGCTGCAGAATTTTCGTAAGAGATCTAACCTCTCTCTTTCTTTTTAAGTACTCTCTTTTATGTCACTTCTTTTCAGCTCCCCTTTGTTATATTGGGGGATGTTGTTTTATATTAATTTTTCTATAAACTTTATGTTGATATGATTTGATACCCTATTTGATCTCATCAATCCATTTTTGTACGTTTTATGTGGCACCGTTAGGCTGCCGAGTTTTCGAAAGGGATTTTTCATCTCACTTTTATTCCCGTGAGATTTATGCTAAATTTTCCACAATTTCCTTGGAGTGGTGTATGTAATACCCATTATTTTACTCATTGTGTAATATACTTTCATTTATGAGTATTTACATCAATGTTGTATTGTCCTTCTTTCACGGGGTGTATGTCTCGAATGATACTCATGTCGGTAAGGGAACCTTTCACCCTCCTCTTTTTAAAGGACTTCTTTTTTTATGTCTTTTAATTAACATAAAATTATGTTGGGATATGTTCTTCTATATCCTTATTTATGTAAATTTTATGTCCAAGTGATGATATCCCCTTTATCTCTCTCATCAACCCTTTTTGTAAAATTTTATGTGACGCCGTTAGGCTGTCGAATTTTACCAAGGGAACTTCTTAACCCAATTTCGATTTCTTTGGGTTCAACATGTAGTTATTGAATATGTCATCCTTTGAATATGTGTGAATAACATTTGATTGTTTTACACTTAATATCCACTTATATTGGGTGTATTTATATTTGTCACACATAATTATGAGATTGATTTATCCTTAATTTAAGGATACCTTCTTTATAATGTATTTTATCTCATTTTACATTTGTTTTGAGACTTTATTTTTGTCATGCACCAATTCACTCTTATATGGTGTGCATACTATCCTTTGACATATTATATCATGAATCCCTTTATTCTCATATTATTATAAAGTTCGGATTAAATGTTATTCCGCTATTATTTGTATTCAAGAGTCTCTCATTTTGTTAAAAACTCTTTATCAAAAATATCATTTTAAATGTTTTAAAGATTAATTATTCTAAATATTTATGTTTAATGTCCATGTTTTCAAAATGGTTTTCAGTATTTATTTATATGGACATTATTTTTTTAAAATTATAATTCCAATAAAAGCTTCAAAGTGGAATGGGACACTTTGATTCAAAAATCTATTTTAAATGATTTTTGAAAAATGGATTGATTAATTAAATATCATGGAATTACTTATTTTGATTGACAATGAAATGTTGTTATTGAAATGTTTATATTTTCAATATTTTATGTGTAATTATGGTACTTGGACATTTTACAGGTGGTTACGTGATAAACCATATGACGGGTGGTGCCGTGAATACCAGGACGGGTGGTTACGTGATAACCTCCAATGCATTGGGTATGGAAGTAGGCCGTATGGATATTCCATTAAGTATGTATGGAAGTTGGCCGAATGGCTATTCCATTAAGTGATATGTGTGGAAGTCGACCTTATGGTTATTCCACTAAAGTATGTTTATGTCCGAAGTTACCTTTATATGTTATGTGATCTTTATATGGGTTTTATGGTAATCTTTTGGTTATAGAATGGTAAGTAATGAACTTTTATTCAGTGAAGAGTTTTTTACTACTTCAAAAGGGTGAAAAGTATTACTTTGTTAAAGTATACATGTATTACTTGTTGTTTTGAAAAAACTAACAGTTTTCATTCTTTGTGTATCCCTTACTGAGCTTTTTATGCTCATCCCAAGTTTTTGAAATGTTTTCACAGGACTTAACATGGAATAGGGTCAAGGATGGGATCAAGGGAAAGTCATGCTACAAAAAACATGGAACTAGACATGTTTCATTTTAAGATTTTTTATTTTATTGAAACTTAGTAGAAGTTTCTACTTTGTAATCTTTAGAGATGTAATAGTTATGTCCTAATTCTCTAAAACTCTAAACCTGAAAAGATCCTCAATGTGAATTATTAATTTAATTAAATATTAAGTAAGGTTTAAGGCCAAGGCCTTATAGTTGGTATCAGAGGTTGGTTTAGATAACTTTAGAGGTTATGGTATTCTTTAAGAATAAGTGACATTACCATAATGGTTAGGATTTCAGAAAGAGTCATAGTTTTTAGATAAAGTAAATGAGTAAGTATATCTTCCTCATTAGTACATGATGGTTTTGTTGATATACTCACACTGACCCTTTTTGGTTTTAGTAAATGGCTGGATCTAGCAGGCACCAAAGTAACAGTGGATGTGAAGGAAACTGTGATAGTTTTCTGAGTGAGCAGCTGAATGATATGGGAGCTTCAATGAGAACTCTTGTGTTTATCCTCAACCAACTATCTTGAGTCATGATTGACCACCTAAACCTTGGTGATTTCTATAAGGAATCATATATGCCAGAAACAAATCCCTATGGAACTACAGGTAATAATCATAAAGGTATGTGTGTAAAAAAACCTATGTGTCAAAGATGTGGAAAGAAACACCTAGTAAAATGTTTCAAAGGGACATAAATATGCTATAGATGTGGAAATGAAGGTCATAAATCAAGAACCTGCCAGGGAAAAAGGAAGCATCCAGTTGAATCGAGGAAAGGGAAAGACGTTCTTTCTGAGGGATCAATTGAATGTTTTAAATGTGGTGTGCATGGTCATTATGAAAACACATGTCCTATGAAGAAGTTTCGTGAATGGGATCACCAAGATCGTACAAATGTTCGTTTACCAATACCTAATGCCATTCCAATTGAGGATGAAGAAACTGAAAATGACCAATCAGAGGTATGGATTATTACATAACTATTGGTTTCCTATTTTGGAATCTTAGGATATGATTCATTATTTTGTTTGTAGGAAAGAAGTATTTCAGAATAATTTTTAAAGGAATGGTTAATGGATCATGAAGAATGTTGAATGAGTAAGATGTCAACATATAAGGGCTTCAAGAGTTATGGTGAAATTATTAAGAGTATTAAGTCTCTTTTGATGATGGGGTTACATTAGAAGACTTTTTATAGTATGTGTAACCCTGATGTTTAATATATGAAAATTTTATTCAAGGAATAGTTATCTTTTCATTTGTGGACATAGTTATAAAGAACCATTTGGGTTTATAAGATCCTTACTTTTGAGGTAATTATGGGTTACTATATGTTATTATTGAAGTGAAAGACATGAGATAAAATTGAGGTTAAATTATGTTATGGTTATTTTTTATGATTTTATCCCTTTTGGGGGAATTATTTGAGAATTATATAGTTTTGGAAAAAGGACAACATGCAGACCTTGTGACTACCCATCGTGTCGGACAAAGCTGCGAGAATCGAACCCACAACCAAAGTGCGACTGGTATTTATCACCTACCACTAGACTATGTGAAGTCCCTGGTTTGTTTGACTGATTATTTTTAGTTATATGATTTTATGAATTAAGAGTAAGTTGATTTTGGGTTATTTATGAAAATGATTAACCTATCATGGAGGATATGTGATTAGGTTAATAACTTTTCAATACGAGACTTTAGGAGAAACTGATGTTGTTTGGTGATAAATGTTACGATTTAACTTGGAAGACTATGTGACTAAATCCTTCAAATATTTGGGTTTCAATCTTAGTTTGGTTTACTTTGAAGAATTTTATGGACAAATTGTTTATTGGATGTTCCTCATTGAACTTTGGGTTTTGTTGGACAAATTTTCGAGATTAAGAATAGATTTGTTTTTTTTTAAGGATTATCTTTTTTGGGTATTATCTGATCTTGTACAAACCTATTTGGTTTTGGTTTTGGTTAGAGTCTAAAGAAATATGAAGTATATAGTTCTCTATTGTGAATTAGGTGATTCTCTATAAATTGATTATAGTATTCTTAATGCGAACAAGTCTTCCTAAATACTCATCTTTTGGAGAAAATATGAGTTTGATTAAGGAATCTAGTAAAATTTGAAAGTCAACATGATAAGTGATTATGTTTCCTTATGAATAAATTCCTCAATAAAAAGTAACTTAAACCAAAAATGTTGTCTATTAACTTTTCCTACTGGGTAATCGAATATCATTTAACCCATCACAATTTTGTGATTTTCTTATGGTTAACTTTCTCCTAGATATGTTTACTATCACTCTCCCTCGAGAACATGACCCTTTTCTTTTTCTTCCATGTCCATGTTTTCCTACATGGAATCCTAGTATGGGTTAACTCGGGTGACCTCTGTACTTGTCCTTCTTTATTTTAAAGTGATCGTTTTACCAACTCTTGTTCCGATGTGGGACTTTCAAGGATGTTTCCATGCTCAATTTTAAAATTGCGAGGACGCAATTACCAAAAGGGGGGAAGGATGTAACACCCGAGGTAAATAAAGAATATGACATCTTTATATTTATCTATATTTGTGAATAAAATATAAATATTACTTTAAAGGTTATGCTATGCTCGATGGCGTGCCCAATACGCAATAACGAGTTTCTTGAGAATCTTACGTTGCACTCTAATAATAAAATAATATTATTTTAAATGGTATTTAATGCCTAGTCGGTGTAATGGCGGGAATGAATAGAACAAACTACAAAATTATTATATATTTTTGTCAAAAAATTTAACTTTTTATAATAAATGTTAGAGAATTAAATATGCGAATGAATCCAATTTTAAGCGTAAACATTCTAATATTATTTAAAAGGTCGATTAAACGCATTTCGATGGTGAACATCTTTTAAATCCACTTTTTGAAAATATTATGTGTTATATTTGACAAAATAAAACTCTTCTTTAGAATTGGGACATCAAAATTTACTTTGTGTAAATTTTTGGTATTTTTCTAAAAAAGTTCAATATTTAATGAATAGTGAAAAATGTTGTATTTTAATTCAAAACCTCTTTTTAATATAATTTATTTATATGATTAGATTATATTTTTAATTGGTTTTAAAGTGAAATTAGAATATATTTTTACCATTTAATACAATAGTGGTCTTTGGAATTAATTTCACTTTGAAATTAGACTAAAACTAGTGTCAATCTTTTGATACTTATTGTTTCATAAAAACACGCTATTTGCTCTGACAGCGGAAATTAATTATTAAATTAATTAATGCAACTAATATGTTTTTAATTTTGTAAAATAGACATCATTTTTCAATTTTTAATATCAAATATATCTTAGGGTTATGTTTTGGTATTTTTCTAAAAAACTTCAATTTTTGATGAATAGTGAAACCACTAAGTGGTACTTATAAAAACTGATTTTCCGTTTAAATGAAATTTTTCCATAATTGTGTGTTGAATTTCAAAAATCCAACATACATGGTTTTTATTAAGAAGAAAAATGTGGTTCAATGGGATTAAAATAATTTTTTTGTGAATCGTAACTTATTAAGTTTTTAATCGTGATTAGAGGTAATTAGTGTAGTTTAAGGTAAGAATATTGTTTTAATAAACTGAAATGACCTAGACACATGTCCTACCCTCATTGGATGTGTCATGGCCGATCAAGACAATACATGGGTCAACTTTGGGACCCCATGGAGCCACTATGGTTGGAAAATGACATAAATACCTTTTTATTTAATGTTAATGTACAAATGACACAAAAATGAGATATTTTACTAAAACAATTTTTACATGTGGTTATAAAAATCCAAGTTTTGACTATAATTAGTCATTGGAAATATAAAAAAGATTTTCTACATCATAGTATTTTTTTATAATTTTTAGATGTTAAATAAATTAAATTATTTATGACATCATGATGATGCAGCGATGACCTCATTATTTAACGATTTATATAAAATGGAAAGATAATGTAATATCTAAGACCTAAAATGTCAAAAACCTATTAGATGAGTGAATTTCGAACCCTTATCACATTATCCTTGAATTATATCAATGTGGGACCTCTTAAATCCGAATATCATTTTCAAATAAAGTGAATTTTCTTTACTTTCCAAGAGTGCCCCTCCTCTCCTCTTATAAAAGGCCCACACCTCTACCTCTTTACCCACTCTCCCAAAGCCTTTGGCTCGGCCAAACCCTTCCCATTTTGTCTCTCCACTTCCGTATCTTACTCCTTGAAGCCTCACTTTGGGCAGAAGTCTTCCCAAGGAAGCCTTTGAGCTCAATCCAAAGGGAGTTACCCGATTTTAAGGTAATGTCTTACTTCAGTTCTTTTGTTTTATTTTGCTTCTCCAACCCCCTAAACTCTTTTTATTAATTTATTTTGTAACAAATCCAGTGTCTTCAATATAATAGGATGTTTTTATAATAAGTTTTCTAGCTACACTTACACACACCTACATCTAATGGTTAAAGAACATACGGTTTCCGTGGATGGTGAATTTATGCCTCCCAAAACGATGATTGTTCAACATTCTTCTAACACCTTAAAAGGTGGCCATTAAGATGACACTATATTTATATATGATATCTAATATGTTTATGTTTTACTTAAGCTTCTGTATTTTTCATTTATGGCATACCATTATGGTTTCTATTATGGGTAAACGCGATATCTTCATTTAAGGAAGTGCGGACTACCGCCCCCTCAAAGTGATTTGATTCGTTAATACCATATGACGTATGTATAAAGGATATATTTACTGATATTATATATGATACCATACTGGAATTAAAATACCATTATGTATCATTATGTTTTAATTCCATTAAATATGAAATAGAAATTGAAGTAGCGTTCAAGCGTACGTACGGCTTACCGTCTCCATGAACGGTGCATTTCATTTCTTAACTCTAAATGTTATGTAATATTATAAATGCATGAATATACTGGATATATATGATATATATGATATATACATCATGAATACAATTCTGGATATAATGAACCTTTGACCACACGAACAACATGTAATTGTAAGAAGTCCACTTTCGACTTAAGAACCATGTATCGACAAAACAAACATTATTAACTTAAATGATTACATAATGTATATGACATGGTAATAATTGATATAAAAGGAATAATGAAATTTAAAAAGGTTCTTAAGGAAGTATAAATTAACTCAAGTTTATTATTCAGGAGATTAAAGAACGACCGAGTCAAGTCGGACCTGAGGTAAGGGATCCTACTCCTCTCTTCCTTTTTAAATACGCTCTTTTATGTCATTCCTTTTAATGATCATATTTCTTGTTATTGGGATGTTATTTTATATTAATATTAATGTAATTTTTATTTTCATATGATTAGAGACCCTATTCTCTCTCATCAATCCATTTTGGAAGTTTTGAGTGGCGCCGTTAGGCTGCCGAATTTTCGTAAGAGATCTAACCTCTCTCTTTCTTTTTAAGTACTCTCCTTTATGTCACTTATTTTCAGCTCCTCTTTGTTATATTGGGGGATGTTCTTTTATATTTCTATTTCTTTAAAATTTATTTTGATATGATGAGATACCCTATTTGATCTCATCAATCCATTTTTGTAAGTTTTATGTGGCACCGTTAGGCTGCCGAGTTTTCGTAAGGGATTTTTCATCTCACTTTTATTCCCGTGAGATTTATGCTACATTTGCCACAATTTCCGTTGAGTGGTGTATGTACTGCCCATTATTTTAGTCATTTTTTAATATAATTTTTTTTATGAGTATTTACATCAATGTTGTTTTGTCCTTCTTTCACGGGGTGTATGTCTCAAAAGATACCCATGTCGGTAAGGGAACCTTTCACCCTCCTCTTTTTAAAAGACTTCTTTTGTTATGTCTTTTAATTCACATACTATTATGTTGGGATATGTTCTTCTATATCCTTATTTATGTAAATTTTATGTCCAAGTGATGAGATCCCCTTTATCTCTCTCATCAACCCTTTTTGTAAAATTTTATGTGACGTCGTTAGGCTGTCGAATTTTACCAAGGGAACTTCTTAACCCAATTTCGATTTCTTTGGGTTCAACATGTAGTTATTGAATATATCATTCTTTGAATATGTGTGAATAACCTTTGATTGTTTTACACTTAATATCCACTTATATTGGGTGTATTTATATTTGTGACACATAATTATGAGATTGATTTATCCTTAATTTAAGGATACCTTCTTTATAATGGATTTCATCTCATTTTACATTTCTTTTGAGACTTCATTGTTGTCCGGCACCAATTCACTCTTATATGGTGTGCATACTATCCTTTTACATATTATATCATGAATCCCTTTATTCTCATGTTATTATAAATATCGTATTAAATGTTATTTCGCTATTATTTGTATTCAAGAGTCTCTCATTTTGTTAAAAACTCTTTAACAAAAATATCGTTTTAAATGTTTTAAAGATTTATTATTCAAAATATTTATCTTTAATGTCCATGTTTTCAAAATGGTTTTCAGTATTTATTTATATGGACATTAATTTTTTAAAATTATAATTCCAATAAAAGCATCAAAGTGGTATGGGACACTTTGATTCAAAAATCTCTTTTAAATGATTTTTGAAAAATGGATTGATTAATTCAATATCTTGGAATTACTTATTTTGATTGAGAATGAAATGTTGTTATTGAAATATTTATATTTTATATATTTTATGTGTAATTATGGTACTTGGACATTTTACGGGTGGTTACGTGATAAACCATATAACGGGCGGTGCCGTGAATACCAGGACGGGTGGTTACGTTATATCCTCCAATGCATTGGGTATGGAAGTCGGCCATATGGCTATTCCATTAAGTATGTATGGAAGTCGGCCGAATGGCTATTCCATTAAGTGATATGTGTGGAAGTAGACCTTATGGTTATTCCACTTAAGTATGTTTATGTCCCAAGTTACCTTGATATGTTATGTGATCTTTATATGGGTTTTATTGTAATCTTTTGGTTATAGAATGTTAAGTAATGAACTTTTATTCAGTGAAGAGTTTTTTACTACTTCAAAAAGGTGAAAAGTATTACTTTGTTAAAGTATAAATGGTTTACTTTTTGTTTTGAAAAAACTAACTGTTTTCATTCTTTTTGTATCCCTTACTGAGCTTTTTATGCTCATCCCATGTTTTTGAAATGTTTTCACAGGACTTAACGTGGAATAGGGTCAAGGATGGGATCAAGGGAAAGTCATGCTACCAAAAACATGGAACTAGACATGTTTCATTTTAAGAGTTTTTATTTTATGGAAACTTAGTAGAAGTTTCTACTTTGTAATCTTTCGAGATGTAATAGTTATGTCCTAATTCTCTAAAACTCTAAACCTGAAAAGATCCTCAATGTGAATTATTAATTTAATTCAATATTTAGTATGGTTTAAGGTCGGGGCCTTATAGTACATGTGTAAATATTTACTATCAAAATCATTGTATAATAGTGTAAAATTATTTAATATATTATTTAAAACATAGTTTTTAAGGAACACATACTTTTGATTGAAAAGAAAAATGAAGTCTGGTTTTCATAAATACTTTTTTTGATTATCATAATTAACAATGATATGGAAAATTGTAAAATTACATGGTTATAACATTAATTTCAATATGTTAGAAAACATAATATGAGTTATTGAGATATGTATAATAATATTCCATAAATGGAAGCATAATACTAAACAATATTTATAAACAATAAGATTTAATACATAAATTGTTACCACTTTATTAAATTTGAAATATAGTACAATAGGAATAATAACATTACATAATGAATTAAATATAATCTGAATAATTATATTCCCAGTATAATTATTTCAACAATATCATATAGACCTCATTGAAAAATATTAGTGAATTACGTAAAATGTGTCTTAATGAAGGAAAATTGAGACATAATTACTTTACTGATTTAGGGTCTTTTGAAACCAATATCCCATGAAACAGATATCATAAAATTGATATTTTAATACATATAAATTTTAGTATATGAAATATATAATACATAAATTGGAATTATACACAACACAATAAAAAAAATAGTGGGGAACAATATATATATCTCACCTAAATAAAAACGGAGATTCAATTACCATAATATTATTCTTGAATTTCTTCGTACACATTCAAACATCCTATAAAATATGTATAAATTTGTTAAAAAATTTAAAATTAATATAATTATATCTAATACCATATATTATTTAGTATTTATTATGCTTTAAAGTTTTATTAGCAACTCAATGTATATGTTACATATTAGGTAATTTCCACATTATTTTTTAATATATGTTTTGACTTGTTATTTTTCATCCTCTTATATAAATAATGATTCAATTATTTAAACAATATAAAATATTATATAAAAATAATATACATTATTTATATTTTTATGTATAATATTAAAAATAATAATCTAAATATAAAATGAAATTTATTATTCATGTATACAATTGGTTATATGATTGCATGATCATAACTTCTGTTTTATTGTCATTTTGACAAAATTCGAGTAAAATATATATATTTATATATATAATATCATTATAGTATAATTTCTAGAAAATATATTTCATATAAATTTACTAAACACATAATTGGAATATCCCATGCAATGTGTGAATGAACCACAATGCATTGAGGTGATGGAAGTCCATAGAACCTCAAACGATGTTATCCTAGTTACACAAAATGAAAATCATATTGGTTTGTTATATATAATAATTAAATTATAAAAATTAAATTATAAATATCATATATATCATATATACAATACTTTTCCATCAAAATACCCAACCATGGGGGTTGGAAATGGAATAACGAAAAACATTGTTTCGTGAAACATTTGTTCGTTGTACCGAAGAAAAGTATCTTCGTTACCCATTATATAGATGTTTGTATAAATTAGTATTGAACACATATAATAAGAAAATAATATTAAATTAAATATTAATAATTTATTTAATAATCCTTGAATAAAAATATTTTAGGTGGTGGAGAATGATAATTAAATAAGGGAGCATGTGGGAGGATGTTAACTCTTACTCAGGTAACTCATTTTGGTTTTTAACTAAAAGAATCCTCAGATGGATTTATAACCATGGTTAGGATTATAGTTTGATGGGTGTGGTGTTTAAGAGCTCTGTGGTAAGATGTTTTCTATGCCAATGTATATTTATATGTGAGGGGAAGTGGCATGGGTGAGTTCTTTTTCATATTGGAGGAAGGGGACAATAGGGAATTTTTCAAAACATGTTACTTGTAACCATAATTATACATAGAACTGGTATAAAAAACAAAACATAATAATGGATGTTCTATTTCTGAAATATGTAGATAAAATGGGTGTTTGAAATGTGAATATGGTATTATTATCCTTAAGAATATGGTTTAGTTCTCTTTTATGCATATTTTTTACATTACAAATTATCATTAATTTTAATCACACTAACTAATATTTTCAGTCATAAATTATGTTAATCCTATTAGACTATAAATTTAATAATAATTAAAATGTTTTGGTAAATTATTTTCGATTCCGTTCATATAAGTAGAAAATATTTTTTTAATTGTAATCTCCCAATTATTGTGAGAAAGAAGTTTTCTAATGTGGGAATGTTCCAAATTTAATTAAGCTTTTATATCCAAATTCAATATAAAATGGTTATAATTTAATAATTTTGACAATATATGTATAAAATATATATCGGTTCATTAAAACTAATATAAAATATAATTTAAATAAATATATATATTTCTTGGAATTTTTGTTGAATTAAAATTCATTATTTTTCATTATTCAACCAAAAAATGAATTTTCTCTAAAAAATCCGAAAAATTCACCCTACTATAATTTTGATATTATGAATTAAAAATTGAAGTTTATTTTCATAAAAATAAAATTATAATAGTGTATCAATATAATATTATTATCATTAAAAAAATTTCATAAAAATAGTTCCTTTAATAAAATACAATTTTTAATCATATTATGAATTTCCAAAAATATTATATTTCATTTTCAATATGTATTATTTATTTCAAACCATTACATGGAAAAATATAAATGTAGTTATTTCTATTCATATTACTAGGTTTAATGACTATGATATAACTATATCGTATGAATACTTATAATAATAATGTGTCGTTTCAAATATTCTTAGTGTTACATGTAACAGAAGCCGTGTAGGTGTTCTGTGTTGTACAAGATTTCCATGGATTAGCATATAAAAAATATCTATCATATTGATTTAATATATATATATATTTATTTAACTTTTTTCATCAAATTTTACATATAAAGTTTTTTTATTTATTTTGAATAAATAATTCAAAAAATCTTCGGTTGTAACATTATTCTGATGTGGGATGGGATTGCATGCCTCCCATCCCCCATTTATATTTATGTAGAATATTATTATAGATTTTGTTCATGATTCTATGTGTGGATTATGGTATGCTTAGTGTTGTTTATTTTTTTTTAGATGATACGATTCAGTATGAAAGCTCATTTCTTATTATTTATCACATTGTATGTTCTATATTACAAGAGTTCTTGAAGGAAAAAAATTGGATGCAATGTAAAAACTTGGGTGCATATAATCTCATGTTCCAGAACCTATTAGTCACCAATGTTATTATATATTTTCTTATATTGGCTAATAAATTTCAAAATATAATATATTTGGCTTTAAGTAAAAAAAATATTTTTAACAAATGTCACATGTGATTTTAGATTTCATGGATTTCATATTTGGATCTAATAGACCGGATTACTACATTATAAACTAATGTGATTCATGATTCCATGAGTATTGTGACTCTCATTCACTTTCACATTTTTTAGTGAAACCAACTTGATATTTTCATGATACTATATTGATTTCATTGGCGTGTTCCCTTTCCAATGAGATAGTCAACATCACTTCATTTTTTGATCCTAATAGGGTGGAAAGATGTCAACTAGAGATGATGATATATAGAGTATCTAGACCATTGTAAT
Source organism: Viscum album (assembly GCA_963277665.1). NCBI lineage: Eukaryota > Viridiplantae > Streptophyta > Magnoliopsida > Santalales > Viscaceae > Viscum > Viscum album. The sequence goes on from OY728133.1 coordinate 928,031,051, forward strand.
AAAGGGTAGTCATTTCATTACGCGGGTATGTGTTTTATGAGGTTTTATCTTGTATATTTATTCATTAATGAACAAACGTATAGACTAAAATCTACAATGCATCATACTCCAAAAGGTAAAGGCCTCAATGATCTAGTTAGTTTATAAATTCCCATTATTTTCTATTTTACTATTTATTAATTAAATTTTAATATCTTTATAGTATACTCGACTACAACATATGATCCTCATGACTTATCCGGTGGATGAAATGTTTTTTATAGGTAGTGTTCCATGTTGTAGTATAGTGGATGATGTTGGTCTATCATTTAGTACATAATACTTTATGTTATCATCCACCCATGGGAGATGAAGTTCCTATTTATGTAGTGGATGTACCTAATATAAAACCACTTAAAAAATATTTTTATGTTTAGTATCCAAGATGATGATGACACTGACCGTGTCATGAAACATGTGATGTGTAACATGTTCCAATAGAAGAGTAATGCATCCCATGTAATTATAAAATATAACTTTTTCATATCTATTTATGGTTAGGAATGAGATATTATTTTTAGTTTAATGGGGTCACTATGTGTGATAATAACTGACACGCAACAATTGGTACTCCTAAATCATACATTGCACAAAAGACATAGTTGTACAGAAAAATAATAAAATAATATTAGTATTATTTAAATAATTGTTATCTTTTAACTTTTGTATTGGTGGGAATGAACCAAACTAACCATATTATTTTTAAAATATAATATTTAATTTTTTCACTATCATCCAATAAATTTTATTGATTTGAAATAAGAATAAATACAATTTTATAAATAATATACTATAATATTTTAAAAGGGTAGTTTTACAACCATTTGATGGGGAACCATTTTTGAAAATATTTTTTGAAATTTTATGCTTTCTAGTTAAAAAAAGAAACATTAACTTACAATCAGGACACAAAAATTTACTTTTTTTGAATTTTGGTATTTTTTTGATAAAAGTCATTTTTAGTGAATAGTAAAAAATACAACATTTTAATTCAAAACTGACATTTCATCGAATTTTTTTTGTATATTTATATTATCATATTTATTTATTTTCAAGTATGATAATGTAATTTTTTTAACAAATAAGAAAATAAATTTCATTGGATGTAATTTCAAATTTAAATTAAAAATAAAAGCATTTTACCTTTTGATGGTTTTTAGTTTTAAAAAATATGTTTTCTCATTTAGAAAACGATTAATAATTTTTAATTAATTTCTTCATATTGTTTATTTTTAATTTAGATATATGCATTCCATATTTGGAATTATATTTTGAAATTATCAAAAGTAGGACCTTTTATTTTTGGAGATCAAAAATATTAACATTAGTAATTATTTTTATTTATCATGATTGAAGGGTAAATCTGGTAAATAAGGGGTAAAGATAATATTATAACAACATAAAACAATCCCATAATGTATAACAATACTATTTTATAAGATATGTACTACCTATAAAACCCTTGGAAAAAATATTTGGTCATTAGAAACAATTTGTGTGTTATTGTGACACTGAATACTTTTAATTTAATGTAATGGAAAATATGTTATAAACATATATCTTCAACATAAAAAAATATTAACATGGGTTTATTTAATAGATGTATTTTAAAATAAATATTAATTATAAATATAATAATATTTCCTATGGCATGGAATTATGTTTTTAATTTTTATTCTATAAATAATTAAATTTAATTATGACATAATGACGATGGAATAATAAACATATTTACGATGGAATCAAATGAATGTTATTATAAATATTGATTTAATATTATATGACATAATATACATAATAAAATATTTTTCTAGGTAAATATGACATGTTATATTAATATTTAATGATTTATCTCAATTTTACCTCTCTATTTCTATTTTATATAAATTCAAAAAAACAAATAGTGTAATACTTGTCAGAGAGGATGTTTTATAAAAATAGAAATATATTAAAAATAATATAAAATTTAAAATCCCAAAGTTACTATGATATGATAGAAAATTTTATTATGTTTCAAGTTAATTGGAATTTAACCATTATTGTTAGAATAGTCATCCTCGTAATAATTAAAAATATTTCCACAAAAAAAATTAAAAGAAATTATTTTAGGGTAATCAGAAAAAATAAGGATTAAAATAAATTCAATACATGTTTTAAAATTATGGAATGAGAGGATTCCAAACTATACTCATGTTATATATAACATATCTCATTTTGGTGACATTTTAATTAAAAAATTAATTTATATTAATGTAAATAATTTAATGAGATTCAAGGGTGTTGCTTCCCTCTTCAATAAAATAGTACCCTCTCTTAGGTAATACTCGCAACTCATGAACTATTAGTTTAATCTATTTGAATCCCAAACCTCTTCCTAAAACTCCTCCCCTCATCCTATAAGACACCCTTTGGGAGGAATGCATCCAAAGAAAACCTTTTGATATAATTCAAAAGAAATTATCCCACAAAAAGTTACCACATTGAATCTTTATTTTGAGTTTCATTTCCCTACTCAACTCTATAAACTCTCTTTATTATTTTATTAAAAAAACACCAGTATACATAATTTAATATGATTTTATATGTTATTTTTTTATATAAACTTACTTCAACCTCCATTTAATGGGTAACGAACATACTATTTCAGTTTATAGAGAACTACTACCTCACGAAACCATGACTGTTTAATTTTACCCTACCACCTCTCATGGTGGCAGTTATAATGGTCAGTATTTTTAAATATGATATATATTATATAAATATTATCTCTATTCTTCAGTAATTTTTCATTAGAACATACCTTTATGCTTTCCATGTTGTGTAAATATGATTATTTTGTTTATGAAAGTGTGGAATACCGCACCCTCAAGGAAATATAACTCGATCCCACTATAAATGGAATTTATAAAAAAATTGTTTTATTAAACCATTGAGAAATATATTATATTAATTTAATATTTTCATTTTAATATAAATTAATATTATTTAAATATTATTCTTTATGAAAATGAATCTAAATTACCATTCATGCATATGTAAGGCATACTGTCTCTATAAATGGTGAATTTAATTTATTATCTCCAAATATTATGGATTATTCAAAATAAATATATATTTTATATATATGATATTTAAATTGTGAATAATATTCAATACATGATTTATTTTTTAACAAAATGTCAATTTATTTTGAAACAAGTTCATTTTTTGACTCAATTAATGAATATCGACAAAATGAATGATATTAACTTAAGTAGTTATGTAATAATTATAACATGGTATTAAGTGATATAAATGGAATAATAAACATGAAAAATGATCACAAGAAATAAAAAATTATCCAATGTTTATTATTCACTAAAATAAAGAATGTACAAGACAAGTCGGACTCAAGGTAAGAGACTTAGTCTCAATATACCATTATTGAGGCATATCATTATGTTTTTCACCTTTATCTTCCAATAAGGAGTGTATACAACCTTTTTTATAGGTTTTATCCATAACTAGTATATTATCATGATATATAAATTTTTATTTAATTTTATTCCTCAATTATTTTTTTTGAAATTGTTTCTCTAGTGTTAAGGGACTCTTTAACTAGAACAAATTTTAAAGTGTTTTAGTGATTTGTTATTCTATAATCTTCTATTTCAGGTCCATGTTTTCAAAATAGTAATTATGGATTTATTTATAAGGACATGAATTTTTTAAAATGTCAAATTATTTCAATTGTTTCTATGTGTTATGGGATACTTTGATTTATAATTGTCTATATTAAATGATTTATACAGTTTTTGGGAATGAATTAAATATTAAAATATCATGAAAATATTTCTTGTGATTAAATTTAATATTTTATGGGTGAAATGTTTTCCATTGAAATATTTTATCTGTTATGATTATATAATGTTACATGGACAATAGATAGTTGTTTATGTAATAAACCAAAGAGGGTGGTTACATGAAACACCAAAGATGTGTGGTCATATGATAATCCTTGGATGGGTGGTTATGACCAAACCTCCAATTCATTGTGTACAAAAATCGGTAGTATGGCTATTCCACATAGTTATATGCATGGAATTCGACTCTATTATTATTCAATTTATGAATGATTATGTCCCATGTTTCCATTATATTTTATATGTTAATTTATATGGGTATTTTGGTACTCGTTTGATGACAAAAAGAATAATCAGTGAGCTTATATTAAGTTAAGGGTAATTACACCATCATAAATGTGATAAAAATTATTTTATGATAATGTATTCATGGTTTTCATGTTTTCCAAAGAAAAATAGTTATCCTTATTTTTTTATCCATTACTAAACTTCTTACTCTAGTCCAATGTGGGGAAATGTTTTCTCATAGGATTTAATGAAGAATAGAGTCAAGGATGGGACGCAAGAAAAGTTATGTTGTCTAAACATGAAATAAAGTCATTCATATTTTTTATATGTACATGATTTATTAAAAAATGATAAATAGTATATGTTTATACTTGTAATATTAAAGTTGTTATGTATGAGTTATTTCCCAATTCTCTCTACTTATAAACCTAAAATGATAATTTATTTTAATTAAATTTAATTATTGATATATCATAAAATTATGTAATTTTTATTTATAGGGCCTTATAGTTTTTATATGTGATCGGTATAGATTTCTTTTGTGGTTATTATGTTATTAGGGTTTAGGTTAAGGATTATATCTTACTATGAATGATATTATCAGATGAAAACTTTTTGGGGGTAATGGTAAATTAGGTTTATTGGATAAAAACCTAAACAAAATAGATATAAAAAGGTTTATGAATTAGAGTATTATAATATTTTTAATGTTATCATTAAGCTATAGAGGATTCTTATTTTTACAATTAATTTATTGTATATGTTATTATTATTTTCCATATATTAATGATCATTTGTCAGGTTGGATAGAATGAAAATATTCACAATCATCTACACCCACCCAAATGATTATATCATCACTGATAGGGAAACATCATGTTCAAATGATTTTGATATATACTTGAGTATTCAAATCCACAGTAAGATATTTTTAGAGTTATCCAAGACCAACTTATTTTTTAAACAATTGAATGGGTCATGGTGTCTTTTTCATATGATTCAAGATCTTAACTTGTCCAGGTCTATCAAAATTTAAAATTACTAATGTGGGGTGAATGTTTACTTTTTTTTAAATAGAACAACATGACTAAAGATAAATGAAACATGATGATGATCATGATATATGGATTCAATGTATGATTTATTTTTTAATCCATAAATAATGAAACATCATTGGATTGATTTTCATAAATGATTAGGATATTTTATCTACCAGAATGATGTATTATGAAATGAGGTGAACATTCATAGTTAATTGATTATGAAAAAATTTTAATGATTAAGAACTATACATATAAGGGATTTAAACGTTTTAGTAGATTAAAGGATGATGAAATGAAAAAATGTATTAATGATCTTTTGATGATGTGTTTACATTGGAATAAATTTTATTGTATGTATATCCTAGAAGTGTGTTATAAAAAAATTTATTCAATGATTAATTAACTTTTATTTTGTGTACATAGTTTAAAATTAATGGATAACAATTATATGATCTTGGATTTTGAGGTTATTATGGGATATTAAATTTTGTGATGCAAAATGAAATTCATAAGATAAAAATTGATTATATTATATATTATGGTTATTTTTTAAATTTTTATTTCATTTTTGGAAAGGTATATGAATTTTATACTTTTATAAAAAGAACATCCCACACGAAGTGTTACAACCAATCGTGTCAGAAAAGGTTCTGTTATCAAACGAACAACTAAAATGTGACAAAGCATTATCTCCTAACATTATACTGTGTGAAGTATTCAATTAGTAAGCCTTTTTCATTTTAGATAAACTAGTTTATAGAATATTATGATGTTGATTTTGGGATCTTACATTTTATTGAATTAATTTCCTTGGTTTTGGAAAATGATTTAGTGATTATGTGATAAATTTTATTTTGGAATACAACCACTATTTTGGGATATTATTATGACTAATAATAAAATAATACTATGGGATTTTAATTGAGGAGTGATGGATTAAATATATTATTAAAGAATCAATTATATTGATTTTGGAAAATTTAATTATGTAATTTATGGTAGTGATATAAATATCGTGGATAAAATTGGGTCAGATTAATTACTTTTTCATATGATAAATTAATATTAGTTCATATTACTTAGATATAAATGTAATGATTTACCTTGGAAAAAATTGTGAACAAAAAATATTGATTATTTATTTCAAAAATATTTTGGATTATTTTTTGGAATTTTGTGTCCAATTATTTTTTGAATGGAATTTGTTGAACTTTGGATAATACTCTAGAATATTTGAGATTAAATTTAATTTATCTTCATACACGTTTTAATATATGGGGAGAATTACATGATCGTGTACTAACGATTTGATTTTGATATATTATTAAAGGTAGGATAAAAAGATCGTTAAGATTTTGGGGATGAAGTGAGTTTTTATAAGGTAATTATTGTAACATCCCAAGTAAGTAATTAATAATAGATATTTTTATCTATTTATATTAATGAATTATATAGTGTTTTAGAGGCTTAAAATGAGAACAAATCCAATCTTAAGCATGGAATACACTAATATTATTTTACTGCCTTTTGATGGAAAATCATTTTAAATAAAAATTTTGACAAATTTATAAGATAAATTATACAAAATAAACTTATTCCTTATGATTGGGACATTGAAATTTACTTTGGGTAAATTTTTGGTATTTTTCTGACAATGTTCATTTTTTAATGAATAGTGAAAAACACTGCATTTTACATCAAAACTGCTTTTTCATCTAATTTAATTATATGGTAATATTATCTTTTTAATTGGTCTTAAAGTTTAATTTGAATAAATTTTTACCATTTAATCCAATGGTGGTCATTATGATTAATTTCACTTTGGAATCGGGCATAAACTAATGCCAAACTTTTCATAGATATTGTTTAAAAAAACCCGCTATTTGTTTTGACAACGGTAATTATTTTTAAATCAATTATTACAATTTCTGTGTTTTGAATTTGGTAAAATGGATTACATATTTGGAATCATAAGGTCCAAATTATGTAATCAAGACTCTTTTTTTTTTGGACTTTATGAATAGTAACGACGGTACTTTTCTTTAATTATCTAGATTAATTAGTAATCGGGTAGTTAAGGATAATAAAACAATATCATAATAAAAAAAATGGCACCAACATGTGTCCTAATTATACTGGTTGTCTCATGTCCGACCATGGGATGCCTTGTTCCAAACTTGAGGACCCCATGGAATCACTTTTGTGGAAAGTGACTTGTTATCTTTTTATTTTTTTTAAAAGAAAGTAAATATAACAAGAATGTATCACCTGATTAAAACATTTTTAATTTTGTCTACATAGATGATATTTTAGACTCTAAATATTCATTGGAAATATAAAAATATTTCCTACATCATAGTATTTTTTTCATAATTTTTAAACATTAAATAAATTAAATTATTTATGACATCACGATGATGCAGCGATTACCTCATTAATAAAAGATTTAAATAAAATGAAAAGACAATGTAAAATATATGACCTACACAAGTCCAAATCCTATTGGATGGGTGGATTTCTAACACTTATCACCTTACCCTCGAATTATATAAATGTGGGACCTTTTGAATCCGAAAATCATTTTAAAATAAAGTAACATTTCTTTACATTCCATGAGTGCCCCTCCTCTCCTCTTATAAAAGGCCCCCACCTCTACCTCTTTACCCACACTCCCAAAGCCTTTGTCTCGGCCAAACCCTGACCATTTTGTCTCTCCACATCCCTATATTACTCCTTGAAGCCTCACTTTGGGCAGAAGGCTTCCCAAGGAAGCCTTTGAGCTCAAACCAAAGGGAGTTACCCGATTTTAAGGTAATGTCTTCACTTGAGTCCTTTTGTTTTATTTTGCTTCTCCAACCCCATAAACTCTTTTTATTCATTTATTTTGAAAAAAATCCAGTATCTTCAATATAATATGATGTTTTTATAATAAGGATTCGAGATACACTTACACACACCTACATCTAATGGTTAAAGAACATACTGTTTCCATGGATGGTGAATTTATGCCTCCCGAAACGATGATTGTTCAACATTCTTTTAACACCTTCAAAGGTGGCCATTAAGATGATACTATATTTATATATGATGACTAATATGTTTATGTTTTCCTTAAGCTTCTATATTTTTCATTTTGGGCATACCTTTATGGTTTCCATTATGGGTAAACGCGATATCTTCATTTAAGGAAGTGTGGACTACCGCCCCTCAAAGTGATTTGATTCGTTAATACCATATGTGGGACGTATAAAGGATGGATTTATGATATTATATATGATATTACAATGGAATTATAATATACCTTTATATCATTATGATTCCATTCTATAAAATACAAAATAGAAATGAAAGTAGCGTTCATGCGTACGTACAGCTTACCGTCTCCATGAACGATGCATTTCATTTCTTACCTCTAAATGATTATGTAATATTATATATGAAAGAATGTACTGGATATATATGAAATTTATGATATCTACATCATGAATACCATTATGTATATAATGGATACATGAACAACTTGTAATTATAAAGGGTTTATTTTTGACTCAAGTACCAATGATCGTTAAAATGACCGTTATTAACTTAAATAATTATATAGTGTTCATGACTTTACAATAAGTGATATAAAAGGAATAATGACCTTTAAAAAGGTTCTTAAACAAGTATAAATTAACTCAAGTTTATTCTTCAGGAGATTAAAGAACGACCGAGTCAAATCGGACCCGAGGTATGGGACTTCGTCTCAATCTCCTTTCATTGATGCATATTTTGTTTGATACACAACATTCTTTATACGGTGTATAAACCCATTTTACTTTTATGTTTATTCAAAAGGAATATTATTTTTATATGAATCATTTTACTAAACGACAAAAGGGAATGTTTTTGTCGTACGTATGCGGCGACAACAACTTCTCCACCGCCGTGACCATTATTTGAGTTTCGACTTCCTCTACAAGCCATTACTTTTTTTTAAAGAAAAATAAATACCATGTTTTACTTTTCTATTATTTTGGTATTGAAAATGGTTTTCATAATGTTTTTATATCAATGTGTTGTATTCATATCTTGTGATTGAAATGTGGAAATGTTATGTTTCCTTTATGCATGTTTTATGAGATACGATTATGTTGAGCTTCTTGGGAATTATTATGAAGAATGTTTGTTCCGTGATAAACTAAGGGTCGGTGAGCCCGATCTAGCTCTCCAATGCATTGGGTAATGCGAAGGAGTGAAACGTTAAGGTTTCTCCGAAGAGATTTAGGGAATATACTATGATTGGTATTCCAAACGTAACCAAGAGGGTTACTCCCTACGTAAGAATGTTATGAATGCCTCAATTTACCTTTATGTCTTATGATTTCTATGATTTATTCATGATTTTATGAGGTATGTTAAAGTTCTTATGTTTTATGGGTAAAGTATGATTTCATTCTGATGTATATATGTACCCATGTTTCCTTTCCATATTTTTATATCCCTTACTGAGCTTTTTATGTTCATCCCATGTTTTTGAAATGTTTTTCACAGGTCAAGGGAAAAGTACAAGATATGATGATTGTGTCAAAGAAGTGTCAAGAAAAAATCCATGTTTTATTTTAAATATGTTTCCATTGATGGGGAAAATGAATACTATCTTTTATGTAACCACTTTGTTTAAATGTGGAATGTAATGCATGTTTTATGATCTAATTCTCTGAAACTCTAAACCTAAAAAGATCCTCAAGGTGTAATCTTGTAATAACTCAAGATTATGTAATGTTTAAGGCCGTGGCCTTATATTTGGTATCAAAGGTCGGTTTAGATATCTTTAGGAGTTAGAATTCTATTAAATGATTATCCAAAAATATTTTTTTGAAGTGATGTAGAATTTGAAGATTACCATGTTGCTTCATCTATGACATGTTTGTTCAGAATGGTTTTCCACATAGGAAACAGGGAAGCAGTGCTAGGAAGACATACAGAAGGAAATAACCTTCCAAATCAGCATCCTGAGATGGTCAGAACTGGAACTAAACAGTTTGTTGCAGTAATGGCACAGCTTACTCAAGCGATAAATGGTGGTGGTATCCATGCACGAGATCAGCCAGATCAACCACAGAGGAACATGTCAATGGTGGAACATTTCATGAGGAAAAATCCCCCATCATTCAGAGGATCATCTGACCATGTGTTAGCTGAAGGGTGGATTAAATCACTGGAGAAGATTTTCGATGTCATGGGGTGTTTAGACAATCAAAAGGTTAGTCTTGCTATTTACCGTTTGGAGGGTGAAGCAGATCAGTGGTGGTCGATGGTTAAAAATATCAGGGACGCTGATGAGATTGATGCTCTTGACTGGGATGAATTCAAAGGTATGTTTCTTGAGAAGTATTTTCCTAAGGCTGTTCGACTTAGGATGGAAAATTAATTCTTGGAATTGAGGCAAGAGGAAGACTCAGTGGCTACCTATGAAGAAAGGTTCACACGATTGGCAAGGTATGCTCCAAATTTTATCCGAGACCATGATAGTAAAATCAGCCGTTTTTACTCAGGATTAAATCCAAAATATCGAAGGGCATTAGCTTCTCGTGAGTTTAAAAGTTAAGAAAATCTTGTTCTATATTCTGAGAAGGTGGAAATGGAGTTTTCCGATGATCAAGTGTTCTATAACAACCAGCAGAAGAAGAGACCGAGGTGGCAGGAGAAAGGGAACAATTTTTCAAAAAAGTCTGATGGTAAGAAAACTAAGTTTCCAGTTTGTGATAAACGTGGTAAAAGGCATGCTGGGGAATGTCTTCTGAATTCTGGAAAGTGCTACAAATGTGTTAAGATGGGACATAAGGCTCGTGATTGCACTGAAAAAGATCAAGGTGATGGTAAGTTCAAATTTGATTTACAGTTAGTGAAATGTTTTAAGTGCAATGAGATGGGTCACTATGCAAACGAGTGTCCGACAAAGAGCTTGAGTGATGGGAAGCAGTTAGACTACAAGCAGAAAGGGGTGGTGAAATCCTTTGCAACTACTTCAGCAGATGCCGGGCCATCAAATGAAGTTGTATCAGGTACTTTGTTTGTTTTTTCAGATTATGCCAGTGTGTTGTTTGATTCGGGGTCCACACATTCTTTCATCTCTAAAACCTTTTCTAGTAAAATGGGAATACCATCTCAAGAAATGACTCCTGAACTTGTGGTAAAAATACCTGGGGGAAATGTTGAGGCAAAAAGAATTTATAAGAATCATCCTATCCTTATCTGTGGAAATAACCTACTTGAAAACCTTATTGTTATACCTCTAGCAGAGTTTGATGTTATCCTGGGTGTGGATTGGCTCTCTATTTACCATGCTAAGATTGACTGTAGAGCTAAAGAAGTTTCTTTTCAGAAAGACATTCATTTTGTGTATAAGAATGAACCCTTACTGTTGATAACATATCAAGAGGCCGAGAAACTTGTAAAAGATTGAAATTAATGTTACCTTGCACATATTTTTAAAAATAAAGGAACTGTTCAGATTAATGATGTGCCAGTGGTAAATGAGTATCCTGATGTTTTTCTTGATGAGTTTCCTAGAATAATACCAGATCGGGAAGTTGAATTTACTGTTGACTTAGTTCTTGATGCTAAGCCAATTTCGAAACCCCCTTATCAAATGGCTCAAATTAAACTTTTAGAGTTGAAGGAGGAATTTTATGATTTATTAGAGAAAGGTTTCATTCGACCTAGCACGTCACCATGGGGTGCTCATGTTTTATTTGTTAAAAATAAAGATGGTTCTATGATACTTTGCATTGATTATAGAGCCTTGAATAACATCACTTTTAAGAACAAATATCCTTTGCCTCATATCGATGATTTGTTTGACCAGCTCTAGGGAGCTCAGTATTTTTCAAAGATTGACCTGAGATCGGGGTACCATCAGCTGAAGGTAAAGGAAGCAGATGTTCCAAAGAATGCGTTTCGTACAAGATATGGCCATTATGAATTTGTAGTAATGCCTTTTGGGCTAACCAATGCACCTGCTGTATTCATTGACTTAATGAATAGAATTTTCCATGAGTTCTTGGATAAGTTTTTGGTGGTTTTCATTGATGATATTTTGGTGTTTTCTAAAAGTAAAGAGGAGCATGAAAGACATTTAAGTGTTATTTTGGAAACCTTAAAATAAAATAATTTGTATGGGAAATTCAGAAACTATGAGTTTTGGTTGCAACAAATTTCTTTCCTTGTTCATATTGTTTCTAAAGATGGGATAACTGTTGATCCTGCAAAAACAAAGGTCGTTGAAGAATGGCCAAGACCCACAAATGTAACAGAGATTCGTAGTTTCCTTGGTTTGGCAGGCTATTACCAAAGGTTTGTTAGAAATTTTTCATGGTTATCTAGTCCAATGACTAAGATAACTCGGAAGGGTGTTAAGTTTATCTGGACAAAAGAATGTGATGATTGTTTTCAGGAGTTTAAAAGAATATTAGTGAATGCTCTAGTTTCGGCACTACCTTCCAGGAATGGTGAGTTTTTTATATACAGTGATGCATCATTGAAAGGACTTGGTTTTTTTCTTAATGAAGAATGATCATGTAATTGCTTATGCTTCATCATAGCTGAAAACTCATGAGTTGATTACCCTACACATGATTTGGAATTAGCTACTATTGTTTTCGATTTAAAATTTTGGAGGCATCATTTGTATTGAGTAATGTGTGAAATATATATTGATCACAAATTTTTAAAGTATATATTCACTCAGAAAGAATTAAACATGAGACAGAGGAGATGGCTAGAATTAATCAAGGATTATGATGGTACAATTCATTACCATCCAGGAAAAGAAAATAAAGTGGCTGATGCTTTGAGTTGAAAAATTAATGCTTCATTAGTAATGTTGCATTTGGAACGTGATCCTTTGGTTAAGGATTTGATTAACTTTGTCATAGATGTTGTTGGTGCAAGATGTTCTTCTGTTTTGTTTTAGGTATCAGTGAAATCTTCACTATCAGACAGAATCAAGCAAGCACATAATCAAGATAATGAGTTTCAGAAAAAGGTAGAGATGGTTCAGAAGATAAGTTTCCTGAATTCAACATTGATAATGATTGCGTTTTGAGATTTGGGAAGAGATTGTGTGTGCCTTTTGATTCACAGTTGAAGAGAGAGTTGTTATGTGAAGCTCATAGTTCTCCATTTTCAGTTTATCCTGGCAGTACTAAGATGTACAGAGATCTGCGGGAGTATTACTTGTGGGATGGAATGAAAAGAGATATTGCTAATTTTACTATGAAGTGTTTGACATGTCAACAGGTTAAAGAAGAGTGGGAGTTACCGAAAGGGTTGCTTCAGCCTTTACCAGTGCCAGAGTGGAAATGGGAGAATATATCCATGGACTTTGTTGTGGGATTACTGAAAACATCTCAAGGTAATAATGTAATCTGGGTTATTGTTGATCGCTTGACTAAATCTGCTCATTTACTTTCTATACGAGATACTTTTTCCCAAGATAAACTTCCTCGTTTGTATCTTAAATAGATAGTCAGGTTACATGGAGTTCCCCTCTCCATTGTATCTGACCGTGATCTCAGGTTCACTTCTAACTTTTGGAAAGGCCTTCAGAAGTCGTTGGGTACTGAATTAAATTTTATTACAGCTTTTCATCCTCAATCAGATGGGCAGCCAGAACAAAAAATTCAGTTATTGGAGGTTATGCTACGAGCTTGTTCAATGGATTATCAGGGAAGTTGGGACCAACATCTTTCTTTGGTTTAATTTTCATATAATAATAGTTTTCATTCCAGTATACAGATGGCACCATTTGAGGCGTTATATGTGAAGTGGTGTCGAACTCCAGCTTTTTGGGATGAAGTGGGTGAAAGAATGTTGATGGGACCAGAATTGGTAGAAGAGTTGGCAGAAAAAGCTCAGATGATATAGAAACACATGAGAACAGCTCGGATCAGGAAGAAGAGTTATGCAGACAACAAGAGGAAGGATATATCTTTTGAGGTAGGTGATCATGTTTTTCTCAAAGTCTCACCATGGAAAAGTGTGATGTGATTTGGTAAGAAAGGAAAGTTGAGTCCAAGGTTCATTGGACCATATGAAATTCTGGAGAGAGTTGGATCAGTTGAATACCGGGTGGCTTTACCTCCAAGTTTATCTCAGGTAGGAAATGTTTTTCATGTTTCGATGCGGAGAAAGTACATGCCAGATCCATCTCATGTTTTGAGTCCAGAGGTAGTTTAGCTGGAAGAGAACCTATCTTATGAGGAACAACCGGTCCAGATTCTGGACCACAGGGAGAAAGTGTTACAAAATAAGGTGATTAATCAGGTAAAGGTTTTTTGGAAAAACCACATGATGGAAGTGGTAACATGGGAATCTGAAAATGCAATGAGGGATAATACCCCCATTTATTCGATAAGTAAATAAATTGCAGGGACGCAATTTTCTAAAGGGGAGAAGGATGTAACATTCCAAGTAAGTAATGAATAATAGATATTTTTATCTATGTCTATTAATGAATTAGATAGTGTTTTAGAGGCTTAAAATGAGAATAAATCCATTATTAAGCATGGAATACACTAATATTGTTTTACTGCCTTTTGATGGAAAAACATTTTAAATAAAACTTTTGACAATTTTATAATATCTATTTTTCAAAATAAACTTATTCTTTATGATTGGGACATTAAAATTTACTTTGGACAAATTTTTGGTATTTTTCTGACAATGTTCATATTTTAATGAATAGTGAAAAATACTGCATTTTACATCAAAACTTCTTTTTCATCACATTTAATTATATGGTCATATTATATTTATAATTAGTCTTAAAGATTAATTTGAATATATTTTTACCAGTTAATCCAATGGTGGTCATTAGGATTAATTTCACTTTGGAATTGGGCATAAACTAATGCCAAACTTTTCATAGATATTGTTTCAAAAAAACCCGCTATTTGTTTTGACAACGGAAATTATTTTTAAATCAATTATTGCAATTTCTGTGTTTGGAATTTGTTAAAATGTATTACATATTTGGGATCAGAAGTTCCAAATTATATAATCAAGACTCTTATTTTATTGGACATTATGAATAGTAACGACGGTAATTATCTATAATTATCTTGATTAATGAGTAATCGGGTAGTTAAGGATAATAAAATAATATCATAATAAAAAAAATGACACCAAAATGTGTCCTAATTCTACTGGTTGTCTCATGGCCGATGATGGGATGCCTTGTTCCAAACATGGGGACCCCATGGAATCACTTTTGTGGAAAGTGACTTGTTATCTTTTTATTGTTTTTAAAGAAAGTAAATATCACAAGAATGTATCCCCTGATTAAAACATTTTTTATTTTGTCTAAATAGATGATATTTTAGACTATAAATATTCATTGGAAATATAAAAAGATTTCCTACATCATAGTATTTTTTTCATAATTTTTAGACAATAAGTTAATTAAATTATTTATGAAATCATGATGATGCAGCGATTACCTCATTAATAAAAGATGTAAATAAAATGAAAATATAATGAAATATATATGACCTACACATGTCCAAAACCTATTGTATGGGTGTATTTAGAACCCTTATCACCTTAACCTTGAATTATATCAATGTGGGACCTTTTGAATCTGAAAATCATTTTAAAATAAAGTATCATTTCTTTACATTCCAAGAGTGCCCCTCCTCTCCTCTTATAAAAGGCCCCCACCTCTACCTCTTTACCCACTCTACAAAAGCCTTTGGCTCGGCCAACACCTGCCCATTTTGTCTCTCCACTTCCCTATCTTACTCCTTGAAGCCTCACTTTGGGCAGAAGTCGTCCCAAGGAAGCCTTTGAGCTCAAACCAAAGGGAGTTACCCGATTTTAAGGTAATGTCTTCACTTGAGTCCTTTTGTTTTATTTTGCTTCTCCAACCCCCTAAACTCTTTTTATTCATTTCTTTTGTAACAAATAAAGTATATTAAATATACTAGGATGTTTTTATAAGAAGTATTAGATCTACACTTACACACACCTACATCTAATGGTTAAAGAACATACTGTTTCCGTGGATGGTGAATTTATGCCTCCCGAAACGATGATTGTTCAACATTATTTTAACACCTTAAAAGGTGTACATTAAGATGACACTATATTTATATATGATATATAATATGTTTATGTTTTCCTTAAGCTTATTTATTTTTCATTTTGGGCATACCTTTATGGTTTCCATTATGGGTAAACGCGATATCTTCATTTAAGGAAGTGCGGACTACCACCCCCTCAAAGTGATTTGATTCGTTAATACCATATGTGGGACGTATAAAGGATGGAGTTATGATATTATATATGATATTACACTAGAATTATAATATACCTTTATATAATTATTATTCCATTATATAAAATACGAAATAGAAATGAAAGTAGCGTTCATGCATATGTACGACTTACCGTCTCCATGAACGATGCATTTCATTTCTTACCTATAAATTATGATGTAATATTATAAATGCATGCATGTACTGGATATATATGACTTATATGATATCTACATCATTAATACCATTCTGTATATAATGGATACATGAACAACTTGTAATTATAAAGGGTTTATTTTTAACTCAAGTACCAATGATAGTTAAAATGACCATTATTAACTTAAATAATTACATAGTGTTCATGACATGGAAATAAGTGATATAAAATGAATAATGAACATGAAAAAGGTTCTTAAAAAAGTAGAAATTAACTCATGTTTATTATTCATGAGATTAAAGAATGACCGAGTCAAGTCGTACCCAAGGTATGGGACTTCGTCTCAATCTCCTTTCATTGAGGCATGTTTTGTTTTATACACAACCTTCTTTATACGGTGTATAAACCCCTTTTACATTTACGTTTATTAAAAAGGAATCTATTTTTTATATGAATCATTTTACTAAACGTCAAAAGGGAATGTTTTTGTCATACGTATGCGGTGACAATGACTTCTCCACCACCGTGACCATTATTTGAGTTTCGGCTTCCTCTACAAGCCATACCTTTTTTTAAAAGAAAAATAAATATCATGTTTTACTTTTCTATTATTTGGGTATTGAAAATGGTTTTCATAATGTTTTTATATCAATGTTTTGTATTGATATCTTGTGATTGAAAGGTGGAAATGTTATGTTTCCTTTATGCATGTTTTATGTGATACGATTATGTTGAGGTTCTTGGGCATTATTATGAAGACGGGTGGTTCCGTGATAAACTAAGGGCGGGTGAGCCCGATATAGCTCTCCAATGCATTGGGTAACGCGAAGGAGTGAAACGTTAATGTTTCTCCGAAGAGATTCAGGGAATATACTGTGATGGGTATTCCAAAAGTAACCAAGAGGGTTACTCCCTACGTAAGAATGTTATGAATGCCACAAGTTACCTTTATGTCTTATGATTTCTATGATTTATTCATGATTTTATGAGGTATGTTAAAGTTCTTAAGTTTTATGGGTAAAGTATGATTTCATTATTATGTATATTTGTACCCATGTTTCATTTCCATATTTTCATATCCCTTACTGAGCTTTTTATGCTCATCCCAAGTTTTTGAAATGTTTTTCACAGGTCAAGGGAAAGGTGCATGATATGATGATAGTGTCAAGGAAGTGTCAAGAAAGAATCCATGTTTTATTTTATATATGTTTACATTTATGGGAAAAATAAATACTATCTTTTATGTAACCACTTTGTTTAAATGTGGAATGTAATGCATGTTTTATGATCTAATTCTCTAAAACTCTAAACCTGAAAAGATCCTCAAGGAGTAATCTTGTAATAACTCAAGATTAAGTAATGTTTAAGGATGGGGATTTATAATTATACTTCTTTAGTAAAGAAAAAATCATCATAAATAAAAATCCTTTGCAGTAAATGATGAGTTTTGGTGGAAATTTATTATAGGATGAATCACTACATTTCAAATATGTATATTCCCATATGCTCTTATTCAATGATTTAATAGAATTAATAGACATTATGAACAAGTTCTTAAAACAATTTTGTTTTATATTTTCTTATCCTACTATTATTTCAATGAACATTTATCCAATCATAAATATTTGGATTTTTTTGTTAACGTTGCCTTGATCAATTTTCTATCACTCTCCATCAGCACATAATAGATATTTTTTATCAAATATCCATGTATTTTATATGGAATAATAGTTTTGGTAATCTCATGTTACTCTCATAATTCCCTTTCATTATATTAAAATGTATGTTTTATTCACTATTTTTTCTACGTGGTATATCACAAAAGTCAATCTGAAAAGTTACCACCTAATTACCGACCCAAAATTAAAATTGTAATGACCGAATTTCCAAAAGGGGGATGTAACATCAAAAGTAATTATAAATTACTAATATTTCATATCTATTAATATTTATGAATTATATATTACTTTTAGTTTAAATTGTATAATATGTGAACTAGTGTATCTGACATGCAACAATGGGTTCTCTGAAATATTATGTTTTACACAAGACTGTGTTATATCGAAAAATAATATATATATATATATATATTATATTATATTAAATGATATTTATCAACTAGTTTTTGTATTGGTTGGAATGAAATGAACTAACTATATTATGTTTAATTATATTTATTAATTTTTTTTCTTTCAACCAATAAATATTTGAGTTATAAAATTAGAATAAATCAAATTTTAAGTATATAATACTCTAATATTTTTTACGTGGTAGTTTTACACAATTTTGACAGAGAAACTGATTTAAATAATGTTTTTCACAATTTTATAATTTATATTTGGAAAAATAAACATATTATTTAGAATATGAATTTAATAATTTACTTTGGTTTCATTATTTTATTTTACAGATAAAATACAATTTATTATTAATAATGAAACATAATTATTTTTAATTCAAAATTTCTTTTTCACCTAATTATTTATATAGTCATATTGTAATTTTAATTATTTTAAAGTATAATTGTATTATTTTTTATCATTTTACCAAATTTAGTTCCTTGATTTTAATTTCGAATTGAAATTTTAAATAAACACATGTCAATATTTTAATGGTTTTTCTTTTTAAAATACATTTTATCTCGTTTTAATAGTAATGATTATTTTTTATTAAATTTATGCCAATTATTTATTCATAATTTGGATAAATGGGTTCCAAATTTTCAATTATAATGACCAAATTATTTAAAATTTTCCCTTTTTTGAACATTATATATAGTACCAATAGTAATTTTTATATTTATCACAGTTAATCTTTAAAACAGCTAAATAAGGAGAAATATAATATTATAATAATATAAAAATATGAAATAACATGTCCTTACCCTATTGAATGAGATATGGAAGACCTATACAACCCTTGGGACGAATATTTGTCCTTTGGAAGCCACAATAGTATTATTATGTCACGTATTACATTTAATTTAAAGTAATGAAAAATTCTTTATAAACATAAAACATCATACTAAAACGATTTTCATATGGGCTAATACAAGTGATATAATGTACTATAAATAATAATTATAAATCGAAAAATATTTACTAATTCATTTTATTTTATTTATAAATTTTATACGTAAATGATTAAATTTAATTATGACCCAATGATGATGGAATAATATACTTACCAACGAAGGAATGAAATAAATGATATTATAAATGTTAAAATAAATAATATATGAAATAATTTTTTTCATGAGAATTATTTATTGGTGAATATGAGATGTTATAAGTTTATTAAATGGTTTGTATATAATTTATCTATCTATCTATATATATTTTAAATTCAATAAAATGAATAGTGTTGAAATTGACATATTTAATGGTTTATAAAAATAGTAATTTTTTATATTATTTAAAAATAATAAAAATATTTTAAAAGAAAAAGTGAATATGAATATATATAAAATATAAATAACTATAAAATTTTTGTTAATTAACTTCATATCATAAAAATTAACATCTATATATGAAACAAAATGTTGTTACACAGTTAAAATTAAAATGGAATAATTAAGGGTAAACGGAAAAGATTTGGATTAAAATGAAAAACAAATGTGTAAATATTATTCGATGAGAGGATTTAAAAATATACTCATATATATTCTACATATGTCATGACAGATCTATTTTAATTGAAAAAAAAATTATATAAATTTAATTATTTTAGAGTTTCCAAGGGTGCCAGTTCTATCTTTTTTAAAAAGATACATTCTCTTTTCTTATAATCATAGTCCATAAATATGTTAATTCATCCATTCCGAACCCAAAAATCATTATATAATCTATAAACACATTCTAAACATCTCCCAGAATGAATAAATCCTTCCAAGGGAGTCTTTTGGGATAAACCAAAAGAAGATACATGACTATAAGGGAACTCATTCTCTGATGCTTTTTAGTTTCATTTCAATTTTATAATCCCTAAACTTTACTTATTATATGATAACATAAAAACAAAAGTGTCATAAATATACTAGGATTTTTTAGTTATATGTTTTCAATCTACACTTACACTCACCTCTTTTTAATGGGTAAATAATATATTTTTTGTTTGTACGGTGTACTACTGCATCCCTAAATAATGATTATTCAATTTTTCATCTACCACCCCTCATGGTGGTAGTTATAATGAAAAATATTTTTAAATATGATATAAATAATATTTATATAATCTCAATTATACGTTAATTTTTAATTAGATAATACCTTTATGCTTTCCATGTTGCGTAAATATGATAATTTCATCTGTGAAAGTGCGGATTACCAACCCCTCAAAGCGATATGACTGGTTACAATTATAAAAGGATAATATAAATGATGGTTTTAGTAAATATATGTTACATATATGAAATCAATATAATATATTTATTATAATAGATATTTATATAATTTAATTATTATATTTTAATATTATAATGAAATAAAAGTGGCATTCATGCATACGTACAACCTACCGTCTTCATGAACTGTTAATTTCATTTCATACCTCGAAATATTATAGATTATCCTATATAAATATTTATTGGATATATATGATATTTAAATAATAAAAAAATACTTTTTATATTATGGGATTTTGACCAAACTGAAAATTTACATTAAAAAAAGTTTATTTTGGACACATGTACGGAATATTGACAAAAGGTCTGATATGCACATAAACTATAATGAAATTATTATAGAATTTTAATAAGATTTATAAAAGGAATAATAGATAAAAAATTGTTTCTAATGTAAGTATAAATTAAACATAGTTTGTTTTATTATTAAAACCAAGATTGTTTGAGACATGTAGGACTCACGGAAAGGTACTTTATGTCAATAGCTATTTATTGAGGCAAATCTTGATGTTTTTCACCATTATTATCCTATAAGGTGTATATAAAACCCCTTAGGACACGTTATATCATAAATTATTATATTATAATGATATTTATGGTTTTATTTAATGTTTTTATTTATATTTTTTATTCATGTGTTTCTGTTTTGGTAAGGGACTCTTTAACTAAAACATCATTTCAACTGATTTAATGATTTATTTTTTTATAACCTTCAATTTGATGTACATGATTTAAAATTTGTTTTTATTAATTTATTTATATAGAAATTAATTTTTTGAAATGTAAATTTATTTAATGATTTCAATGTGTTATTGGACACTTTGATTCAATGATATTTTTTTAAATATCTTAAATGGTTTTTGGAAATTTATTTAATATTTCAATATCAGGAAAATAATTATTGTGAATGAAAATGAAATTTTATTACTAAAATGTTGAAAATATAAATCTTTTATGTTTTATGATTATATAATAGTACATGGAAATTTGACCGGTGGTAACATGATAATTCAAAGATGGGTAGTTACGTGATAAACCAAATATGGGTTGTTTTGTGTTATACTTCACGGCGGGAGGTTATATTATATCATATAATGCATTGGGTATGGTTGTTGACTTTATGGATATTCCATTCAGTGATATGTGTCGATGTCAACCATATGGTAATTCCATTTATGTATTTTTACATCCCAATTTACCTTTATATGTTACCTATTAATTTTTATGGGTTTTATAGTAATATTTCAATTACAAAAATGGTTACAAATTCCCTTATATTCAGTGATGTGTAATTACTACTTATTAAAGGTGAAAAGTATTGCGTTATGATAATGTATTCATGGTTTACGTTTATTCCCAATAATAATCTGTTTTCCCTCTTTGTGTGTCCCTTATTGAGCTTTTTATGCTCCTCCCATGTATAGAAACGTTTTTTCACAGGACATAATGAATAATAGATTCAAGGATAGTATCATGAAAAAGATATTATGTTTAAACCTGAAATGAAATCATGTTTCTTTTTAAAATGTTTTGTATTAAGAAAACAAATGGTTTGTATAAGGATCTATATACTTGTAATATTTTAGTTATTTTGTATGAGGGGTGAACTTATTATCTATAACTCTTAAACATTGAACATCCTCAATTTGAATTAAAGTCACATTAATGAATTATCTAAGGATTATGTAATTTTTATTTTTGGGTAACTATACAGTTGTCGACCCTCTAGTTTCTTATCCTAACAAATTGAGTATATCAATCAGGAGAAACAATTTCTTTTTGATTCATCAAGATATTCATATTTTTCTTTGGGTACCCGTGATCTAAGCTACTATGAGGGGGTCCTTTCGCATGCATCCACCATTCATACACGATCCTTCACATTATTTTTTCCCCAATACAATTATGGTTTTCCTTCTACTCACACATAGGGAGAATCATTAAGTCCTATGATGAAATCTATCTAAGGAATCCTCTATATGACTTACATCTAGAGAATAATTAATTCAATGTTCCAACAACTGAGTAAGATCCTTCTCAATATCCTCAATGTCCACCCTAGTACAATGATTGAAAATCTCGATATATGATCTTAATCTCATGACATCATCTAGGATGTGGCCTCATTATAGACAATAATTATACTCATTTAGTTTTCTTTTACTTTCTTATAATGTATTTGAAAAAAAAAATTAATCATCGTTTATATAATGATATTCCTACTAAATTGTTGTAGTTTTTTTACTATCTACCCTTTTTTACATGTTTTACTAGTGTATTAATTGTAATTTGTACATTTAATATAGTTTAATATATATATTAATTCATATTCGACTACTTGATAACTAGAATAACATATTTGATTTTAGGTTGGTCACATTAAACACCTACAAAATTTAAACAATTACTAAAAATATAAATAAAATGTAAATCACTTGCTAAAAATATAACAAGATTTTGAAAATAAATAAAATTTCATAATTATAACAAATAATTGAAAAAAATAATTTGAAAATTTTAAAATAAAATGGTAATGGTTTAAAACAAAAATATATTTCTCTACTGAAATTACATTTCTTTAATAATTTTAATGAAAAAAAATTAATTTAAACATTATTTTTATACCTTTAGTATGTGTGTCAAATTCCACATAAATTGTATTTCTAGTTTATTATTTATAATATTTCTAATCCACAATATTAAAATTTTAATATATTCTATCTATATGGCTATTATAAATTTATCATATAAATTAGAAATAAAATATATATGATATTTAAAAAATTGATTCATCATATACGAAATAATTTATAATTTTTTTATATATATATGAATATTTTAAGTATATTTTAATATATGTATCATAAAATATATTATATATAAAATAATATTTTATCATTCTAATATTAAGGGGCCTATTTATGGGATAAAAATAGAAATAATAAAATATAAAAATATATATCTAAGATGTTTTCTTTTAATGGTGGCATCAACGATGCCTCCTTTCTACATTAGTTTCAAAAATATTTTTGACCTATAATTAGTTGAAAAATATTTAATATAATAATAATATTATAATAAGTCGATGTAAAAGGAATTTCAAATCATATAAAAAGCCCTTAAATTTTTATCACTATGATGTATGGTATTTCTCAGTGCTTTTTTACACTGAAAATGACCCCATATATCAACTAGTCTAGTAACTAATTAATGTAATGGGAGCCGAAATAAAAGAAAAATATACATATTCAGATATATAATCATGACAATCAATGTGATATATTCTAAAATAAATATAATAGAAATTAATACTAGATTTAATTATATAAAAATATATATATAGTTTTAAATTATCATATATTCATAATAAAATTATAAAATAAAAAATTTACATGTATGTACATGTTTATATGAGATTATTAAAAAGTCAATCATTTTTGATTTTTTACCATCGACAAATTGCAATTTCAATTTAAAATATTAGTCAATTAAATAATAATAATTTATTTAAGTATAATTAAATATACATAATCAATTTAATAATAATTAAATATGAAAACTACATATTATATCATTATGAATAAGACACATACAAAATATGGTGTAGATCATTCATATAGGTCTGAAATGAATTTGAGAGTGTTTTCATATAATTTTAAAAATATATTATCTATTTTATATGTCTGGACTATTTGATGTTATTTTATATCATTTTAATACATGAAATAGATAAATAATATTTCGGTTACAACATCCACACCAATCATTGGTAGTAAATGTATTATCCATCTATAAAACAATAATAAATCAATAGATCTTTTTATAACACTTTGTGAAAATATATGATATTTTTCTTTCTGATTATTTGGTAAGAATTTCAAAGTAATATATCACTTTTTAATAGAAAACATAAAGTTTCACTCAGAGTAATGAGACCACTTATTTGAGGGAAATATAGTTCATTCCAATATCCCATGAATGATTAAATGAATATTTACCATATTTGTTTTTGAAAATATAAAAAAATATGGTATATTTTGAGAATGTGTCACTTGTTTAAGACCTAATTAATACTTATAATGAAATAAAATCCACATTAGAATATCCAAAACACTTTAAAAAAAGATATAAATTTTTTTATATATTTCATAATTGAACCAAATATAATATTTCTATACATTATTGATTATTTGAGAACTTTTACTCATTTTTATGCCTGTTATGAATATTTTGAACTAAAGTATCACTCTACATCATGAAGTAGAAAATTTTAAATCATACAGTCCACCATATATATTTTAATGTTTCATGATTCATTCATAAATGCATGAACCGATTCAATGGACATTTTCCCAGAGTTTATCAGTATTTAGAAGATGATATATTCATTTCATTCATGTGACATAAGCTTTGAACTAAATGATCATTTTTATATGGAAAACATGAACTTTAATCCATATTAACAAAAAAAATTAATCAAAATGTTGTTTTGTTTTTCACTCCAACTGTTTATAAATTAATCCATGATAGTTTTCTGATTATTTCAATATAATGTTAACACTTTTTCTTATTTTTTGTTTATGTGATGCATGTTTTGAAATTATATAGAAATAAAAAATAAACATATATTTTTTTTTATTTCAACCACACTATACAATGAAATCATATGAAGTCCAATTCCGTATGATAAAAACTAATCAATATTAATTTTTAAAAATCATTTATGATAACCCGATATAATTTTAATTGTTTTAATGAATATTATAGATTTTTTTTACTGAAAATATAATTTTCAATTTATAAAATTTCAGTTGTTTTTACCTATGAAACTGCACAGTGAAAATATATGGGATTCAATAGAATATTTTACGGAATAATATAGAGATATTTTCTTCAAATTTCATGATAACAGTTTATTATTTTATGAATTTTTACATCATGCATTGAGTTTGGATGTTTTAAATAAATTGAAATGGAAAAATAATATTTACTAAATTCCGACCATACAATGAATTTTAATGATATAAAACACATTTATATCCATCAATAATGAATTATAAATTATTTTCATAGAGTTTTTGTGAAATAAAATATCAAGTTACTGATTTTGACCTTGTGTTACACGATTTGAAATATAACAATAATTAAAAAATAAAAAAAATCTATTTTATTTTATATAACAAAAAAAATTACATGAATTTGAAATATGATTAATGAAAGAATATATTTGAATTATTTGACTAAATAAACCATTATCTCTTATATTTAGGTATTATTAAAAATATTATTCAAAGTCAATTTTTTAAATAATAAATGTATGAGATAAGTATATACAATCATTCATTTCGAGATATTGGATGTTTAATAAAATTGATCTCTAATATTAAGTGATTATTTTTTAAACACATAAATTAGACTTCACACATGTGTTGACATTACACTATAATTTTGAATAGGAAATTTCAAAAATCCTTCTAGATCACTACATATGATATTCTCTAATTTTAAATATTTATCAGAATGACATGAAGTTCATTTATATGTATCATAATTTTTTTATAATTAAATAGGAGTGATATTACAAACTGAGTTTTTTTGAAGTTTCCTACATGTAAGATGTTTTTTAAATGACATAATTATTTTAAATTCAATAATATCGTTTTCAGCCATTCGAATTGTGGAAATATAATGGAAGAAAAAGGTAATTATATCAAAATTTATTTTGATGATTTATAATATGTTTCACATGTTATATAATAAACAAAATAATTTTTTTCTGATAAATGCATCATAATTAATTTTTTTATTTTATGGAATAACACAACTTGAATATTCAACACACAATGCATTCTCAAAATATTATAGAAGAATATAATTAATTAATTTACAGATAAATTTTTAAACAAAGAGTGTATATATTTAAAACTAGACAGATATAATAGATACGTTTAGGTATATTTGATTTTTATGGCCAACAACTTATGTGAAATATTTATAAATTGAGTAATCATAGTCATAACCAGTTAGTTTTTTATGGACACTATTAGAACATTGAAAATTATAATAAAATTGATATGACATATTTTGAAATAGTTAACTACTAGTATATATACTATAATATCTATTCAACTATAGTGTTCAGTTGATATATTTTTTTAATTTTTAAAAATTCATTAATGGAGTGTAAATTTTCTTTTTATAACAGTCGAAAACATATATTTTTTAATATATTATATAATATATAATTGGAATAGTCTAAAATTTTTATTTCATAATGTTTACTAGTTAAAATGGATGGCAATTATTTTTTGGATTGAGATGAGTGAAATACTATTAAAACTCATCATTTTCAATGTTGATTGTGGTTGATGATTCGTCAATTTCTACTATTTCAATAATATATCATTATGTTTCAAGATTATTAATATTTTTAAAAATTTTAATTCATTTTAATTCATATTTTACTCCATAATGAACATAATATTATTTTATAACTCCTTGAGATCATAAATTAATTTGTTTTTTGGTTGTTCATATTGATCGTTCCTTGTTTAGGGGAATCATTATGTGTTGGGTTTTTTTGTATGGGTGCTAACGGATAGTCAATGACTACATTATGACCAATAGCACAAGAAATGAAAAAATTTTGGTTAAATTAAACAACTAAAATATATGTTTAAAATATGAGAGTATCAAGAATCATTCCAGTGATATATGTTCTACAAAATGAATGTGAACTTATTATATTGATTTTCATTGTTTTGGATCCTTTACATGCTCGTTTATAAATTATAATATAATTAAATTACATGGTTTTTGATTAGTGTAGTAATACAACATTACTAAAGAATGTTATTTTATGATGTTGTCAATGTTTTTTAAAACCAAGTGATTTTTTTGTGAAATATTTTAGATTGAGGACAGTCATGCCATTATTGTGGGTCCTATGCCCTGATGATATTTTTTGGAATATAATAGTTTATAATTTAAAAAATTCATAACACTAAAATATGTGACGTGACACTTAAATGATATAATATTCCACATAAATGTTCCTATTGTAGAATTAAAGGGTATAAGTGGGCCATTCCATGCAGTATGGGTAGTACTACAGAGGTAGAATATTGTTTATATCATGAGGGATTGAAAAATCATAGAACCCATCCTTGAAAGAATTTCATTATATAAATGATGAGGGTCGCTCTTTGATGTCCTAGAGTACATGATTTGGATGTGTTACCATTTATTGGTTCACCATTAATTGTCTAGAGAATTCCACAACATAAGGATGATATAAATTATTGTCATGACCAGACTATTAGTGTCACTCCATAATGAATGAAATATTTAGATATTATTTAATACAAATTAAATGATAAAATCAATTTTTTTTGGTTATTAAATGAATTAGTCATCATTTTTGGGATAGATTTATCTGATCCACTTCTATCGTATATTATTCCCTATGGATTGATATATCTTTCCTTCAATAATGGATTTCTATGATGTTGTTTTTTGTAATAATTGTTATTGAGTCTATCAATCGTCTTATGATTTATAATAATCACCCCCATATACAAATTTCATGCATCTGTTATAGAAATGAATTCCCTATTTGGTTATTTTTTTCATATTCTTCAATTCCTTCAATTTTTAAATGTAATAGCTTTCGGTATTCAACAAGGAACATTCTATGTGTATAACGTAGGTTTTTCCTAAATTTTCCCTAAGTCTACACAAATTTAATATTTGTTTATATTGTGATGTCAGAATGACTTAATGTCTTATTTACCTAACAAACTAAAAGAAATTTATGTTTTGTTACTCAATGAAAGAATACATCATTGGGTTATGCATAGTAAGTTGATAAATTTATGGACAGACACGATTGTCTCCATGCGGGGGTTTCCATACTAAATATTGTGAAAAAATATTGATGGATACCTAATGGATTCCCTTAATGAAATTTTTACATATTTTTTATTATTATAGAAATATAATGTTTGAATTGATCTCATTTTACCTATTTTAAAACAATTGAATGATATATAGTATGTAAAATTACTTTATTATAAAATAAATGAGATTATTATATGTAGTTTTTTATTTCCCCCTGTGGAAAAAAACAATATATTTCATTGTTGATTTTCATCCCCTTGATGTTCAAAAATCTAATAATTTTTAGTGGGCCACTCTTTATCTCAAATATTTTAAATTAAATATTTTGAGTTGGGATGTTACACATGAATAATGTTCCAAAATGAAATGATTATCAGTAATAAATTATACCACATTATTGTAATGAGTGAGATATTATTGGTAGGCCACTCCTCCCCCAAGGAAATTTCAAAATAAATAATTCTGGGTGAGATTGTGTTCCTAAGATCTACTTATAATGGTTATTTAGTTTGTTAGGAAACGTTAGGAACTATCCAGAAAAGGTATCTTTAATCCGAAATGATAATATAATACCTTCATATTAATGCTATTTTATTTACTTTATTATTTTTTAACATTAGTATTCACATTATTAAACTAAATGATTTATTTTTTGGACATTACTGGTAGTGGATTACTTATTTATTCTCACAACCTAATTATGTTTTCTGGTGACCTAAAGAATCTACAATTTTATAGGTCCTAATAAGGTAAAAGGAAATATTCAATATAGTTTATATTATAGTTTAGAGGAAGTAAGTGAGACTATGTCAAGATGGTACTCTGGGTACTTTTGTTGAATCACAATTTTTGTTTATGTTTAGTCATTTTGGATATATATTTAAATGATTGGTCCATATATGATCTTGATTTTTTTTATATAACTAGTCAGACTTGTAAATAGTTTTTCTTCATGTATCATTGGTATATATATTTGGATATTACTGTTTTACTATGATGAATGTTATCTTTTATTTATATGTATTTTTAGGATTGTTCCTACACTAGATGTTATGTATGGTAATATAATCTTGGTGGTATCCTCTATCCATTATTTATTTAACAGCCTCTTTATAACTGATAATATCTGGAATATAGGGAGGTATGTATGATGACATGTAGTTCATTGATCTAGTTATTGTATTGTTAGCTATGTTGGGGTTTACTAAGTTATTATTGGTCCTTCTTTTCTTTTCTTTAGAATTACTATTTAAAATTTGGTCAACATGAGAAAAAATGTTATTGGAGATATCTGTAAATATTCTAGTTACTATTAGATTACCCTTGCATGAGATATTTTAATTTTATGATGGTCATGATAATTGTTATTTTATCCCTTAGAGTAGTTTTACATCACTATGTGTGATTCAGTTTAATTTTGGATTTATGAATGATGATATTTATCTTTTTACCAAGAGTGGTGAGAGGGTTTGTGTTCATAAACCATGCGAGAAAAATAATAACCACATTACGTTCATGTTTATTCCAATGAACGGTTACCATGGTTATGACGTAGGGGTTGGTTGTTTAAATGTTCATCATCAACATAAATGGTTCGTATATCATGATAGTGGAATCTTATAAAATCAATTTAATAAATTGTTTTACTATTTTTATTGATTAATAAATATAATTTTTATAAAAAGTGTTAGTTAAATAATATTTTAAAAAATAATTTATTAAAATTTTCCCTATTACTTGTGAATTACATTTCATTAGACTGAAAGATATACATGACAAAAAAATTATAACAAATTTTGTATCTATATTATGAGAATTATATATATATGTGCATATAGATATGTGACGTTGACCTTTAGTATACATAGATGGGTCTATAAAATATTAATATATTATGAAAACATATGATATTGCGGACTATAATATATTTAAAAGATATTTTTAACAAAGAAATAAATATAAAATGATTTCAATAACTATTATATAAATATGTTATAAGGTTTGTCTTTTAATATTTACAAGTCATTACACAATGTTTGCCTTTATTAAAGAGATAGGATGGCAGGGACAAGAATATCCAACTGGTAGTTGGTCCAAAACCCCATATTGTGTTAATAGTATTGATTGATTATCATATCCATTTGATATTAATAATATTTTAATATTAAATTAAGAGAGATACTCTATGAGATATAACATCGATTACTAATTTTACTCAGCATTTATAGATATGGAACTCAGAAATGTATATAAGTGAGTGAGAAAAACCTTATATTAAGCTCTTGTCACTCCTTGAATAAACCCTCTTAATTTTTTCTAATTTTTATGTCGCTATTTAAAAAATTTTTCCCCAAATATGATATTTTCTTGTATTTGGATTTTTTTATTAGGTAGTGGAATTCTCAAGTTAGTGGTGAATTGTTTTACAAACCATGTGGAAATGATACAACTACCTCTATAATTTCATAGAGCTAAAAAAATATTTGTCACGTGATGTTAAAAAATCCATGGCCTATCAATTTGAGGTTCCCCATGAGACCTGTATAGGGTACAAGGTTGGAACATGGTTAACCAAACCAGACAACCTAACCATGTACTATGTCCATATTGAAAAATAATAGAATTGTTATTTTCCAGTATGGAATTAAAACAAAAAATGGATTACATCTTCTCCTTTAAATTCTAACACTCAACCATATCACTATCAATATTTCCCTTAATTTACCACTCCTATGATGGGCTCTCATCCATGAGATGCCCCTCCACTAATTCTTCCATTTACAATGTTTCTTCTCCCGATTGGTTTTGTGATCATCTCAGGAGAAATAGATTATACTCCATCAATTTTAACTTCTTATTTTTTATTTCCCTCACTTCTGTGTGAGGTTGGTCAAATCATAAGGTATTACTACACATTGAGTTTTGTTACCTTTATTTAACCAAGGATTTATCATATTTTTGTGGGGTTCCATGGACTTGATTGATAATGGTTAGTTCCTGTCTCATCAATGGTAGCCTGCCCTTATTTATTTGATGTACGTTTTCACAAATTAATAATATAAGTTTAAAAATATAATTTATTTGGTGTTTTCAATATAATATAGTATTAGAAAATTATAGAAATTTTTTTTGATGAGTAAAATATGAAAATTTCATATTTTCCAAGATTTATTATGGTTAGGCCATGGATTTTCTCTAACAAAGCATGTTTCACAAATTAGTTTTGAAATTACAATCACACCAGGTAATTGGTATATTGTAAAAATTATTTTATTCATGATAGAGAGATATATCCAAAATATTTCAGCCATTGATATGGGTTTTCCAAAATGGCCTATTTTGATGATAGGTTTCCAAAGGTAAAGAAATGGTTTCCAAATTATTTTTTATTTTTAAAATATTACATATATAGGAATACATCTATATGTGTATATATTGATATCCAATTTTATATATTTATAATAGGTTTATGTATATGTTCATTGGGATATGGTGTATTATATATAGTGGTGTATATGTGTTCTTTATTAATGTTTTACCTTGGAATATGTGTTACGTTGGGATGAAAATGATTTTTAAATTGAAATGGTTTGTTTTCAAATTATAACTCTTAGTTTGATGTTTCTACATATTTTTCAAAAAGAATTTTTCACTACAATATAATCCTATAAATATATATTTTTTTAATTATATATATGTGACTGTAGTGATAGAATTGTTTTAAGAAAATAATAATTATCATTGGTAATGTTGGGAGGGGAGGTGTTGTATCCTTTCATTCCATTAGTGTATGATTGAAACATAGTGTTTCTACAACACCTCCCTTGTGTTATTAGGTTTTAGGAATGAAACATAAAAATAATAGGTATATTGTTTGGCAGGCAATGGAATAGAATTATGGGTGAGTTAATAGGGAATCATCCTAGTCTCCCTTGAAGGTTTACACTACAACAGTATCGAAAAAACAAAATCATATTGTGGGTAATACTATAAATTTTTATTATCTATATGTTGTTTCTTGTTTATGAAGAGAGTGATTTATATATTGAATCATAGAGTGAAGAAGTATCATATAACCCAGGTTAACTTAGATAATTAGGGACAGATCTTGGGGATTTCCCGATATTTTACATCAGTTTCTTTTGTACCATATTTTAATGATAATAACTCTTTTAATTACAAAATAATTGAAATCATTTTTTAATTTTCAATTTATTTTAGAAATGTGTAATATCCTTTTTTCGAATTCAGTTTTTTATTAAGAATCTTACTTCATAGATCATTCGCGTTTATAAATTTATTATTAGAAAACAACATATCTGTTGTAAAATGGTCTTTTTAATAAATGAAGAATAGAATTTCCAAAATATTTATAATATTAATTATATTTAATCAAAATAATTATCATGTTTAAATATTTTTATATTTCCAAACTATCATAAAATTGTTTCCAATTTTTAGGTAATATATAATTCATAGTTTTTATTTCAGAATATATGTTCGGGTTTTTTCATTTTCATTCCTAAATCACTATGTTTTTATTTAAGGCCCAAATTATCCACTATCATTAACCATATAGATTTTAGTTTATTAGTTATTAGGTTATGAATCTTATTATTATAAGGTGGAATGATTGATTTTAGTTTTTTTTATTTTTGTACCTCATTGGATACTTAGGATTTTTACTATTTTATCTGATTAAATTTGTAGAGATACTATGGGGATCATTGATATTTATAACTAATTTATTTTTTATATTAGGTTTTCTTCAATTTATTTTTCTTTGGTGTGTAAATATGATATATAAACTAGTCACACTATAATGATAATAGTTTTCTCTAGATTTTTTCAAAATTATTCATTTAGATAGATCATGCTTAGGTGGTCCTTCGTTGATGAATAAACACTTGATCCTACCCATGGGTTTCGGGAATTCCAATCGGGCCATCTTTTAGTTTGGCTTAGGCATCTAATAGACTGATGAATCGGGTTTTCTTATGATAAAATGTTGATAGAATAATCACATTGTTTTCCCTATTGGAACCTTGTATATTTTATATGTGTCCCATTACGTGTGATTTCTAGCTGAGAGAAAAAGGATTATTAAGGATCAATCTATAGGTTATTGGTTGGTTCATGATCACAACTACATGTAATGAAACAAAAGTAAATAGTTAATGTTGGGATATTGATTTTGATATGGGTATTTTATTATGGGAATTAATCATGAGCTAATCTAGTGGATCTTAATGAGATCTCATTAATAATTTATCTTGTGAGATTCTTAAATTCATGGTTCTATGTTACTCTTTGTGTTGGGTGAAAGGTAGACACATGATACACCATGACATGAATTTAATTCATGTCCGATATTTAGTCCCTTCATGGATGGCATTATGTTGTGAGTTATATGTCTGTTGAGATTTAACTAATGTTTGATGAATGGTTTAAAAGATGGAATATATTTCAAGTAATGTTTTATTTTTTTTTAAATTGGATTTATGTGTTTTAATATATTTTTGTTAAAACGAGTTATTAATTTACAAATGAGATTTTATTGGTGGTTAAACATTATATAAAAGGATTTTTATAGTTATTTTACTGAAAATATTGTTTTATTGTAATTTATATTTAATACTAAATTGTTTAATTATAGTTTTATAGTGAATCATGTAAATAAATATTGTTCTCTACATTTTTAAAATGTATTTACAAATGAAATAATTATTTATAAAATTTTCTTTCAATAAATATTTTTTTGAATGTTTTTTTAAGGATAATATCAAAATTTTAAATTAAATTGGTAGTTATCTTTTCCCATGTGGGATTTATAAATATAAAATTATCCAATTTATTTTCAATAGGTGTTTTTAAAATTATATGAAAAATGTTATTAGGAATTCACAAAGGGGGATAAAATGTTTTAGGGTATGTTATAAAAAATGATTATTGACATTAAAAATTCATTGTTTTGGTTTTTTAAAGGGAAAATATGTTGTTTTTTAAGATATTCCAAAATTAGGGAGTTTCCTTGTATTTTATGTTAATTATTGATGATGTGACTTTTTTTGATTAAGAAGAATGAATTGATGGATTCATGATTCAGGTTATTTGAGTATTCCCCCAAAGGAACTCAATAAACAGTGGATATTTCCTCTGTAATATGTAATAATAAATATATACTTATACATTAGTTTTAGGAATTAGTGTTTGCAATCATTTTATGGTTTTATTAAGGATTTTTTTTTGGAAACATTTGTCTTGATAGAATTATATACTACTAGTTTCATGGTTATTAATTTTGATAACTCTCCAGGCGGAATCTGTTGTTTAACTGATCATTCATTCATATGAGGAAAATTCTTTAATAATATAATTATTTGTTTAATGGATGTTTATTGGGTGAGTGTTTAGGATTTATGGGAATGTAATTATAATATTTTAAATAGTTAAGTTCACCGATGGATTATGTTGTTAGAATTCATCCTATATTATCCTATAATGGCCCTATAAATGAGCCCATAGGGATTTCATTGAGGCGTGTTTGTTTAGATAATTATATGTTTTATCTTTTCTTCCTGTTCTGATCGATTACTCCTTATTATCTTCAATATAGTTTATATTACTTTTAGTAATTAGTTTTATAAATATATTCTGGTTTTGATATAGTTTCTTTTTTGTGAATTCTGGAATAATGAAAATTAGTTCATAGAATGGTTGTTTATTGGTAGTTTCTCTTATGAGAATTTTGTTTTTTTGTTTCATAATAAATCAGGTGTTTTCTACATTCAATAACTCAATGGTCACTCTATGATATATGGTACAATTTCATATTTCATTGTTTCCATTTTTAAGAAACCAATTTTTTATTTAGTGGATTCTATTATATATGCCTTCTTTTATGAATTCTATATTTTAAAAAATATATATTTTATAGAAATTGTAAATATTATTATTGTAAAGTGGTGTTTTTTTCCATTTGATTCATTATTATAAAAAAGTTGGATTTATTTAGGACATGTGAATTGTATTGGCTTAGAATATCAAGGTTTAGCAATAGGCTTAATATTGTAGTATGAAAACCATCAAAGGAACTCACATTGAACATGGAATTCATGCTTTGTTAATGCGATAATTCATTATTCACTCCCCATTCGACCATGATTGCAGTAGTTTTGTTTTCCAAGATGGTGGTTAATAACATGGAATATCATAGAGACCCGGAATAGAACATGATGATTTTCTATAGATATTAACATGTTAATGGGTTATATTTTCCTGGTTTTGGTATTGTGATTAATGATTTCATCCTTTTAAATTTATCATTTTCAATAATTGTTTTTTTATTGTCTCATAGTCTCTTTACCCACAAAATTGGTTTGGATTTTTTTGGATTAAATCATAAACTATTTTTGGTATTCTGAGGTATTAGGTTATTAAAGTAGAAGATAATGTTTCTTCACCAGTCCATTATTATTTATGTTTCGTCAAGATTAGTTGTATTCATTTACTTTTGTCTTGATGAGTTTAATATCTATGAATTTTCATGTTGTAGAAAGTTTCGTGGGTGGGAGAATTGTCACACCCTGAACCAAGAATCTTTAATTTATTTTAATTTTTCTTCCAATTTAATTAATTTTCTTTCTAAACTCATTTTAACCATAATTACCATTCTTTGGGAATGGAGTGAATGTCACATGGTTTTGGAACATTGTTTTCCAAATAGTGTGAAAACTATGTGACCCAATTTGTTGCATGAAAGTGATATCCTATCCAAAAGATTCTTTTATTGGTAAGGGACCCCTTCACTTTAAAAAATATAATATCTAAGAGAGGCTTTGATAGATCCATTTTAGCAAAAATACCCCTATAAAAACCATCTACCTAGCGCTGGGTATTTTCATCTGAAAAAATAAATCCCCCAAGAGAATATCCATAGGATTTGTGAATTTTAAAATTATGAAATTTTAAAGGTAAACCTGGTAGGGATATCCACACAACCAGATGAGGGCCCCACCCCACTATGCACATAAATCTACCATCAAGCCAAATAGAACCACCATCGACCCATGAATTGTGGAGAATTTCACCATGTATGAATAAGGTATGAGTGTAACAAAATTAATAGGAAGAAGGAAGTCTGATGAACTCACCATACTTGAAGTGAAGTAGAAAGAATTAAATAATCCATAAATTCTTACAAGTAGATAAAGGTGGCATTTCTTATCCAAAACACCCAATATGTTTCAATTTGTGACAACCAACATCATCATCATAAGTGTATATCATGATTTCCACTGGCAGGTGGAAATATTCTGATCAAACCCAGTAGATAACTAGAGGGATAAAAAACTATAATTAAATAAGAAATTATAATCAGGTGTAGGAATTAAATAGAAAATAATTACAAGGAATACAAATTTTCATTCAGGTTGGGGCGGAGGATGTGGGTCCCATAGAAAGGGAACCAATAAAAATAATGAGGTATTATTTAAGAGATCCTAGTAGAATCTCAAGGCCCTAATTCAGTCTATTTTCACAGCCTTTATCCAAATCTAATAGATTGGGATGATTGGACATCTATTTCTTGATAAATGAGTATAGTTGGTTTCATAATATAACAAAAATTATATGATAATAGAGAATCACAATATTTTATATCCACTTATTTATTCAATGGATTCTACATACCAATAATGTATATATATATGATGATTTCCCTTGATATGAATTTAGGGGGGAAATACTAAAACCAAATGATATTTTGGGAATTAATTATTTTTAGAATTAATATTATCTTCTTTATATTTTTTATTTCACACAACACTAAAAATTGGTTATTTAATATTAAAGAAAAATATTTGGTTTGTATTATATTAAAAACCAAGTGAATCATGCACTATAGGAAACATAATATTTAGATTTCATTATAATGAACACAAAGATTACATTATTTTCCATGCAAGACTAAATTTTGACGATGGCATATGTAACATGCAAGACTGAGCTTTAGAGAACGATAATATATTATTAAAAATATCATTATATAATAAAATACTATATTACCTATCCATTATGTTTGAATTTATTATTTGGATTAAAATCACTTATGAATGTACATGGTTTAATCAATTGGTTACATATTAAATAGAAATGATTATAAGATCAATCTAAATATAAAGGGAATGTTTTCATAGAATTTATTTGTATGCTCCCAATGTCATTTTGATCTAATAAATTAAATTTTTTAAAACCATTGAGTGATATTAATTAAATATTTATTATACATATTCAATTAAATATCTTTTTTTAATCTATTAGATTTGATAAATATAATAATAGATCTGACCCAATATTAAATAAGAAACCTATATGTTTAAAAAAATATTTTTACTACAATTTAATAGATAAACTATTAAAATAATAATTTTGGTTGTTATAGTAATATTATATGTCAAAATAAATATTATTTCACAAATAGAAATAAAAAAAATAGGTTAGGGTGATTTATTGGTATTTTTTTGATGTTTCATATTTTAATGAATATTGAAAATAATTAATTTTAATTAAATGCTATTTTAATCTATTTTATTTTCAATGCTAAATAATATTAATAAATGGTTTTATTTTTTAGTTATATTTGTTTCATAAAAATAAATCTAATTTAGGTAATTGTAATAATTTTTACTTTGAAAATGAATATAAAAACATAAGAAAATTTTAATCATTTTACAATAGAAAATCACAATGTCATCTGGTCGGCGAGATTCAATTTAAATAATTTTATGCTAATTATTTCTTAGGAATTTTGTAGAATGGAATACATATATGTAATAAAAATAATTTGAAACTTATATTAAGGAAAAATTATTTTTGAGAATAAATAATAGTGAATGTAATTAATTTTATTCTCAATTATTAAAGAAAAATTAAGCATAACATGTGACTAAACACGAATTTTAAGCATGTAAATAACAAAAAATCATGTACAAATCATATTTCAAATATATATTTCTACCCAAAGAGCTATAAGATTTTATAATGGATCATTTCAACAGTTAAAAACAATTAACACTTGGGGAACACACAATTCATAACCAAAATACCAACTCTCTCCATTCCCTGCAATATAAAAATGCACTCACATATCCCACATGCTCGAACCTCTAAAAGCACTTATTATCTACCAATATCAAAAAAATTAGATCCCAATTACCCAATATGAAACCTATAACAATCTCATTAGTTATAAAACCATCAAATGAATCCCTTCAGTGAAATCCAAAAGGAGTCACCTGAATAAGATGTAACATGATTTACCAAGATCATTAGATTTATTTTCATTCCCCAACACCATAATTCAATGCATTCCATTATTAAATAATAAAGGAATTATTATCAGTATACTGTTATATTTTATTCTAATGGTTCTACCCACACTTACATAATCATTAATTTTATGGGTAATGAACTTACCATTCTTGGGTTCAATGAGCTACCGCCATATTAAATGATGTTGTGTATTTTTTTCATTTAAAATATCTCATACTTGCGAATAACAATATATATTAAATATTTATATTTATTATACATATTTGTTCTCAATTTATTATTATACAATTATTTTAAAACACTCGACTTCATGATATCCTTTTTCTTGTAAGTATAAAATCATTGTCAGGGATAGTATTTACTACAACCTCATTAAAGCGATGTGACTACTAGAATTTAGATCTACTGATACGGAGCTATACCCATGGAAAATAGGAAACGTGTTTTTATCCTATTTACAGCCACGACAATTTCACTGTCTTTGGCAATTAACCCACCCACACTCCCCAATTTACTGTAACCCTCTTGCGCCCCTCCTCCTAATTCCCCTTCTCCTTGCGACTCTTCTCCCCAACATTCCTTGATCCTCCTCCTCCGACGGGCCACCCAACCTCCCCACGATCATCCTCCTCTGGCGCGACCACTTTACTTCCCCTTCGTCACTGCTCTGACACGGACTCCCCACCTCCTCTAACGAAGTGCCTCCGATTTAGACACCCCACTTCACCGTGATTCTCCTTCTCAGAAGCTACCCCAACACAGCTTCAATGCTGACCCAACCGGCTCAGACGCAGCCACTCCACCTCTTGGGATCATCCTTCCACGCAGCCACCCCCGATTCTTATCCTCTGACGCAGTGGCCCCACCTTACCGATTTCTCAGTCGAACCATGTCCTAACTTGGCATCATCCTCATGTGATTTATCACGGACCACACTCAGGGGACCCTAGTGAAATCAACCCTTCTTCTATTTCTCATGAAAAATCACTACCTACTGTACTCCTTGCCTCGCCAGGTATTTTCTAATTTTCAGCTCCAATGTGGTATTTAGGTCTCATGTTTTCCCTTATCTAGATCGGTGGATCAATTTATTCTATTCTTGGGTTTCATGGAACTAACATACAAGGGTAGTGGTGATCTTTTTAATTAGGCATGTGATCCTACTTCAGTTGTGACGTGACATCCGGAGCTGTGAGATGCGTTGCAAACTGGGTGGTACTGGAGCGTACACCTATTGACTTTGACATAAGTTGAGTAAGCACAAAAAAATCATGCATGGAAGTTTTGTATTTTCTAATCAGTGTTAGATGACAGAGGGTAGTGGATCGATGGATATTTTTGTGATATTCTCATAGGTGAGGTATCCCATAGCTTCAAATAAAACGGAGGATCTGCCCTATGAAAAAGGGATCTTTGGAAATATATTGGGTATGGTTATACCATATCTTGGTTAAGGAAAACTGTTTAATTGGTTGATTTGATAATGGATTAGTAGAAGTGGTATATATAATTAGATTTGGATCTTCGAGGGGTTCCTTGTGGAGCAATTTTAGGTAAATCTATGTGGTGGTGAGTGAACAAATGGATGGTGCGGTAGGTGAAAATCGTTTTTCTAGAAAACTCATGACACGCCAAGAATGGAATTATCATGCCCCATGAATGGGTATTGTGTATTTTATTGGTTATCTCTTAGGAATGCATGGGTTTTGGATGAAACCAATCATCATGTTTGGGGATAGACAGGATATGGGTTATGGTGCTTAGATTTTGAACAAGTGATGTTGTGAGCAGGGTTATCCTATAGTGGTGAGTGTGACATCGGTCATGGGAAATATAAAACCATTAGGGTAGATTCCTTGTTTTGGGAGACCAATAGGTAGGTATTTCAAATGGAAATTAGGTTCCAATTACCCAATGAGTTCCTAAATTGAGGTGGTTTTCATGGAGATCAGAGTCCGAACATGGGCATTTGGGTTGAGTGGAAATAGTAAAGATCCAAGGATTCTTTAGATTTGAAAATTAATTGGTTCTTATTGAAATCATGACATGGGATTGATTTTATAATGACTAAAATGAGGTAATCACACTAGTTTTCAGAGTTGGGGTGGTTTTGATGATCCAAATGTGTTAAATCACGGTTATGTTAAAGCTGGAGATAGGGATTGATGGTAGTCTAGTTGGTGGAGGCCCAGACCTATGAATTTCACCACGTTTCAAGAGTTTAATTCGTTGGTCTACAATGGTGACATGATGTGCCTCCTTAAATAGGGTGATTGGGAATTGAATGTTCTGAAATTGTGGTGTTGTTTGGAGCCTATGCATCATCAGGATCAGGATGGCTTGTGATGAACCAATTTGATTGGGTTTTCAAATTTCAGGGATTTCAATAGAGTACAATGATAAGTTAATATGGTTGAAAATTTAACCTTAGATTCACACTATGATTTTCAATGAATATCAATGTGAGAAGTTATAATAATGGAATTTAATTCACTTATTATTTAGTTAAAAAGTATCTTGATAAGTATGATAATGCACAACAAGCTATTGTAATGTAGACAACCGAATAGAATGGGGTGGTTGAGAGGTAACGTAGAACCGTAAATAATATTACACAAACTATGGTGATTTCTAGTGGTATTACAAGGTATAAAATAAGTTTCCTTCTGAAATAAGGTATAAAATAAAACCAATATTGAATTATTTATGAGTCTTTGGTAGTAATTTCTATATTATCAACATGGAAGGGAATCAAGAAAAGTATAGAAATAACACGATGAAGTTATATTTCATCTATATTACTTTAGAAGCAAGGTTTATAGATTTTTTAATAAGATTATCATTAATATTTTATTAATAAAATATGTAATAATGGATAAGAAATAAAATTGAATCTATGACAGGAGCATTATAGATAATGTAGAGAAAAGTGAATCTTTACAAGAGCGTAAGGAGTCTCTTAGGGGTAGTCAGGACTCCATCATAGAATTTTTTGATGAATATGAGAAATAAAAAGACATAAAGATTCTAATTAGACCTAAAATATTTACTATAACTAAACATATTGATGAAGAGAACATTTTGGGAGACAAATATGTTGTATTATAAACTAGGAGGATATATAGAATTAAAATAAATGCCCTCTTATATTTATTTGACTAAAAATATTTGATTAAGCATCCAATGATAAAAATTGGATTAAAGATATGAATGAGGAGTTAAATTAGACAATAAATACTGACACATAGAAATTTGTTCCACAAACAATATATGAAAATATGATATTCAGGAAACAAGTATTCAGAAGTACGCTTAATGAAAATAGAGAAGTTATAAAATTCATAGTTAGAATTTTGGAAGAGGATATGGCTGAGCAGTGAGTGGTGGATGATGTTTCGAGACCCTAATACCACCACCACCAGGAGGTCCACCCCCACCACATCGAGCTAGCAGATAGAGGCGGGCTTAGCTCTAGGCAGTCGAGGCCTATGACCATGGTGCACTTGAGATGATTCTAGGTACTATCTGTGTCTACTCCACCCTTTCTACAGTAATTATAGACACAGGTGCCAGTAATTCCATTATTTCCACTACCCCCGTTTGGAGCATGGAAATTCTAACGAAGTCGTTCGCTCGATCCTTAAGGCTAGAGACTCTTATGG
The DNA here is from genome assembly GCA_963277665.1 of Viscum album. Taxonomy (NCBI): domain Eukaryota; kingdom Viridiplantae; phylum Streptophyta; class Magnoliopsida; order Santalales; family Viscaceae; genus Viscum; species Viscum album. Next base: position 928,074,015 of record OY728133.1, read on the forward strand.
GAGCAGACTCGACAATTACTCACTGGTGTCGATAGGGTGAGATTACTCTAGGAGGTGAGATCTTAGGCTGGATATCCTCATAGCGGTGTCGAGGCCTTACGACGTCATCTTAGGTATGGACTGGTTATCCATTGTTCATGTTTAGATTGATTGTATTAGTACCAAAGTCTGGTGTGTCTGCATGGATGAGACCAGGATAACCATCACCAGTGAAATGGGAGCCTTTGCAGCGCCGTATGGACTTATAAAAAATATGGGGCAACTGATAACACATCAGTTGGCTAGTCGCATCCTCGGATTGGTTGATGTACGGAGTCTGAGTTTTCCTGTTGTGGTGGATCAGTACGCGGATGTTTTACTAAACGATGTTCTAGGACTACCTCCTCATAGAGAGGTGGACTTAAACATTGACTTGTACCCTAGGATGGCATCAATATCTTCTCTAGCATATCGGATGGCTCCCACCGAGATTTGTGAGCTGCAGGTATAGCTGGAGGACTTGCAGGGGAAGGGATTTATCCGACCTAGTATTTCACCCTGGGCATCCCCGATTTTGTTCGCCAAGAAGGAAAATGGGAGCCTGCGTTTATGTGTTGATTATCAGTGCCTGAACCAGGTCACCTTGAAGAAAAACAACCCACTCCCGACGATTGATGACCTCTTTGATCAGCTCAAGGGATCACGATGGTTCTCGAAGATAGAACTTAGGTTAGGCTATCACCAGATCAATGTTTGAGATGGGGATGTGCAGTAGATGACCTTCAGGTGTCGGTATGGCAGCTATGAGTTCTTGGATATTCCCATTGGCATAACCAATGATCCAGCAGTGTTCTTAAGTCTCATGAACAGGATCTTACAGCCTTACCCCGATCTTTTTGTCATAGTCTTCATCGACGACATACTAATCTACTCGAGTACTGCGGAGGAGCATGCCTACCATTTATGGGTAGTACTGGACACACTCCAAGAGCACCAGCTTTATGGAAATCTCTCAATGTGCCAGTTCTAGATTTAAGTGGTAAACATTATGGGACATGTCATCTCAGAGGCTGGAGTTGCAATGGATACAGCAAAGATTGAGTGAGTTCTTTCTTGGGAGCCACCTAGGTGGATGACAGAGGTGTGAAGTTCTCTGGGTTTGGTTGGGTACTATCGATGATTTGTTCCAGACATCTACAGAGTTGCAGCACCACTTTCAGCATTGATGAATAAGGGGAAACCCTTCGTGTGGTTAGAGAGATTCCCGTAGAACATTCAGAAGGTGAGGCAAAGGTTGAATTGTGTTCCCATCTTTAGGATACCGGAGGAGGGAGTTGGGTATATAGTTTACTGCGACACATCAGTGACCGGACTTAGGTGTGTTCTGATGGAGGAGCGAGTAGTGATCACGTATGGTTCTTAGCAGTTGAGATAGCATGAGATGAAATACACAACCCATGACCTAGAATTAGCAGCAATGGTCTTCGCCTTGAAGATGTGGTGCACTATCTTATGGGAGAATGCTTTACAGTATACTCTAACCACCAGAGTCTCAGGTATATCTTCTCACAGAAGTACCTAAACCTGAGACAATAGTGATGGGTTGAGTTCCTCCAGGACTATGACTTCAATATAGTCTATAGTCATGGGAAGGGGAACGTTGTAGCAGATACTCTCAGTAGGAGATCAGGAATTAAATAGCTAGGAGAGGTGATGGAGTAGGTTTCCACATTGCAGATGTCCATTGTTGATAGATATAGAGCAACCTTTCTACAGTCTCTCACAGTAACTCCTCCAATTCTTCTGTGAGTCAGGGAAACATAGTGTGGGGATGTTGACTGTGAGAGGGGACATGCCCTGAAATCCATAGGGTAGGCACCTGATAGATTTTTTAAAGTGGGGAGCATGTCATTCAATTCATAGGACGTACCATGGTACCAGTTTCACTTTAGGGAGAAGTGTTGTGGGAGTTCCACACATCTCCATTAGCGGTACATCCAGAAGTGGCGAAGATTTATCCGAAACACCGAAGACTATATTGCTAGCTTGGAATGACGAAGGAAGTAGCAGAGTTTGTGTCACGATTCCTCACTTGTCAATAAGTGAAGGCGCAGCACCAGGTTCCAGCTGTATTAGTTCATCTCTTAGAGGTCCCAGAGTGGATGTGGTATGCGATATCCATGGACTTCATGAAGGGACTTCCACGTACATCCAGGGGACATGAATCCATTTTTGTGATCGTAGACCGACTCACCAAGTCGTCCCACTTCCTACCTATCAGAGTGCAGGGTTCAGCAGAGAACCATGGATGCCTTTATGTATGGGAGATCGTACGGCTTCATGGTGTGCCATTTATGATCGTCTACAATCGAGATTCTCGTTTCATTTCCTGGCTATGGAAGGGGTCGTAGGAGGCTTTGAGGACGCAGCTTCACTTGAGAACCGCCTTCCATCCTTAGAAAAATTGTCAGACTGAGAGGACCATTCATACTCTTGAGGACATGATCCATGCTTGCATCCTCAACTTTGGTCATAGCTGGGAGGATCACTTACCCTTGGTATAGTTTGCGTATAAAAACAGCGACCACTCCCCCCTCGGGATAGAACATTACGAGGCATTTTACAGTCATCCTTGCAGATCGTCTCTGTGCTGGACTGACCCAGGGGAGTCGGCACTTGTAGGACCATAGATGGTGTAGGCTACGATGGAGAAGGTGGAGACCATCCAGGAGCTAATGAAAACTGCACAGAGCAAACAGAAGACCTATGCTGATAAGAGATAGAGACCACTAGAGTTTGAGGATGGAGACCACGTCTTTATACGGGCCTCACCTCAACAAGTTCTACCGATATTTGGCCGAGGCAGCAAGTTATCTCCATAATTCATCAGACCTTTTCAGGTCTTTAGTATAGTATGTGAGGTGGCCAACTGCTTGGCTTTTCCACCTCAGTTTTACCGGGTGCACAACGTCTTCCACGTATCTTAGCTGAGGAGATACGTGCACAACCTATCCCACATCATCGACCATGGGGAGCTGGAAAACGATGATGGGGTATCTTTCACGGAGGTCCCAATGTAGATTTATGATCGACAGGAGCGGGTTTTTTGTAGACGGTCGATACCTCTAGTGCACGTTTGCTGGTAGCACGAGACCCTACAGGAGAGCACATGGGAGCGAGAGGCTCAGATTCTTGCTCAGTACCCCCATTTGTTTCCTTAGTGTGAGTTATAGTTTACAGGGACGTAAATCCCTGAGGTGGGGAAAATGTAAAGACCCAAAATTTCCATGGATTTTTTTTAAATAAATGGCAGTTTTACGAGTCCGCAGTTTCTGATAGCGCTTGATTCTGAGGCTCGGTGTGCCCGAAATATATTTCAAAAGTTTTCTTTAGGTACGTTCAATAAATGTACGTGCATGATTTTACATCTTTTGAACTGGTGCTCGGTATTGAAATATGAGGGCACCGATGAACACTCAGTGCCGGTATTCGATTAAGAAGACCTTCACCGCAGTTGTGTTTTATCAAGATTGGAAGTTAATTTTTGGGGTTTCAAAATAACTTAAATAAAAATATGTGTAGCATACATTTATTTGAGTGGTGGTTTAATCCTACAAGAGGAGGTTGTAGGTGGGACCCACCCGCACATAACCTCACATGGGAGTATATTATGTGGTGGGTCCCACAGAAGCTCAAACCCCCTTTAACCCCCTTAACCCCTTGAGTAACCCATTAATGGGGGAAACTCTTGAACTACCCCTTAATGGTACCAATTCACCTAAAAGATAATTAATTCCTCAATTAATTATCTTTGGAAAATATTTGAATCCTTCCACCCCATTTTATTTAATGATTTGTTTAAGTTAATTAAGAACAACTCTTGTGTGTTGTGGTGCCAACAAATAATAGACCCCTCCTCTATTATTTTCGTTTGACAACTTGATGGAGCCTTAGCTCTTCAATGAATAATGACATCCTCTCCAATGAAAGAAGATATCCTCTCAATGAGGAATGCCCGTATCCACTGAGGAACGACGACGCCGTCTTCACCCTTTCCAAATGGGACATGAAAGGGACGATGCCGCCCAGGAAGAACGTCGTCAACAACGACATCATCTCCTCCTGAATTCCACGGAACGACGCCACCTTCCCGCGACTCTCCCGAGAAAACACCAATTACAAGGTAGGGGGATTTGATTATTTTAATGTATTAATTATACCCTCATTCCTCATCATCTATATTTGTTCGATAATGGCCATTTGTTATCACCTAATTCAGAGGGCGTGGGCTGAACAAACACAGCCCGATAACCCTCTGTTGGTTCTTGTTTGGTTGATGATAGAGGCGGAGCCGAAAGGGTGTGGTGTCATCGCACCGCACTGGAGGAAGGGGGCCACGACCATGTGGGTCGTGGCAGATGAAAGAGGTGTGGAACCTTCGCGTTGTGTTAGAGGAAGGGGTATGTGTCCATGCAGGCCGCGATGGATGAAAACGGAGCGGTGTTATCACGCTGCGCCATGGAAGCCCCACGGTCAGCCCGCCCCTCGGCTGGGCTGCCACGACCGGGTTGTCACGGGCCGGACTGCCACGGCCTGGCCGCCCCACGGGCGAGCCTCCCCTCGACTGGGCCGCCCCTCGGCCGGGCCACCACGATCGGGCGAACCCTCAGCCGGGCCGCCACGGGCTGGGTTGCGACGGTCGGGCCGCCCCTCGACCTGGCCACCATGGGTCAGGCCACGCCTTCAGGCTAGGCGGCACCTTCAGGCTGGGCCGAACACTCGGGTCGGGCCACACCAGAAGACCGGGTCGGTCCGTCGGGGTCGGATCGGACCCGGACTCGCTATGGCCATTTACCCTTTTTGCACATATCTTGGGCTACTGGTATCCGATTGCCGACATGCCTGCTGGGATATAGTTCTTGGAGAAAGCTGATTCTTTTAGCATACAGCGCTTGGGGTTTGGACGCAGTTGGGGTACAGTCGGGAGGGTTTGAACCTAAAAACCAACCATGCCCCTGGAACGGAAATTCCAATAACTCACAAACCAAGCGTCTAATTGATGCATTGTCTGTCACGTTGGGTTTCTTATGATGAGAAGGAACTATGGGATACATCAACTCGAGAATTCATGGTAGTTGATGTATAGACACTTGGACCGACGAGCAGACCCTCTTGGAATCGAGCGTGATGTGTGCAGGAACCCTAGGGCAGGCTGCAACTGAGATGATTGGATCCTCCATGGGTTCGATAGTGATTACATCTGTACCGGGATCCTCTGTGGGTTCGACAGCGGTGACTACTATAACAGGATCCTCCCTAGGTTCAACAGTGTTGACTACTATACCGGGATCCTCCGTGGGATCGACAGTGATAACCTCTATACCAGGATCCAACGTGGGTTCGACAACATTGATACTATTCCAGGATCCTACATGGGTTTGACAGAGGAGATGATTCAGTGGCTACTAATAATCATCTCTACCCCTCTATATTATTAGTATACCTATGTGAGCTGAGTCTTTACATTTAGTCGATATCATTGAGATGATTGACTTTAAATCCTTTGTGGAATGGGTTGTGCTTGGGCTCGAGAGTTGGAGTCGGACTATGATTGGTTACTTAGTCATATGTATGTGTATATTCCAAAGTAGGCTTGGTAGATACTTCGTGATTGTATCATTCTTCTATGGTTTATACTTAGTGGATTCTGGGAGACCTTTGGGGGTCTCAGGGTCCCCTACTGAGTATTGTTATACTCACCCCTGCACGGGCTTCACCCGCACCTTGTTCTGTTTTGTGAAAACAACGGTCAGTAGTGATCGAGTCTGAGGGTGACAGCCGAGAGGCTGCTCGGAGCTGGACTAGATGGGGCGTACCTCATGTACGAGTGTTTGAGTTATGTACCTACCCTTCAAGTAGGATTCACCGATGGATGATCCAGGAGCTATTTTTCCCTTTTTACTTGTACATGTACTTGTTGTTCAATTGGTTTTGTATACTGGCCCACTTACTTTTAGCACACTTTTCTCTTTTTATTTTAGTACTTGTTGCTTCTACTGCTTGTGTTAAGACTGCGTGAGTTTTAATAAAAAAGGAAATGCCTTCCCTTTTTTTCCGGGATTCATCTTTGGCGCTAGTCGCCATCCCCTGACCAATGGAAGGTGTGCTTGGGGAAGTCATGGAACGGGCCCCTAGGATAGGTCATGAAAATAAGAAGAGAAACTTTATATATAATTAATTTTTACTAAAATCATTTGATGATATTAAAGATACAAACCAAATATCAAAGGATATGTGGATTGTTTGGATGGGGATTCATTCATATAACATGAGTGTTTTAGAGAAAAGAGTGGTTAAAACAACATTATCCAATCAATTGAATAAATTAGAATTGTAAACTATGAATTCTTGTTTAATCAACACTGATATGGTCCACTTCTTACCAAATAATGTTCAAACTATGGTGAAGTGACTAGGTGACATAGAACCACTTTCATTCTTTCACCACACAACTCATATAACATTATGTAAGCAAGTAAATGGCCACTGGATATGGAATTCATGCATTCATGTTTAGGATGTATTGGTACTTCATTCCACCTATTTAAATTTTACAATTAAAAAGTTTAGAATGTAAGGTTTCACTAAATTATATTCCACATCAAAAACTAATATTTACTCTCAAAATATGGAATAAATAATAATAATTGTATTTTAAATATATATTAATTGTATAAATTTTTTTCTAAAGATATAAAAATATTTAACATCAATTTCAAAAAATTAAACAAAATATACAATTCAATAAAATATTCCACAAAATTTATAATTAGGTGTTCTAATTCTCACCCCCAACAACATTACATCCCAAAAATTTCAATAATATATTTTGAATGATGATCAACATTGTCCAAGTAATATCACTCTTAAAATTCAACAAGGAAAATATATTTTTTTTATTTGATTTACCATTAGAAATATGGAAAGGCCTTAATAAGAATTTTCATATAGATTCAAATCTATGAACATTTCAATAAATTTTATATTAAAGTGGAATAATATTACATTTCATGGTATACCCTAGGGACTAATAGTTTCATAAATCTACAAAGATAATAATTAGATTGGTTTTTGATTATTATTCTTTCTAAGGACTACACGTGAAAATTTTATTCCTAATATGATAAGACTGGCCCAATGTCTCAATACAACAATGTTTTTCTCCATATTAAGATTAAATATATGAAATTATTTCATTACAAGGAACAACCATTAATGAATGATAGTCCAAACTAATGAAACACACATCTATACATTCATTGGGATTATAATGAAAGAGGGTCCTTGAATTGAAATTTCAATAATGAAATATTACAATTTTATTTTTGGTCAAAGAAATGTTATAACATGTTTATAAGGTTAAAAACATCATCAAATTAATAAAATAAAAAATTTGATATATTATGATTGATGTACTATAGGAAAATTACTTATTAGATTATAAATCTTATATGTACTCCCTATGTCATAGATAATTCATTTCATAGAATGTTTCATGAGAAAAACAATAACCACCCAAATTATACATATATGGATCTCTATCAAAGGATATTCTGTAATTACCAAATTTTTAATATTGAAAATGAAAATTAGACGAAATATTTCTCTCTTGAACTATTAGAGTGTTATTTGAGTTTCCCACAATGCCCCAAATCCCTTTTTAGGGATTCCATGGGTTTATTCTTAACAATATAAAATATACATACCCATAAAATAGACTATAGTATCCCCACCCATTACATGCTATAAATTTTTAATTTTTACCACTATAATGTAATTATTGACTATTCTCACTTATGAATTTAGATTTAATTTCCAAAATCATGATAAAATATCTATGAGAATACCCTTTACAACGAGTTGGGATTTCATATAGTCATTTAAAATTTTCTAAGAGGATAATCTCAACAACATTACTAAATAATAAATCTATTGCCTTGTTATTTATTTCCCACATAGAGACGCAAATGTTCAAATGAGTTCTCCACATTCCAATTTTTATTAAAATTTAATTTCATAAAACCCCCTAAAATAAATCAAATGAAATGTTATATTACAAAAAATGTGGAATGGAAGTATCCAACATTTCCAAACATGACCATTCAAACTATCTTAAAATGATTTTTATTTTTTCATTTTTAGTGTTCCAAAAGAACCAAATACTTCATCAAACTTCTCTATACACTCTATTTCATTTTTTAAAACTTGGTGACCATGATATATAAGTTGATGTTTATTTAATAATAGATTTATGTTATCCAAAATGAATGAATAACACTTATCCACTACATTATTTTGAGTTTATATACAGTTGATAATGAACAAAACTAAATACAATATAGAGGAATAACTAACTCTAAAACACATCCAGATATAGACTTCCCATAATTAATTGATACCTTGTATAGTGAAAAAATATAAATAAAACAATAAAAACCATTTAAAACATAAGTCAACACTCAAATATAATAACATTAATTTCTAAAATATTATATTTATTTCTTATATCGAATAAAAACTTATTTCCATAGAAAATAAAATTAGTAAATCCCTTGAAAATCAATCTAAAGAATTAAATAACCTAAATTACCTTAATAACTATACAATTCATTTTAGAAGTAAATATTTAAATTATAAATCAAATCTATTCCAAATTTACCTATTTTAAACTCATGTATATCTTATTATATTTTGTCGGATAATATATATTCATAAAGAAGAAACATAATAATAATCACTATATAATACAACACTAAATACCATTGAACAAATTATCATTCATAATCAATTAAATATATATATATATACAATCTATAATCAATCATAAAAGAATAGTTAATACATAAAACATTATTTATAAATTAGAGGAATCCAAATAAAATTAGAATTTAGTTTTGTGTGTATGCACATTTTGGTGGTGTGGTTTTTCTAATTATATGCTAATTAAGAGACAATAACTAGAATGTTTCTAAAACCATGTGAATTGTTTTTACAGAATTTAAAATATAATATATTGACCATACAATAATTAATCATCTTTTATATCCTATCTACTAAATGGTAAATTAATCAATAACACATATATTATCTATATAAATGATAATATCATCAATATAAACCATGACATTATAAAAATAATAAATAAAATATCAAATTTTAAACTCGCATCATGACTACCCCTGAAAACAATTTTTTATAAAAATGATCAGTGAATAGTATTTGAAAATCATTATACCTCTTGAGTTATGATGATGAAATTTACATAGTAAAATTACTACACAAATAAATATAGTACATGGATAGAATCTTTTCATGTAACAACCAAGGTCAACCGGACATGTCACCAAAGTCAACCAATCATAAAAAAATATAATTCTAAATGGAAATTGGTTGGGGTTAGATCACATGTATCATATATGAATATGTGGAAAAAATCATAATATAAATAATAATATAAAATTTATGTAATCATAACAAGAATTTGGAATAGTGCACCTATTGATTCAACTTCCATGAGAAAAATATATAAATGCATAAAAATAGAAGGAAAAACAAAACAAGGAATAACATAAACTGATTAAAAACTATCACAAATAAACACAACATACTAAAATGAAACATTATTTACATTGAATGATGAAATAATAAAAAACATTGTTGATAAGTATAATGATAAACATTACGAAACCAACCACAAACTCCAATGAAACATGATCATCACCATGTAACCCAAGTTCATCTTCATATACTAAAAATCCATCGACTCATTTATCAATGTTGTTTAACAACACCAAGAATAATATATATATATATATATATACATGAATAAATAAGAACAATTTATGCAAAAGAATAAGTAAATTTGTTGTGTATGTACTGTTTGAACAAAATGAGCCTATATGATTTTCTATAAAAGTCCTACTAAATTACAATGGTAAAAAAACTAATCAATAATTAATCTAAATAAAAGATCAAAATATATTTATTTATGTAAGGGAATCTAAGGCAACCCAATTATAAATTTTTACCTTCTAAATATAGGATATCAATATTTTGAGAAACCATTTCAAATAGTTGAGTTTTTTAACAAATAACTGATTTAAAAAACATATAATATAAAGACTAATATTTATATAAATAAATAATGAATTGTCTTACATTTTATCCTAAACATTTCATCAACTAATCCTTATTTAAAATATAGTTTGAATGGACATTGATCTATATTGTGGAATGTAATTAAAAATTGAAACCATGATTATAAAACCCAAATAAAAAATAAATATTTAATACAAAACTAAAAGATATATAAAATTGTTATAGTAAATTTCATTTAATAATAAAAATAAAAATAATATAGAGTAATAATTACCTTGGTAATAGCATAACCATAAAAATAAGAATAATTATCATGTAATATAAAAAATTATTTTTATTACTATAATCATATTTAATTCTAAATAATGATGAATGATTATCAAATAAAACATTTCATTATCAAATCCATATGCTCAAGGGATATATTTCTAAAAAACACATGTTGAACCATCAATTAGAATATCTATGATGTTTGAAAAAAACAACATTCGTACTTTTCCAACCAAACTCTACTATATAAGAGTTTCCAAATCCATCACTTTTCACATACTAGAGGATACTTGTCAATGTTTAATAATTATTATAATAGAAAATGTATTTTGAATTAAAATTTAGATAATAATGTTTCCCACTGAACTAGATAATGTTTGAATGGGAAGAGTCTTCCTAACAAAAATCACTTATCAACAATAATGTAAGAGAATATTTATCATAATACAAATCCATATTGCCCCCTCCAATCACCCTTAACTCTGTAGTCACTATTATAAACACAAAAATCAATATTAATAAATATCATATCTTATTACACATATACAGTATAAGAATAATTAAATATGGATTAATCCAATTATATAACATATGTTTTAAAACCAAATATTACAATGTTCTAAATGATCATTTTTCTACATCCAACACTATGATGCTAGAATACGTTTTTGTGAAACAACATTTAAAAAATCATTTTCTTGGAATATTATTTTGAAGAAAATTGTATATAAAACATTTAATTAATTTATTTTATATAAGTAATAATGATCTATTAAAAAACATAAAAAATAATATGGCCCTTTTTTTATGAATATATAGGTAGATATATGAACATAAAAAACATTTTTTGATTTAATAATAGTAAAAAAAATAAAAATGAAAACATAACAATTGAAAATTTCATAAATATAAATTACAATATTTAGGCCCATTGAAGTTGAATGTTTCAATATAAATTTTTGTAAAAATTAATTGATGATGGTTAATGGGAAATATCCCTAATTTTGGGAAGGTATATTGGGTTCTATAATGGTGTGAGACATAAGAAATTGGGAATTTGAAGTAAATTTACACAAACAAATTATTTCATTACAGTTATTACTAATCGTGAACCACGTTTGTGTGTCCTCTAAAAGGATGATGCCTAGTTTACAAAAATTATGAGGAGGAACATGAGACTATTATGTTTTTTGCCTCACGAACTGAGAAAAACACACAATGTCTCCATTGTTTAAATTACTATATAGAATGATAATTAAAAAATTAATCTTATTTTCTTCTTTGGTAGGGGATCAATAATGGGTGGAACATAGATTGGATATAGGTTTGTCCAAACCATGAACCTCAGGTAATCTGTGATAAGTATATTATTTCCCTACCAAACCTCATATATGTTGTGTCCTGGGCCCAGGATTGTTGGGCCCCCGCCAGGATTGTTGGCGCCTGTGCCCCGGTAACCAATCCCACATCGGTTGTGGAGGGAGATTGGTGGGTGCTTGAAATTCCCGTGCCTACCTTCCCCTCAGTAACGCGTTTTAAAGCCGTGAGGCCTGGGATAGCAACTGGGCCAGAGCGGACAATATTGCTGGGCCGAGGGATCCGAACCAACAATTGGTATCAGAGGGTGGTTGGTCTCGGGACCGGTGTGGGCTTGGGGGGGATGTTGTGTCCTGGGCCCAGGATTGTTGGGCCCCCACCAGGATTGTTGGCGCCTGTGCCCCGGTAACCAATCCCACATCGGTTGTGGAGGGAGATTGGTGGGTGCTTGAAATTCCCGTGCCTACCTTCCCCTCAGTAACGCGTTTTAAAGCCGTGAGGCCTGGGATAGCAACTGGGCCAGAGCGGACAATATTGCTGGGCCGAGGGATCCGATCCATCTTTGCTACTGTCTCCCCACCGGCCAGCCGGTGGCTCTGGCACCGGTCAGCCGGTGCTGCCTGGGCAGAAGGCCTTCTCAACATCCAAGGCACCGTCCAGCCGGTGGCCCTGCACCGGCCCGCCGGTAGACCAGTCAAACTAGTCGTTGGCTTTGACCAGTCAACCCTCTTTTGGCCTCCAACGGCTCCGAGGCCCTTTACAACAGCTCTGAAGACTCCCCAAGGGTTCCTTGCCTATAAATAAAGGCCAAGGAAGCCCCGGACACTTACCGGATCATATACGAAGCCAACGGACATATTTTGTATCAGTTGGCCAACCTCCGGCGACTTCCTTCAAAGGAACCTCAAGTGCTCCAACAACTTCCACATCCAAGGAGCTCCTTCAAAGAAGCTTGGAAGCGGACTTCAACATCTCCAATCAATCAAAGGCGCCCAAGACTTCCTTAAATACGGTTTTTCTTGTTTATCTATTTTGAGCTTAATTTGGGTTTGTGTCTACAAACCCCAAACTCTTTCTTCATCCCTCTTTCTTTTGGGTTTCACATCACCACTAAGGTGTGAAGAGGTTGTCAAGCTTTCCTTTAAATAGCTTGAGACATAGGTGAGCTAGCCTTCACCTGTAAGAAGGATAGTGGGTTCTTGCTAAACCATTAAAAGCAAGTGGGTTCTTGCTAAACCATTTAAAAAGAAAGCTGTAATAGGTCCTAGTGCTACCTCAAAGCCTAGTGGGTTTCTTGCTAAAACCATTGAAAAGCAAGCGGTAGGAATCTCTCAACGGTTTAGTTGGGAGCGGAGACGTAGGCCGGGTTTTTGGCCGAACTCTGTTATCAATTGCGTGTCTTGCCTCTTTTATTTCCGCTGCATTCTTTACTTTGATTTTAATTTGTTAATCTTTTTTAAAAGGCAATCCCCCCCCTCTTGCCATCCTTCTCGTTTTTCTCCGACCAACAATTGGTATCAGAGGAAGTATTTGAATAATTCCCTAACCGGTTTCAAATTAAAGATTTTTTTATGGCATCTACCTCTTTCGCCCCCGAGGGCTACTCATTGGGTCGGGCTCCATTTTTTGATGGGACCGACTATAATTATTGGAAAACCCGCATGACTACCTTTCTTAGAAGCATAGGATATCCTATTTACAAAATTGTCATGCAAGGTTATTCTTTGTCTTCCCCCGACGAATCCAAATGGACCCCCGCTGATATTAAGAATTTTGAGCTTGATGGAAAAGCCATGAATGCTCTTCATTGCGGGTTAGATAGGAATGAATTTAATCGTGTATCCACTTGCACATCTTCACATGAAATTTGGAAGCTTTTAGAAGTGACCCATGAAGGCACTAATAAAGTCAAAGATACTAGATTAGATATGTATAGAAAAGACTTTGAATCTTTTTCAATGCATCCAAATGAGTCTATTTCTGAAATGTTTACACGCTTCACTGACGTTTGCAATGGTAGAAAATCTCTTGGTGATGATGTTTCAGCTGAAGCAATGGTCAAGAAGATTCTATGGGTCCTTCCGAGCTCATGGGCACCTAAGGTGACGGCTATCCAAGAAGCTAAGGATGTAAAGAACATGCCGGTCGAAGAGCTCATCGGATCCCTAATGACGTACGAGATCACCATGAGGAGGCAAGCTCAAAATGAGGGCACACCAATCAAGACATTGAAAATTTTGAGCTTGATGGAAAAGCCATGAATGCTCTTCATTGTGGGTTAGATCGTAATGTTTTTGATCATATTTCTACTTGCTCTACTTCTTACAATCTTTGGAAATTTTTAGAACTAACCTATGAAGGTACTAGCGAGGCTCAAAAGCAAGAACCCGACGAAAAGATCAATCCCGTTTGCCCACCTCACAAGAAAAGGGCCAAGAAGAAGAAGAAGAAGGCTTTAAAGAAAACTTGGAGTGATAGCTCCTCCTTCTCTTCTTTCTCCTCGAGCGACAATGGTAATAATTGCCTAATGGCAAAACATGAGGTATCTTCCTCCTCTTCCTCCTCTTCCTCCTCTAGTTCTTCAAATTCTTTCAATCATTTGTCTTATGAAGAACTCTCACACGCTAGAGACCAACTAGAAAAAGGTTTTCATGAATTATCGTCAAAATTTGTTGCTTTAAAAAAGAATTTCAAAAAACTCTCCTCCGAAAAAGAACAACTTCTCAAAGAGAAGAAGGAACTCTCCCTTAAAATCCAAAATTTTCCCAATGTTGATTCTTTGGAATCAACCATTAAGGACCTTAGGGAATCCCTAGCTAAGTTCACCCAAGGGGAACAAAATCATTCAAAATTGCTTGGTTCCCAACGAATTTCAAGAACCACCCAAGGGCTAGGATATACCAATGTAGCTTCCTCCTCCCATGCTCCAACTGTTTTTGTAAGGGAGAGCTCTAGTTTTAAATTTTGCAATTATTGTAAAAAACCCGGGCACCTCATTTATGAGTGTGATTGCAAAAATGCCCGGTACGGCCAACCCAAGTCTTTTTTCTTTTCCGATGAGTTCTATAGGAGAAGACCCTCCATGAGACAAGTATGGATTGAAAAATCCCTTCTAGCGAGTCTCTCCGGGCCTAAAATTGTCTCTTTTCAAAATCCCTCTCCCCGGTGATTCATTGTTTTTATTTAGGGGGAGTTAGGTTTGTTTAAGTTCTTTTTTTTGAGTTCGTTTCAAATTTTCAATTTCAATTGGTTTTTGATTTCAAAACTTTCAATTCAAACTGTTATTCAATATTTCAAATTCCAAAATTTCAATTGATTTTCAAATCTCAAATCTTGTTTTTCAAATCATTTTCCCTCAATCAAGTTTTATGCCCCGTGCTATTTTGATAATCACAAAGGGGGAGAAATTCTTGGTTGATTGGGGGAGAAATCTTTTAAAGCATGCTTTTCATTTCATTTTCTACATTGATTGTTTTGGTGATTGTGATCATCAAAATAGGGGGAGATTGTTGTACCTCTTGTTCCCCTCGTTGTTTGATTTTCATGATCACAATCACCTTATTTTTTGTCTAACCTTGTTTTTAAGTGTTGTGAATGATAGGAAAAAGATTGCCAAAGGATTGGCCCAAGAATGGACAAGAAGTGGACTGAAATTCAGTCCACCGGCCAACCGGTGTGATAGCATCGGCCAGCCGGTGGACCTGGCAGAGGCGTTGCCCACTGCCAGGTTCCACCGGTCAGCCGGTGGCTCTGTCACCGGCCAGCCGGTGGAAACCTGATGCAACAGTGTTTGCTACTGTCTCCCCACCGGCCAGCCGGTGGCTCTGGCACCGGTCAGCCGGTGCTGCCTGGGCAGAAGGCCTTCTCAACATCCAAGGCACCGGCCAGCCGGTGGCCCTGCACCGGCCAGCCGGTAGACCAGTCAAACTAGCCGTTGGCTTTGACCAGTCAACCCTCTTTTGGCCTCCAACGGCTCCGAGGCCCTTTACAACGGCTCCGAAGACTCCCCAAGGGTTCCTTGCCTATAAATAAAGGCCAAGGAAGCCCCGGACACTTACCGGATCATATATGAAGCCAACGGACATATTTTGTATCAATTGGCCAACCTCCGGCGACTTCCTTCAAAGGAACCTCAAGTGCTCCAACAACTTCCACATCCAAGGAGCTCCTTCAAAGAAGCTTGGAAGCGGCCTTCAACATCTCCAATCAATCAAAGGCGCCCAAGACTTCCTTAAATACGGTTTTTCTTGTTTATCTATTTTGAGCTTAATTTGGGTTTGTGTCTACAAACCCCAAACTCTTTCTTCATCCCTCTTTCTTTTGGGTGTCACATCACCACTAAGGTGTGAAGAGGTTGTCAAGCTTTCCTTTAAATAGCTTGAGACATAGGTGATCTATCCTTCACCTGTAAGAAGGATAGTGGGTTCTTTCTAAACCATTAAAAGCAAGTGGGTTCTTGCTAATCCATTTCAAAAGCAAGCTGTAATAGGTCCTAGTGCTACCTCAAAGCCTAGTGGGTTTCTTGCTAAAACCATTGAAAAGAAAGCGGTAGGAATCTCTCAACGGTTTAGTTGGGAGCGGAGACGTAGGCCGGGTTTTTGGCCGAACTCCGTTATCAATTGCGTGTCTTGCCTCTTTTATTTCCGCTGCATTCTTTACTTTGATTTTAATTTGTTAATCTTTTTTAAAAGGCAATTCCCCCCCCCCTCTTGCCATCCTTCCCGTTTTTCTCCGACCAACAATATAGTTTCACCTAAATATTCTACGCATTTCATATCCAGTTGTCTAGGGTGTTAACCAGGATGTTCCACATATTTGATGAATTATTATCCAGCGATTCAAGAGATTTTGAGGTGTCTTTGAGTTAGAATTGAATATTCAGGTAAGTATCTAACATAGTAACACTCTATTTTATGGGATATTATTTTCTTGACTTTTCCACTTCATCAAATGATTCTGAACTCTGCATAGAGGGCTTCCATCACCTGTGTTATCAAGTCCATATTGGTTCAAATAAAGTATCTGTATTGGTTGAGAAGTTGAATATATAAATGTGGTGGGTTGTTTAAAATATTTTCTATATATTAATAATGATTTCCTTATATATATGGTTATGTGAATGTACATACATGATGTTTTTTTGGTTAAGAAGAGTATTTTTGGAAATACAATGATGTGTTATACACATCAAAAACCTATTGAGTTAATTATTTTTTTGGGACTGGGCATATGACTACGAATGGTGTATACATATCACTAGAATGTGGTGTAATGATATTGGAAATGATTTTATAAGGAACGTAAAAAAAATTTAATGGGACATACTATTAATTTTTATGTTATTATGGTTATATTGATTCTTAGAATAATTTATAGATAACAATTTTTGAAAATTTTAGAGGATGATTTGAAATGAAATATATGTCATTCTTTGTCAAATTCCGAGGATAATTTTAAAATAGTTAAAATTGTGTTCTCTGGAATTTTGATATGAATAGGGTTTTCAATGAAGGAAAATTATGTTTTAAATTGAATTGAGTTTTTAACATGAATGTTAACCATAATATTATATTAATATGGTGTTTTAATTTGGTATTAAATGTTGATTATATATGGGGTAATGGATTTATTTTTTTGTTCTGCAAAATTACATAATAGATTTTGGAATGGTTTCCATAGGAATGATGGTATTGTTCCTTGATTGGTCTTTAAATGTATAAAAACAATGTTTTATGGGTGTCGTCCAAGTGTTTAATAGAAGGTTATTGGTTTATATGAATTATTATGTAGTATAAGTTATTATTAGAGGTATGAGTGGTATTTAATAAGATCTTCCTGACTCCAGTTGTTAAAAGGTTTTCTAAATGTTCAAATATTGTGTTATGAATAAATAATACATGAATGAAATTTAAATGTATTTATAATGATGAAAAATGAATGATATGGATGATAGGATAGTATGGATGTCAGAAAGATTCTACTCATCTTTGTATTAGGAATGAAATATTCCTTAATCCACATATATGTTGTGTGTGGTTCAAATTTTGGAATAATGATCCTCATATTTATTTATAGACGGAATACTACTCTATACCCCATTAATATATATGTATATATACAATGGGGACATGGACTAATTATTTATGGTCTATGGGATGATATTTTTAATAATATATCTTTGGATATATAGTTTCTGACCCCTATGACATATGTTTTGGATGACTGACATAGGCCTTGGTAGTTTTGGTTGGAAATGATGTCAGAACATAACACCAGATATAACTAGTTAACTAAAAAATGTATGGTTCAACTTTTTTTTAATTTATTCATTCTTTTTCCAATTTTTTATGTTATTATATTATTGTTTAGAATATTTATTTATTTCTACATCATTGGTTGTGGCATACTATGGTGTACTAACACAATACTTAGGATGCCATGAAACATGGGTTCTTAAAAAGATGATAGTTATTTTCAGGTAAAATTTTATGAAAATACAATAGTTTTTATTTCAATATTGGATAGTATAATGGAGTATTGTATATCAAGATTTGATTTAAAATTGGGACCATGCAGAGGTGTTTTTTAATTTTTTAATTTTATGTAATGTTATTTGACTACCTAACATGTAGTGTGTACATCCATTTACTATATCAAGTTTCATTTAGGTTATGGTTGAAAATTTCATTATGTTGTACCATTTATTAATTATAAAAATAGTTTTATCTATTGTTATTATTATTTATCTTGATTCACATTGTATAGAGGGTATATTATCCCCAATGAATCACCATAGACCCAAACTTCTTGTCAAAATCCTTTGGAGTATAGGGAGGTATGCTAGTGGTCATGTAGTGAACAATATCAGGGAACTTTTTTAAAGCATCTTGGGATATGACATTACAAAATTGCACATGTGATGGTTATATATATCTAAATATTTTTTAATGGTTGATAGGTGTAACAATGCAATGTTTTATAAATGGAAATTTGATTCTTATAAATATGTCATAAAATCACATAAAATCCCAAAATAATGAACAACTATGTTTTATGTGACCTTTAATCTTATGTTTTTTACTTCTATGTTTACAATTTCGAAAACTTGATTTACACGGTTGTGATAAGTTAGTAATATTGAGTCCGATAAGAAAAGCATATTTTTTGGGTGAATACTATCCTACAATAATGAATAGTAACATTCCCTTATATATAGTGATACACCGTAATGATTAGTAACCTTACATAATATAGTATAAAAATAATATTCAACTTGAAAGTATGATATACAAACATTTTAGAATAAAAAAATGAATGTTTTAAAATAGGTTTTTTATTAATAAATTGTGATTATAATTAATTATTAAATTATTAATATTTATAAAATTATTTTAAAAAATAGACTTCATTATTGGATTTGACATGTCGAATAATGGGTTGAGTAATTTTTTGGGGTTTTTCTAAAATACATGATTTTTTTATGAATCGTAAAATCTGACAATTCATAATTAATGCTAAAATCTGAATTTCTATATCACACATGAGTCATGGATTATGTAAACGACCATTGGTTCGACATAACAAACATTTATTTCTATTATTGTTCATGAAATCATTACTAATACTTATCGTGAGATAAATTAATAATCAAATGAATAAAAATTATGAAAACCATCCTCTCCTCCCCTATAAAACCCCCTCACTCCCTCTTCTCTTCAATGCTCTCAAGCCTTGTTCCTTGAAATTATACTACCCAAATATCTCCCAAATCGTACCCACATCCAAATTCCCCTATTCACTTCAAAATACCCCATCCTCTTCTTTAATAGGTTCTCAAAGGAGGTATACTCAAGAGGTATATTCCTTTTTCGAGTTATTTTATTTCTTTTATGTTCTTTTCTTTTCTTATTTCATTACTCACCTCACATAACCCAAATGGCATGATACCTCCAGTAGAATATATTTAATGATATTATATTATGCTACTGTGATAATTATTTATCTTCTCTCTTTTCCCAGCCTTTTATTTCAATTAAATAAATGTAATATTTGAGATGTGTTAATCTAGCACATTCAAGGACAATCATTTATAGGTTTCTATTATAATCATTTGTTCTGATCATGAAACCATTTGGGATATGAAGGAACCAAATTTTTATATATCCTTTTTAGGGTTTGGTAATCATTTTTTTCAAATATTAATATGTTAAAGAAAAACATGTTCATTGTAATCAAACCCACCGATTAACCAAACGGTTATCACTAAGGATTTATATAATAATTCATATTCACTTGTAATAAGAAAATGATTTTTTATAATCATATAATCTATTCTATTTTATCTAATATCATACAACATAAATTCCAGACTACCACTTCATCTTACTTTTTTATTCAAACATTAATATACGTGAATCGATCATTAAGACCAAGTAAGAAAACAGAGACAAATAATATAATTGTACCTCATAACCAATCAAAATGGTAATAAATTATCTTAAATTGGGTTATAAAAAATCATTAACATATGTAATAGGTTATTTAATTGTTAAGTAATGAATCTAATATGATTTTTTATGTAATTATGTTCAAGATAGGATCACTATCAGATTTAATTTAACGGATCCTCTCCATTAAACTCAAAATATAGATGTCCTATATGATATTCAATTTTTTATGTAATCCCTAATGATAGGGTATGACTAAACATCAACCCCATACTAAACACATTAATTATTAGTGAAGATAATCCCATTTTCTCTCATCAATCCCTCGTAGGTACACCTGACACCATGTCGATAAACCATAACGAATTCTACCCGAACCTTACTTATTCTTTTGGGTCGTCGTATCATTATTAATATCAAAATAGATTTATCTTATTTGTTTTTTAAACACTAATTATGTTTTTATTTTTTAAAAAATAATTTATTATGACCCTTTAATAACCATATTTTTGGGATTTACATGTTTTTAAAAGATTCATTCCTTAGAACATTCTGATAATAAAACCTGTTTTAGGGAACATCCAAAAATTTTTCCCATTTTCAAGTTCACCTTATCCAATTTTTTAATCCTTTGTTTTCATTAAAAATAATTCTTCTTATTATGAAAAAAATTTGGATAAATTCTTATTTTTTATAAAATAATCTTTTCTATTTTAAAATTTCTATAAATTTTCATTAAACCAGCAAGAAAATGATTTAATGCTAATATTGCTAAAATACATTTTTTATATGGTGTCACTTGTGTTTGAAATCACATACCATGTTATATGCCTATTTTAAGTTATTAAATTCTGTATATGTTCTAATACCTTTCATTCACGGACACATCCAGGATATGCCCAATGGTCATGATTTAAGTCATGATTTTGGTAAAAAATTCTTTCCATGGGTAACCTTATGTGTATGTATGGTTGATTATGTATGATTATCTTTGTGCCAAGAATATTCATGAAAATGTTGAGATGGGTGTGCCGAGATAACATTCCAATTCATTGGGTAATGTTATGTCTCATGAGATGTAATGGGAAATGGGATTGGCAATTATCCTTGACCCGTACTACAATGGGAAAGAGGATTAGTGGTTAGCCTGGACCCGTACAAGTATGGGCAACGAGAATTATGGTTAGCCTTAACTCATACTAATGATATGTTTTATAATTCTTCAACATTTATATAATTCCATATTTATACGATCCCATGTTTATATTTTATGATTTCATATGTTCCATGATTTTGATATCATTATGTCATGCCTCATAGCTCATGTTCTTAAGATTTACTCTTAGGTTCATTCCCTTGTATTTTTACCTAATCCCTTTTTTCATGGGTTCCCTAGGGTAACCTGTGGTGATGTAGGGGCTAAAAGGATGTTAGGATATTTTTATGGATATTAAATAAAGATGTGTTGTTTTAACCCTATGTTTTCTATTTTTTGTACCTAGTTGTCCATGACACTAGACAATAAAATCATTGGCATATACTATGATTTATACTTATGCTTAGAGGAAGGTAGTGTTATATATAAAAGGATACGGTTTCTACAGTTGGTATCATAGGATGGTCTAGTTATTTTTGTATATTAGGAATATTGCACCTTAGTGAGAACCTTAAGGATGAGAGAAAGTATAATAAATCATCCATAAATTTTGGTAAGTATACTATAAGTATTTAATCATGAACATACATCCCTGTCTAGATACAACCAATTAGACGAAGCTCTGGAACAGATGTACCATGGGTCAAAAACATTGATAAAGTGGTTTGGGCTTTACCTAGGGTATCTTAGATCATTACAACGGACATTGCTGTACTCTTGGTATTTACACTCCTAGGGAATATGATTTGGTAAATTCCTGAGCTTAGTGAAAACCATTATTAAGGTAACTAATAATTGATTCAAATGTGGAATACTTGGTCATCTGGAAAAAATATGCTGACAGGATATGATGAATCCCACTAATGTAGAAGAAGATAGGAAGGTCCAGATCAACAGTCAATGTAAAAACACTAAGATGATGTGAGAGAAGTTGAGAGGAAATTTGGGTAGGGTTTGGTTGAGCCAAATGGTTTGGGAGGTGTGATTTTGAGAGAAGTGGAAGACCCCTTCATAAGAAAGGTGAGGGTCACGTTAGGAAATATTGGTAATATTATTTTATTATAATATAATTTTCGGTTTCTAATGGCTCCAAGTTGATTTATTATGAAACTAATGTGGGTATGCGTCTAAATCCTATCAACAAATACGTTTTATACAAGTTTAGGTCACTATATTAACCCTATTTTTCAGATACAATTCTTAGTTAAATAGTTCCACTTTTACAATGTCCTTTTGTATTATTATAATAAATCATTAATAAACATACTATAAATATCCAACAGAACCCCAAGTGGTTCATTAATGACATACTTATCATTATATAATTCAATTTTCCAAACTCTATATTTTTAGGAATAATAAATCATTTAATAATATAGTATTTGTTTTAAAACCACAATTTTTTTTAAAATTTGATAGTATTTAGTATTCGGTTTTTGTGAAAGTCATAATAACATTCTTACATCAAAAAAATTCATTTATTAATCCCTAACATATCATATTAATATAGAAAATTCGTGTATGGTTTCAAAATTCTCAATTTAGATTAATTTTTATATTTATAATATCAATTATTTTCATCATTCAATGACAATGTAATTACTGCATTATCATTGTGTTATAATTAAATTTAATTATGTATCTTATAAAAATAATAAATAAAATACAATTATGTTATAATATTAACCAGGTGAACCAAAATGATCATATTCTCTTTAAAAGAATGGTTTTGTTCGAAATACACTTATCCAGTACAAATAATACATGTCTTAAGTTAATTATTATATCATTTATACATTTAATTACCCTATTTACTTTTTACCATGGTAAATAAATGTCAAGTGTTACTATTTTTAAAAAAAATTCATCCTAATGAACCAAATTTCACTTAATGATATCAACCATGTCTCTAGGATTTTTTCAAATTCAATTTAGAGAAGAGGTAATATTACATTTTATTCAAATTTTCAAATGTTCTTAGAATGTGGGTAAAATATGTTAAAAAGTTTATTAAAATTTTATTAATCGATTTTTTAAAAAATGACTCCAATGATTTACATTGAACATATATAGGTATTATATATATATATATTTTTACATAAAATAAATTTATATAAAATAAATAATTATTTAAATAAAAAGTTTATTTTAAACAATAATGCAATGTTTTCCACTATTAATAAAAAATTGAATGTTTTCAGAAAAATACAAAAAAATCACTTTAAGTTAATTTTTATATTCAAAATTAAAAAATTAATTCTATCTTACCAAATTAAAAACACAATTTTTTAATTAATCAATTTAAAATTATTTCCCATTTTCAAAACCAAAAAGCGGGTTTTTAAAAAGTAAAAACAATTAAAAGATTGACATGTGCTTATATAAAATTTAAATTTGAAATTACTTATAACGAACTAAATTGTATTAAATGATAAAAATATAATATAATTATACATCCAAACCATTAAAATTTATAATTTTACAATAAAAATTATTTTGATTAAAAGAATTGATTTCAATTAAAATTTAGTAATTTTCACTATTCACCAAAATATGAAAGTAATCAGAAAAAACTGAAAAAATTTATCGAAACAAAATTTTTATATCCCAAATCTATAGAAAAAGTTTGTCTTTTAAAATTGGATATATAAAAGATTCAAATAATATATTTAAGAAGGGTTCCCCATTAAAAGGCAGTAAAATTTCATTTTTTGAAAAATACTTTCTTTTTGAACTGCAAGTTTGGTAAGTTGTGGTGTGCTCGAACTCAGTGTTACTTATAGCACAAGTTATTGAATTACATTAAATAAATAACATAATATCGAATTTTGGGGTGATACATTAATCTCCATTAGATAATATAAGTAAATAAAGTTGCATAATCATTTCACCATAACAATTAAATTTATAATATAACTACAATGTATTTACAATATATCATCAAAGATTTTATAAAATTAATTATTATTAGAGAAATATTAAAAAATACATAAATTAATATTTAATAACTAAAAATAAATGATTTCTAATTGAATAATAATTTATTTAAAAAAAATTAATTTAAATATAGATACTAATTTAGTAAAAATAATATCAATTAATTAATAATTTCTAATAATTTTTAAAAAATATATTATAATTAAAATATAATTAATATAAACAACTGATAATTAAAAGTAACATTTTCATTATGAAAGTATTTAATAAATATTTAGAAACAGTTAAATATATTTAAAAAAATGATAATAATACTAATGACATATAATGTAAATAAGTTTTTTTACAATGTAACTTAGAATATTTAGTAATATTAAGGTTCTCAGTGAACTCATGAAATATCACTAATATGGGATAAAATAATTGTGGGTCTATCATTAACAAATCTCTTCAATCTTATATATTAGAAACCTTACATCTATTATTATGAATCGATCTTGATCATATCAACTAACACGTTCAAAACACTTTTATGGAAAAAACAATAGAGACACTTACACAATATATATTTAAAAGGATTTTCCCAATATTTATGACAATATTTATATTGTATTTGGTGATAAAAAATGCCATAATTATCTAACAAATATTATAATGTCAATAAAAAATTTTAATTTATTATTCTTAAACCACAAATAATTTCCCAATAGATAAATATATATTTATAGTTTCATTATATTGGATTCATCTAGATTAGAATGGGGGTTCCAACCTCCATACTAATTAATATGTTGAAAACAATAAAAAATGTTGTCACGTAATATGGAACATCTTTTATTGAAATATATTTTTCTTCATCAAAAAAATGAATTATTTCCTTAAATTAATGAACATCATTTCATGGATTTAAATATCATTGTTTCAATGTATTTAATATCCAAAATATTTTTTTTACAATGAAATATGAGTAACTATACATATTGAAGATCATAAATGGCCATATGATATTAAAAAATATTTATAACATGTTGGTAAACCAAAAAAATCATAGAGGCTTCAAAATATCAAATTATATAAACAAAAATAGAGTAAAAATAATTTATAAGTGGAATGAAAATTGGCCTCACAAAATATTCCCTTGTCATCATCAAATCGTATATGAATAATTTATAAATCCAAAACCATTCATGATCACATGGATATTTTACATATTTTAATGTTTATAAATCCCATGTAATTCAGAAGCATGGTCATCATATTTTAAAACTTGTAAAAATATAACCTATTTAAAATGATAAAATTTGATCCTCAACAAATGAAACTAATCTCCCAATTTAAATTAATATATATATTATTTAAGGATAATAATATATATACAATTAAATCTCCTCAATATTCATTATTTAAATTATCCAAACAAAAAATATCATTAATTCCAAAAAAACATCCCTTGAGGTCTCATGAAACAAATCATGTAGAATGTAGTTTAATATTATATAAGAATAATTTAACCACAAAATGCATTTTAATTCTCAATATTATTCTTACATGACTCATAAAACCCAAATATTACTCATACAATATTTCATATCTACCCACACATGGTAATAAATTTAACATTCGTATCAATTTTATAAATCAACATATTCTTGTAGTTTTTTATAGTAATTCATTTTTATGATTTAAAAAATAAGAATTAATCATATTTTAAAACAATATTATCATTATAAAATATATATATTACTCAAATACTAACCTTGAAAATTAAATTGACCCTCACATAAGCATTTGTTTATTCATATATGAGATCGAGATGAATCTTCTAGGGAATTTTGATATATCCAAATTATTCACACATAATATATTGATTACTCTTGAATAGAATATCAGTTGATAATATTATTGATATGTAGGCATTAACAATTAAAATTTATTCATACAAATGGAGAAAAAAATTATATGTTGTTATCCACCATTCCCAAAAATTATTTATACACTTAAATGTTTCAATTCCACTAAAATATTTTTTTTTAAATCATAAAATAACCTATAATAAATAAAAATTGCATCCCAATGAAATATAAGCATTTTGAAACTCATGAAAAAACAATATATTAATATTCACTATAATAATCTCACATAATTAATTTTATTATTCGTGAAATTGTCATTTTTTACTATTCATCAGTCAATAAGTATCTTTATTATCTCTCATGAGAAATAATATATCTATCATTTATATTTCAACAAAAAAATCTTACATATTTTAAAATGTTAATGTCAAAAAAACATGAATGTATTTTAATTATAATTATAAACTTTTTCCATCATAATCACTAGTTCATATGGTTAATAAAAATACCTATCCTCATTAAGACTTACCCAAACAGCCATATTTTTCCATCATTTTTTAAATAATAATCATTTTAACGAAACTAAATTTTTATAGAATCTGTTTGAATTCATTATAAACAAAAAAATAAACATTAAATATTATTATCCTAGAATATTTTTAACATTATTATAGAATTATTCAATATATTCTAATTATATTCATTTACATCTCTCAAATGGTCATAAAATATATTCATTTTATTCAACACATAAAACATCATGAATCAAAAAATGAACATTTTCAACTACAAACATTCTTCCAAAAACTCATTATAATGTTTTACAAGCCCATGTAAGTTTTTAATAAGTCACATTCAATTTTTTTAACATATTTATTTTCATCGTATATTTAATATGTAAGTTTGAAATTAAAAAAGAAATAATCTTAATCGAAAACTATTAGATAATGTTATAATTAAAAGTTAATTTTCTATATTTTCAAATTTAAATATGTAAAAATGAATTTCACATTTCAAATCAGGATAAAAATATTTCATTTTGGGGAAATTTATTTTATTTTTCATAAAATAATGATATCTTTTGGGAAAAGTAAAAAATGAAATTTTTTTATAAAAATTCATATCATATCAATAACATAATTTCTCTTAAAATACCACTATATTTTTAATATTATATCAAATAACATAAGTATTAATTAAAAAATTTAAATTCATTTAAAAAAATTTAATGCACGTTATATTATATTGTAGTATCATTTTATTTTTGGATCTAAATAAAAGTTTTCACGAAAAATATTTTTATGTGTACAATGTTGAATCTATTTACATAATTAAAATATTAAAAAATGAAAAAAATTTAAATGAAACATATAAATTTTTTATTAGTAAATATTAATTTATATATCTTTGATAATTATTTTGAAACAAATATTTAATATAATAAAATTATTTTATTAACTATTATACTCTGTGAAAACATGTGTTTTCCTCTCCTCTGCATTTTTTTGTTTAAAATAAAATTAATATACATATATGAATTGAAATTCTCATGAATGGGTTAAATTTTTTCAATGATAATAATTTATATTATCTAATAAGGTAAACTATATTTCTTACCATAATGACTGCTAGAGACTATAAAAATTAAATACATAGGTAAAGGTAAAAATAGATTTACCATTTGTTAAACTAAAATTATAATGGGTAAAAATACCTTGAATGTGTCAAAAATAATTTTGATTGATGTATTTTGAGTAAATCCTATCATATTATGGGGATTAAAAGGACACACATCACAATTTTTCTCCATATATTAATGAAGATTTGTTATTTCCTAGGCCCACCTAAATTAAAAATAAAATTACATCCCCTCATCCAATTTGTATTTTTATTCATAATTCTATTATAGTATTACCTTAGGTATAATCATAATGATGTGGTCAGAGAAGATGTAAATTTTCTAATGATACATTTTTTTGTGTTATATATTATTCCACCTCATTTAAATATTATTAATTTATGATTAAATAATAATAAATTAATATAAAATATAATGATATTTTATTGTTTTATGTTCATGAACAGTATCAATTTCCTCTTACATCTAATAGGAAATGATAATGTCGCTCTTGTGTATGGAAGACCACGACCTCACAATCTTATGTGACCTGTTTTCTATTAACATTACATGTAGGTGTGAATGATGATGTATAAAAATTATATATACGATTTCAATAACATTATTAGACCTATTTAGTCCATATATATATAGACCTTCGATTCCATATGGGATAAAATAACATCGCTTTTTTTATTTTGCTTAGTACTTCCTCATGAAGTGGTACAATTCATTTTCTCACTATAATAATAGATAAAATTAATATGCATACTGTTAATGAAAATATGGTATATATATATATATATATATGACATAATTATAATAATAATGAAATATTTGTAATTATGTAAAGGTAATATATCATTTTTTGTCCTACCATTTCACTCAGTAAATAAATTAAAACATTATTCGTGTATGTGTAGACTTGCGCCTTCACAAAGGGATATGACTCTATTTTAATCATGACCCAAAATATATATATATATATATATAATATTTACCGAAATAAAATGTTATATATCAAATTTTTATAATTATTTAAACATAAAATATTATGTACATACTTTCGTTAATGTACATAGAAAAATGTAAAATTTACACACGCCTACAAACAACTTACCATCTCTATGATCACACCATACTCCTTTTCAAAGATACATCATTCAATAATGTTAATAAATGTATAATTTATGTATTAATATGGTAATTATATCATGATTATTATTGTATTGATTTTAAAATAAATATCAATTTTCACATATTCAACCAACCAAAACCATTTTTTGATAGAAAATCCAAATATGGTCAAAACATCCTTTTTAATTATAATTTATTATGTAATATTATATAACATAGTTACAATAAAAATAAAAGATTTAATAAATATGAAAATTTTTATTTTTAAATTAATTAATAGAATTATTTTTACTATTAAAAAATATAGATTATTTAAATAATTAATAGAAATCGGGGTAAGAGACTTCTTGTCAATTTCCATTCGTTGTGGCATATTTGGATGTCATATACAAATATTCTTTTATGAGGTCTATATACTGCCTATTTTAAATGTTATATCATTCATTTATCTATTATAATTAAATTTTAGTTTTTATTTAATTTTTATATTTCATGGGACTTATGATTCATGTGTTGTTAACTATGTAAAGTAATTTTATTTTAAAATAAAATAATTTAATGCTTCCATTTCAAATAAATCTATTCCATTGACATATTTATAAAATAGTTTTTTTGAAGTTTTAATATTGTAATAAAATATTTTTAAATTGAATCTTTGGTCTGTTTTTAAATTTTTTTCAATATTTTTAAAAAGGATTTTTTTCAATGTTCTATACGAAATGTTGTCAAAAATAATAAGGGAATGGCTATTTTTAATATATAAGCCAACAAATAATATTCCATTATTGGTGACTATTATTTTCTATTTTTATTCCTCATAAAGATTTCATGTTCTATAAATTTAAAAAACTATTTATAGTTATTTTGGTTTTGAAAAATGGTGTTTTAAATGAAAATTGTATTTCGATATCCAAATGTATTTTTATGTAGGTTCATAAGTAGTTTTTAATGGTTTAATGATCAAAATATTCTTAATTATAACTCCTTATTCATTATATTTTCAATAGAAAATAATTACTATGTGTGATCCCATATAGCATCAGGTGAGCACATTGCATTCCATACAATGGGTGTCCTCATATAGTAATCTAATGCATTCGATAATGATAGAATTCTCCAAAAAATTATTTTTTATATTGGAAATATGGTAAATTCAATCTATAAGGTCTTTGTAAGGGTAATATGATATAATATATAAAGTAACCTACAAGACTTATCTATTTTTACAAACAAGTTATCATAGAAATAATTTTAAAATAAAATTTAAGATAAATGATCATTTTCACCGGATGATAATTCCTTGAGAATTAAAATGTTTTTATTTTAATAAAAAGTTTTTTATAGGTTTTCATCTATTTCAATGGACTAATAATTTATTTTGAGTTGTTGATAATCTTATTCACATGTCTTGTTATTTAAAAAGATCCATAGGATTTAATGATGTGTAAAATAAAGGAAGAGGTCATGTTGAATGTCATGATTTTTATCTAGTAAAGAATTCATGATTCATTTTAAAAACATTTTTATCTTTGGAGAAATGGGTACTGATCAAATTTATAGACACTAAATTATATGGTTTTTATGTATGTGTTTGGGCCTAATTTTATAATTACCCATACTAGAAAAAGTCCTCATATGTATGAGAACTAATTTGTAACATAAAACTAAATATTAATTAATCGTTAATAATGATTCCTCATAGTAGGTATCAAAAAAACATGTTATAAATAGTGGTGGTATCCATCATAGTGAGTATAAATGCCTACCACATTGAAATTTTTAAATATTAGATAACATAATGAGACAAAATCCCCCTAATTTATATAATAATATAATCCCATGATAGTAGAAGGATAGATTAAATACCTAGAAATGTTATTTGATATCTTTGGTTGTTCATGTCATCAAAATTTATATCTCTATAATTACCATTTTTAGGTTTAATCTAACCAGTGGAGAATTTTTTTGAATAATATCTGAGAATTGGAAGATATTAATACCTTTGAATGGGATGAATTAATCATTGTTTTTGTTGGAATATATTTTCATACAGAATTTTTAAATAGGATGGAAAAACAATTCATGGAATTGGGAAAAATGGTGGAATACATTATGGATAAATATAATGTAAACATCACCCATTAGAAATTTTCTTTGAATAATTTTTTATATTATCTAGATAAGGATATTAATATATTATACTAAGTATTTAATCCATGATATTGAAGGGAATTGTCTAATCATGAATATAACAACAATGAGAAACTTGTTTAACAAGATGATAACATAGAAAATATATTTTCTAGTGATCATTGATTATATGAAAAAAATAGGAAGAGTAGGTCTATTTAGAATAAAATAGGGATGAATTCATCATATATGTTTGATGTACAAATACCATGTTTCAATCTTCTCAGATGTATAGTAATAAAAAAGAAGAATGAGAAATGATATTTGGAAAATGATTTAGATGAGGTTGGGTAGGTAATTTGACTTCTATATATAATTAAAATGTTCAAAGAAGTAATGATATAGTAATGATAATATGTTTTAATTGAAATCACATGAGTAATAATACCAATATGTTTGTATGGTTGGTTACTTCGTTTAGAAATAAATTTTTATTAATGAAAATGACTGTGGGGAAATCTTTTTCTACTAGTATTGTTTATAATATGATTTAAAATAAAGTGGGTTATGGTATGTTACTAGTTTGTTATAATTATTAAAATATCCTTATTGGACACTCAATAATCTATTTTAATAATTTATGATTATTTTTTGGAAAAATAAAAATATCACTACAAGTGAAAATAGATATCTTTCGGAGTAATATCAGGGTGGAAATATTAAAAAGAGCAAGAATTAAATGAATAATATTATATATATAAAGTAGATGTAATTTACTATATCTGTATTTTAAATAGACATATTATATTTTAATATAATATTTTACATATAGGAATTCAATTTTTAATGCTAAGAAATATTTTAGAGTAATGAATTTTTTTCTCTAACTTCCTTTCATTCACAACATTACATGAAGCTGATAAATTTTTTATAGGTTTCTGTTAATTTTACATAGCTCCTATTGTTAAAAATAATGCAACAATTAAAATTATTAATGTTATAGTAGTAAATGTATAAAAATATGATTTTATTAATTATTTTCCTAGTTTTATTAACGATCAAGAGGTTGAGATTATTATTTTCATAGTTCCTATTGATAATCTTATTTCTTCTTTGAATTATCTAATATCTCGTATAGAACTCTTTGAATTATAAAATATATTTAATGATGTATTCTATGAATGTTTCTTTTGATCTAGAACTTTATAACATAAATCTCTTGTTTTATTTGTTTTAAAAAAAATTGATTCAGTGATAGTTTCTGTTGATTATTGATCCAGGAATATAATTACTATTGAGAAAAAGTATTATTTTCCTCATATTCATTATTTTTTAATCATATATAGGGAACAAATTATTTTTAGAAGTTTGAACAGATATTGAGGTACCATCATCTGAAGGATAAAATGGTTAACATTAAAAATATTCTATTGTAGACTAGATATAGAAACTTTTGTATCATATTTCATCACTTCAGGTTCTTCATATAACCTTACATTTTTATGCATTTTATCAATTGAATTTATCATTAGTTATTGGACTAGTTTTTGGTTTCCTATATTGATGAAATTTATTTACTTTCTAAAATATAAGGTAATATTAAAAACACATAAGTATTGTTTCAACTAAGTTACTAGAAAAATAAAATATATGCATAATGTATTATGAGTGAATATTAGTTGCAAAAAATTACTTAATTAGAAATATTCTTCCTAAAAATTGTTTAAATTTTGATCATATTTATTTTTTTAAATAATGAAAAAACCCATAATAACATAGAGATCTACAGTTTTCATCAATTAGATTATTAATATCATATGGTCTATAAAAAAGATTCTAGGTTATCTCTTCCAGTAAATATGTTAACTCGATATAGAGATAAATTTATATGGGCAATTGAATGTTAGGATTATTTTATTGCAACTAAATATAATTTTAATGAATGCTTCAATTTTCATCCTTATGTATAGATATGGAAAATATTCCATCTATACGGATTCATTAATAAGATTTATTGGTTCTGTACAAATGTATTATTATAAGGGAATTTCATATGCTTCACGACATTTCAAACGTCATTATTTTAATTTCTCTAGACTAGATCTGAAATTAATTGCATTGTATTTTTTAATTATTTATAATAATTATTTGAGTGGAGTAAAGTGTTAATCATATAAGAATCGAAAAAATATTTACTTATATATTCACTCATAAATAATTGAACCTGAAATTGAGAATAAATATGGAACTGATCAAGGATTATGATTTTATTGATCACTACCACACTGTAATGAAAAAAAATTCAATGATTTGAGTAAAAAAATTAATTATAGATTAAACATTATATGTTTGGAATGTGCCCCTTTGCTTTATGATTTGATTAATTCTGTGAATTATGTTTATGATATTAGGATAACCACTATTTTTATTGATGATTTGATATAGTATAAATAATTATAAATAATGAAGGAATCACAAAATAAATTGAAATATTTTTCTTAAAATATAGAATCCATTAATAAGGTTATGTTTCTGGATTGAAATATTTATTAAGAAGTATTTTCATGAGTTGGGAAAATTTTATTCCTTCATTTTCATACCTAGTTTATGGAAGTTTTTTTAGTGAAACTCATACTTCTATGTTTCTTGTTAATCTCAAAATCTCAGTGATTTTAAAAAACCATCACGATTATTACATTTGGTATGGATGTAAAAAATATATTAGAGACATTAACATATCACGTTTGTATATTTAATAGCATAATGTAGAATGAAAATTATAGAATGTAATCCTCCATCATTTTGTAGTGTTATGGTGCGAATGGGAAAAATATCAATATATATTGTGGTGGGATTACGAACTAATTCATGAGGTGATAATGTGATTCAGATTATTATTGACCGATTAATGAGATCATCACATTTCATTCCCACTCATAAAATCATATATTTTGATCAAATATGTGAATTGTATCTAAAGATGGAATCCTAGTCACATAAAGTTCTTATGTCAGATGTATATTACCTTGATCCCAGGTAAACAACCTTTTTCATGTTTCTTTGATAATGAAATATGTGCTAGATTCATCTCTTTTTTTTGGAAACTAAACTAGTTCAGTTCAATGAAAATATTTCATAATAGGAGTATCCATTTCATATTTTTGACCATAGTGTGTACATTTTTCAAGTAAATGTGATACACCATGTCATGATTTTATTTAAAATACAAATTTTTGAAGAGGAAACAAGGGAATCTGAAAATGATATGAAGGAATGTTATACAAACATTTTTAATAGGTGAATAATACTATGAGAGATAAATTTACAAACAATATGAATACTATTACAATCCATTTTATGATATAATAAATAACATTAATATTACATAAGATATTTATATTCAGCATAACAAAAATTATGTAATTTTATAAATCAATAAGGAAAAAAGATAATTAAAACCCATTAATAAATGTTTTTATTTAAAGTCGTAATATCAAAAATTTAAAATATAAATTAGAAACACTGAATTTAATTTTTGAAATATAAATATAAAATTTTTATTTGGGTTTATATATTCGTATTTTTTAAAACATATTTTTTGATTAATAGCTAATTTCTTTTTAATAAATTAAGTGACTTAAAATTAAAATTAGTATTTTAATATAATATAATGAATCATCAGTATTATTTTGAAATTATTTATCCAATTAATATGTTTTTAATTTCTTTTTACTAAATTTTAGTATATATTGGTTTGTCAGTTGATAAATATGTATTCTTAGAAAAATGGTTTTTTTATTGAAAATATTTCATCTTTGAAATTATTTATAATAACCCCTTATAATAAATGTTTTATTTAAAATTTATATATTATTATATAAATAAATATTTATTTATACCTATAAAATTGTTATCTTTAAAAATAATTTTAATATAAAATATGATTCTGATTAAAAAAACATATATTTCTTGACAATGTACATTTTAATTACGCATGTATAGTTTTTTAAATTAAAATTTTCCAATAATTTTTTTTATTTTTATAAATGAGTTCCATATTTGGAATAGAAAAATTATATTATCTAATAAGTTCAACTTAATTGATTACAATATATAAGATTCAAAGGCATTAAAAAATTATTACCATAGTTAACGTAAAAATGGATTTACCAGGAGTTACAAAATATTTAGAAAAAAATGTAATAAAAACTTATCTGAAATATATTAGTTAGAAATATATAATCCTCATAATTTATAATTATTTATATTTTTTTGTACCTTTGGGAATTTGAGAATCATTGGTAGCCCATTTTCTTTTCAAAAATATAAAAGTGTCTAACTAACCGAAATTATAAAAGGCTACCCCCATCATTCTTATTCACACCCTAAACCAATTT
The DNA here is from genome assembly GCA_963277665.1 of Viscum album. Classification (NCBI taxonomy): domain Eukaryota; kingdom Viridiplantae; phylum Streptophyta; class Magnoliopsida; order Santalales; family Viscaceae; genus Viscum; species Viscum album. Next base: position 928,109,414 of record OY728133.1, read on the forward strand.
TTCTTTAGCCAATACATTAAAAAATTACATCACTATATCCATCCATAATCATAAATTCTTTTTTAATAAATATATTATAGGAATACCTTTGATGTAATCCTAATTTTTTGGTCTGGGAAGAAGTACTATTTTTAAATGTACATTATTGTTCTATTTCTTCATTCACATCCATAAAATATTATTCATTTATGCATATATAAAATCACTTTTAACTTCACAATACTGAGATGTTATTTTGTTGTGGTTGTGACCTATACCCATCTCTTCCATTAATAGGGAAATGAAAATATCATCATGTACGATAGACTATCTCCTATTGAACTCATGTGACAAGTTTTTGATAAAAAAAAATCTTGGATAAATAAGATAATGGATATAATTTTTTATTGAATTTTTAATAAAAAAATTACACACATAGATTTTTACATAATATATAAAATTTTAAATTCCATTCCATAGTGTATATGATATTTTCACTTTTGCGAATGGCTGACTACCACCTCCCAAAGAGATGTGGTTATTTTTTCACTAAAATAATACAGGGAAGGTAATAAGGGCAAAGATTATAAATATATTTGATATATATGAATAATTAATGATATTACCGACATATTAATCATTTATAAAATATAATATGTCATTTTATTTCTTACATTTCCACTCATAGAAAAAACGATAACATCATTCGTGTAGTTGTGGACTACCTCATTCTCAAAGAGATGGGATTGTATTTTAAACACCACAACACCTGAATGATATATATATATATAATTAAATAATATGGTATGTATTATATTAATCTCATTATTTTAAGATAAAATACCACTTAACTCTTTTTCATTATCATTATTTAATAATCGAAATGTTATTCATGGGTACACATGGAATATCATCTCCTATATCGTAACATATTTCATTTCTAAAATTAATTTTTCATGACTGTTCATCAATGTAGAATTGAATTTTTAAATATAATAATAATATAATACTAATTATTTTTTATATTTTTAAATAGATTCCACTTTCACGATTTTCATCCAACATAAATTCTTTTTAAACATTTTTGTTTAATTTGGTCAAAACATTTGACATAAACCTAGTTGATTAAGTAATCATATATAAAACTATATTAACTGAAATTAAAGTGCAAATAAAATTTTAAAATATTGAAAGATTATTTAATAATTAATATAAATTCATTATTTTTTTGTATAAAATATAAATTTTAAAAATCAAACCCAATGTAAGAGACTTTGTCTCAATTTATATTCATTAAGGCATATTGTGATGTTAGACACCTATATTATATTAAGGGGTGTATATACATCACTTATGAATTGTTAGGTCATGAATTTCTATATTCTAACTATATTTAATGTTTTAATTAATTTTATCCTTGCATGGGACTTGCAAAAAAAATGATGTAAAATTTGAAAATAACATTTTATAAAAAATCACATTAATTGTTTCCTTAATACTCTTTATATTCCCCATGCATGGTTTTACAATGATTTCACGAACATTTTTATGTAGGAATAATTTATTTTTAGAATTAATTTATTTTCAATATTTATTTTATTAAATGGTCTTCAAATTGAACATTTTTATTTTTTTTATAGAACATTATGAGAAACAAAAAGATGAATGACTTATTTTGAATATATATTTTGAAAATGAAATTTCCAACCACTACAACTGTTTTTTGAATTATAGATTCCAATTAAATCCACCATTTTTCTTAATTAAAAACTAATTTTCCATTAATAGGAGTATTTTAGTATTAAAAATGGATTTTTAAATTAAATTTTAGTTTGATTTCCCAAAAGGGTTTTCATACAGGTTAAAAATTATTTTCAATATTTTTTAGATGTGAATTTTCATGTTAAATAAATTTTATTAAATGTATAGTCGTTGGACAATGTTGATGATTAGAGAAAAAAATTATCTCTTTCTCCCGTTATTTCTAACATATTGCTGCACTTAGATATATATTCAACGCAATGGTTAGGGATTATTTTTCCTTAGAAATATGTTCTGTATTATATATATGGTGATTTTAAATTTTATGGGTTCTATATGGGATATATGAGATGATATCTCAGGGAACCCAAATAAAATTTAAAGTATTTATATTCTGTTTTCATGTAAATAATTTGTTATTATAATGAATTATATATGATATTTTAAAACTAATGAAAATTAGCTTTCATGGAAAGAATATATATTTTTCTGAAAAGTACTTTTTAGGTTTTATGAATTTATTTGGAATAATGATTTTATTATTTTATTGTCCCTTACTGATCCTATAGTGATAATCCCCTAGTTTTAAGATATTTTTCAATGAATTTAAGGATTGTTAATTGATACTAAGATGTTGTGATGAAATTATAGAATATTTTTAATGAAACGAAATCATATTTTATAAAATAATTGCATTTTATGAAAATGTATAATGCAATTGAGTTTCCATTTTTTGTTATATGATTTTGGTATGTATTATTCATAAACCGATTCTCTCAATTTCTAAACCTGAATTGAAAATAAAATGTTAGAGACATAATTATTGTCTAAATCAACAATATTATATAATTTATAAAGATGGGATATTAATATTATGAAGTATAAAAAAGAAATTATGTTGTGATAATAGTATTAAATCAATCAACTTATAAATATTAGATGTTATTATTTTTACTAATCACATATGATTTCCATTATTGAGTGTATAGTATATGAATTAATAAATATAAAAGTTGTATCTCAACTATCATTAATTAACTTGGTGGTTAAATATTAAATTTTATTGGGAACTTCATCAATATATAAAATATATTCACATCTCAAAATATTATTATCAAATATATCATGATTATACATAACAAAATGGGAACATCATTCTCATCGGTTGGATATTTTTATTATAAGAAAAATGAAATAAATTTTAATATATTCTTATGTATTTTATTTTTTCCCCACATTATTTACAATAAATAAAAACATGAATAACATTTTTTAGTAGTGAATAATATTTTATAAGTATTCATAATAAGATTCAATTTTAAAAAAAATTGGGGTCCGTTTATTTCATATCATATTCTAATAAATCATAATTAAACAAACCAATACTCACAAATATATTTAAAAATAAATTATATTAAAATAAGTATGTGGAAACATGAAAAAAAATGTTCCACATTTCATTTTAAAAAAATTTATATATGTCTAATTTTATGTAATATAATATTATAGAATAATAAAATCATCTCTTTCACAAGGTTAATCTTCATCAACTAATTCTTCAGAATATAACCATCATAAACTAGTTCTATTAATATAATTAATGAATTTATATATATTTATGCATGTTTATATAGTATGTAAATAGATCATGTGTAGTAATACATTCCTAGAATATCCATTTCTTCCCCATGAATTTGGGACCTATAATTCGTGTCAATGATGTACAAAATAAAAAGATATGGGAAAAAGAGTGTTCACATTGTTTCTTTTGTTATAAGAACATATATTAAATTTATTTATCAACATTAAAATTATGATCATTTCATTTGTAATTCATTTATATCCTAAAAACCATTACCCATGGGATGCATAATATTATTTCATATTATAACTTTCTCTTTTTTTGGAATGTATTTTATCTTCATAGATAACAAGGGAAAACAATTTCCTTTTTCCAAATATATCTTCATTATCATTTTTTATTGTACTATGATCCCCATTTGGAATTATTTTATATTTTAACAGGAATGGTTGATTCTTACACAGGGCTTCCCATGCATTCTTGGTCACCATTTTTAGAAAATTTTATTTATATTCATATTTTTAATCAGTATCATAGATTTAATCCTCAAAAACAATCATTTGGATTTTTTAGATTTATTTCTTTCTTTATTATCCAAATATATTTTTATGAAAAATTACATATTTATTATAAAAACAAATGGTTTTTAAATTTTTATATAGTGGAATAATTTTTTACACTTTAATGTAAAATCATCATTATATATATTAAGATCAATTTTTTTATCAATTTCATTTTTCACATATCTGAATGAGGAAAAACCTTATCTCCCTCTTGCTTTTACTCACATATTTTACAATAAAATTTTTTTGACAGAATAATAATAATTATTTTTATAACTAAATATTATTTTTTTAATCTCAATGTTCATTCCCTTTTTAACTATTAGTTAAATGAGTCAATATTTCAATTCTTCGAGACAATGTAAAATTTATTTCAATATTATTTTATTTACTACACATATTTTAAATAGATTAATATTGAATTAAGATATAATCTCTTATATATATGGATTCATTATATTAGGTGAAAGTAAATATTTTTCCATTAATCAATAGTATTATAAAATTTTTACTATCATCAACAATGAAAAAACATCTTCATTTATTAATTCAAAACACATTCTATAATTATTTTACCCCATTCATATTTTAAATCTAAAAATACACTATTTTTATAATCATTAGGTGAACTATTTTTATGATCTTTCTCATGTCAACCATTTATGGTGGGGTATATTTATCCGAAAACATTCAACCCTTTTATTCATAGAAATTACATTGTAACATCCACAATTAAAGAGGGAATATTATGTACCAAAAACATCTTCTGATAAAAGAGTTTACTTATATTTATTTAGGAATATTCCATGAAATTACGTTGTAGCATTTATTTAGGTATATTCACATAATCAAGTATTAATTTACCATCAAGGATGTGATACTCACCACAATAAGAGTACCCATTTTATCACATCATGGCTTTAAATTCAAGATCACCAAGTCCCATTCCTCATACATCACCAAACATAATAACCCATGTTTCCAATTTCACTCACCCCCAAGCATCATTCCAAAAAAATTATTTCCCATTTTTTCGAATAATGGTAATTACAACAATGATGTTAGAAAATAATAGTTAATAATGGAAAGTATCACACCATAAAATAGATGTTTGTGCACTCCCCATCATATATTTTCCTTTATAATAATCCAATGAAACTCTTTATAGAACCCATATTATAGGTGTGGTGTTCCTCTTGAAAAAAAAATCTATATTCTATCAATAAATAACTATTATTAACTATGATTTTTCATGCCATCACACAAAATACATTTGTAAAGCAACCACTACAATTAATTTAATTTTATCATTATTATGTAAATCCAAGAACATATGACTATCTAATTTCATCAAGACCAAAGCCTCTCTTCACCCCTCATCATTGCATACTTCTTACCATTTAAAACACTATGATAAATCACCTATATAAAAATCACCATGATATCATCTCAAAAACGATTGTATTTCTATAAATTAACAATCATTGAAACCTAATTAAATATCACATCAGTCATACGCCATTATAACTAGAGAATACACCTACTCACTGAATTTTCATTGTAGATTGTAATCATTAATTAAGAGTCACTCATAGTTCTCTCATCCATAAATTCTAACATCCTATAAATTACACAATCACATTACACCATTGCCATTATAATTATTAATTTTTTTACCCATTCTCCACTATCGCTCTTAAATAACATCCTTAATCAATTTTTTATGCACATAAATCACCCAACCCTCTTGAAGATAATATTGATACCATTATAGTGTTAGTGTCACACATCCAATTTACTATCACTAAAAATTATACTCTTATATAATGAAGAGGAATAACAATTATTTTCCATATACTCTATTTCACCACATTTTCATCATTATCAACTCGGATCATCTACCCATGTCTTTCCTCCCATATGACATTCAAAAGAACATGTCATCTTATCTCATGGATCACCCTTTAGATACAAATTAAAATAGATTACTAAAATAATAAGTCCAATTTTATGATATATAAATTCATACACATAGTAAAAATCTTCTAGTCCCATACCATTATATATTATTCCCACTCCCATGTCGGGAAAATCATGACATGTATAATTTCAAGCATCCAATTCCAATGTAAATAATAATCTCATTATCCAACATGAATATGAAAAAATATCATCTTACTGTACAAATAATGTCACTAGAAATGAACATATAATATTTCCTCATCATGAATCAAAATTTCAACATTCAAATCCTCTATATCAAATGACATTTTATATCAAGATATGTACTAGTGGAAACATTAATTTAGAGCCTTGGTCTGATATAATTTCATCCCAATAAAAATTGTAGAACACTATATATGATGTTACTAGAATATTAAATAAATAAGCCTTTTAAAAAATCACCAACTAGGGGTAAATCGTAATTGAATCAAATTTCTCCACATACCTACTAGAGTAACTACAAATCCCCAGAATTGATGGAATATATCATTTACACTTGTATAGATCATATAACCCTAGAATCCAAAAACACATGCTTCAAAATGAAATTTAAATATTTTTCAGTCTAGCTATGATCAGTAAACAAATTTGTTATACCTGAAAACTCCATATGATGAGTTTCTAACACATTAAAAATATTTCCCCTCATTAGTTATGAAATTCATACAAAGGTAGAAATATATTTAATTTGAATCTTATTTTTCTAGTAATGAAAAAATGCCCAACTCTTACCTGTGTGGTTGACAATCCAAATTCCAAAATAAATTTTACACATAAAACATCATGGACATCAAAGTTTGTGAATATCATTAAACTATAATAAAAATTATCATGTATAAAAATAAATAACCCTACTAACCAAAAATCCCAACTGGAGAAGTTTATCATGACACAAAATATTAGTATTCATCCCTACATCCAACACATTAGTATATACATAGTCTACCAGATATAAAATTGTAATAAAAATATAAGATGAAATTCAATAATAAAACATTTTAAAATCCTATTCCAGCAGACACTTTGTTGGTACATTAGCCCAGTTCACCACATTACCTTGGGATTACTTCCCCACATGATAGAGGTTGTAGAATAGTTGTGGAGATCTAATATCTGATAGTGGGTAGACTATAATTTCATAAAAATAACCAAATAACTAAATAAAATCATTTATCTCAATCATCCATTAATGTATTAAAAATTAATGAAAAAACAATAATACTATAATAAATTGTATTGGGAATATAATCATACAAAATATTTTAATTTTAAACAATATAATAATATATTTTCTAGTAGACTGATTTTAGATACCAAATAAATATAAGGTGAAAATTTCATCCTCTACTACAAACTCTATTCCATGTTACATACACAGTCTAAATTATACCTAGGATACACCATCTTGATACTAAGACGCCACATGAGAGGATCTTCTATATCATGAATTACTCACCCAATACCATAACCGTTATTTCGTATTATCATATCAAATTTAGATTCTAGGTGTGTTTTTAGATATAGGTTAACAAATAAGTAGTTATAAAATAATCCCATTAGGCTACACATAATGGTGAATATAGAACCATATGTTAAAACTGCATCTTCATGGAATATAACATTGATAGAAAAGGAAAAAAATAGAAAACATCATTGAGAATTTGATTTTATGTGAATCCAGGATCGATCACATGTTCTTCATACAAGGTTAGAAAAACCTTGAGTATTTTATGTTATCATGCCAAAAATATGTATATTATATCCCTTGGAATAATATAGATGTAAAAAAAATTTCCAGATCAAATGGATAATAACAATTCATGATGTACTCAACATTAATATATGTGGTATGACATGAATCTCTTCAAACTCATAATTAATGAATATCTAGAGTTTATTTCAATATAATGCTATAAAATAACTTATCATAAACTACTCTATGTCACTTTTTCAATAAGATTGATCCCATGAATCACGTAAGTTCTAAAAATATATGATTGGGCCAAATTACTTATACAGTTTTTTAAAGGTCATTAATGATCCACAATAGGTTCTGTTTGGATTTTATAGTAAATATATTAACATTATAGTATAAAAAAACAAAGAGACAGGGTAAGAGTGAACTTATTTAACTATTTGTTAATGCCAAAATATAAGGTTAACATCATCACCTAAAAATCTCAATAACCTATTGGATTATATGATTTAAACCCAAACACATTTTATAATTTATATTAATAACATTAGAGTAATTAGAAACTGAAAATATATTTTTAATAAATTAGCATTTAAACACATCCAAAAGTGTCCCTCACCTCTCCTATAAAAGTGTACATCTCATTTTCTTTTATTCACAGATCCAAAAACATTTTTATCATCCAAAAAAGCCCAAATTTCATCCCAACCTACCTAAAATTATCCTTGATGGATTATTTTCTACAGAAAACAAACATAAATTTTCCTTTTGTGAAAATAAAAAATAGACACCTGAAGAAGAGGTAATTGTTTTATCCCTTCGTTCAATGTTCTTTTCATCTTATACATCCTCTTACTATGTTCATACCATAATAAAATAATAAATCCATTATATAATATATTCTGAGATTTTGTAATGATTATGATAAAAAAATATTCCTCCTTTTACCAATCCTATTGAAAAAAAAATTTATATGAGGGCATACATACAGCTTATCGTCTCCATGTCGTGGTGTAAACAATTATTCATGAATACATTATTTCGATCGTTATAATGATATATATAAATTAAAGAAATAATAAATATAACATGATATGATTTCTGTAAAATTCATATTCCATCAAATTCTATTCCATTTAAGAATTAATGGAATGATAATGTTGCTTGTATGTATGTATAACTTACCATCTTAGTGATGAGAGGAGACACATCTTCCACGTTCACCATCCCAGAATGATTATAAAAATATATATATTACCAATAATAATGAAATATATCACATAATAAGGATACTGGAATAATATATATATATATTTACATATATATAATTCACTTACTTCAAATCAATAGGATATGAGAACAGAAACAGTGATCATGCGTACATATGGCCTTCCATCTCTATGAATGGTGTATTGCATTTCATATATAATTCATTTAAATATATTTATATTATTAATATATATTATATATAAATAATATTATTTATTATTTTTTAAAATTGAATCATGATCTATATATTATGATAAAGAATAACATGTCAAAACACGCACAATAAACAGAACTATTATTACACGACATGTTGCATTAACATTGAATTTTTAATAGACAAGTAATATAATGTAATAAATGAATCATATTTTATATCATAAAAATTATTGTGTTTCCAATATCAGTTAATAATATGTTTAATTACATTATACAGGTGTTTCAGACGTGTTCGGAGAGTATCAGACCTTAAGTATTGTTTAGTATTCAAATATAATTTTTACCTAAGGTTGTTTATGCATATGTGTTTACTGGGACATATTTATCATTAATTCACATGTTTCGTAAAAATGTTTTCAAAAGGAATATTTTTATATTTTTATGTAAGGTTAAATTTTACCAAAACATCTTTATAAATTATTTAACGATTTATACTTCTAACCCTTTCTCATTATTGTTTGTGTTTTCAAAATGGTTTTAATGATGTATTTACATGGACATAAATGTTTTAAAAAGTCAATTAATTTTAGAATGTCAATTAATTTTCAAAATATTCAAACTCTTATTGAACACTTCAATTCATTAATTTCTTTTAAGTTTCCTCTGTTATAAATTGTGTGAATTCTAATGTTTTTGAAGGAAAAAACATATATTTACTTGAATTTGTTTTAATGATTTTATTATATTAGTTTTATCTATGTTAACATCATTTGTTTGATTTTATTATTAACTGATATTGATTCATTATGATATAATACTCCATGTTTTATTAATGTGTTTATGTTATGTTTGACTATGGATGTGCTATTATAATACCATCCATGGTTTATTATTAAATAATTTACTTTTTTATGCTAGTTTTGTTATGACTGTTTATGTTATGTTTCACCATTTTCATATGTGGAATGTATTGGACTCAATAAGTTATTGGTGGGGGATACTATATCCCCCCGACGCATCAGTAGGTCACATGAGAAAAACTAGAATCTTGGCACAAGGCATAGAACGACTACTTGTGTGTGGTCTTAGCATGTGGCCTTGGTGATGTGTATAAGATTACTGACATTATGCATTCCCTATTAATGAGAATAGTTATCAATTTTACATGTGATTATTTGAATAGTAGAATAACCATGTTAATTTTTAAATGAAATTATTTAATTTATTATTTCCATTTTATGAGGAAGGAAATGTTTTAAAATTCATGGGTTTTAGTTTTGTACTTTTCCTCAAATGTTAGTACATATTTTTGATAGCTTCAACTATATTGTATATCCCTACTGAGCATCTAAGATCACCAATTTCATATATTTTATATTCCTACGATGCCAATAAGTGTTTTATGATTGATATTTTGTGTTAAGAAAAGAGATTAATTTCATTGTCGAAAGATTATCAATGTTTTGGTTTTTTTATAAATTGTTAAGTAATGTTCATGTACGTAATATATTTTCCAACACTAATAAACTAATCTATCCTTACTGATTTTATTTCTTGTAATTCTGATAATTTGTTTAAATAATGCACCGAATCCAATTTTATAAGCTCAGGGAATTACATTCTATGTGTCTTGATTTAGATGATGACCTCCAATAATAACTCACTATTTATTTTTCAAATGTGATGGAACCAATTAATTCATTTCATTGGAAAATACAATAATTCAATTTTTTATGAAAAATGATTCATAGGATAACCCATTTACTTTCTAATATGGGATATATTATCCAAGAATCAATACATTGAACAAATTTTATATTTATAGCATCATGAAGGTAATATTTAACCTTCTATTGAGGTTAGTTTATTGGTTTACCCTCTTTATATTAAAGTATATTGTTTAAAAAATATATATGGGACAATCCCATTAATATCATCCAACATCCATCCTAATTTATAGAAAAGGGATATTAGTTTTGATTCCCATTGTGAAAATATTTTATAGAAGTAACTATGAGAAATTAGTCAATACCCTCATGATATAGTTATTTTAAATTAGATGCCTGAGGTTTTAAATCAAACAATGGTGTTTTTTAGATTAATAGAGGGGATTTAGGTGGTATTAGGTACTTGATTATCTGTATCTTTTCATGTTTATTCTCAAATAAAATATAATAAATATAAATTACATTTTATGAAATTTTTATGGTCATCGTTTCTTAATAATGAAAACAATTGTATATTAATGAAAAAAATTACCCATTTCAAAATCCAAAATGCACTAAAATCATTAAATAATAAATAACATGAAAACGATTCATATTATATGTTGATTTTTCATGTCTTTATATAATTATTCCATAGAATATATATAGTGAGAGTGTATTTCTATTTAATTGGGGTTCTCATATCATTAATAATATTTTAACATACCTTTTCTCTAAAAAATTCCATTGAAATCCTACCATTTTAAATTTTACTAGTCATATTTTTTGTTTTATGGAATCTCCATTCATGTATGAGATGTTCAGGTCCTTGATTACGAGTTTCCTCCATCATAAGAATGTTGAGTTCTATAGTGAATATGAGATTCTTTACTCTTGTGAGTATGACTTCAAATACTCATGATTGGTGTGTTGCGCTCTAGTTGGCTAGTTCCATGATGATTCCCATTTGAGGTATATATATGATATAAAAATAACTATACATATATTAAGGAATCACAATAGTAGAACCACCTAAATCAAGTATTGAATAAAAAAATAAAGCCTCCCCTATGTTGCATGTTATCATAATTATTCTGGATCCATAAATTTTTTTAAACATTAGGTACATTAAGGCCAATGAAATCCTTCATAGGATTAATATTTTATTCAGATTTAGTTTTTGTCTTTGGGTATAATTTTCATTCTTGAAAATTTATAACTGCGAATTTGTATCACTAAATCCAATACAGGATTGTCAACATGCACCTTTTTAAATGTGTCCTTGATTTCATTATCAATATCACTATAAATAATTTTAATAGATTTATAGTCTATATGGAAAATTAATATTAGGTGGTTGGTCAGTTGAATCCATAGTAATATATTTTTATAATATTATTTGTTTTTATATAGTTGAATTAATTTTGGGGAAGAGAAAGAGTGTTTTCATGATGTGGAAATAACTATTGTGTATAATCCTTAAAAAAATAAACATCATTACCAATACAATGTTTTATTTCACATACATTACCATTTCCATTGAATTATAAAAATTTTGGGATGTCAATTCTTTATAACCTTGAATATTTAACTCACATATTGTTTTTACTGATTTTTTAACATGAGTTTGTAGGTATTGAATAGATGATATCATGATCTATTGGAATTCATGGTTCTGGGGTTCCATTTTTTTTTAATTATTTCAATGATTAATTGATAATATTTAGGAGGATGACTGTTTTGAGATAGTATAGGATAGAAATGAATCAAACCATTGAATTATTTGTACTTGTTCTTTTTTAGGGTAGAAATAGTGTCCTACTTATGGGTGTTGTGGTTGTTCATTCTACTAGAGGTTTTAATTTGGTGTAATCTTTTTTCCCTGAAGTGTTTTTCATTTTAAGAGTATTTTTTGGGAATACTATAAAACAAGGCTCTGTTGAATCATAATGTTAAACAAACTTGTATGAAAAATGAGTTTAATCATAAAAATTAACACATTGAAATAGAATGTCTAGTGACTATGAATTACATTAATCATGAGATAATTTTCATATAAGGGTTTGAATTTCATCATGTTTATGATCTACTTTTTGTTATAGGGATTAATGATGTACTTTATGTAGTCCTCAAGTGGATCTAATTTATTGTTTACAAAATTGTTTAATATTTTGATAAATGTTTGATATCAAGTAATATGGGGTGGTAGGGAATTTATCATTTTTGGAAACAACTATTACAAATTTAATCATGGAATGGTCAATGGGGGATTGTCACTCATGGATGTGTTTAATTATTAATATTTCACAAATTTGTTAGCGTGATAGACCTAAAAAACCTGTTTTGAATCACTCCAAATATTAATAATAGATCTATCTAGTTGGTTTAATAATCCCACTGATTTTATTCCTAAATAATAAAATATATTTGTTATGGATGAACTTGTCTATAATTTTTAATTTAATGACATTTCCACCCCCAAATATGGTAGGCAGATAGTATACATAGACATTGGTTACACCATAAATGGATAAATAAAATTCCATAAACAAAATGAGGTCATCAGTCACCTATTTGGGATATAGGGTAGATAACACAATGTTAAACTCATTGATATTTTTAAAAGGTTTTTCACCGGGAAGGACTTGGTATTTTCATAGGACCTAAATGAGGTCTAATATTAGCAAAAATTTATCTATTTCATCGTGAAATTGGATGCACTTAGATAAGTACATCACATCAGGGGAGGAATGTTCTTCAATAGATTAATAATATCTATACATGTTATATAAGGTTCAATTTGGTTCACTTGAATGTTGTTTTAGGATCACATAAGGTTATCCAAGGGTCTTATCAATGCTACATTATTGTCTTACACTATATAAAAAAATTCATTAAATTGTATATTCAATTTTAGGTTCAATTGTATGTAATATATTTTCCATATCTTTTTATAAAAAAATTGAAATTTTTTTTTGGTTTTTTTAATAATATATTATTAAAAATAGTTATAAAAATTTATTGTATAAACTAAAATTGAATTATATTTTAATGAACTAAATAGGTAAAATAATAGAGAGAGGGGAAAATAGGGAATAAAAATGAAAAACATTCCCTAACAATCAGATGGGAATGGGGAATGATTAAAATGGGTAATAAATAATTACAAGGAAAAAATGATCTTGCATTCACAATAGTTCTTCCTATATTTTATCTCCTGGTCGAATACATAAAATTAGAAATTATTTTAAGTAAAATTTATATAGTATAACATGAATACTATTCCATGTCTCATAATATATCTTTATCATTTATTTTAAAATTAGGTATTGATTATGAAATTTAATGGGGAATGAGATTTTATAAACCTTTATGTTTTTTGTTTAAGAACCCAACAGGTTAACTAAAGAAATATTAAAAATCTAAAATTAATAGATTTTATTAAGTATAATCAACTCAATAATATATCAAGATACTCATTGCATTCCTTCACGTCATTGGGCACGGATGAAAAACTAAAATTTATAACCTACTTACTACTTAGGACAGTGGTAAGATAGGGTCTAACCATAAAGAGGGCTCGTGTTGGGTTTGGTGTTTCAAAAAAAAAGTAAACAAAAACACACATGCAAAACCCAGCAAAAACACTTGATGTTGGTGAAGTTGAGTGAATGAGTGTTGGTGAGAAAGGAAATGAGGGAGAGCATGTTGGTACAAAAGGAGTAGTAAGAGAAATTGGTGCATAAACAACCAATAGATGTGCAATGGAGAAAGTCCACTAGCTGATTTGATGTTTCTTAACCTTGTTCATGCACTGAGATTTAAAAAAACATGGATTTGACTAAATGTATCTGGCCAGATTTGTCATCTGGTCAGTTTGTGATGAAATAGCCCTTACAGTACTTCGACTGTAAATGTCACTCTATCCAATGGTGAAAAATAGTCAGAAATCACCCAACTCAACTTATCAGTTAAATTCAGTGTGTCTCTCTCATTCGAGCAGAACTCAATTGTCTGTATGTTACTCAAATTGAAACAGTTTTAATTATGGTACAAACAAGATAGGTTTTCACACTATCTTGTTGTTTTCAAAATGAACTTGACTGTAAACAATGAGAGAGGCAATCCAAAGAAAAATATGTGGTGCGTGAATGCGATTAAACAATTCAATTCAACCAGATTATTCACCCCAAAGGTAATTAGCCAGATATAGTGGTTGGTTTTAATGAAATAATGGAATTAAGATCAATGTAATTCATATTGAAATAAGTGCAGAAAAACAGAGGCCAAGAAAAATTAATATGTTAGAACTCCATACTACTGCTCTTGAAGGATCCAATTCCTGCTGCTCAGTGGTGGGTGCGTTGCTGGAGTTTTCTCGATGTCCAACCATGGGAATAGAGGTATGAAATTATCTCCTCAGCTACTCTTGGTACTCCAATCTGTCTCCTAATGGAATATAGTGTATGTTCCTCTTGCTCCTGCACTTCTTGTATCTTTCCCCTAGTTCCAAATGTGTCTAAACTGATTCCCTTCATCACCGACCTCTGTTCCCCTGGATTACTCCCAGTCCTTCCCACCTCTCGTGCATTCATCACCCAACAGAAGTCTCTGGAATCTCCCCTATGAGTTCCAAGGCCTCCATGTGGGACTTTCACTGTGCTTCTCCCTCCCGTGCTGGTCACTTGAGTAGTTGCTCATAACAGAATGAAGAAATATGTGGGCTGCGAGCTTACTTTTTTCCTAAAAACAACCAATCCATGTGGCATGCTTTTATGTGCTCGTCATGATCTCTTAAGTGAACACTATGTAAGTGCATCGTGCCCCCTACAACGAATCACAAAAACACCAACACTATTAAAACAAATAAAATGAAACTAAAAATAAATAACTATATATTAATATTATTTTTTAAATTAGTCAACAGAAATACTTATTAATATATATATAATACTTAATATTATTATATAATTATATTTATTAATATGATATACTAATATTATATATATGCTTATATAAAATTATTAATATAACTATTATTATTATATTGTATGTGTTATATAACACATAATATATATATTATATTTATGAACAAATGTAATGTACATAATTATAAATTATTAATGTTCTACCAGTTATATTTATTGTATATGTGTCTATCAAAATTATTATCTAAGATATATATATATATATATGTTATTATAAATTTTAATATAATATAAATATAATAAAATAGAGAATTAAAATTAAAGAAGAAGGGGAGAAAGTGGTTCGTGCGGGTGTGAGGAGGAGGGATGACCTGGGTTCTGCCTTGGGAATACGTGAGGTTGGGAATGGGGTTCAGGGGAAGGTGCAAGAGGAGGGCTCGAAGCAGGAGGCGGGATCGGCTCAGGAGATGAAGACAATGAAATGTGGTAAGGGGTGTGGGGATTGGAGGGGACGACTAGGGTTTGATCTGAGGGGCAACGCGGTAGAGGGGAATGAGTGGTGTAGCATCAGTCGATGGGTCAGATGTAAAGGTGAAGGAGGTGACGGTGTTGTGCTGGAGCAAGGTGAGGCTGGAGGTGTGGGTATCAGCTTGAGGGAGAAGGTAGCATATAAAAAGTTCGAGGACGAGGGCTTCGAGTTCGAGATGGCACAAGTTCATCATTAGGTGAGGTCATGGTTCAGCAGAAGAGCAGTGGATCTGAGGTGCGATTTGCGGTCCACGGCGTCTAGGGTTTCAAGTGGAGGAAGCAGAAAGTCGAATCAGATGACATGGGAGAAGAGGGTTCATGCAGAGAAGTTTTGATTCAACAACACATGGCATTCGTAAATCCAATTTTCAGCTCTGTGTTTTCACAGTGTTTCTAATGTCTTTATTTCCTGAATTCAATTGTCAATTTGTGGTTGGGTGATCTTGTTGTTGTTGTGAATTACTAGTGTTGGTTCATTATTGTGCTGCTGCTGTGGAGATTTTTGTGAGAATTTTGTTGTTATTGATGTTGATTGGTGTGGCGATGTTGCGAGCTGCTGTAATGGAGGTGTGGAGATGATGATGTAGAGGAGTGGAACGATTAGGGTTGAAGGTAATTGTGAGGAATAGAGGAAATGGAAACGGTGAGGTTTATCAGAATAGAAACGGTAAGAAAAGTGAATCGGTGAGGTTAGGGAAAAATGAAAAAAGGTGAGGGAAAGGAGGGGGCTTGTAACAGTGAGGAAATAAAGGGGGAAGTCTACTGGTGATGTAACAGTGAGGTGGATATATCGGTGAGGAAGAAATAAAAAGTATAACAGTGAGGTGGAGGCAATTGTGAGGTGGAAATGTGTATCAGTGAGGGTTGGAAAATATGGGGAAATATGGTTGTCACAGTGAGGTAAGGTATAATGGTGAGGTAAGGGATAATAGGGGAGTATGGTGAAAAACACCCAACTGTGAGGTGCAGCAAGAAGTAATCTAACGGTGTGGCAGCAGACTTGGGTAACGGTGAGGTGCAAGAAATTAACAGTGAGGAGGTGTCCACTACCAGTGAGGAAGAATAAAATCATTGCAGTGAGGTTAGATGGATAGCATTGGACTTAGCCTGATAGTATGAAAAATGGAAATGTTGAGGTGTGCAAGGAGGCGCCGCGGAAAGGTAATAGTGTGACAGTCACCGTTAAGGATAGGACTGTGCGACCGCAAGACCTGCGAACGAACATAACAAAGAAAATTAAATAAATAAAATAATTTAATGAAACTAAAAAAATTAATCAATTAATAAATTAAATTAAATATAATAGAGTTAAAAACTAAAAACATCAAATTTAAATAATAAATATTAATAATTTATTTAAAATAATGAATTAATTTGGGTTTAAATAAAACAAACATTATTATAGAACAAATTAAATTATTTTTAACAACTTGCTTAAATTATTTAACCAATTAATTACAAGAATTAATTTAATTGAGGAATAAAAAATATTAAACGAATAAAATTAAATTTTTAAACCTAATTAAATTATTAAATGACTATAAACCAAAAACATTTATTTATTTACAATTTAAATAATAAATAATTAGTTAATTTAATAAATGAATTAATAAACTAACTAGAATGAAAAATTATAAAAATAAATAAATAAATAAAATTCTAATTCGCCGGACTAAGTTAGTATAAGAGTAATTTAAAATGACATTAATGAATATTAACACACATGTTTTAAACTAAAATCTGATTATGCTACACATCAAGTACAAAAACACAACACTTATCAATTATTCAATTAAAAACAAAATTTTAATATAAAAAGTCCATAAAAAATACAAAATTTTTTTTGGCAAAGAGTGTTGAAACACTGCCACATCAAACTCCCCCACACTTAAAGCTTTGTTTGTCCTCAAACAAATAAATTCCCTTAGAATTTAAAACAGAACTATGATTTGTGAGTTTCAGCTCAAAAAGTGCATGGTTAATCTTTAATACCCAGAGGATCAAGACTAAACAATGAGATAGGTTTTTGAAAGGTGTTCAAAAGATGTTGTCCATCTTAGCTTCAAAAACCCACTTGAAGTCAAGAGCATCACAAATTCGTACACTGTCAATTATGTCATGCCTCCTGTTTATATTTATTAACTATCCAACTTCACCTTCCAATTCATGTTCTAATTCAAGGAGTGTTTATAGGTTAGATGAAGTATAAATCCAAACATAACCAAGTGCACCTTCCATTCTCAACATCCTCTAGGTTCCAGAAATTAAAGTCTATAAAATTTATCACTTTATTTATTCAACTCAAATGAATATTAACCAAGTCAGTTTCTCCCTTCTTCATCTAGGTCCAAAATTCCCCTCACCTTAATTAGTTAATATATGACAAGGGAACTTTTATTCTATTTTTCCCAGCCATATTCCATGTGTAGAGCACTATGGATATCACTTAATAAGATTGAAATTGACTTTATTTAATCATAGAAATGCACCCAGTGAACCTTGTCTCAAATAATCACTGTGGGATCTTATTTTCCCATTTTACTCCAGTTAAAAGGATATAATTAATAATCATCAGAATTGACTTCCTATAGTGATTGAATATTATTTAATAAAAATTTGAGACTCCTGGGTTCCAGTGAGAACATCAAGTTACCCTAATCCAAGTTCCTTACTCTACAAAACCTATCATGTCATACTCTCATCCTCAGTTCCTAAACAGATAGATCCATAGAGACAGTGAACAATTTCACTCAGCAATCATTCATACTTAACAGTTCCTATGTAAGTTCCACTCTCAACATCCGACAAACACTTATCCGCTATTAAAATTTGGAATATTTTAATGAATATTGAACATTTTTTTAAAAATGATTTTTTTTCATTTTATTAAACAACAACAAACTCTTGTTCAAGAATGGGGAATTCAATATGATACTAGAATGACCCCTCTGAACTCCCCCACACAAAAAACCCAACATTGTCCCCAATGTTGTATTCTAAAGTGGAAAATAGTTTATGATCAATACAGATGGAAATTTCAGCTGAAAAACGATATGGAATGGTATAAATGAAGTTCAAATATTTTTTTCATTTCCACAAAAAAAGTGAAAGAAAATAAAAACAAAAACAAACAAAAACAGAAGATCCCAACTCCACCAACCATCACTAGAAACCAAGTGAATTTCTATTCCTAAAATTTTCAAACAATATATTGTATCAGTTAACTTCAAATAATAGCATGATTAAAAGTGAGGTGCAGTAGGAGCATAATGAAATTGTAATCAATGGGTGCGAGCATGGTTCACAAATCAGCTCAAAATAATTTTTCAACTCTATAGATACTAGAAGCTAAACACCCATGAAATAAATCATATTCATGTCTCATATATTAGGAGGAAGTCCCCCACACTGAGTTCACAGTGAAGAGTAAGAAAGTAATTGAATGTGAAAAATGCAGAATAACACTTCCCTGAATTATTAGACCTTAAGCAGTGGTTTTTATCAACAAATCCTCTTCAGCATCACGGGGTTGTTAATCTTATTCATCAACCTTAAAGTTCAAATAAGTAAAAAAAGATTTCAAAGTTTGAATTTCAAGATATGGAACCCAAGAGAGTGAGTATAGAGTAATGTTATCAAAATTATTTAGTGGATTTCCCCCTTGGGGTTTCTTGGCCAAGGTTATAGCCGCAACAACTCTCTCTAAAACAATAACAGATCACGAGGATCCATCAGTAGTTATGAAATTAAACTGGAGAACAAGCAGTAGGGATGAGAATTATTAATGAACAAGAATAAAAGGGAAACAACTAAGCAACCATGGGTTAGTTCCCATGAAACAATGAGTTTATAATCCTCAGTTAGACTTGAATCTGCTCATTTTTTCAATAGAGATATGGAAGCCAAGACCTTTGGCTACACTTCAAAGAAGTTTTTTATTCTTTGACCATTGACTAAGAAAGGTCAATTATCTTCTCCAACCAGCTCAAGAGCTCCATTAACCAAGACTCTGACAATAGTAAAGGGTCCTGACCGTTTGGAATTTAAATTTCTTGGAAATAACTTCAATCTAGAATTGAAAAAAGGACTCTCTAACCAACCTTGAAATTCATATTTTGAATGATTGAGTCATGAAAAGCCTTTGTTCGTTCTTTTTAAATTTTAGCATTCTCATATGACTCTCTTTGAATCTCCTCTAGATCACTCAGATCTAACAGTCTCCTCCCTCCAGTAGATTTAAAATCAAATTTAAGTGCTTTCACTGCCCAATAAGATCATTGTTGTAACTAAATAGGTAGATGGCATGCTTTCCCAAGGAGGATCCAATATGGTGACATCCCTATAGGAGCCTTATAAGCTGTTCTGTAGGCCCAAAGGGCATCATCTAATTTCCTTGACCAGTCTTTCCTAGAGCTACGAACTGTTTTCTCTAAAATCTATTTGAGCTCTCTATTTGAAACTTCTGCTTGCCCACTTAACTGTGGGTGGTAATTAGTGCATGTCCTATGTGATCATCCATACTTCTCCATCAAACCATTAAAATTATAATTCTTAAAGTGAGTCCCATTATCAGTGATAAATTCTTGAGGCACGCCAAATCTAGAAAATATGTTTTTCTTGATGAATTTCACAACAATAGCAGCTGAATTGTCGAGAAGAGCTACTGCCTCAACCCACTTGGACACGTAGTCTACAATAACAAAAATTTACTCATTCCCATAAGAGGATGGGAATAGTCCCATGACATACAAGCCTCAAACATCAATGATTTCGAAATCCAGAATACCTTTTTGGGGTAATTCCTTTATTCTTGTAACATTTTCCAACATTTGACATTTTTCACATCCAATAACCAAACTCCTAGCATCTTTAAACAGTGTTGTCCAGAAGAAACCATCCGGGAGGACCTTTTGAGCAGTTCTTTCTCCTTCGTGGTGGCCACTCCAAGGTGATGAATGGAAGCTCTCACTTATGGGTAAAATCTCATCCTCAACTACACATCTTTTCAGAATCCCATAAGCACACCTCCTTAAGAAAAGAGGGTCTTCCCAAAAATGATATTTCAGTTCAGATATAAACCTCTTCCTATGGTTGTGTGAGAGATCCTTGGGCATGACTCCAGCTGCCAAAAAGTTGGCATAGTCTGCAAACCAAGCATAATGCTGCATAGAATAATCAAACATTTGTTCATCAGAGAAAGAAGTGTTGAACTCTTTTGGTTCCTTACTTGAGGAATTGGTCAATAGGGACAAGTGATCTGTAACCACCTTCTCAGCCCATTTCTTATCCTTAATCACTAAATAAAATTCATGTAACTGCAAGGTCCAACTCATGAGTCTAGGTTTTCAGTTCTTTTTAGCCAGAAAATACTTTAGGGATGAATGATATGTGAAATCTATGATCCCTGATCCTATCAAATACTGCATGAACATTTCCAAAGCAAACATCACAACAGCCAAATCCTTTCAGTGGTAGAATAATTCTTCTGGGCATCATATAGAAGCTTGCTTGCATAGTAAATAACATGTAATTTTGTATCCTTCCTCTACCATAACACATCTCCTACTGCACTGTCACTAGCATCACACATAACCTCAAAAGGAAGATTCCAGTCAGGAGCCGCGATTACATGTGAAGTAGTTAACTTCTCCTTGAGCATATTAAATGACTATAGACATGTCTCATCAAAGAAAAACGGTATGTCCATAATCAGTAGGTAGCACAGGGGTCTAGTAATCTTAGAAAAGTCCATAATGAACCTACTGTAGAACCCAACATGACACAAAAAACATCTAATTCCTTTGACATTCTTAGGTGGGGGAAACTTTTGTATGACCTCAATTTTAGCATTATCGACCTCCATCCCCATATTAGAAACATTGTGTCCCAATAATATGCCTTCAGGGGCCATGAATTGTCAATTTTCCCAGTTTAATACTATGTTGGTCTCTTGGAAACATTCTAACACTAGTTCAAGGTTTTCAAACAGTTCTCAAAGGTATCTACCATAACAGAAAAATCATCCATGAAAACTTCAATAATCCTCTCTATCATGTCTGAAAAAGTCTCCATCATACACCTCCGAAAAGTGGTATGAGCACCACACAAGACAAAGTGCATATTCCTGTAGGTTAATGTCCCAAATAGACATGTGAAGGTGGATTTCTCTTGGTCCTCATGTGAAATAGAAATCTTATTGTAACCATAATAACCATCATGAAAGTAGAATAATTCTTTTCTTGTCACTTTCTCTAACATTTGATCCAAAAATGGCATGGGGAAGTGGTCCTTTCTTGTGGAAACATTCAACTTTATGTAGTCTATACAGACTCTCTATTTATTCACTACACTTGTCTGGATTTTCTCATTCCCATAATTAGTGACCACTGTCACACCACTTTTTTTGGGTACCACCTAGACATGATTGAATCAGGGGCTATCAGAAATTGGAAAAATTATTCCAACATCAAGCAACCTAATCACTTATTCTCTCAAAACATCCTTCATGTTTGGTTTGAGTCTTTTTGGTCTTGTACTCTAGTCTTACACTCAGGTTCCATTGGAATTTTATTTATACAGAAGGCTGGACTTATCCCTTTGATATCAGTAATTGACCAACCTATGACAGACTTGTACTTCTTCAAAACATTATGTAGATTTTTCTCTTAACCCACCTCTAGATTGGATGAAATAATCATAGGAAGGTTTTAATTGTCTTCTAAAATGGAATATTTGAGATGGGTAGGGAGGGTCTTGAGTTCAAGGGTGGGTGGTGACTGGCTTGAGGGAGGACACTTGGGCCTATGAGGCCCAAGGTCTTCATGATGCCTCTTAAAGAAGGAAGTAGACAAGGTTTTTTTTCTCAGTGCAAGAGCTTCCAAAAGATGTCTCCTCAAACTTAGAATCCTCTCCTGGGGTAAGAATGTCCTCCAAAACAAACTCATGTTGGTTCTCAAAAAATTCTCCCTCAGAATCATTAAAAAATTATCTCTCCATACTTGTGTTGATCCCCATGCATGGGGTAGCAAGGATTTCAGGCTCATAGTTGATTTCAGCTATCATTATCAAAAACTCATCTTCCTCCTTATCAACACTACTCTCAATAACTAACATCTCATCATTGGGTAATAATAGGTGGGTGGGTTCTTAATTTTCTTAAACAAGTTGATTTCTTTTTTCTCTTCACCCAAATTGAAAATCAGTTTCCCCTTATACACATCTATCACAGCTCCCCCTATGGCCAAGAAGGTCCTACCAAGAATGATAGGAACCTCCTGGTCACACTCCATATGAAGGATAAGAATGTCACCTGGAAAAAGAGTTTGCATACTCTCATTAACAGATCATCGACCCTACCCACTGGATGAGTAATGGACCTATCAGCAAGATGTAACACAACAGTGGTGGGTTGGGGAACTCCTAATCTCAACTGCTGAAAAGTGATAGTGGAATCGGATTAATACTAGCACCTAGATCACACAAACAGTTGAACTTACCACCTCTGTCCCCAAATGTGAAAGGGATGACAATGCTTCCAGGGTCTTGAAGCTTAGGGTGTATCATATTCTGCAAGAATGAACTACACTCCCCTATTTATCTATAAGTGGAAAATTCTTCCAATGTCTTTTTTTAATAGATTTCCTTGAGTGATTTAAGATATGATGGAATTTGAATCAATGCTTCCAAGAATGGTATATCAATGTTCAGGTTTTTAACCACTCTAAAAAATTTCAATAGTTCAGAATCATGAATTGGTTTTGTAATACTTTGAGGGAATGGGATTGAAGGGGAAAATTCCTAACAATTGGGGGATTATCTAAAACTTATTCTTCAACAATTTTCTTCCATTTATTTTCTTTTTTTTTCAAGCCATTTTCTTTGGGTTTTTGAGTTGGAACAGCATGGACCGGAGGGATTCTAGAGGTGTTGTCCAGTTTTCCAGATTCATGTTATTTCTGATTTGAGTTTCCAGCTTCATCCAGTTTCTCATATTCCTCATTTTGGGGTTCTTTCCTAGGATCTTGGTGAGTTTCGAGACCACTTCTGGTTTTCACACCCATGTAATTCTCCATTTTATTGGTTTCAGCGGTGTTGGGCGGCCTACCCTTTTCTTTATTACTAGCATCCCTAGCCAACTTCCCCATTTTTATTTCAAAGTTCATCATTCTAGCATCCATTTGAACATTATCAAAATCATTTTTGGCATTTTGTTCATAAAACCTCCCTATAAATTGATGAAACATGTCTCTCATCTCATCTATTGAGTTGGATGACTCAGCCTTAGGTTGGGATTGGGGTTGGAATTGCTGCCTAGGACGCTACTGGATTCCAAGAGGAGTAGTAGGTTGGAGGACTCCCTACTCCATCCATGACAGGTTTGGATGGTTCTTATACCCCTGATTGTAGGTGTTGGAAAAAGGTTCATCCCTAGGCTGCATCTGTGGTCCATATCCAGCAAAGCTGGCACTCTCATGAGGCTGGACAGGCTTATCGAAGTTTGGACAACAAGTTTAAGAATGGCCATACATGCCACATTGGTAAAATTGCTCCTTAAGGATTTGGTGTGGGTTCTCATTAAAGAACCCAATTGCATGGGCTTCAGCTTGAGGAGTAGGGGTGGTTTCTTTTCTCAAAATGGTTCTCCTTCTAGAGCATTTGTGTTGGGAATTTTGAGCTAATTTTTTAAAGATCAGTTTGAGTTCCTCAGCAGTCCTATCACTAAAATCACCACCAGAAGACTGATCCACCAAGGTTTGGTGGTAAGGGGTGAGACTATTGTAGACGGTTTCCTTGAAAAATTTAGGTGTACATTGATGTTTTGGACACTGCCTAAGAAAACCTCTAAACCTATCCTAGGCTTCATGAAACAGTTCTCCTTCATCCTGAAGGAATCCAGTGATTTTGTGCATAATTTCAGATGTCAACCTCCTATGATAGAATTTAATTGTGAAGGCATTGTAATCATGGTCCCTGGTGACAAAGATCAAGTATTCTAACTATTGGAACCAAGACCTAGCATTTCCCTTGACGCATAAGGGGAGCACTCTCTATTTAAGCTCTTCCTCAGTGAGACCCCTAAGTGGTAGCTGTTGGACACTACAATAGATGGCTCTAATGAAGTCAAGAGAGTATTTACTAGGCATTCCATTAAAGGTGGGCAGCTGACTAATAATGGATTGCTTGATCTCATAATTCTTGGACCTATTAGAGAGTCTAATGCATGAAGGGTTTCTAGACACTAAAGTTAATAAGAACTCTCTCAAACTATGCCTCTCAGCTATCTAATTTCTGGGTGGGTTCATCATTCTATGTTGGTTGAAATTGTCAGGAAGTGGGTTGTTCATGTTTTCATTTCTGTTATCTTCCATTTTGACTTTGCCTTTGTTCTTTTTCACTTCCTTAAAGTGCTTATCAATTTCAGGATTACCAGGTACTAAATGTTTATACATAGACCTGGTATTCATGTAGCGGGTTCACAATTTTTTTTAATTTCAATTTTATTTTTGGAATTTTTTTTTAGTGATTTTTTAGTGATTTTTTTGTTTGGTTATTTATAAACCTAGACTCCCTAGAAACAGTGCTAAAATTTTCACATTCTTTCGTCATTGGGAATGATAGAAAAACTAAAATTTAAAACCTACTTACTACTTCGGATAGTGACAAGACAGGGTCGAACCACAGGGATGCCTCGTGTTGTGTTTGGTGTTCTAAAAAAACTAAACCAAAACACACATGAAAAAACAAGAAAAAACACTTGATGAAGGTGAATGAGAGTGAATGAGAGTTGGTGATCAAGGAAATGAGGGCGAGCAGGTTGGTACAAAGGGAGCAGCAAGAGAAATTGAGGTGTAAACAACCCATATATGAGCAAGGGGGAAAGTCTACTGGCCGATTTTATATTTCTTTACCTTGTTCATGCATTGAAATTTAAAAAAACATGGATCTGACTAAAAGTAACTAGCCATATTTTTCATCTGGTCAGTTTGTGATGAAATAGCTCTCATATTCCTTCGACTGTAAAAATCACTCCATCAAATGGTTAAAATTAGTCAGAAGTCACCAGGCTCAACTTGTCAGTTGAGTTCGGTGTGTCTCTCTCATTCGATCATAACTCACTTGTTAGTGAGTTACTCAAATTGAAACACATTTAATTATGGTACAAACAAGATCGTTTTTCACATGATCTTGTTGTTTTGAAAATAAACTAGTCTGTAAACAATGACAGAGGCAATAAAAAGCAAAAGATGTGGTGCATGAATGAGATTAAACCAATCAAATCAACCAGCTTATTACCCCTAAGGGTAATTATCAGGACATAGTGGTTTGTTTTAATACAGTAATAGAATTAACATCAATGTAATTCATAGTGAAATAAGTGTAGAAAAATAGAGTATGATCAAAACTAAGATGTTTGATCTCCCTGGTACTGCTTCTAAAGGTTCTAATTCATGCTTCTAAGTGGTGGGTGCATCGCAAGTGTTTGCTCGATGTCCCGCCCTGGGAATAAAGGTATTAAAGGATCTGATCAGCAAATCTTGGTACTCAAACTTGTCCCCCGATGTAAGATGATGTATGTTCCTCTTGATCCTTCTCCTTTCGTGTCTTTCCCCTAGTTCCAAATGTGTCCCGACTGATTCCCTTCATCCTCGACCTCTGCTCCACTAGATTAATCCCTTTCTTTCCTGCCTCTCGTGAATTCATCACCCAGTAGAAGTCTCTGGAATCTCGCCCGAGGAGTTCCTGGGCATCCACCTGGGATGTTCACTATGTTTCTCCCTCCCGCGCTGGTCACTTGAGCAGTTTCTATTAACAGAATGAAAAAATATGCATGCAGTGAGCTAACTTTTTCCATGGAAACAACCGATCCACGTGGAATGCTTTTATGTGAACGTCATGATATTTTATGTTAACACTATTTAAGTACATCCTTCCCCCTGCAACAAAACATAGAAACACCAAAAAATGTAAAACAAATTAAATGAAACTATAATTAAATAACAATATATTAATATTATTAGTTAAATTAGTCAATAAAAATACTTATGAATATATATATATATATAATACATAATATTATTATATAATTATATCTAGTAAAATGATATACTAATATTATATATAATCTTATATACAATTATTAATATAACTATTATTATTATATTGTATATGATATATAACTCATAATATATATATTATATTTATGAACAAAAGTAATGTACATAATTATACATTATTAATGTTCTACTAATTATATATGTTATATATGTGTCAAATAAAAATTATTATCTAATATATATATATATATATGTGTGTGTGTGTTATTATAAATTTTAATATAATATAATGATAATAAAATAGAGAATTAAAATTAAAGAAGAAGGGGAGAAAGTGGTTTGTGCGGGTGTGAGGAGGAGGGAAGACCGGGGTTCGACCCTGGGGATAGGTGAGGTCGGGAATGGGGTTCCGGGGAAGGCGCAAGAGGCAGGCTCGAAGCAGGAGGCGGGCTCAGCTCTGACGATGGAGACAAAGGAATGTGGTAGGGGTTTGCGGCTTGGAGGGGATGACTAGGGTTTGATCTGAGGGGAAGCACGGTAGATGGGAAAGAGTGGTACAGCATCGGTGGAAGGCTCAAAAGGCAAGGTGAAGGTGGAAACAGTGTTGTGATGGAGTAAGGCGAGGCTGGAGATGTGGGTCTCGTCTTGAGGGAGAAGGCAGTAGAGCAGCAGTTCGAGGCTGAGGGCTTCGAGTTTGAGATTGTAGAGACCCATATCTTGGAATACATAGACATTACATTACTTTTTCGGATTACTTAGTACATAACAAAAACAGACACACAAGGACCGTAATAGTTTAGTGTCTTTGGAAACTCGGAATATAATCTTCTAATCGTGGCGAAAGATCTCCAACATCTCCCATAAAGATCTTCCCTTTTTTCTTACATAAAACCTTTCTTTATATCCTGGGGAAAATAAAACATAAAAGGGTGAGCTCAAATTCTCAGTAAGGGTAAACAAAAGAAATATCAATCACATCATATTCATAAGAACATAACATTTTGGAAATCATAACCTGAAAAAGAGAGCATAATTTCATAACATGGGATAAATCATAGTAGTGAAATGAAATTCCAATAATCATAACTTAAAACATGAAACTTTTTGGCATACACACATAATCATAGAGAATCATATCTTATTATTCAAGACTAATTGACAAGACTATCTTAGTGGACAAAGTCCATTTCTGAACCGAGTCACCCTCGTTTCAGTCCTGTTTCACTGAACCGGTATAACCTACCATTCCAGCCATGTCTATCTCATGAGATATAAAATCTTTACCCAATGCATTGGAGGGAGATATATATCACACCCATATCATAATGATACCATTCATATGTGTGCCACAAAATCATAAATCATACAACATTTCATAACCCATGTAATAAAAATGGGAATCTTTAAACATCGTGACATCATAAAACAATTCATATAAGATAAAAGAATTCATAAAAGTATTTCCATCACAACATAATCAAATCCATTTAATAATAGGGATAGAAACAGAACCCTTTATTATCTTAGATGGAAAATAATTTTAATAAAACCTTTGAACTCCATTCTGGAGGAAAATATCCTTTCTACTTTAAATTTTTTTTTCCTTTCTTAACATGTCATACAATTTTAAAATAAAAGGAGTTTATTAAAAATAAACTTGGAAAATCGTAAAGTAAGCTTCTTGGAAATAATGTTTTAAAAATCCATTCATGTCATATAAGTTAAAAAAACATTCTTCTCGTACTTTTGTCGGAAAAGTCAAAAAAGTACCTCGTACGAAAAATGACAAAAGATTCCTTTCATATCTTTTAATAAAAACTCACCGAAGGGTAAAATAGGATTTAAACAATTGTAGGTGGATGGAAATAATATTAAATATTGAGGAAACATGGATGTGGATGATAAAATACACCCCAGTAAGTACTAAAGTATAAACAATCTCGGATAAAAATGAGATTGTGATATTTCCCTTACCTTATGTCTGATATGCTTTGTACGTATACGAACCTCCTGTATAATGATTTAAATAATGTCATTAACTTATTACAGAATCATATTCATTGTTATTATATCATATATGGTTCACTTATGACTTTATATTACCTGTTCTTTTGTAAATTCCATGTTAAATAAGCGTTTTGGGTAAAATCGTGTCATTTATCGTAGGTGTTTGGACTTGATGTTCTTGACATTATTATTACTTATATCATGATTTACTTACTTCCAGAATATAAAACATTATTTATATATCATATATATTCAGTATATATATATATATATATATAATAGATAGATAAGTGAAATGAAACACACCGTTCATGGAGACGGTACTCCGTACGTACGCATGAACGCTAATTTCCTTTCCTTATTGTCTTGAATGGAAGTAAGTAGATGAAATACATATATATATATACATAAATCCAGTAGAATTAACATGTCATATATTTCATTATTATTCATTATATATTCTTTATAATCATTAATGAATGGTTAATGTGAAGAATGAATGTCATCGCGTCGTGGAGACGGTAGTCCCTACGTACGCAAGAGCGATGACATCGTTCTCATGATCGTGAACATGTGTTGAAGTGTATGTATACTATTTCAGTATCAATATCAGTTTATAATAATCATTTATAGTTACTCATTACACCATTATACCCATCCAATTAAGGTGGTGGCGGAAAATAGATTACACCACGGCGTGGAGACGGTATTCCGTACGTACGCACGTGCGGTGATTTCCTTTTTCCGTAGAATGGATAGAAGTTTAATTAGAGTTTATTCATATTTATAATAACATATCCATATATAATAAATACTGATTTTATTACTTTATCATGAAACAACTAAAGAAGAAGAAGTTGAAGAAGAAAGAAATTGAAAATGATCGGTAATGGATATTACCTCTTTTTGATGCGCCTTTTCTTAACCTCCACTTAAAGAACTAAGGATGGTCTTTGAAGAAGACCAGGACCTCTAGGATGATACTAGGGAAGTGGAGAAGAGGTTTTGGCAGGGTTTGGCCGAGCTTTAATGCTCAAATTGGTGTGAGGAGGAGAGGGAGGAGGTGCCCTTTTATAAGGGAGGAGAGGGGAACCTTAGGAAAATCTCAAAATATTATTTTATATTAAGGTCAAATTCGGTTTATAATGGTTCCAAAGGGTCTTATTTCGAAGATAAAGTGGGGATGGGTAGAAATACTCTAATTCAATAGGATTTAGACAAGTTTAGGTTATTATTTTAACATTATCAATTATATTTAACTCTAAGTTAAATAATTTAACTTTTACCGTGTCTTTTGTTTTCTTACACTATATGGTTAATAAACTTACTATATCAAGCCAAAAAACCCCAAGTTGTTTATTATTAATATATATAATCTTATCTAAGTCATTTTACCGAACCTTAGATTTTTACGAATAAAATAACAATTAATAATATAATATTTGTTTTAAAAACTAATATATGTCAATTTTGACACTATTTGATACATGATTTTTCTGAAATTCATAAAAGAATGATAAGTTCTAATAAAGTTACTTAAATCAACAATAACATGTCATATTAACCTATAAAATTAGTGTAAGTCATAAAAAGTCTCAAATTACATTTATTTGGGCATTTATAACATCAATTATGTCAATATTTCATTAATAAGACTATTACTGCATCATCTTCGTGTCATAATAAATGATAATTATTTAATCCCTAAAAATTATAAATAAATTCCTATGATGTAGATAATTGTATTATCATTATGGATACTATTCATTTTCTATGTTTCATGAAGTTTATCACCAGATTAAAATTATTATACTTATAAGATTTAAGAAAGTAACATGTTGTCACATTCTTTGGTTTTAATAATAATTAAATTATTTTCATTGAAAAAATTTAATTAAATGAATCTAATCTGACCCTTAGGTGATATGGGTAGACTTTGAGTCATCCAATAGGATTTTAACATTTTTTAGGGTAATTTTAAAATATTATATTTACCCTTAATTACCCGATTTACCTTTAACTATGGTAAATCAAATTTACCGTAGTTACTATTCATAATTCCCAAAAATAAAAAGTAGCTTATTAACATAATTTGGATCCACTGATTCCAAATATGGAATCCATTTTTCCAAATTCAATACACAAATGTTGCAGAAATTAAATTAAAATTAATCCTGTTGTCGAAAGAAAACGGGTTTTTCTATAAAACATTGCAAAAGATTGAATTGATTTAACCTACGAATTCAAGGTAAAATCAATGATAATGACATACATTATATTAAATGGTAAAAATATATTATATTTATACTTTAAAACCATTCAATATTATAATTTAACCACATAAGATATTACTATGAAAAAAGTTGTTTTTAATTAAAATATAGCGTGTTTTTACTATTCATTAAAATATGAAAGTTATCGCAAAAATATAAAAACTTTATCTAATGTAAATTTTTATATCCTGATTCAAAATAAGAATTTTGTTTTGTCAAATTTAACTTATAAACATGTCAAAAACTATATTTAAAGTGGGTGCTCCATCAAAAGGCGGCAAAACTGCATTTTTTTAAAAATACTTATTTTACCCGAAAAATTTATTTTGTTCTTATACCATGTTTTAGAAAATGTGTAAGACGAATAATAATGTTATAAGATTCAAAATTTAGTTAATAATATTCATAACGTCTAGTTCATAATAATATTATAATAATATATCGTTGTTTAGTAAAACCTGGTATTGCGTACAACACACGCTATCGAGGAAGGTCGTGATTGCGTGTAATGCAAGCCAAGTCAGAGTTGCGTGCTGTGCAAGAATACTTCGTTGTTTCTTATAATATAATCCAACCATATTTCATTTATACATTGAATATATATATATATATATATACTCAATGTTGCATAGAATAACTATTATCAAAATTGTGTGTAACACGATCCAAGAATAGTGTTGTGTATACTGCAAGCTAATACGGTGTTGCATATAGCGCAAGGTAATCTTGGTGTAGAATACAACACAAGAAATTAATTAAATTAAAAGAATATTTTTCATAAAATCTCGGGGTGTTACATTCTACCCCCCTTAAAATGAATTTCTCCCTCGAAATTTGTCGGGGTTATAAATGGTTTACTATTCGAAAGTTTCTTTAATAGAAACCCACATCGTAAAAAAGAATACCAAAACCAATCTTTAAAAACAAAAGTATGAAACATAACGGTTACCCAAATAAACTAATCACTGGGTTTCCACATAGGTGAAAATATGAATATGGAAGATAAATCTAACCATCATGTTCTGATGGAGAGTGGTAGAGAACATGGCTATAGAAAATCCAGCAATCACAAAGCCATAAATTTGTGATGATCTAGGGTACCATCTGATTCATCGGATATAAGGGCACTAGGACACAATTTTTGGTTTTCAAGATCATTTCCCTAAAGTTGAAGAATTTCAATTAGAATAAATACTTACTTTATTTTGGTACAATGTCACTGTTGTTCGCGCCTTGAACAATTTCCACTTCATCTCTTAAATAAATGAAGTTGAATGTGTTATTCGTGAAGTGTTAGTAGATCATTTGATAGAATGACAGGTCATTCCATCTGTCTCAAACAAAAGGTTAGCAAAAATTATATACATAAGTCGATCTATAGTGAGATTAATCATATATGGTTCCTAAAATGGACTTATACTTCATATATCATACTGATTAATATAATAAAACTAGGTTCTACTAAATAGGTACTTCCTATAGGATAGTGGTAGGCGATAAAGCCCAGTCGCACTTCGGTTGAGGGTTCGATTCCCACGGCCTTGTCCGATGCGACGGGCTGTCGCTCTTCCTGCAGGTTGTCCTTTTTCTAAAACTATATTACTATAACATCTCATCAATAATATCTAAAAAACTTCTATCCTTAAACAATACTAACTTATGTCCAACATAATCCATTCCAATCTTTAGGCTTATCCATAATACTGCAGTCCACTCTCATAATATAGTGAAAACGATTACCAGAGATTTAATACCATTGTTGATACCCATATATCATAAGATATCTTGTTGGTCACATTCCAAACATTCAAAGGCCTTAATCATGTATTCTCTTGAATACCCATTGAGCCATAGTGAAAACATGAATGCAGTTAAAAGTTAACACTTTCAACATACCAAAATCCTCAAAATTCTATATACTCAAACCATGATATCACTTAGTCCTTATATCAATCATGAGCTCATGAATACTATCAAACATTTAATTTTATACTTATCCCTTCATTATGCGCATATCATCTATATTCCAAAAATATCTGAATAATATTTCATGGATACTGGTACCATTAATCATACACTTTCAAAAAACAAGGAAAGACAACAGTGTAACAATCCTTAGATGTATCTTTATTCCATAGTACCATGAGATTACTTATACAACATTACACATGATAAACATGTAATCATTCCACTACATTCTTAAACCATTGACCGAGCTTCAACAATTCTTTCATCTCACATATCATTTGTAGTCTCTTCATCATCATCAACATAAATACTACCCATACGACCATACTGATTCTCTTCATGAGACTTTACCTTAGGGAATTGGTTTTCATAATACCCGTACATTCCACATTTAAAACATTTAACCATAGTTGATGTCATAACAATACCATTATGCTCATCCCTAGTGTTAACCGAACCTTTTCCTTTGCACTTACTGGCTTTGTGTCCATCTTTTCCACACCCAAAGCATCTTCCAGTTCCTTTGAAACATTCTCCTTGATGCCTCTTCCCACATGATTTACATAGGGGAAATTGAACTTTCTTTCCTCTATGATCATCATGAAACTCTATCTTTCTCTTATTATCCGAGTCAGGAAACTTACCAAATTTTACTTTATTGATCATATTATGAGATTTCTGATTCGGCATAATAATTATGTTTGGACTTCCAAATCCAATTTCATTTGGTTTCTCATGAATAATATCATTCCATTGTCCATAATATCCTCCATTATCATGAATCATCTTGTTTCCATCCATTTTATAAAACCCAAAAAAGAATAGTGTTAGAGGAAAAAATCATAATAAAGGGGGAGTAACTTCAATATCTAACATCTTAGGTTAAATTCTAAGATCGTTACCATAGTTCTAGGACTATATCCTATACGTATACTTATCCTTAGGGACATCCCTAGACATACCTTAGAAATATCTCTAGGGATCTCACTAACGTTATCACATACTAGTTTCCAAAGGTTGACTAAATCTTTCGTCTGATACCAACTGTAGAGACCCGAAGCTTAACGTACAAGGACATTTCATTACTTTTGTGGAATACTTAGTACATAACAAAAACAGACACACAAGGACCGTAATAGTTTAGTGTCTTTGGAAACTCGAAATATAATCTTCTAATCGTGGCGAAAGATCTTCAAAATCTCCCATAAAGATCTTTCCTTTTTTTTCATACCTAAAACCTTTATTTATATCCTGGGGAAAAGAAAACATAAAAGTATGAGCTCAAATGCTCAGTAAGGGTAAACAAAAGAAATATCAATCACATCATATTCATAAGAACATAACATTTTGGAAATCATAACCTGCAAAAGAGAGCATAATTTCATAACATGGGATAAATCATAGTAGTGAAATGAAATTCCAATAATCATAACTTAAAACATGAAACTTTGTGGCATACACACATAATAATAGAGAATCATATCTTATTAGTCAAGTCTCATTGCCAATACTATCTTAGTGGACAAAGTCCATTTCTGAACCGAGTCACCCTCGTTTCAGTCCTGTTTCACTGAACCGGTATAACCTACCATTCCAGCCATGTCTATCTCATGAGATATAAAATATTTACCCAATGCATTGGAGGTAGATATAGGTCCCACCCATCTCATAATTATACCATTCATATGTGTGCCACAAAATCATAAATCATACAACATTGCATAACCCATGTAATAAAAATGGGAATCTTTAAACATCGTGACATCATAAAAAAATTCATATAAGATAAAATAATTCATAAAATTATTTCCATCACAACATAATCAAATCCATGTAATAATAGGTATAGAAATAGAACCATT
The DNA here is from genome assembly GCA_963277665.1 of Viscum album. Taxonomy (NCBI): domain Eukaryota; kingdom Viridiplantae; phylum Streptophyta; class Magnoliopsida; order Santalales; family Viscaceae; genus Viscum; species Viscum album. Next base: position 928,144,750 of record OY728133.1, read on the forward strand.
TATTATCTTAGATGGAAAATAATTTTGATAAAACACTTGAACTGCATTCTGGAGGAAAATATCCTTTCTACTTTAAAAACCTTTTTACTTTCTTAACATGTCATACAATTTTAAACTAAAAGGAGTTGATTAAAAATAAAAATGAAAACTTGTAAAGTAAGCTTCTTGGAAATAATGTTTTAAAAATCCATTCATGTCGTATAAGTTAAAAAACATTCTTCTTGTACTTTTTTCGGAAAAGTCAAAAAAGTACCTCGTACTTAAAACGACAAAAGATTCCTTTCATATCTTTTACTAAAAACTCACCAAAGGTAAAATAGGATTTAAACAATTGTATGTGGATGTATATAATATTAAATATTGAGGAAACATGGATGTGGATGATAAAATACACCCCAATAAATACTAAAGTATAAACAATCTCAGATAAAAATGAGATTGTGATATTTCCCTTACCTTATGTCTGATATGCTTTGTACGTATCCAAACCTTCTGTATAATGATTAAAATAATGTCATTAACTTATTACAGAATCATATTCATTGTTATGATATCATATATGGTTCACTTATTACTTTATATTACCCGTTCTTTTGTAAATTCCATGTTAAAGAAGCGTTTTGGGTAAAATCTTTTCATTTATCATAGGTGTTTAGACTTATTGTTCTTGACATTATTATTTATTATATCATGATTTACTTACTTCCAGAATATAAAACATGATTTATATATCATATATATTCATTATATATATATATAATAGATAGATAAATGAAATGAAACACACCGTTCATGGAGACGGTACTTCGTACGTACGCATGAACGCTGTTTTCCTTTCCTTATTGTCTTGAATGGAAGTAAGTAGATGAAATACATATATATATATATACATAAATCCAGTAGATTTAACATGTCATATATTTCATTATTATTAATTATATATACTTTATAATCATTCATTAATGGTTAATGTGGAGAATGAATCTCATCGCGTCGTGGAGACGGTAGTCCGTACGTACGCACGAGCGATGACATCGTTCTCATGATCGTGAACTTGTGTTGAAGTGTATGTATACTATTTCAGTATCAATATCACTTTATAATAATCATTTATATTTACTCATTACACCATTATACCCATCCAAGTAAGGTGGTGGCGGAAAATAGATTACACCACGGCGTGGAGACGGTATTCCGTACGTACGCACGCGCGGTGATTTCCTTTTTCTGTAGGATGGATAGAAGGTTAATTATAGTTGTTTCATATTTATAATAACATATCCGTATATAATAAATACTGATGTTATTACTTTATCATGAAACAACTAAGGAAGAAGAAGTTGAAGAAGAAATAAATTGAAAATGATCGGTAATGGATATTACCTCTTTTTGACGCGCCTTTTCTTAACCTCCACTTAAAGAACTAAGGATGGTCTTTGAAGAAGACCATAACCTCTAGGATGATACTAGGGAAGTGGAGAAGAGATTTTGGCAGGTGTTGGACGAGATTTAATGCTCAAATTGGTGTGAGGAGGAGAGGTATGAGGTTCCCTTTTATAAGGGAGGAGAGGGGCACCTTAGGAAAATCTCAAAATATTATTTTATATTAAGGTCAAATTTGGTTTATAATGGTTTTAAATGGTCTTATTTCGAAGCTAAAGTGGGGATGGGTAGAAAGTCTCTCATACAATAGGATTTAGACAAGTTTAGGTTATTATTTTAACCTTATCAATTAGATTTACCTCTAAGTTAAATAATTTAACTTTTACCGTGTCTTTTGTTTTCTTACACTATATGGTTAATAAACTTACTATATCAAGACAAACGAACCTGAAGTTGTTTATTATTAATATATATAATCTTATATAAGTTATTTGGCCGATCCTTAGATTTTTAGGAATAAAATAACAATTAATAATATAATATTTGTTTAAAAACTAATTTATGCCAATTTTGACACTATTTGATACATGATTTTTATGAAATTCATAAAATAATTATAAGTTCGAGCCAAGTTACTTAAATCAACAATAACATGTCATATTAACCTATAAAATTAGTGTAAGTCATAAAAAGTCTCAAATTACATTTATTTGGTCATTTATAACATCAATTATGTCAATATTTCATTAATAAGACAATTACCGTATCATTTTTGTGTCATAATAAATGATAATTATCTAATCCCTAAAAATTATAAATAAATTCCTATGATGTCTATAATTATATTTTATTTTGGAGACTATTCATGTTCGAATTTTCATGAAGTTTATCACTAGATTAAAATTATTATACTTATAATATTTAAGAAAGTAACATGTTGTCACGTTTTTTGGTTTTAATAATAATTAAATTATTTTCATTGAAAAAATTTAATTAAATGAATCTAATCCAACCCTTAGTTGATATGGGTCGACTTTGAGTCATCCAATATGATTTTTACATTTGTTAGGGTAATTTTAAAATATTATTTTTACCCTTAATTACCTGATTTACCTTTAACTATGGTAAATAAAATTTACCGTAGTTACTATTCATAATTCCCAAAAATAAAAAGTAGATTATTAACATAATTTGGACCCACTGATTCCAAATATGGAATCCATTTTTCCAAATTCAATACACAAAAGTTGCAGAAATTAAATTAAAATTAATCTCGTTGTCGAAAGAAAACGGGTTTTTCTTTAAAACATTGCAAAAGATTGAATTGATTTAACCTACGAATTCAAGGTAAAATCAATGCTAATGACATAAATTATATTAAATGGTAATAATATATTCTATTTATACATTAAAACCATTCAATATTATAATTTTACCACATAAGATATTACGATGAAAAAAGTTGTTTTTAATTAAAATGTAGCGTGTTTTTACTATTCATTAAAATATTAAAGTTATCGGCAAAATATCAAAACTTTATCTAATGTAAATTTTTATATCCTGATTCAAAAGAAGAATTTTATTTTGTCAAATTGAACTTATAAACTTGTCAAAAACTATATTTAATGTGGGTGCGCCATCAAAAGGTGGGAAAACTGCATTTTTTGAAAAATACTTATTTTACCCGAAAAATTTATTTTGTTCTTATACCATGTTTTAGAAAATTTGTAAGACAAATAATAATGTTATAAGATTCAAAATTTAGTTAATACTATTCATAACGGCTAGTTCATAATAATATTATAATAATATATCGTTGTTTAGTAAAACTGGGTATTGCGTACAACACACGCTATCGAGGAAGGTCGTGATTGCGTGTAATGCAAGCCAAGTCAGAGTTGTGTGTTGTGCAAGAATCCTTCGTTGTTTCGTATAACATAATCCAACCATATTTCATTTATACATTGAATATATATATATATACTCAAAGTTTCATAGAATAACTATTATCAAAATTATGTGTAACACGATCCAAGAATAGTGTTGTGTATACTGCAAGCTAATACGGTGTTGCGTATAGCACAAGGTAATATTGGTGTAGAATACAACACAAGACATTAATGAAATTAAAAGAATATTTTTCATAAAATCTCGGGGTGTTACAGAGATGGCACAAGTTCATCATCAGGTGAGGTTGGGGTTCAGCGACGAAGCGGTGGAGTCGAGGTGCGGTTTGGATTCCGCGGTGGCTAGGGTTTCAAGAGGAGGAAGCAGAATGGTGGATCATAGGACATGGGAGAAGAGGGTTCATGCGGCAAAGTTTCTATTCAACAACACATGGAGTTTGGAAATCCAATTTTCATCTCTGAGTTTTCATAGTGTTTCTAATGTCTTTATTTTCTTAATTCAATTTACCATTTGCGGTTGGGTGATCTTGTTGCTGTTGTGAATTACTATTGTTTCTTCGTTATTGTGCTGCATCTGTGGAGATTTTTGTGAGAATTTTGCTGCTATTTCTATTGGTTGGTTTGGTGATGTTGCGAGGTGCTGGAATGGAGGCATGGAGATGATGAAGAAGAGGAGTAGGATGGTGACGGTTGAAGGTAATGGTGAGGAATAGAGGAAATAGAAATGTTGAGGTTTAGCAGGATTGAAAAAGTGAGAAAAGTATAATAGTGAGGTTAGGGAGAAGTGGACCAACAGTGAGGGAAAATAGGGCGCTTGTAACGATGACGAAGTAAAGGGGGAATTTTACCGGTGAGGTAACAATGAGGTTGGTATAACAGTGAGGAAGAAATAAAAAGTATAACAGTGAGGTGGAGGCAACAGTGATGTGGAAAAGTGTATCGATGAGGGTTGGAAAACATAGAAAATATGGGTGTAACAGTGAGGTAAGGTGTAACGTTGAGGTAAGGGATAACAAGGGAGTACGGTAAAAAACACCCAATAGTGAGGTGCAGCAAGAAGTAATCTAAAGGTGAGGCAGTAGAATTGGGTAACATTGAGGTGCAAGAAAGTAATAGTGAGGAGGTGACCGCTACCAGTGAGGAAGAATGAAAGTGTAACAGTGAGGTTGGATGGATAACTGTGGACTTAGCCTGACGTTGAGGAAAAATGGAAATGGTGAGGTGTGCAAGGAGGCTCCACGGGAAGGTAACAGTGAGACATTCACCCTTAAGGAGGGGACTGCGCAACTGCAGCACCAGTGAATGAACATAACAAAGAAAAGCAATCAAATAAAATAATTTAATGAAACTAAAAAACAAATAATGCAATTAATAAATTAAATTTAAAAGAATGGAGTTAAAAACATAAAACAACAAAGTTATATAATAAATAATAATACTTTATTTAAAAGAATGAATTAATTTGGGTTTAAAAATAATCAAACATAATTAAAGAACAAATTAAAATATTTACAATAACTTGATTAAATTATTTAACCAATTAATTATAGAATTAATTAATTTGAAGAATAAAAAATATTAAACAAATAAAATTAAATTTTTAAAACTAATTAAATTATTAAAAAACTACAAACAAAAAAGAGTTATTTATTTAGAATTTAAATAATAAATAATTAATTAATTTAATAAATAAATTAATAAAATAACTAGAATGAAAAATTATAAAAATAAAAAAATAAATAAATAAAAGTCTAATTCGCAGGACTATGTTAATTTATGAATTATTTAAAATGTCATTAATGAATATTAACACACCTTTTTTAAACTAAAAACTTATTATTCTACACAGAAAGTAAAAAAACACAACACTTATCAATGAATTAATAAAAACAACATTTTAATATAAATAAGTCCATAGAAAATACAAAAAAAATGTGGAAAAGAGTGTTAAAACACTGCCACATCACTCATCCTTCATAGTATCTACATTTAGGTTTTAGATATTTTAATCCCTAGTTTTTGATAACTATGGAAATAATTTGAATAATTTTAAAATATGATACTTCTTTGTGTTCAGTTAGAAAAAAACGATTAATCATTTACAACCAATTATTTTGTGATTTGTGCATGAATTCATAAAAAACTCACTAGTTAAACCCATGAGGAAATTTTTTCATCACCCCTATTTTATATTAATTTAATGAATTAACATGATATTAATGTAAATTACTTTGATGTTATTATCCAAATTCAATCATTTAATATGATCACATAAACACTGCAATTTAAATGGAGACGAAAACATAGTGAAATGTTTGTGAAACATCACAAGAATGTGTACCTCAAAAAAATCATCGAAGTTGAGAATAAAATACCAGCACATTACTAAAATAATTAATAATATAGGATAATAAAAATAAATATACAAAAATTTAATTAAAAATATCATGCATATATTACTAAAAAAAGCTCAAAATATACATCATCTTCATCTCTAGGAGATCATAGTGATTTTATATTTCCATGAAAGGGGAGGAATCCACTAATGTAGAATAATCACATTATAAAACCTCCAATATTAACCTATTGAAGGGAAATATCTTATAACGGCGGAGTGGATATGATTCCTGAGAACATACATAGAAATATCTATAAAGAAATTAACGTTCCTGAGGTACTAGGTAACTATTACTTTCTTAAATTATCATCTGCTTATTCCATATTTTTTATAAAAGGAAATACAATAAATTGACTGTAAATTATATGGTGTGGTGTTCTTTCTTTTTTTTGGTCATATGGAGGTGGAACAAACCATAGTTGATATCTGGGACCTATGTAATTGCTCAAATACAAAAGTATGGTTCAATATGTCCTTTAAATAATTTCATTACTTTTTTGCCTCTTTTCCCCTGAAAATGGATGAATTGGGATCTACCGTGTTCTAGAGTAATATAGTCCAAATATTTATACATTATTACACCAATTTTATACCAATTAAATAGATGTATTTTCCAATGTAAATACATAATTATTCAGGTTTGTGTGGTGTCCAATGAAGTTTGGCCCATTATGCTTGAATACCATCATGGGTTCTCTAAATCATCTCCTCATAAAATCTGAACATTAAAAATTATAAAAAAACCTTTCTTAAAAGTGATAAAAATTAATATATGAATTAAATATCATGTTATGGTTTTTATTATGTTGAAATTTGAAATAAAAACTTTTTTTAACGCAGTGGTATAAGTGTGGAAATGAATAGCAAAAATCAATGTTTAAAACTGAAAAATATTATTTTATAAAATCTACCAAAAATATAAAATATTAACTTTTTTGTAATTTATCAATAATTTGGAAAATTAAATTATTAATGTGATTTAAAAATCCAAAAATGTAACTCTATTACATATAATATATAATATTTTGTTATAGGGATAAAAACCAAAATGCATCTTCAATTTTTTATTTTAATATTTATTTAATTTCTTTATAATGTAAATTATTTTAATTTTATAGTAGTTTAGTAAGTGCTCTAAATTCATAAATAAATAATGTTGTATTTATTCAATTAATATAAAATTAATGTAAAGGATTTTAAAAATAGAAACATGTATCTAATGTGGATGAATAATTGTATTCATCTAACTATATTGATAAATATAACATATTTTTGATGTGTTAAAGAATAAATATCAAATTAAAAAATCATTTAAATTGTTAAATTATAATAAATAAATATTGTAAAAAATAAAATTATTGATATTTTAAAAATATAATATATTAATAACTTATATAAAATTCTCAAAAACACTAAACAATGTCATTTTTGATTGGATATGGACTAAAATTCCTATCCTTTTTCAATAAATGTATTATTTACATTTTATGATATATATCATGGCTCAAATAGAGTAAAACAATTGTCAAAAAGTTTAACATAGATTAAAATAATTTTATTAGGGTGACAAAATAACATAGTTATGTCTCAGTTTTCCATGATGAAATAATTTTCACTCATAGTAAAATTATATTTAAATTACATAAATTTGGATCCATTTTGATAAGAAAAATAATTTATATTAATTTTATACATTTAGAACTTTCATGAATAACCCTTACCTCATATAAAAAAAGGATACCCCTTATATATTTTTATTACACCACAATTAGAAACCCATATTTACCCATCCTTACCCATGTATCATACCAAAATCATTATCAAAATTCTAAATGTTCTGGTCATCTTAAATGACCAATCCAAGTATATCCAAGTATAGATATGAAGGAGGGTCTTCTAAGAGATTACAGTCATATTAACTAGGATCATTATTTTGTTGACTTACACTTTTATCACCATCAATTATTTCTGAAAAATTAAAATATAATAACACAAGTATCTTTCAAATAATAATATGTTATTATATTGATTTCATAATATTTACGCATCTAAATATTATTCAAATTTTAATCAAAACCATCCATTATATATATGGTTGACTACCACCTAAAATACAATAGTAATTTATTTTATATAACAACCACAAATGGCTACAAAAAATAGATATGCTAAAGAAAATATATTATATTTATCAAATTGTAATGATTTTATAATTATATGATCATATCTATGTTCTTACTTTCTAATTTGATTTAATATGAGAATGGCACTCGTGATAATTTTTGGACCTAAAATCTCCACATAGTGATTTAATCTTTTTTAATTTCTTTTCCATAGATGATGATAATAATTGATATAAATAATATAATGTATATGTAAATAAAATAAATATTATACTTTTTTGGTGAATTTTTTATTTATATTTGATTTTTTCCATCCATCTAATTGTGAAAATAGAGTTCATGTTCACTTATAGCCTACAATCTCCTTGAAAAGAGAAATTAAAATAACGAAGATTTCTTTTATAGATAAATATAAATATATAATGAGAATAAATAAAAAAAATAAAAAAATGCATATTATAATGGATGGAGTTGTTATGAGGATCAAAATGAGGTAATGATTCTAAAAGTGAGGAGGAGTTAGCCAACAAATTATTGTTTGAAACTAATGTAAATATGGTATGTATAAATTCATATTTGATTTTTATTTATGAAATTTTTTTGAAGGTTTATGTTTTGGTGAATTAAATAAATAATATTAAAGTTAAAAATAGTTTTACTGAAGTTCATTGATTTCTATATTAGAAATAAAATTAGACATAAGTTACTAAAAATGAAATATAAGAATATGATTAAATAATATGAAACTTATAAATTTTTTTGATTCATTTTATAATAAAAAGTTATGATTCTATTTATTTATTTTTAATTATTTTTAAATTAAAATAAGAGAATATAATGAAATCCATAATTATATTATTTCTAAATATATTTAAAAGTAAGAATGATAATTCCTTATACTTTTCAGAGGGAATGAAAAACCTACGAATGATTATTACAAATTAAATGGAACATTATACACAATTTTTATGTGAAATAAATTTTTGAAAATATGAATACCATGAATAATAAAAATAAAATAGAATAAATATTTTCTATATTAAATGAATTCCTTAGATGTATAAAAAAATATTTGTTAAAAGTAATAAATTGTTTAAAATTTTACATACTTTAGATGAGATTTAATATGGATTTTTTCTAATGAATATTGATTTATATTTACTCACAACATTTGTGACATTAAAAAATATATTTAAAAAATTAATCTTCAATATTACCAAATAATAAATGATTTAAAACTATGTCGGTACCTAATTTTTTTTTACATTTCGGGTTGGAATCATGATATCATAAGTAGTAATGAGATATTATACTAGGTTTATTTTTTATGGAAACATTCCATAAAAGTGTGAGGGATACATGGTATAAATAAAATAACTGCATCAAAAATTTATTATAGATAAATCTATATTTCTTACATATAATCAATATGATAAGGGATCTATCACATTTAAATATTATATTAATGATAAGGTATGATGTTTTGAGAAGTAGGTAAATTATAAAATGTTATAATTTCAATTATTTTGTATTTATATGGTATGAAAAATATCAAAAAAAATATATCACTACATTAAAATGATAGAATGATAGTTTTTTGTACAGATAATATATGTTTTAGTATAAAGGAATAAATTTTTTTAAATAATGATAAATTTTACTCAAATGTTTTTGTAATCTAAACATGAAATTTTTAATAGATGTAATGGTAAATAAATAGTTGATTTTAATTAAAATATTTGGCTTCAGAATGATAATATTTATTATACTACTAGGTAAGAAGTACAAATATTCATTTATATCTATTAATAATTTTAATATTACTAAACCATTAAAACTATTACATCTTGATTTATTTAGAATATTGAAAACTACTTGATAATGATGTAAAAAGAATGTTTTGGTAAATGCTTCTGATTTTAGTTGGTTCAGTTGGATATATTTAATGAATCATAAGAATGATAAATTTTCTATTTTTTAAAATTTATTAAAAAATAATATAGGTTAAAAAATTATTTTAATAATTAGTGTTAAATGAGGTAACATTTCTAATTTATTTATTTATAATGTTTTGTGGAGAAATGTATTATTTTAATAATGATTATTATAATTAAACACCCTAAAAAATATTTTTATAGAATGGATGAATAGAAATTTTGTTAAATAGTTATAATATTGTTTAAATAATATGATTTACTTAATATCATCTATTTAGAATTGGTTTAATCTGATTTTAATACCATTAATATAGGTTTTATTATATTATTGTTAAATAGGACCCCTTATGATCTAATTGATGAAATGAAACATATTGTTTATTATATTACAGTATTTGAGTACAATATTTTTTTAAATACTAAAGATAACATAAATAAATATGATCATTAAAGAGATAAAGTTACTTTTATAGGATATAATATTAATTATAATCATTGAGTGAAAATTTTAACAACTATGATATTTGAATAATTTTTTCAAGTAATTTTTTTCATATACATGATTTTAAATTATTTTTATTTTTTATAAATGTAAATATAAATACTAAAATAAATTTCATGAATTTAATAATCAATAAATTATCACGTATTTTTTATTTTATAAATATTTTAATGAATGTAAAAAATATATGTATTGAAATTGATTTGGGAAAAGGGGAATCTCACATTCTGAGCAAAACACTTCACATTCGGCATGGCCATAGGGCTTGAAACCATTAATGGACATTTACTATGGAACATCACCTACTACAATCATGCCTTCTTACCTACATCCATCTTTCATCGTATTTATAAATTTCTCTTGTTATGTAAATTATTATCTTAAAATATATATTTTTATATTATAATCACATTCTATATACTGATAATTTTATTTTCACTTCATATCAATAAATTAGTAATTGTAATTTATTTTCTACCAATGTATGATGTGTATTACCATTATTGTAAAATTAAAACATATATCTATTAGAGTAACATTCATATGACAATATATGTGAAACAAGAAAAAATAAATGATTAAATGTAAATAATAAAATATTATGATTTTTTAATTTAGATTGTAGATTTTTGAATTTCTATTTGTTTTCATTTTTAAATATTTTTTATATACTAGTTATTTCAATAAAAATTTCTTCTTAAAAGGATAAGTAACATGATTCGTAATAACAAAAAATTACATATATCCTTATTTTATACATTACTCTTACCATGAATTCTATATTCCCAAATCCATGATCAAAGAAATTTTATTTGAAATATAAACCCAAAAATACAAAGCCACAACTTCTTTCATGAACAGAATGTGTGTCCTAAAAAATATTATATGACGTAAAAAAATACATTTCATCAAATGTACCTTCACAATACAGAAAATATATATTTATCTATCCTTATGTCAATCGTCACAACACCAATATCATCCCAAATATTCATGAAGGTGACATCTGCTCAATTTAAGAGGCTTCCATGGAATAATTTTATTATGTAATTTTTCATCGATTTAATATAATATTTATAATCATATTATATATCCCCATTTATTTACTCGTGTGTTTATACTTCAACATTTCATTGAGTAGTAAGAAGAATATCACATACATCAATGATTTTTTCCTTCCAAATCATTCTATGGATCATCATCCCTAAGAAAGACTTCATTTAATAGAGTTTCTTCCCTAAAAATATCATGTTTGTTAGAAGAATACCATAAAATGTCATGTTCATCAGGGAGAGATTCCATGAACTTCTAAAACAATTCATCATATTTTTATTAGCTAAAAATGATACATTAACTATACAATGATATCCTATAAAATACCTACTATTATAAAAGTATACATTCATAAATATTATTTCATTTCATAAGAACATATTACAACATCTATTGGTATAGATAATTATATCTAGGAATATTAATGGTTTACAAACATAGAATAATTAAAAACTTAGTAAATAATCTCAATAGGATTAAATTTTGACATTAATATCATTGTTAACATCACAACTGCAATAATAAAGTGAAGTATTAAGAGATTGATAGACATTATAAAACGATGTGTATGAAACATAGTAAGAGAAATAGTTATTGATGATGTTAGAACTATGGAATAATTATAGAAAAATCAAAAAATATTTAAATTATTACTATCATCTAATATATTTAATGGGAATTATGAAAAAAAAATTAATAAGTATGTTGGGAAGAATTATATGTTTCGGTTTTGTAGGCACACGAATTTGAAATTATGGATTGTTTTACGAAACCAAAATTTTAGTTTTTGGATAAATATATAACAATGTAATTATTAATATCATTTATGATAAAATTATAAGCGCTAAAGAAATGTTATTTTTATGATATAATTATATAAAACACTTTTAATGTGATGATACAATTTTATGAAATACTATGTTACAATTATAGAGGATAGAATCTTTATTCTATAATGAAATAAATGTTTTCTTATAATAATTCATATAGTTTAAAACCTTTAATAATAATGTTTATATAATTACATGGTTGAAAAAATCATTTTTTAACTTGACTTATAACATGTATATGAGTATTTAATTTTCTTAATTTTTAAAAATTTTGATTTTCCTGTTAAAAATTGAAAATATAATTTTTTTTATAATGAATCATTTATAATGTAATATTGAAATTAAAATGAAATGAATTTTATTAATACTTCTTCCTAGTCAAGAATTTATTTATGGAATCACATAATTTATAATTTTTGACTTTTAGTTACTATTGATATAAATTTTCTAAAAATGATTTTATCATTTCTAAAAAAACTCCCTTTATGTATTTTATGGGTTTCATATTAGATTTAATTTTTATCATATTTATGTATATATTTACGTAAAAAAGTATTTCATATTTTTAATCATGAAGTTAAATTTTTTTAATAATGTTAATTTCATTTTTAGACACAAAAATGTTAGCCTGGTAATTATTGAGTTTCAGTAATTAATGAAAAATTATGAATAAGATAAAAATTGTAAGGTAACGACATTAGAAAACATAAAATAAAAAAAATTGCTTATTAATGATTATAACATCCTTAAATCAAATCATGAAAAATTATTTAGAAACCAAATTCATTGAATTTAATTACATCCAAAAGTGGTTAGACTAAAATTTTAAATAATAATTATCTAATCACAAAATACCACCCCTACTAATGTATAAATACTCAAACATTTTCTTACTAGATATCCACAAAAATAGAATTGAGAATGAATCATATCTTATTAAAACTCCAAAGAGTCTATCCTGGTTTCTTCTAATGTTTTATGGAGTCTCTCCCTAGATTTAATAATCTCCTACCCACTTTAGGGTTCCCCAACCCACCCCTTTACATTCCTAGTTCATTATTTTTTAGGTATTGTCTTTTCTAGTAATTATTTAATATACTACAATTATTTTTATTTGATGTTTTTTTCTTCAAATAAATCTATTTGAAATATTTGTTTATTTATCCATGATCATTATTGCCTATGTTAAAGGAGTTACTATGAAAATTTATGGTTTCTTCATTACTTATCATTCCATATTCTTGTAAATTAATTTTATTGAATTATAAAATTTAATTACTATTTCATATATTTCCATCACTATCATTCCATATAAATATATTTTATTTAATATTTATTAAATTCAGAGTATATTTATTTCCTTCCATTATAGGATTTTTCAAAGATGTTATCATGATCAAACATTATCATAGATAATAACCCATCCAAAATATATGTATATAAAGTGTATATTTTTTTACAAAAATGTTATTGATCATTATAGGTACTAAATTTTTATTTAATTTTTATATTGATTCATCTAAGATTTTTATCCATGAAAATTATGGCCATGCTTATCTTGGTCATCATCTTGGTTAATGGTTATTGGGCCATTAATTTCAACCTAATTTGACACTCTTAGGGGAAATTCATTGAAAATATAAATTATATTTATAAACCAATATAGATAATTAATATATCATCTCATTTGTCTCATACAATTGAAAATTCATTTACTCCACCAACCAAACACCATGAATCCTCTATCCTTGTGAACACATTATGACTACAATATCATATATATAACATGATACTGGTGTTTATTTATAAATTGTGAAATACTTAGTAATTATTTCAAGGATATCACCAAGATATATCTATTAATTAATTTAATGGGAAAAGTATTTCTTATTATATTATTATTTATTTTATATGAGGAATGCATATAATATATGCCTCATTGAGTAAGTGCGTAATGTATTTTTTTCCATTATTCCTTAAATTTTGTTCCATTTAATCTATTAATAAATGAATGAATGTGTTTAAATTTTATATAATGTGTAGGTACATGAATTATATATCCACTCAGTGAACTATTAAATATCATGAGATTGTTAATAGTTTCTAATGGGACATGCACTTTATGTATCAAGTATTGGAACATGATCATGATGTTATTGGAATATATCCTTTAAAATATTTTTATAATGCCCAAAATTATTCATTATGGTCAATATATGATCAATAATGGATTTCAAAAAATATTTTCCTTTTTATGATTTACCGGGATTTATTTATGCTATCATTTTCATTTATTATGGAATAACCCAATTGATTTTTCATTCCACTATTTACTGAATATTGAATTATTGATATTCTAGAATCTATTCAGTGTAATGTTGGCCATTGATATAGATAGTCCCCCAATTTCATATGATATGGAATAAAATAATTAATTTTTCCATGCCTTCACTCACTACATGTTCAACAATTGATATCATAAAATTTATTCATTGTTAAGATGTCGAGGGAATTATCTATGCTCTTAGTTTCATTTTATATATCATACTTCATCTTGTTTATCCACTATTCCATTCACTACACATTCAATTTTTGAAATCATGGAATCTATTCACCATTATGTTTCCCATGGATATAATTAATCTATTATTTTTATTTTTTCTGATAAAAATATAGTTAATTTATGCAACTGATAAATATTTCTACAGTATACAATTACCTTAATGTGCATCTGAATAATTAGTAGAAATATAATAATGATTTATTTTTTGTTTTCAAATGATTTCATAATTATTTTATTATAATTTTAAACTCATTTATGTATCTAGTTTCTTGAGTCTACTAGACTTTTTGATCTCCTATATTGAAATATATATATAATTGTAATAAAATATCCTGCATATCTAAGTTACTAGGGTTGGTGTTGTTACTATTTGTATCATATGATAGTTTATAAGAATCCTGAGACACTATTTTTGAAATACCATAGCAAGATTCTATATACACTAGGAGAAACCAATCATATATTCAATATATATTTCCTTATTACATGAACCTAAAACCATAGTGTTATTTATGACTTAATTATGTTCATATAATTATCATGAAATAACACCTAATTAATGAAAAAATTGTATATAAACATGATATAAATTTACATATTACCACATGAGCATGTCAATAATACTGGTGTTGGTATCAAAATTGGTTTTGAATAATTCTGTATATTATGATTTTGGATATTTTGGTATAGAACATTATATAAATATAATTTTTATATTGTGAACTATTTTATTTATAACTAGATTGTCCAAATTTAATTAACATATCTAGGGTATATATATATATATTTCCCCTTTGTAGTTAAAAATTAGAAGAATTTTTTTTATAATGTTTTTGTAAATCATTGAATTTATTAGTACCTGATTTTCCTAAAGGAGTAGTATACAACAAACCAAATTTATAAATAATTTTTTTAGATATATATATATATATATAATAAATAGATTTCTTTCTATTTATGAATGAAATATTTATAAAACTATGTATATTTTTTACAATTTCAGATGATGTAAAATTGAAATTTATTTATTAAAAATGATTTAAAAAATGATATGGCTCACATGACATGCAACAACTCATCACACCCAGCATGTTTGTGAGAAATGAACAAATTAATGGAGGGTTAAAATGTTACAACACCTACCAATAGCCTACAAGCTTTCCTACTTATATCTTCTATCATTTGTATATCTATTATATTAAATAAATGACTCCTTCTAAATATATAGTAATATTATATTACTATATTCCTTTTAATATTAGTTTTATTTTCCAAATGTCATTATAATTAAATAACTTTAATTTTATTTTAAAAAATGTACGATATATGTTATTATTATTGTACTAAAAAAAACCATTTCAGGTACATACAGAAAAATTATTATGAGAAAAATGGAATAATAATGGATTACTCTGAATAATATTTTATTATGTATTTATGAATCACATTAAATTTCATTTATTTATTTAATGTTTTTTATTTTCTCTTAATCTATGTATAGGTTTTATTTCCTAAAAAGTTTCTATTAAATAATTTGGTAACCCAATTCGTAATTAATATTTTATAATTCAATTTTTTAATAATTTTATAAAAATATATTTAACAAATGATCATATCTAATAAAACAAACAATATTACCACAACTATACACTTATAATTCATTTTAAAATTCATAAGAAAATATCTTATGGTATGTTGATATGTATAATTACAACATAGAATGCTAAAGGGGTACAAACATAAGAATAGAAAACACAATAATAAGAGAACCATCTACTTAAACTCCCCATTTTTTATCACTTACTCCATAAAAACTATAAAAATAACAAGAAGAATTATTATAAAAATAATCATTGTAAAGGGTAATGTAAGATCATTTGAATGAAATATAGTTAGTGAATATCTATGAAAATGGATTATTGATAGGGACATAGGATCATATGATATTATGAGAAATTTAAAATATGTTTGATGGTCATTATTTCATTTGGATAATAAGGGATTAAGACAATATTATTTTTATTCTTTATATTGGAAGAATAATTTTGATGTTGGAATTATTTTATAAAACAAAAAAATTATTTTTTGATATATAAATTTGAATTCGAGTAAAAATATTATTTAGTATTACATTAAAATAATTATTTATTATTTATTGTCATGATATTATCATTGAAATAACATTCAAAATGATTATATTATATCTCAAAATCCTATGTAACATTTATTTTGGTAATGAATTTTATTATTTCAGGAATGTGATAATTTTAAAAATAAATGGTTTCTATTGAAAATAACAAATTATAAAATTATTTTATTTTATTTATAAAAAATTATTTCTTTTTTGAATTATCAAAAAAAATATAAATTTTATTTTTCTAATAATATTAAAATTATGCCTTTTTGTTTGAAATTTGAAGATTTCATTTAGTAAATATGGTATATTTTATAATATAATTATGATATGATCATGAATTAAAATTTATTTATCCATATTTATGGTCAAATATATAATTATAGAGTATCATAATTCATAATGTGTTAATTTTTTGAATATATGCTTAATGTATGGGAACCACAATAGTTTTCTTTCTAAAAAATTGTTTTCATATGTTGTAAATGTATCGATTTATAATTTTCATTTTTTTCAATTTTATAAGTTTAATGAAGTAAAATTGATTGAATATTTATATTATGTAATAAATTATTTTTGAATGGTTATTTCATTTTTAGAAAAAAATAATGTATCAGGGTAAAAATATGATTTTATATTGAATAGGTATAATGTTGTAAAAGATAATAATTAAAATATAGTGGAATGATACAAAAAATTACTACATTAATTGGGAGGTTATGTATTTCTTAAATCCTTAACAAAACATTCCAATATTCATTATCTGCAAAAAATTTAGAAATTAATGCCATAAAAAGTGGATAAACATAAATACATTATAATGATTAGTTAATCACATTAAACAACCCATCCACTATTATAAATACTCATCTATTCCCCTGGTATCATACCATTCCAAATACATTCGGAATTAATCATCTCTCAATATAAATTTCATGATTTTATCTAAGTTGGTTTTTAGCTTCTAAGGATTGTCTCTCTTGTATTTATATGTTTTCTCCCATTGTAAAAGGCCGAAATCCAACTCTTTCCCTTTCATATTTATTACTTCTATTGTGTTTTCTATTCTATTTAATTTTTAATATGATAGGTTGATTTTTATTCAACGTTATTATATTCTTTTTTAAATTTTTCAAATTATATTTTATTTATTAATTTCATTATGTTTTTTATGATCAGTTACAATGTCTAATTAAAGGTATTAAAAATACATCGTTTTTTATTTTCAATTAAATTACCATTATTGTATTAAAATTTTAAAATTAAATTTTATAAACATTCATTTTTCCCATGATGATATCTTATATTTCATATTTTACACCAAGGAGGTTATCTGTTCCCTCTTATTATATTAATTTCATAAGCCTTATAATTATCAAGAATTATCAATGATAAAAATCCATCCTAGGTTATGATTTTTAATTTGTGAATAAAATTTCTTCAAAACCAAAAAAATATATAGATTATAAAGTTAGATTTAGTTTTATATCATATTCATCAATTTTTTATAACAAAAAAATGATTTGTTCATGTATATGCCTATTATAATTTAGGTACATGGTTAATGGTCCCTAATTGTGAAACACTTTTAAAACTCATAGAAGATGAAATTAGGTGATGTATAGTTTATTTACCAACCATAATAGAGGATTTTTCTATAATTTCATTATTATCAATATTTTAAGGGTTATTCTATGTGAAATTATATATATAGATGACAACATAAATATCATTATGATACCAAGGGTTGTACGAGAATATTTCTTTAATAAAAATTAAGGATTGATTCTAGAATACTCCCATGATTTGATTTTACTTTTTCTAACCTTGTTGATTTCCTCTTTCTATAGATGATAATATCATGTCTCTTGATTAATTATCTCCTTGATATTTTCATGTTTCATTACCCAATATGTTATTTCATGATCTCGTAGGAGGGAGTACATGGTGAACCAAAAAAATTGATGATCCAATTAATCATAACCTTGTAGAGTATTTTCAATAATCAATCTATTATATGGGAAACAAATATAAAAAAAACAAATTCATGGTGGGTCCATAGATGTTTTAACCCATTTTAATTATTTAATAAAATCACTCCCAGTAATTTTTTCATTTAAAATGATAAATATTTCCAGGTACCAAAACTCCACAGAAGGCATAGGATTGGTTGAATAATGTTGAGTAACCCTTTGATGCCAAGGATATTCCAGATTCTTTTATATAGAAATGTGATTCATTCAATCCTGAGGGGTTTATCAGAAGGTGGTTTGACATGATAGTTGAGGTTGTATATAATAAATATATGAAATGTTATGTATTTTATTTGTTTATTTTAATATATATTTGATCTAATGGGTTTATACTGAAACTCAACCCATATATACTTTTTTTAAGAGTGGTAGTGATGGATCATTACAAGGTTTTGATGTTAGGTCCAACAGAAATTTTTATAACTCCATGTTGTGGTTTAAATTATTCATTTAAAGGGAATATAATGATTGATTAATCATATGGTCAAAAGAGTGGTGATGTATCTTAGTAGAATACATCCATTAAACTCTTGGTTATTATTAGTAACTTCCTTTTTAGATGTTATTGGTGTAGTATGATAGGGATTAAAGAGAGTGTTTCCAAATAATAACAACATATATGAAGTTATTGTAGACATTTATGATATTTATAGAGTGTTTTCATTGTTTTTACCTCTTCACGTAGTGGTGAGTAATCATCATTATCAAGAGAAACTGAAAAATACTTATATGATTCAATAATGAATGGGATATAGACACAAGAATAAGGAATGAAGATCATTATGCAGTGAATGATTATTTCAATGGGGGCCAAATCATGTCCTACAACTGTTATAGGTAACATTACTATTACATCGTCATTAATATCTACATTAACGGATATTGACGCATCAAATTCCGTGGAATCCACCTATAAATTCGATTTATTAAATCTTTATAAAAAACCATGTTGTATGTTATTAATATTTCTATATGTATCAATATAAAGAAAGATTATCATATCTAATTCTATTCTTATTTACTCAATATGTCAAAAGTCGTGATTTTTTAATTATTTTTTCCTTGGATATGTAAAAGTTGTATTTATTTAATGGTTTGTATTATTTGATCACACATAATCCTCCTATAAAAAATTATGATTGATGGGATTATGTTAATAAAAATAATTTTATGGGTTGTATCTTTCATGGAGAAAATTTCATGATATCGAGTCGATCTAAAAATTATTATTATGAGTATGATATGTATGCATCTTTTTTATTCCTTTGACCTCATTCATAAACAGTTATGTGTTGATGTTCTTATAGTAGTTGTTGAGTTCCTTAATGTGTTTACACCAAAATCTTCTTGTTTTCCACTAGTGGAAGATGTTGATTTTCTCTCATCATGATATTGGTATCCCAACTTAACCACATTCCATCCAACCATATGTCAGAAGTAGAAATGATGGTTTTGAAAACATAGGTAGGTCATATATTTTCAAAAAGAATTATCCATCCTAATGTTTCAAGTTGTGTACAAATTGTTTTTGTTTTTCTATGAGATCCAATCGGTAAATTTTCCAAATTACAATCTATAGAAATATTAATCATGATACATTATGAATCTATATCTACTAATACAGATTGATGATTTATTGGATTAATTTAATAGGGAATATAGTTTCTCAATGATTGAACTTCGATCTAATTATCACCAACTTAGTATTTTAGAGTCTGATATTCCTAACACTACTCCAAAATTATGTGTATCCATTATGATATTCCTCATTATTCAATTTGTTAAAACTAATTCTTTTTCAAGGTTCACATAATTTATTAACATTATTTTGCATTAGTACCTCGCTTTATTTTTTTAAATAAATAAAAGATGTATTAGTGTTCCCCTAGACTAGGGACCATCACATTCATCATCAAAGAGCATTACATGAAATCATGGGAATCATAAATATATCATTCTAATATTAATAAATTCATGTTCTTGATGTGATATGTATATATATTGGGACACTATGTTTTTTATCATGGTGTATTAGTTGATTAAAATAAGGTGATTGATATCATGAACTTTCAGGAACCAAATAATGTCACTCGGATTTGGTTATCTTTCTCATTGTTGAATATTATTGACTTTTTGTGAAGGTTGTCTTTTTAATGACATCTATGAAGAAGTCTCTTACTCAGAGTATAGTAAATGTTATTTGTGATATGAAATTTTATGTTTCTATTGATGAGTAAAATCATCATTTATCTTCAAAAATGGTTTTTACACTTCATGACGTCAGTCAACAAAATGTTCTTTTCACTAATGCCTCAGGTTTATGTTTTGGTTGTGTTCTTATGTAATATGATCATGTAGTAGAATATTGTTCCAATGTGATTTTTAATCATGAATATAAATATCCCACCAATTATTTTCCATGCATATTATTGATAAAATCACTAACGAGTTACTGTAATTTCCATCTCAAAAATTATTTTTTCGAATAATTTAATCATTAAATGTTGAGTTATATCTTATATTGAAAATAATTTTTCCTATGTAATATATTGGGAGAATACGAAATAAAATATGTTAAATTTTACATTTTCTTATTTCATGGTTATGGAATGTTGTTTCTGATTATTTCAAAAGGAAACTTTTATCTTTGGTCATGAAAATATCTAATGGGGTATGGATGTTGATGGATCTCTTTTTTATAAGAATATGGGAGTCCAACATGATGATATTTGGATATATTTGGTTATTGTTTATTTGGAATACACATTATATGATATAATTCATCAATAAAAGAATCTCAATAATGAGTTCCAAGGTCTTCATTACTCTCTATATGGTGGAGAGACCACTGGTGTGTGGTCTATAACAACGTTTTGCATCCAATACATCTAAAATAGTTTTTGCATTCCTATACATTTGAGGAAGGATATGATGGGAGATTTTTTAGCTCTTAATTGTGATAAACACTAGCCCCAAATTTGATTTTTATAAAATGTGATATTTTTAAGGGTGTAATGGTATGGAGAAAAATATTTATTAAATATTTCAATTGTTATTCTTGTAATGTTATTATAGTTGAGCATCAGAATAATTCATATTTGTTTCACCCCATCTCATGCCTACTTGAAATTGATATGATATGTCAACAATTTTTTAGTTGTATTTACAAATATTCCAAGAGGTAATAATGAGATCTAGTTTTTGATTGAGAAATTTTCCAAATCATCTCACTTAATAATGATTCATGATATAACTATGGTTGTGGAATTGAGGAATTTTCATGTCCAAAAAATCATTACATTCCATTGATTCTCATCTATAATTCTTTATAATGATGTCCCAATCTCACTTATATCTTTTTGACGGACCTTCTTGATACGATGGAATACATGTTGATGTTATATATGATATACAATACTTAAATGTATGGAAAATAGAATAATAAATTCAGATTCATGAGGTTATGTTAAGTGATTGTGTACATGAGATTATAGGACCATCTGATAACCATTTTGGAGTAGTTGAGTTTTTCTATAACAATAACTACCAATCGTCCATTATGATTGAACCTTTCAGGATTTTATATGGTTTAAAAAACAAATACATTATTTGAAGGTATAAGGTTGGTGGATCATCCAAGGTTGAACATTGTTTGGTCTAGGATATGACAGATATGATTCAATTGAACAATCATATAATTGTAATTATATATGACTTGTAACACCCCAAGATTTCATAGTGTGTTATTTCTTAAAAATAATTCAATAACTTGCACTACACGCAACACCGAGTTCAATCACACCATGAATTACAAAAAAAATCCATTCAAAAGAGGTTATGAATAGTATTATCTAAATTTTAAACTTTATATAATCCTTATAATTTTAGAATCCATATTATGAGTTTCTTAGATATAATGCAAGAACAAATTCATTTTCAGTATTTCACTTTTATCAACTTGTAATAGTGAACCCTTTTTAAATACAATATTTTAAACTTTTTGACTAAATGGGGACCTCAAAAATTTAAAATGAAACAACCCAAGCTTCCACGGTACGCTTTCTTTAAATAATACAGTAGCGTGTGTTGTACGCAACCTTGAATTTTAACACACACCACAACCAATCAAACTAGCCGTTATGAATAGTAATACCTACTTTTCGAAATTATATATATTTTATATTTTAAAATGGACTTTATTTCTGGATTCGGAATATCGAATTTAGCCTAAGGTGAAATTTTGGTACTTTTCGGATAACTTTCATATTTTGATGAATAGTGAAAATTACTAAATTTTAATTAAAAACAACTTTTTTAATCAAAATAATTAATAGTGATAAATTATGAATTTGAGTGGTTTTAAAGTATATTTAGAATATATTTTTACCATTTAATATAATTTTGGTCATTGGACATAATTTTACAATTAAACTGAACATAAACAAGTGTCAATCTTTTGATAGTTATTATCTCTTAAAAACACGCTTTTTTTTTACAGCGGGAATTATTTTTAAATTAATTTCTGCCACTTCTGTGTTTTGAATTTAGAAAAATGGATTCCATATTTGGAATCAGGATGTCCAAATTGTTTAAATAGGTAACTTTTATTTTTAGAAATTTTGAATAATTACTGTGGTAAATATTTTATTTACCATGGTTAAGGGTAAATCTGGTAAATAAGGGTTAAAAAATAATATTATAATAATACTAAATTACCCTAAAACGTGTCCTAGACTTATTGGATGATACATGTTCGACCATAGGCATCTTTGGGTCGATTTAGTTACCCCATGGTGCCACTTGTATGTGACAGGGACACTTTATTTTAATTAAGTTAAAATGAATACAAAAATGACAAAAGAATATATCTTTTAGAAAAAAAATTATTACATAGAGTTATATATGTTGGATTTTAGATTATAAATATTAATTAGAAAGATAAAAAGATTTCCTACATAAATATATTTTATTTATAATTTTTAGAGATTAAATAATTTATTTTATTTATGACACAATGATGATGCAGTAATTACTAAAATAGTGAAACATTAAATTAATTGATATTATAAATACCCAAATAAATATAATATGAAACTTTTAATGAATTAAACTAATTTTCTAGGATAATATGATATATTAGGATTGATTTAATTTACTGTTTTAGAAGTAATCAATCTGTTATGAGTTTCAAAAAAATCAACTATTGAATAGTGTCAAAATTGACATAAAAGAGTTCTTAAAACAAATATTATATTATTAATTAATATTAAATTCCTAAAAATCAATGGATCGTCCAAGAGACTTATATCATGATAGTTTCATCATTAATGGACCACTTGGGGGTCTCTTGTATGTATATAGTATGTTTATTAACCATATTATATAAAAATACAAAGAGACATTGTAAAAGTGAAACTAATTAACTTAGAGCTAAAACTTTAAGATAAGGTTAATATAAGTACCCAAACCTGTCTAAATTCTATTAGTTGAGTTGTTTTCGACCCATCCCCACCTTAAACGTTTAATATTCAACTTTGGAGCCATTATAAACCGAATATGAATTTATTATAAACTAATATCTCTAGCTTTTCCAAAGGTGCCCCTCACCCCTCTTATAAAAGGTCACTCCTCCTTCTCATTTATTCACACCTTCAAAGCCTTTTGGTTCGGACAAACTCTACCCAAATACTCTCCCAACTTCCCTCACTACAACCTAGAGGCCTTATTTTGATCATAAAGCCAACCTAAGGAGCCTTTTTGATCAAATCAAAAGGATGAACCCGAAGAAGAGGTAATGATTTGACCACCCTTTTCCAAGTTCATTTCTTCTTCCACTTCTTCTTACTTTGTTGTTACCATTCTAAAATAATAACTCCAGTATCATATATATATTGTGATGTTATTATAAATATGGTACAACCATATTCAGTATTCTATCCACCCTTTGAATAACACGTCACCATACGTGCGTACGTACGGCTTACCGTCTCCACGTCGTGGTGTAATTGTTATTCAATATATTATTATTTGGATGGGTATAATAATGATCTGTAACTCATGTAAATAATAAATATAGCATGTTAATTATTCTTTATATTTTATATACCATCCATTTATATATTATTTTAATATCAAAAGAATGATATTGTCGCTCGTGCGTACGTACGTACTACCGTCTCCACGAACGCGATGAGATTCATTATCCATCGTATCCATTCAAGTATAATTATCATTTGATGATTTAAAAAATGATCTTTAAGGACTTGATATCATTCTGTATATGAATAATATAAAACCTATCCTTTACAATCATGTCTTACGTAACAAAACATATAAAAGAAAACAAGTAAGTTAACACCTGAAACAACGATAATACTAAGATAATTTTATCAAATCAATATTAAAAGATCATATATGATATCATATTAATGTATATGATTCTTGTATAATTTAATAACAATTAATTCACCATTATACAGGAGGTTAACCTACCCCAACCAAGGAAAAGTAAAAGGTAAGGGTTATTTCACAATCTCTTCATTATCCGAGGTTGTTTAAACGTAATAATCTACTGGGATCTCTTTATCATCCACATCCATGTTTCTTCAAAATGTATTTCAAAACATTTTTATTATTTACAAGAATATGGGTTAAAGTAATTTATACCCTTGTTTGACTTTTTATAAGAGGAATCTTTCCGTCATTTTCAAAACAAGGTCCTTTTTAACCTTTTCGACAGAATTAAGGTAAGCATGTTTTTTTAACTTATACAGCGAGTGCGGTTATTTTATGCCGTTATAAAATCTTCAAAGCTTTCTTTACAAGATTATAAGAATATTTTCAAGAAAATGTTTTATTTTATATGGCTCTTAAATGCTTTCAAAAATAGAAATATATATTTCTCCAAAAAGTGTTTTGATTTCATCTATGTCAACATCCTTTGATGGATTTTACGCTTATTTGAAGTTGATTTATTATGATACAAAACATCTATATTGTATTGAAGGTTTTGTGATATGTTTGATAGTGGATGTGCTATTTTTATACCATTCATAGTTTATGGTGAAATTATTGACATTTCGTATGCTAGTTTTAATACTAATTTTTATGTTATGTTTGAACCTTTTCATATGGGAATGCATTGGACTTAATATGTGACGGGTGGAGCCCGCTATAGCTCCTCGATGCATCGGTAGGTCTCATGAGACAAACTAGTGTCTTGGCACAAGGCCTTGGCAAAATCTTATTTGTAGTCTTGGCATGAGGCCTTGCCTATGTGGTTATGATAGTCTAGAATTATGCATTCCAACATTATGAAAGTTGTTATTGATATTGCATATGATTATTCGATTAGTAGAATATCCATGTGAACAAGTAAATGGAATTATTTCATTTTACTTTTACCATACTATGTTGAAGTTCAAGTTTAAAAGTCTTTTGTTTTAGTTATACATAGCCTTAAATGTTTATTCTTATTTATGAATGTTTCCTGTATATTTTTATCCTTACTGGGAATTTGAGCTCACCCCTTTTCTATGTTTTATTTTTCCCAGGATGTGAAGAAGAAAGTTATGAATGACCTGAAGGGATATTATGAGGGGATAATAGTGTGGACTATGGAGACATTATGTTGTTGTAGTATTTTTTTAATTTATGATGTAATGTAAAACTTATGAATATATCTAGTGTTTCCAAGGCTACTAAACCAATTGGTCTTTCGAGATTTGATCTTTCTTGTGATCATGCCAATGTTATGTAATAATGCACCGACTCTGGGTAACTAGGGTCGGGGCGTTACAGTTGGTATCAGAGGAAGTTTACTACAAACCTTGGAAGCTAGATTTAGATAAACTCTGATTAGAGCACGTAGACCTAAGATGAACTTTGAGGATTAGTGTAGAAGAACTTCCTAGAATTTTGGTATTGTAGAGATTTTGTGAGTTTTCCGCGCAATACATCCTTGTCTGGATACGAGCAGGTAGAGGAGGCTCTGGCACAGATGTACCTAGGGGTAAAACCCGAAAACACCACTTTGAGCTAGACTCGAACGGGAACTGGTGCACGACAACGGGCCTTGCTGCACTCTTGGTTACGACACTCCCGGGGGATATTCTTAGGATAATTCTCATTTTCTTTACAAACCATTATGAAGGGTTTATGAGTATATACATCCTCAAAGGAGACATTTTTATGATTATGGATTATATCCATAAATAGTTCAATTTATGTTAAGTCATTAATAAGTATGGGATTATGTATTTTGATTCATAAACTGATCTAGTGTATGCCATTGTTTAGAAATGGCGCCCAGTAGAAGGAATGAGAACTCCAGAAATGCACATGATCCAAAGAGAAGGAAGGATCATATCTTTCATGGTCTTAAGCTAGAATTTATAAGAGAAATATTCTCCCATGTATTATCATCATATGAAGAAATAATATCATGTGTTGATAAGATAAGTAAAGAGTTTACTGAGTCCTATGGCTTTGATGGGAAGCAAGAGAAGAAAAGGATGGAAGAGAGAAAGATGGATAAAGGGAAGAGGGAAAAGAAGAATTTTCCCATATGTGGTAACTGTGGAAAGAAACACCCTGGAACTTGCCTGAAAGGAATGGGAGTTTGTTATAAGTGTGGAGGAAAAGGGCACAAAGTACGTGACTGCAAGGGTAAGAAAATGGTTTTAAATGTACAATGCTTCATTTGCAAGGAGTTTGGATACTATGCGAACCTATGTCCCAGTCATCAGACTATGCCTCAAATGATGTTATTGGATAATAATCAAGTTATGATACTACCAAAGATGAAGAGGAATGATTAGAGTTCTTATGTTGATTATGTCAATTGAGTGTTGTATCAACAATGTACTTGTTATAATAATTATGGAGTATATAAGGATTGTACTGCAGTACTATTTCATTAAGGACTTGAGATTGTGTGGAACAAAGAAAAGTGACTCAATAGCAGGATAAATTTTTGGAAAATATATGGTTGAGAGAATGATAAATCATAATATAGTTCTGATACTGAGGTAGTTATTTTGGAATAATATGTGATTGTTTTGGATAAATTATATTGGATATTCTTGACTACCTTGGAACTGATTAATGATTTGTATATTCCATCATTGTTGGGGTTTAAAACTTTTTTGGATTAATGAAGTATATCCAGCATTCTATATGGAATAAGGGAGCATGAATGTAATCAATAAGGAATATGGTAATACATGATGAAGGTATTCATATGCTATTACGGGGTAAAAAGGATCTATATTATGTTTACCTTCATTATAAATGTTGGACTGTGAGTTTGGACAGATTTATTTTGGATAGTTCTAGTTTGGATTATTTTGGTTTGCCATAAAAGGACAACCCGGAGGTCGGGCGGCAACTCGTCGCGTCCGGCAAGGCTGCGAGACTTGAAC
The DNA here is from genome assembly GCA_963277665.1 of Viscum album. Lineage (NCBI taxonomy): Eukaryota > Viridiplantae > Streptophyta > Magnoliopsida > Santalales > Viscaceae > Viscum > Viscum album. The sequence goes on from OY728133.1 coordinate 928,173,035, forward strand.
CCACAACCGAAGGGCGACAAGGGTGTATCACCTACCACTGGCCCATGAGATGTCCTGGATTAAATAATGTAGTTTTTATTAAAAGATCTTGTATATGAATTATAAATTCGTTTATTTTGGAACCCTATACGAAAAGTGTAAATAGAATTTTTTTACATTCTCTTATCTTTTAGAGTGAAAGATGAGTTTGTGGTAGAAATTTATTAATGGATAAAACTCTAATTATAAAGTAAGTATATCTCCTTATGATCTTAGCCAATATCATAAATAAATTCCTCAATATTAAGAAAAGCAACTTAGAACAAAAATGTTTTCCAAGATGGTACCTTAAATCATCACTAATTTATGGCTTTGGGATTGTTGGCCTTTTCATAGCCATGTTCTCTACCACTCTCCATCAGATAATTGATGGTTAGATTTTTCTTCCATATCCATATTTTCCTACATGGAACCCTAGTATGTGTTATTTTCGGTAATCTTCATACTTTCGACTCTTTATTTTAAATAGAGGCCTCATTAATTCATTTTTCGATGTGGGATTTCAACTAAGATATTTTGAAACGTCAAAATTGTGTTATCCTAATACCCTATGTTTTGTTGAACCGATGGTATTTCAAATCATCATAGATTGATGAATTTAAGGACCTCAATTTTATACTTGTTTGTGATTGATGACCTCAATCACTACCTATAAATATTTACATTTTTCCTCCAATTATATGTCTCTAATTTCCACCAATGTTCTCCTAATCGAGATCATAATTTGGTGGTGACCCTTTCATTTCTCTTTTCCTCATATTAAGACTAAATTTTAGTAACCCAATTTCCGATGTGGGTTTTCCCACAAATATATTTTCTATTTTCAACCTTTTATTTTCGAAGAACAATTTCAAATTGCGAGGACGCAATTTATGGAAGGAGGGGAGAATGTAACACCCCAAGATTTCATAGTGTGTTATTTCTTCAAAATAATTCAATAACTTGCACTACACGCAACACCGAGTTCAATCACACCATGACTTACAAAAAAAAAGCCATTCAAAAGAGGTTATGAATAGTATTATCTAAATTTTAAACTTTATATAATCCTTATAATTTTAGAATCCATATTATGAGTTTCTTAGATATAATGCAAGAACAAATTCATTTTCAGTATTGCACTTTTATCAACTTTTAATAGTGAACCCTTTTTAAATACAATATTTTAATCTTTTTGACTAAATGGGGACATCAAAAATTTAAAATTAAACATCACAAGCTTCCACGGTACGCTTTCTTTGAATAATACAGTAGCGTGTGTTGTACGCAACCTGGAGTTTTAACACACACCACAACCAATCAAATTAGCCGTTATGAATAGTAATACCTACTTTTCAAAATTATATATATTTTATATTTTAAAATGGACTTCATTTCTGGATTTGGAATATCGAATTTAGCCTAAGGTGAAATTTTGGTACTTTTCGGATAACTTTCATATTTTGATGAATAGTGAAAATTACTAAATTTTAATTAAAAACAACTTTTTTAATCAAAATAATTAATAGTGATAAATTATGAATTTGAGTGGTTTAAAAGTATATTTAGAATATATTTTTAACATTTAATATAATTTTGGTCATTGGACATAATTTTACAATTAAAACGAACATAAACAAGTGTCAATCTTTTGATAGTTATTATCTCTTAAAAACACGCTTTTTGTTTTGACAGCGGGAATTAATTTTAAATTAATTTCTGCCACTTCTGTGTTTTGAATTTAGAAAAATGGATTCCATATTTGGAATCAGGATGTCCAAATTGTGTAAATAGGTAACTTTTATTTTTAGACATTTCGAATAATTACTGCGGTAAATATTTTATTTACCATGGTTAAGGGTAAATCTGGTAAATAAGGGTTAAAAAATAATATTATAATAATACTAAATTATCCTAAAACGTGTACTAGCCTTATTGGTTGATACATGTTCGACCATAGTCATCTTTGGGTCGATTTGGGGACCCCATGGTGCCACTTTTAGGTGATAGGGACACTTTATTTTAATTAAGTTAAAATGAATACAAAAATGACACAAGCATATATCTTTTAGAAAAACAATTATTACATAGGGGTATATATGTTGGATTTTAGATTATAAATATTAATTAGAAAGATAAAAAGATTTCCTACATAATGATATTTTATTTATAATTTTTAAACATTAAATACTTTATTTTATTTATGACACAATGATGATGCAGTGATTACTAAAATAGTGAAAAATTAAATTAATTGATATAATAAATACCCAAATAAATATAATATGAAACTTTTAATGAATTAAACTAATTTTATAGGATACTATGATATATTAGGATTTATTTAATATACTTTTTTCTAAGTAATAAATCTGTTATGAGTTTCAAAAAAATCAACTATTGAATAGTGTCAAAATTGACATAAAAGAGTTCTTAAAACAAATATTATATTATTAATTGATATTAAATTCCTAAAAATATATGGTTCGGCCAAGAGACTTATATCATGATAGTTTCATCATTAATGGACCACTTGGGGGACTCTTGGATGTATATAGTATGTTTATTAACCATATTATATAAAAATACAAAGAGACATTGTAAAAGTGAAACTAATTAACTTAGAGTTAATACTTAAAGATAAGGTTAATATAAGTACCCAAACCTGTCTAAAATCTATTGGTTGAGTTTTTTTCGACCCATACCCACCTTAAACTTTGAATAGTCAACTTGGGAGCCATTGTAAACCGAATATGAATTTATTATAAACTAATATCTCTAGCTTTTCCAAAGGTGCCCCTCACCCCTCTTATAAAAGGGCACTCCTCCTTCTCATTTCTTCACACCTTCAAAGCCTTTTGGTTCGGCCAATCTCTGCCCAAATACTCTCCCAACTTCCCTCACTACAACATAGAGGCCTTAGTTTGATCAGAAAGCCAACCTAAGGAGCCCTTTTGATCAAATCAAAAGGAAGAACCCGAAGAAGAGGTAATGATTTCACCACCCTTTTCCAAGTTCATTTCTTCTTCCACTTCTTCTTCCTTTGTTGTTACCATTCTAATATAATAACTCCAGTATCATATATATAATGTCATTTTATTATAAATATGGTACAACCATATTCAGTATTCTATCCACCCTTTGAATAACATGTCACCATATGTGCGTACGTACGGCTTACCGTCTCCACGTCGTGGTGTAATTGTTATTCAATATATTATTATTTGGATGGGTATAATAATGATATGTAACTCATGTAAATAATAAATATAACATGTTAATGATTCTTTATATTTGATATACCATCCATTTATATATTATTTTAATATCAAAAGAATGATATTGTCGCTCATGCGTACGTACGGACTACCGTCTCCACGAACGCGATGAGATTCATTCTTCATCATATCCATTCAAGTATAATTATCATTTGATGATTTAAAAAATGATGTTTAAGGACTTGATATCATTCTGAATATGAATAATATACAACTTATCCTTTACAAACATGTCTTACGTAACAAAACATATAAAAGAAAACAAGTAAGTTAACACCCGAAACAACGATAATACTAAGATATTATTATCAAATCAATATTAAAAGATCATATATGATATCATATTAATGTATATGATTCTTTTATAATTTAATAACAATTATTTCACCATTATACAGGAGGTTAACCTACCCCAACCAAGGAAAAGTACAAGGTAAGGGTTATTTCACAATCTCTTCATTATCCGAGGTTGTTTATACGTAATAATCTACTGGGATCTCTTTATCATCCACATCCATGATTCTTCAAAATATATTTCAAAACATTTTTATTATTTACAAGAATATGGGATAAAGTCATTTATACCCTTTTTTGACTCTTTATAAGAGGAATCTTTCTGTCTTTTTCAAAACAAGTTCCTTTTTAACCTTTTCGACAGAATTAAGGTAAGAATGTTTTTTTAACTTATACGGAGAGTGCGGTTATTTTCTTCCGTTATAAAATATTCAAAGCTTTCCTTACAATCTTATAAGAATATTTTCAAGAAAATGTTTTATTTTATATGGATCTTAAATTCATTCAAAAATAGAAAGAGATATTTCTCCAAAAAGTGTTTTGATTTCATCTATGTCAACATCCTTTGATGGATTTTACGCTTATTTGAAGTTGATTTATTATGATACAAAACATGTATATTGTATTGAAGGTTTTGTGATATGTTTGACTGTGGATGTGCTATTTTTATACCATTCATAGTTTATGGTGAAATTATTGACAATTCGTATGCTAGTTTTAATACGAATGTTTATGTTATGTTTAAACCTTTTCATATGGGAATGCATTGGACTTAATATGTGACGGGTGGAGCCCGCTATAGCTCCTCGATGCATCGGTAGGTCTCATGAGACAAACTAGTGTCTTGGCACAAGGCCTTGGCAAAATCTTATTTATAGTCTTGGAACGAGGCCTTGGTTATGTGGTTATGATAGTCTGGTATTATGCATTCCAACATTATGAAAGTGGTTATTGATATTGCATATGATTATTCGATTAGTAGAATATCCATGTGAACAAGTAAATGGCATTATTTCATTTTACTTTTCCCATACTATGTTTAAGTTCAAGTTTAAAAGGCTTTTGTTTTAGTTATACATAGCCTTAAATGTTTATTCTTATTTATGAAAGTTTCCGGTATATTGTTATCCTTACTGGGCATTTGAGCTCACCCCTTTTCTATGTTTTATTTTTCCCAGGATATGAAGAAGTAAGTTATAAATGACCTGCAGGGATATTATGAGGGGATAATAGTGTGGACTGTGGAGAAATTATGTTGTTGTAGTAGTTTTTCAATTTATGATGTAATGTAAAACTTATGAATATATCTTGTGTTTCCAAGGGTACTAAACCAATCGGTCTTTCGAGATTTGATCTTTCTTGTGATCATGCCAATGTTATGTAATAGTGCACCGACTCTGGGTAACTAGGGTCGGGGCGTTACATGACTGCTAAAAATACTATTTCGATCATCCTCGATTCCCTTTAAAATATATTTTTCATGTATCTATTGTTTTTGATATTTTTATAAATGATATGTTACCAACCTATTAGGAAATGGGGAATTTTGTCCCCATGATAAGTGGGACCATTAGAGTTTGTTAAAAAAAATTATTGTGCACTACCATTTGTAAATTACACTACAAATGACATATATCTACAAAATGTTCCATGTGTATGAGCTCTTATAATACATCTCCATAACAAGACATGTTTTATGTTGGTATAATCTTGATTTGCGACCGAATTTACCTATGACAGAGAATCTGATTTATATTTTTAAATATTAGAATGTTACATCATGGGATATATAGGCCCTTTAATTTAGGTATTTTAGAAGTATTATTTGGTAAAAAATGGGTAACAAGAGAATGATGAAATAATGTCTAAATAGTGGCATCATCTCTCTGATGGAGATTTTTCATAACATGAATTTTATTGGAAGAATGATTTTATGGTGTGGAGATTTATAACTTATCATCCTTTTATTTTAGAGAAATTAAATTTTCAATGGGGTGTTTTTATTTTTAACATTAATATGGTTTTTTATATCAATAGATGATATATTACGGTACTTTGTATGATTTTTTTGATTGTTTAGTATGTTTTCTAGACAAACTACGAGGTTCTACATTAAATCATAAATGACCATTCAATATAATGGTAGAATTCAATTTATCATGGGTTATTACACTATGTGTATATATATGTGGGAATATGGATTGTGCTTCAATTAAAAATAGTGCATCGTTGTTTCAATGGGTATTTGTAGTTTCAACCTAGCTTTCAACATAACGTGTTGTTCATAATGTTTTCACCATGGGGGTATAGACCAAGCCACATAACCTCTGGTCCATGCTAGATACAAATTTTTGTCAATACTTTTGGTTTTTAGGTGGTTTTTCCCTTTCAAATGATGATACATTTGATAAAACTATCAATTTTGAGAATTTATTAGGCGTGTTTGATAGGTATATATTATGGGTTTTCCAATGTACATCAAGCCTCTATAAATATCAATCTTCCCATATTTATCATTTCTCATTCCAAAGAACTATTGGACTACTCTAGAGGCGACTACATGATGTATACCCCTATCTATGCTATAGGGGTCGTGTTCCTATTAATCATAACTCATAACGACCCCTTTTTACCCCAATAGGTACAATCTGTTCCACATCTATATGTCAAATCCTATTGTAATCACATCTTATATTCGATTGGAATGTGGTGTTCCAGCCTATATCATGTTGGTTAATTCCCATATATCACCATGACACAGTCTGTACTCTACAACTTGGAACATCTTTAATTAATTTGAATATTACTAATTTTGAATCTCTTAGTAGGTCCTTGTGGTAAAATTAATAATGTTAAGTAGTTACAAAATATATTACAATAATGTAATACCTTTGAGGTATTTATATTTTATATTTTTTTTAAATTGAATTTTTTTCGATTGAGTTATGTATTGATGAATGTAAAATGAAATTTTATGGTGTATAATGTGATGTTTTTCATAGTGATTTATATTTTATTTTTATTAAATTAGTTTTGAAAATAAAGTAATACTATTGAATGTTATTTTATGAAATTAAAATCATTAAATATTTTTAGATTTTAAATTAAAAAATTTAAAGTATTTTGATAAAAAAATTGATGGTATTTGGATTAAATGGAATGAATTTGGATTGGTACCAATTTTATATTGTTTCTCAATTAAAGACGTGAGTTTTTTAAAAACAAAATTTGAGGTATGTTTATTAAAAGGGAGGAATTTTTTCAAAACTTGTTTTTGGTTTTAAATAAAATGAGGATTTAAATGGGTTATGAAATAAATGTTATCTGTAGTCATTTAATTTAATTAATTTGGATTCACATGGGAGACTGGGATTCTGAATGGGAAAATATATTCTATACATGTATTAGGTGTACTTTGTAATGGATATATGAAGAAATTCAAACTAAAAATACACGAGGTGAGGGATATTTGACCTTCTAGATGAAATTATCTTCATTCTAAGGGATTCTCTTTGTAAACATTAGAATCCATAATTTAACAATATATTTTAGAATCCATATATATCCTCTCCTAGGACTATTAAACATATTAGTATGATTAAAATGACTTTTTGAGGCTTTTGATAAAATAATTCTACTCATGTTAGTTTTCATATAATTTAATACAAATTACCTCTTTCCATAAATATTTTTATTAACCGCTACATAACATGGATGCCATATTATGCCTACATGATTAAAAATATATAAAAGCTAGTTTCAAAAATTCATTTTAAATATTTATTGAATAATTTTTTACGTAAACTATTACAATGTTACCATGAAATTATTTATTTACATTAACCAAAATGGATTATCTAATATTGAATTATTATGAAATGATTCGTGTAATCTAAATGGGCTTGTTCCTCACACACTAACATTTCCATAACATAATTTTATATTTATTTATTATCGGTCCTCGAAAAGGGAAGATATCACTTTGAGAATTAGGATATAGTAAAAATGAGTGAAATTTGGGAATATAAGTACTTTTACACTATCTGTGACCACTAGTGGGTTCATTTTTTCTTGTTGTTTTTTTATTTTAATCTATTTCTTTTAGGGTCTTTTATCCTATTATTTTTTATATCGACTACTTTTTTCCACTACATGTTGTTGTTTTGAAACTATTGTGGAGAAATCATTAAACATTACATTTATTGACTCTGATCCATCCCATTGGGATAGAGAATTCCCATAGAGACATGTCAGGGATAGTTTAAGTACAATTTTGGTGGGGTATCCTTCTTGGTTTAAGAGATGTTTATTGGTTTCATATTAAATATTTATTACTATTGTATTTTTTTTATTTTTTGGATATCTATTTATGATTTTTTAATAAATTTTAAAAAAAACTCAATTATTTTGAAGGATATAATATTAGGAAAATGGTAAACATTATGTTGATATTTATATTGAAATACTAGTTTTTCAATATTTATCACTAATAATTATTTATAATTAATCTATTGAAGTTACTTTTAACCTAGTTTAATGATTTTTTTCAATATTAAATTGTCAATTCAATAATTTTTTACTATTTTACAAGAATTTATATGGTGGTAATAGTCATAAATTTTTCAGGTATAAAATCCTCTCAAATAAATTCATTGTAATTTTCCCTATAATAATATTAATAAATTTGTTATCATTGTTAATTTATTGAAAACTAACCATGTTTTAAATCCAAATTTATTTTTCTTCATTTATGTGGCGATGATTTTTTAACTCTGTTTCTGGTATGTAAAAATTTGATATATACTTATCTATTTGGAATAATAAAATAAGTATTTAAAGATGCTGTAAATTATTATCTCATTACATTTCAATATATTTTAATACGGGATTCAATTTTATAAGGTGAATTTTATTGTAATTTGTTAAAACATATATATATATATATATATCAATGTATTTGGTTTCTTAAACATTCAAAAATAGTGAGATTAATAGTATATGGAAATTTGTATTTATTTTGTGAGAAGATTATTAATGTTTTGTTAGTTTATAAATTTATTTTTATGGTTTTATTAATTACATTATTGAACATTTAGTAATTTTTTTTGTTATTATTTATTGAAAAAATTAATTGTATAATATTATTTTTTTCATAAGGTGATTTTTAGTGTAAAATATTTATTGTAATTACTATATTGTTTGTATGTAATTAGTTTTTATAGTATTATAAATTTTATATTTTTATGTGTGTAAATTCAACTATATTTTTTATTATTATAGTTACAGATCAATATGAAACTCTTTTGAACCATTACCCAAATATGTATCATTTTCATTATCACTATGTGGATGGATATATAACATTTATATATTATTTTTTTGACAATTATTAATATAAATAAATATATATCGTACCTTTATATAAATATAGAATTTTGTGTTCCCATTTAAATAGTAAAAATTAAATGAATATTTTATTTATTCATATGCATATATTATCATTATCAATGAAATTTCATTCACTGTCTAACATAACATTGAACATGTATAAGGAGATTTAACTTTAATTCAACATAATGTTTTCCTATATTTAAACAATAATAACTCATTAAAATTCTATAAGTTTCCCCTTATCATTATGTAGATGATGAGAATTTATGAATACCTTTAATTAACTTATGTGACCTAATAAGTACCTTTACAAGGGCTATAAAAATCATATGAAAAAAATACGTAACATTATATAAATAATTTTATAACTAAAAAGAGTCTATATTTTTAAAGCACATAATAATGGAATCATTTTAAGTTGGATTTTTACATATGATAAAAGATTTTCTCACCCTATATGTGTTCTATAGTAGTAGTACATTGTGGCATGACAATTGAAAACATTGTGTTGTGTACATTAGGAGATGTAAATAGGAGGAATGTTTCACTAAATACTAGAAATGGTCATGGTGTGTGAGCTAAAAGTATATTCTCTACATGCCCAAATTTTAAAGAAGATTACATATCTATAGTTAGTATCCTAGAAAAATTCAGACTCTAGTATAAATACAAATCTCTAAGGGAATATATTTTTTGAAACACTACTATTATACTAACATATTAAATTTAATTTTATAATTTAACAACTTTTCAATCCTCTTATATTTTGTAAAATGTATTAAATTAAGTGTGTTTAATAGTAATAATTAGGTTAAATTTTTTAATATATTTATATAATTGAAGATTATGTTTTCCCATTTTATATTTTTTATTTAATGGATTTCTCTTTTGAAATAATAAATAATTGATGTCTACATTATAAATCACTCTAACAGAGAGTCAAATTGACTCTAACGCTGCATTTAATGACTTGTACATGGAAACAAAATAATCTTATGTATAATATACGAACTAATATGAAAAACAAAATTCATTATTTTAAAATTAACTACATATACCTAGAAAATAATACAGATATATGAAAAATAAAGTGTAATACAAAGATAGTAAAATCACTCATGTGTAGAAGATAATCCCTTATATAGAGAATTTAATATCTTCTTTGATGAATTTTAGAATGACTCGTATTAAGGGGAAGATGATACTATTATATTCTAATATATAAATATTTAATATTTTAATGATTTCATTTAAAACACATCCATTATAGTTTATGATAAAATTATCTCTTTTATAAATTTCTTCAATATTGAATATGTTCTTAATTATTACAACATTGTAGCCAATTATATGAAAAAATAGTCACTCTAATATTAAAATGGTTATATATGTTCATGGATATGATTGCTAATGAAAACAAAAAAAATATTATTCTGAATAATATATATATCATTCTAGGAGAGATGATAATGATCCCTTATTTTGATAAGTCACTAATGCATCAGAAATAATAATTAGTTGTGAAATATTAGATATGAGATCAATATTTTCATATATTGGGAACTAAAATAATTTTTTTGTTCTTGTCATTCAAGATTCATGTTCATATTCAAAAAATATGAATAATATAGTGACTATTATTCCATTTTTCATTATATATATCTACCAATGTCGAAAAAAAAATTAGTGTATCATTTTTAATAAATAATCTATATTAGGAAGAACTTAATTTATAATAATTTACCTCTTAAAATTTTGAATACTACATAATTATCTCTTTTTCTATCATTTTCAATACAATACATTCACACTCTATTAACTACATTTGGTGAAGCATTGGATCTGTTTTTCTAAAGGTATAGCCTGATAAAATATATTAGACCATTTATGTAAAGTTATAGGTGCTTTCATAATGATATATATTACATATGAAATGGAAAATAATAAGAATGACTAACTCATATTGAGTGTTGGATTAATGGATAATGGGTTTTTATATTTCAATTAACTACCATAAAAACATTTTTTCCTTGTATTATTGTTCATTATTTTCTACTTCGTATTTATTTTAAAAGATAATTTATATATTTGAGAAGATTTTTTGAGTGGTGTTTTTAATTGGTAATAAATTTTTGAAATCAATCAAACCCCTACAGTTTAGTAATTGTGATCAAAAACATATGAAACACATCATATCATATAAAACACTACTATGTTATCAGTTATTATCAGATCATCTCTAAAAAAATTATACTTACTATAATGGATTACATAAATAATGAAATATGTATATTAAGGGATCTTCACTATAATGGATAAAATAAAAATGTTATAATTATAGTGTGGTTATCTCTCTAATGACTTATGGTCTAATAGTTTATAATTTTTTTAATCCTTATAAGTTTCCTTCTTGTAAACTATATGTTTTTTCTCTAGATCAATAAGTCCGTTTTATCTATATTACAATTCTCTTCCTTCTTTTATACAAATATTTGATCCAAGTAAATATAGCATTTTTTTCTCAAAGTGAAATTTCCCAAGACATCCGGAGATAATAACTATTTTTAACTAGGAAGACATAATAGTATAAAAGTCTTTTATTATTATTTGAAACTCAATTTTCACACAATATGATTCATAATAATGAATGAATAACTCAATTTAATCGATGGATAAATATGATTATAAACAGTGTTTCTATTTTGGATATAGATATTAATGAACTAGTTCATTCCCCACATTATCATCGCCGAAATTCCAAAAAAAATGAACATGATAAAAACATCGATTTGGTATTTTAAACGTTGGAATAATCATAAAATGAAATTTCTCTTTGGGAGTATAATTTTTTTTTGGTTCAAATAGTAGGTGAAGATAATGATAATAAGATAATAAAAAATGAAAATGTTTATCTTTTTGTGTCCACTTTATCAGGTACGATAAAATATATATAGATATCATATTCTAACTAAATTAATCGAGTGGATTTAAACACATCATATTTTAGTGATGAGCATGAACTATCGGAAATAAATCATAACAATAGGTATATATATAATTTAGAAGATTCAAACAATCCCTTATTATTGGTGATAACATTGTCGGAAATAAAAAAAGGATATATTCTTTAAATGAAACAATATTTTACCCTTAAAATATAATTTTTTACACATTAAAAAGAAAAATAATTTTTAAATAAATTGATTTAAAAAATTTAATAAGAAAATTAATAGAATTTATAAAAATAAATAGAGTTATTTGGATGGACATAGTGATGAATCTTATTATGTACCAAATATGAGAACTAATGTTTTGTTGAAAATATGGACTTCATCACTAAATATAATGATATACAATCATTTAATTAATGTGATTATTAAAATGATTCTAAAACACTCTTTTGATCAAAAAAATGAATATTAAACCATGTTATATAACAAATATAAATCTCTGAAAAAGAAGAAAAAATCACATTTCAATTATTATAAAGCAGATTTTACTGAAAAAATATTATATTTGAAAATAAATTATGAATTTAAAATATAAATTAGATCAATAAATTTATAATTATCCTCCACATGACAATAAAATTCACAAAATCATTACTAAGGATTAATATATTAAAAATGATTGATATGTATATACTAAGGGGTGTGATATAAATAAAATGCTTGGTAAATAAATTCCAAATAATGATAATTGGGCATAAGTAGTAATGGTGAAAAAATTAAACTGTATATAATTTAATTTTTATTAGATTGAAAAAAAGATTCATTTCAATAGTTTATTTTTTTAGGATAACTCTTGATCAGAGAAATGACATAATATATAAAAAAATCCATTTTAGTGGATTTTGACATTCACATTATTCTAAAAAATAAATGTGTATAAGGATAGAAATTATTCTAATTGTAAATATATATGGGTTACTAAATAAAAAATACCTTATACTTTTAGAAAAAAATAGTATCTAGGTAACAAAATATAAAATGGTATCAAATTAGTTGTAGGGAAAAAATAAACAAGGAAATTGATGTTAATGGGTCATGGAAAATGGATTTTTGAGGCATATGAGAGGAGGCATCCCAATCATTAACTTGTTATCAATTATTGATGGAAACTTTTTCAAGATCGTTGATAATGCAATAAGAAAAATTCATAATAGACATATTAGTATGATATCCTAGTTCTTTCATTATTAACAATTTTCTATATTAAAATACATTAACAAACAACTTTATAAGTGTTTATAAACTTGTTTTTTTATTATTATACAATTTAAATTTCAAATAATTATTTTTTTCTTTAAATTTAAATATCTAAAATTAAATGTACCTATAAAATTATGTTTTAACAGCATATATATTTATTATTTTTATAAAAATGTAGTGTTTTAATACTAAAATTGATGAATTTAGTATTTAGTATTGATGTGCTTGACATTTTAATCTCTATTATATAAGAAATTTGTCTCTAAAGAAGCTACATTAATATGATGTTGAACTTATTACCAATAAAATGAAATATATTTCATTAAAAATGGGAAATAAAATAAAATGTTATTTTAAACCAATTAATGTGGACTCAACTCAAATCTCATCAAAATAATATAAATGGATTCATTTATATGATCAAGGATAACAATCCTTGGTGGGAAATATTTTTTTATGTTTTTGTGGATGATTTTTTATGATTTACAGTTGTTCAATTTTTGATACATCAGATTCAGTCAAGTTAAATTTTTGAAAATTTATAAAATCTAGATAAAAATAAAAATTATACTATAAAAATTCTTTATTAAGTGACCATCGGGAGAGCTTCATAATTAGGAGATTAATTTTCTTTTCATAAATCATCTACCAGAAAAAACATTTAAAATCTATATTAAACCTTGAATAAATAGATTAGGTAAAATAATGAATATTCCTTAATGTGTAATTTATATAATTATGTTATTTGAGTTTCTAATGAATACACATTTTTGGTATAAATTAATTAACAAAACATGTTATATAATAAATTGATTTAATATTAGACCTATCTTGAGGAAATAACATTATTACATGTGAAATAAATCTAAACTAAAGGTGGATACTTTATTTTTTTATGAATATTTGATATCATGGGTTCCACGGATAATCATATGGTGTTTGATCTATAGGAGGAAGGTGGAATCAATTATTTGTATTCAAACATTTCTAAATATTATTGTGTTTTCAAAAAAAGGTCATCATAATATTATGAATCTACTCCTATAATATTTGCTGATACTAACCACTTCTATAAAAATAAAACATAAATATATGATCTTAGTAATTTTTAGATATAATGAGATGTTTTCCTACCATAGAAAATGAAAATGGATGGTGATTTGTAACAAGAAAAAAAATTAAAAAGTATTTAAATTGTGGAAATAGGTAAACCTAAATTATTTCTACCCAGATAAAAAATATCATTAATGAATATCCCTTTTGGATGTATAATAATGAAAACAATACTGGGTAGTTAGGACATGAAGAGATTTCAAAAACACTTCTGAATATTTAATCTTTTTGTCTTAAAATAAATAGAAAAAAATAGATAAATCAATATTTAATGATAGTTAGTTGTTATCAATGACAGTGGATATAAACAAATTAAACAGGAACATGGTTTGGGAATTAGTTGATAGGACCTTATATCACCATATTATTAAATGTATATTGGTTATTAAGAATAAAAAATATTGTCGTAATGTACTAATTAGAAATAACATCATATCGGTGGCCAAAGAATATAATCATGTAGATATAGCTTATAAGGAAAAAATTTCACCATGTAAATATTAAAATCTATTAATAAAAATTTATATAATGAATATTATTTAAAAAATTAAATTATTTTATAGGATATCTAGTATAATTTAATAATTTCTTATGGAGAACGATTATGGAAAACTACTTCTGGGTTTGTGAAATCCTAATTTTCAAAATAATTTTATTTAACTTATTCAACAAATTTATTATAAAAAACAATAAGAACTACAATTTAATGAATGATTAACATTATATAATATATTAATTTTTTTTACTTTATTCATTTCATATCCCATATTATTTTAGAAAACTATATATTCTGATACTTTAGTTATTCACAAAAATATTCATGATTTTATTTTTTTTAACTATAGACATCACATTTTTTGTTTTTTTATGTGGATGATTTTGAGAAAATTCAATTATTATAATTGAAATGATGCTAATGGTATTTAAAAATGTTTTATAGCTTTAATTAATTTTCCATTATTTATACATAAAACATATATATTTTATTTTATTTTATATACTGATACTAAGTTATTAGGGTGTAATCTATATTAAAACACCACCTCGAGAACCCACACATAATTAATAAATCAATTAATTGGTCTATTAAAAATGTAACTTTATATTGCATTATCAACCACTAAGGTTTAATATGTTTTAGTACATAGTTATTGAGCACTTGGGTTTATGAGGAAAAATATAATATATTTTTGATTAATTTTTCGTTATTTACCCATCAAATGTCTTAAAAGAATATCGAGACACATTTTAAAAAATATACAACCAATCATTCAAGAATGAAAAATAATATTATATAAAATCAAAATTTTAGTGATAAAAAAATGATTATTTATTAATAAAATTAAATAAAACTAATAAATAATTATTATATATATTAATTCTTCCCTTCCAGAAAAATATATTTAATTTAATTAACATTGAATTTAATTTTATGTAATTCAATTTTGTTGGTTCACTTTTTTTTTGGGACATCAATTTCAAATATTATATTCTATTGTATTTATTTAAATGGGTTAAGTAGAGTTATTGTTTTTTAATTTATCTATATTTTTGAATATCATGTCATAGAATGTGATAATTAGTTATGTATTTATCATTCATTTGGACATGATTCCACTCACTTGCAACATTAAATACCAATATCTATTGATTTATTCGTTTCTTACTTACCATTCAAACCATGATCTAAAATCTCTCAAAATCATATAAAATTACAATGATTAGTGGATATATGGAACACAAAAAGTGTCATATAATGTTCCACAACGAAATAGATGAAAAAAATCATAGATATTTAGAATGTAGATTTCCTCCTGGTATAAAGACCAACATTATATGGTTATATCATAAAAATATTCCATCGATAAATGTTTTGAGATTCTATCGATCAAATTTTCTAGATGATGAAAATAAAATAGTTATTTCATTTCAAATGGAAGTTCGTGATTTTTATTACGTCAATTCACATTTTGAAAAAATGTGGAAATATAAAAAATGATTTAAATTAATAATGAAATTTCAGTTTAATAAACTGATTTAGTTGAAATCATACTCTTCCCTCATGACTGTAGATTAATTTTTAATGGTAATCTCTTATTTTATGTATTCAATATATAATAGTCAGGGGAGCAAGTATGTTTTCTAAGATAATATTTAAAGACATGAACCTTCATCTTTAAATAAAATGGATAAAAGTAAAATTTTCATGATATTTGATAAAGAATGTGTTTCATTTTATTAATCTTAAACTTAACGTTAGATTTTATTCGTATGAAAGGATGTTAACCTGTTATCCTTATGAAAGATAAGGTTTCTAGTTTAGTGGAGGAGTATTGTAACAGTCATGAATAACATCATAGTTTTTTTGAGGATGAATGATGATGAATATTAATATAAAAAATATTCTTAAAGAGTTAAAATATGTTATGAGAATGTTTCCACCCATATGGTGCAATATGTTGTAGATACTGAGATTGAGGATATAAATTCTAGAGAAAAAAATTAAATATTAGTGTGCTGATGTAAGGACCCAGCCCTATTTTTTAGGGGTAAGTGCCGTATTTTATTACATTATAATATAAACAAGGAATATGGATCCAAATGAACCAAGTAGTATATATTATTTTGGAAAACAAAATACATACAAAACATCAAAATTACAACTTGAAAAGAAATACAATATAAAATTTTCATTGGGATCAACCACCACTCTAGGATTAACCATGTATATTAACCATAAAATACCTCTTCAAGCATACGAAAAATGAATCATTTTAGGAGTGTTCATTATTTTTATGTAAGGAATAACATTATAGTGAAAGATATCTTAAAAATTTGACATGGTATATAATTTAAATCACATTCCTTTACAAAAATAAACATGAAAATAATATGGAAGGAATTTGAGAGGTGTAGATATTTCCATAATAAAACATAGTCATGGGTGTTCTACTAGTCAAAAAACACTTCAAATATTAATTTATAGCTCCATAAAAATGGGAAATGAATATGTCGGATATTATGATACATGTTTTAAATGCCTATCCAAGTCAACATAATTTGATTAAGGCCTTGGCCAAAACCATATATCAAAATGGTCAAGCCTTCAACCATGTCCATATCTATTTGTCTCATGAGACATTTTGATGAATTGATGAGATATAGAGGGACCCATCCATCACATAATAAGTCCAGTTAAGTCCAAATATGAATCTGGATTAATATAAACAACATATACATACATATTGAAACTATAATATTAGATGTATATAACTTTCCTGAAACATTACGCTTAAAAACTAAAAATTTGGAGTAAATTAGTGAATGGTTATAGGGTAGAACATAAATATAAAAACCAATAATAATCAATTAAATTTAATATGGAGTATGATATCATAATATATTAGTTTTGAAAATGCCTAACAATTTACAATAGTGTTTAAATAGATGTAAAAAATCATATAAAACAAATGAGTAATTCATTAGATAATTACACCATTACGTTGAAAAGAAGAGAACTTTAGAAAAAGTACTTGAATAAATCTATAAGTAAAGTAATATTGTATTTTTATTATATAATTAGTTATTTTATAAAAAAAACATTGTTTCTAAAAAACAATTATTCAGTGTCTTTGAAAATAGGCAAGAATTAATGAAATTCTATTGGATTGGGCTTGTATTTTAGAAAGTACATTAAATATTCCTTTTAAAAAATATAAATGCCCCGTAAATGAAGGTAGGATTATTTTTTGGTACATGTATATAGAAAAATAAAATAGAATTTATGAGGAGTTAACATGAATTAATAAGAATTTAATTTAGGTAAGTAGATAATAAAAGTAACCTGAATGAAAATGGAGGTTCGGGCAGGAAACCATTAACTTATGTATGAATGTGTTCTGCTCATGAATATAAGGTCTTAGAATAATAAATTAAAATTATTAATAACTTAATTAGGAACCATTTAGACATTTATTTATTTTATCATATTTTTATTATGTTGATTTGTGTCCATATTTATATGTTATGATATTAATTTTGTCATCCAGAGTGTTCATTTCATTGGTTTTCATGTTCGATATATTTTTATATGAGTTTTGATGTTCATGTGTAAATGGTGTGATTATCCATAATTGATGTCATATATTATTTATGAACATCCATAAGTTAAAATTTATATATATATATATTACACTGTATGAGTATAAATCATTTGATGAAATATTATCGACAATCACTTAGATTATTTGGCGGTATTTGGATTATTTTGAACAAGTTTGTCATTTAAATTAATATTATGTACATATACTAGTTCAGAAATATTAAGTTTGTTATAATACATATATTATTGTATTGATAAACCATGAAAATAGTTTCATGACTAGAAATGTTGGATAACTGGAAAAGCTCAACATCGTCGTCCTCAAATGTTGTGAATTGGAACCTTACAGATGATGATTTCATTTATAAAAGAGAGTGGGCGTAATAATATTGATAATGTTTATTAAATTAACAAGGTATAATTCTAGTATATATATTATACTATAGTTATAAGGAGAAGTTTTATAGAAGATAACAATAGTGAATAAAAAATAATATAAATTTAAATTAAATAAAACGAAAAAGAAAGATGTTTTACCTCTTGAAATAACCTCCTTGAGAACCTCCGTAATTGAAGGGGTTTTGGTCTTTTGCCCTGAAAAAGAGATACTATTTGATTGGAGTTACTATGGAAGGGTATTTTGTGATGAACATGGATGAGCTTCATGGCTTATAATAGTGATGAGAAGATGGAGTGAGGGGGGTTATAGTGGAGGAGAGAAATAATTTATGAATATCTTATTCATTATTTTATTATTTCCCTCTAGACAAACAATATTGTTGATTAATGTGACCCATAATCGTAAAAAGTTCATTTATATTCAAACAAAGTGTTCTTACATCATCCATGATGCTATGAATAGTGAATTTAAGTGATAATGTATATATATGGTAAATTGACGTATTTTAGTATTCATTAATAATTCACGTATTTCAGAAAAATAACAGCAATTCCCCCTAACCACTTTCTGTTGTGTACAATTAAAAAATCAACTCAATTTTTTGAATATAATTATCTAAATATTATTATCTAATATTTTAATATAATCATTGTTTATTTGAAAAATAACAATTTTTAAGCGATAATTCCATTAATATAACCTTTTAAAATTTATCAAGAATGAATTATCATATAACCATTATAAAATAAAATAATACTATTTTTTACTATTAATGAGGCTCATATTACTTTTTAGAGTTGTATTCATAAGGGTATGTTAATATTCACACAAAAATTTGTGTGACTTATCAAATTCTAAAAATATTAGTAAATTCAACCGTGTTTGTGAGTTTATGGAATTTCAAATCAGATAGGTAGAAAAATTATGTTTAATGTATATGTTATATTATTGTGGTGTATTGTAGAAACTCATTGCATCATTCAATCAATATTTATTTTCAAAACCATGTGGTGTTGCATTCTCCTATCCTTACAAAAATTTCATCTTCAAAATTCATTGAATGTTACCTCATAAAAAGATTTGGTTTGGTATTCATTATATGATCATCAGGATCCAATGTTTCATTTTCAATTTTATGATTTTTCCAATGTTTCATTACTTGTTGAGTAATCTGATTTGTCAAAAAATGTTCTTTAGTTTCCATAGTCTAGACAGGATCTTCATAATAAGATAGATCAGGTTCCAATTCTATAAATTCCGATTTAAGGACAAGCATTGTGTCTTGTATGTACTTCCTCATTAGATAATCATGGAACACATAGTATACATTAGACATGCATCGATTCATAGAAAAATGATATGTAACTACTCCAATTCACTTCATAATACCAAAAGGCACTGTATACCTAGGGATTATGTTCCCCTTGTTCCCAAATAATTGAATTCCCTTCCATGAATATACGTTAAAAAACATGATCTCCCACTTAAAATTAGAAATCCTTCCATCTATTATCAACATAGATTTTTTTTCTCCTTTGATATTTTTTGATACGGCATGGAATAGTTTATACTATCACTATTGTTTCCTCCGCAAGATCCTAGCCTACAATATTCCCTTTAACAACTTCATCCCAACATCTTGGTGTATGGAATATCTTCCATAAAATGCTTCATATGGTTCCATTTTAATACTTTAATGGAAACTAATTATTTTAATAAAAATCCACTAAAGGTAAATATTGATCCTAAATTTCTAGAATGTAATGTGACCATGATCTCAACATGACCTCTAAGGTTCGAACTGGCCTCTTTGATTTCCTGTCACATTGAGGGTGATAAAAGTACTCAATATATGTTGGGTATCCAAATCATTTTAAATACTTTTCCAAAATTTCAATGTAAATTATTATTCATAGTCAGACAAAATTGATAGAGTTTTCCCATGATTTGTCACAACATCATTGAAGTAGAGTCATTCTAGGTGCTCTAATTGAAAATCCTCCTTTATAGTGAGGAAATTTGCAGATTCTGTAAGTCGGTCCAAAATTAGAAATATCACATCATTCATTCATGGATTTTTGGGTAATATGGTGACAAAATAAAGGGTGATTTCATTCCATTTCCATGTAGGAACATATACAGGTTACCTGAATCATTTTGGTAGATTCCTTTCGGCAATAAAATTTTGATAGACTAATCATCTTGATACATAATCCACAATTTCCCTCTCCATGTTATCCCACTAGAATTGTTCCTTAAAATATATATACATCTTAGTGAAACCAATATGTATACAGAAATTCAAACTATGGGAATAATCCAATAATAACCATTTTAGCTCATTTATAGCTAGGACACAAATCCTCTTCCCAAATTTTAGAACACCATATTCACACAAAAGTTATCCATCTTCCCATCTTTCACAGCAATAACTTTCTTTTAAATATTCTCATCATTAGGCTGAGAACATTTTAATACTTTCTAATAACTATGGTTGGGAAAAAAATGAAAAAGTAGTGATGTTTCACATTCATTGATAATTCCCATATCCATCTCCACTATATCCATGTACAAAGGAGCCTTATCAATCCCCATTTTGTTGAGACCTTTGTGATCCATCCTGCTCAATGAACCATCAATCATTTTTCCATTTATTGGTGGTATTGTATTGTAAAATAATAATCCTTTATTAGCTTGAGCCATCTCCTTTTCCACATGATGTGTTCTTTCTATGATATGATACATTTTAGACTATTAAGATCTGTATTTACCACAAAAGGGTCTCCATAGAGATAATGTCTCCATATCTTCTAAAAAATAATTACCACTACTAAGTCAAGATCATGAGTTTGATATTTGTATACCTGAATTTTTAACTTCCTTGATGCAAATGAAATAACTCTATAATTCTATATAAGGACACAACCGAGTCCATTATTTTATTCATCACTATACATCACAAAACCATCATTCCCCCATAGTAGAGTTAGGATCAGAGCATTCACTCATTTTTTTTCCAATTCATCGAAATAGTCCTCACTTTCTTCATTCCATACAAACTTAACCCCTTTACATGTAACTTGGGTAATTGTGTTGGCTAAACTGGAAATTTTCTGAATAAAATTCCGATAATAACGTAAAAAATCAATAATAAAATATACCTCAGTCATCTTAATTTGAGTAGTCCAATCATGCATAGCCTTTGTCTTCATATGATAAACAGATATTCCATCCATTGAGACAATGTAGACAATAGTGGAAGTAGATTGAATAAAAAATTCCCACTTGCTAAACATACCATACAATTAATACCTTATAATAGTATTCAAAATATTGCACAAGATATTTTCGTGATCTTCATAAATTTTGTAGTATATCAAGATATCATCAGTAAATACCAACCAATAGTCATCATGATATTACATAAAATTTCTATTAATTATATCTCTAAAAATAGAGGGTTCATTAGTCGGTCCAAAAGGGATTACTATAAACTCATAACTCCCATACATGGTTTAAAATGTTGTCATTTTAATTTATTCTATCTTTACAACCAATTGATGATATTTGGATCGATGTTCAATCTTTGAAAAAAATTATCATCATGATGTTCATCAAATAAATCATCAATGCGAGATAGGGGATACTATTTCTTTATTTTAATAGCATTGATCAGCCTGTAGTCAATACAGAACCTCATAGATCTGTATTTCTTCTCAACGAAAAGAACATGGGCTCCCCATGGAGAAACACCATGAAAAATAAATCATTTATTATTAAATTAATCTAGTTTATTCTTAAGTTCCACTAATTCCACAATGGCTATTCTAGAAGGGGTCTTTGATATGGGAATTGAATCACAAATTATGTTAATGGAAAACTCAACTTCTCTCTCTAGAGGATTTCAAGGTAAATCCTCTAGAAAGTGGTCATCATATTATTGAAAAATATGTGTATCCTCTATTTGAACATTCATTTCCTCATCCAATGTTATTTCATTCCCTTACTCCCCAATAATTGAATTCAGTGTAGCTAATGGCAGTGGATCGATATGGGAATCATAGGGTGATATTTCTTCCCTTAAGATAAGGGATTCGACATCATCCTCAAAAAATTTAACGCCCTTCTTCTAGCAATAATTTTTCTCATCATGGTTTGAAATCCAATCCAATATGAGGATTATATAAATGGAAAATCATGGGTATGAAAATTAAATCCGTAGGTAAAACATGTTTATATGATATAATGGGGACTTCAAAACCCAACTTTTTATGCAATGATAATTTCAATGAAAGTTTTTAATGACAACCCCCCCAATTAAATAAAATTAAAAATATATTATTTTCATAGAAACCTAAGAAGATATAGAATAATGTGATGATCCAGAATCAAATAAAGCATTGGCTATGTTTGAGGAAACGTTTAAAGTACCTTCCATCACTTCATTAGGAAATCCATATTAGTTCTTATGATCACATAAGCTTGTGTCTACCCCTTGACCATTTTTGTACCATGATTCCATTATACTTTGGAAAATTATTAGCATTGTGTCCCATATCTCTATAATTATTGCACTAAACATTAATAGATTCATTCTTCACCTTGAAATCACCATCGTGATAGAGTTTCTGTCAACATTTGTAGAATACTCATTTTTCATTTAATAAGGCACCATGGGTGTTTCCTTCCTCAATTATCACATTGTGAAAATTTAACTATTCCTTTCTTCTCCATTATTGTATTTCCTTTTATAGAAATTTCAAAAACCCACTTCTTCTCTTTCTATCATTTAATGTAATAAGATGTATAGAATTCCTTTTCTATATTGATCACAGATGAAACAATATCTTCATATGACATGAAACATTGTGAGAGTAGTTCCTTTGGGAGAAATTACTTTAGGCTGTCAAAGTAGTGATTAATATTTCTCCTTGGATAACATTTGATGTCCACAATGTGAATTGAAAAACATGTGAAGTTAATGTCAAACTTTACAAGATTCTCATCTTCTTTTTTTAAACAAATTTAGAATTTGTCTTTCCAAATCTTCACACTATTCATGATGGAAGTATTTTTCAAGGAATATTTCTTTAAAATCCCTCTATTCCAATTCATAAATTTCATATTCTTCCTTTGTGTTTTGAATTAAATACCACCACTGATCTACATCTCCTGATAGATGATAAAATGTCATGAAAATATTCTCTCTTTTTTTACATCCGAATGTGAGTAATATCTTATATAATGAACTTATCCACTGATCTGCTATGAATGGTTTTTTAGTCTCATTAAATGATAGAGGATATTGTTGCATAAAATAATCTTGAATAGATCCTCCATTTTGCGGATCCAGATTCTCCATATGATTAGATTTCATGTTCATAACAAAATTCAACCATCCTGGTATAGTTATATGTTTCTCAGCAGTAGTCGCAGCACCATTTCCAAAATCATTTTCTAGAATTGGATGGAAATACCATTAACAGGAATGAAAATTTATGTTTTTTTCATTCCTCCCACTATGTGCCATTTCTAAATAATGGAGCACACTATATTAGATTGTGAATCATAATGTATAATCTCAACGTAGAAATATAATTATCATAGATTGTCTCATAATATTATACAGGTTTTCATTGAGTAAAATTTTACATTTAAATCCTATACAATGGATTCTAAAGAAAATGTGAATTATCCTATCAATATCTCCTTGTAGGTCAAAAAAGGTGTGCACTATGGCCGATTTTTGTGTACCAGGATACCCCAGGTCAAGCCCAAAACTCCTTGTCAGAGTTTTCACTTCTAGTTACATTGGTTACAGAACCACGTCCATTTCTACTATCCAAAGAGGGTTCTATTTTCTAGAAATATACATATAAAATATTCCTTACCAATATATAAGGATGTTATTGTATATTTATCTTCAAATACTATCATAGGGGTTTGTTCCTTACATTATGATTTCAAATTATAGTTTCCATTTTTTATGATAAACTTTCTATGACAACACCTGTAAGGACACAAGCCTTGTTTCCTGGAGTCGATGCCTTTTTTATTACATTAGAATATAAACAAGGAATATGCATCCCAAAGGACTGGGTAGTTTCTTAGATTTTTGAAAACAGTATACATACACAAGTACATCATTACAACTTGATATAAAAAAACATAAAATGTTCCACTGGGAAAAACCACCAAACTATGATTATCCCTACAAATCAATCATAAAATACCTTTTTGTGTCAAGAAAATAATGAAACATAATAAGGGGTGGGCACAAATTGGTAGTAATGGTAAATGTTACAATGAATGATTACATAAACAATAGAAATGGTGAATAATTCTGAACACATTCCATTAAAAAATCAATTTCAACACAATATGGCAGGAATATGGGATAATAAAATATTTCCAAAATAAAACATAATCATGGGTATGATACTAGTCAAATAACAAAATTAAATATCAATTTATAGATTCAAAATAAGGGGAATACATATGTTGGTAATTATGTAACACATTTTCATGGCCTCGTCCAAGCCATATAAAAATAATTAAGGTATCGACCAAAACTATATCTCAAAATGGGAAAGACTTCGGCTAAGTCCATATCTATTTGTATAAGGATAAATACCAATGCCTTGTGGGGCTATAGAAATCCCCTCCCATCACATAATAATCCCCATACATTCTTCCAACAAATAGGTAAAAACTTAAATAACAAATATATTCATATTGGAACTAACATGTGGGACATAAATAACTTTCCCCGAACATTTTGCTTTAACACTAACCATTCAAGGTAAATTGGTGTATGGTTTTAGGATATCAAATCAACAGTTAGACTAATAATAATACATTTAATTAAATATAGAGTATAATATCATAATATATTAGTCCCAATAATAAATAAGAATCATCAGGAGTGTTAAAATAGATGAAAATTGTCTTATAAAACAATTGAGTAATTTTTGAGATAAATACTCCTTTACATTGAAAAGAATAGTACTTTTGGAAAAATAATTTTATAAATACAAAAGTGATGTAATCTATTATTTTCATAATAGATTTTTTGATTTTATAAATTTTTTCTAATCAAATATTATAGAGAGTCTATGAAATTTGTTATGAATTTGGAAAATTCCCTTTGATTGGGCTTGTATTTCGGAATGAATTTTGAATGTTACTTTTTAATCATATAATTCCCCTATAAATTAAGGTTGGATTATATTTGGAACAAATATATAGAACATTAAAATAGATTTTATGGGGAATAAACATTAATTAATAATAATTTAATTGGGGAATGTAGATATTAAATGTAACAAGAATGAAAATGTATGTTCAGGTAGGAAATCCTTACCTTATGTTTTAATGTGTTCCTCTCTTGAAATTAGTGTCCTGTAATATGATATTATACTTATTAATAACATAATTCTGAAAATTTTATACATATATTTATTTTACCATAATTTTATTATGTTCATTTATGTATTTATTTATATGTTCTAATATTTAATTCTATCGTTCCAGAGTGTTTGGTTCCCTGGTTTTCCTTATCTGAAAACTTTTATATGATCTTGGATTTTAATGTGGAAAGTATTGAATTATCCAGAATTGAAATTATATATAATTTATGAACATCTAGATGTGTTAATTGTGATATATATTATTTTTTAAATGGTATAAGGATGAATCATTGAATGAATTATTATTGACAATCACTTATATTATGTCGCGCTGTAGGGATTATTATGAACTAGTTTGTCATATAAATTTACACTATGAACATATATTGGTTTTTTATTATTATGTTGTTTATAATAAATATATAATTCTAGTATTCCACTATAAAAATAGTTTCATGACTAGTAATTACAGATCTTTTGAAGAACAAATCTTCGTCGTCCATGATGGTTTTAAATTAGAACGCCACATACTATGATTTCATTTGTAAAATAGAGGGGGGTAAGAATATTGATAATGGTTAAGACATTTAAATGGTATAATTATTTTATATATATGGTAATATAGTTATATTTATCAATTGTATAGAGGAGGAAATGATAGAATAAAAATGAATAAAAATTTAATAGAAACAAAATGAAAAATAACGTTGTTTTACCTTTTGAAATAACTGCTTTGAGAACCTCATTAAGGGAATGGATTTTGGACTATTGTAATGACCAAGAGCTCATGAACGTGGGGAGTGACTTGGGAAGGGTATTTCAGCATAACATTGAAGTGTTTTAAGGCTTATAGGAGTGAATAGAAGAGGGGGTGAGGGGGTGGGAGTTATAGTGGAAGAGAGGATTAATTTGTGAATATATTATTCATTAAATTATTATTCCACTAAAGACAACCAATAGTGTTGATTCATGGGACCCCAAATAGTAATAAGTACATGTGAGTTATAACAAATCATTCTTAAATCATACTTTATGATAAGAATAATGAATTCAACTGGAAATGTATATATATGATAAATTAAAGTATTATACTATTAATAAAAAATTCAAGTATTTTACAAAAATCCAAAAAATTCACCATAACCATTTTCCAATTTGTAGAATTAAAAAATTAACTAAATATTTAGAAAATAATTTTCAAAATATTATTAATTTTCATTTTCAATTAAATCATTATTTATTCAAATAATAATAATTTTAAATCAATAATTCGATTCATATCACATTGAAAATTTAATCAAGATCTCATTATCTTATAACCTTTATAAAATAAAATATTGTTATTTATTACTATTCATAATGGTCATATTACTATTCCTATTAATATTAATAATGTTCTGTTACTATTTACTAGAAATTATGTTTGTCTTATCCGACTCTATATATCATACTGAATGCAACTGTGTATGTCAGTTATTCGAATTTCAAATCATTGAGGTAGAAAAATTTAGTTTATTAGCTCGTTTATAACAGAGTTGTGTTTTGTAGAGACTCAGTGTCTAACGTATTCAATATTTAGTACCAAAACCATTGGTTTTTATAAATGATAGTTCAAGAAGGAATTAGTAGATACAGTGACTCTCTAAGAGAATAGTTTTGGAAATGTTGTTATTATTGAAGAAGAATTTGATGCTTTTATAGAATAAAACATTCAACAATATTCGATCATAAGGGATAAGTATATTTTATCTAATGATGTATCTGGAAATATTTATGATGATTCTTATCTTTCTTCTAATAAGGATCTTTATACATTTTTTGTGGTGATAAAAAAATTAATTGATGAAATGTCATATGAATTCATTATCATCTACGTGACATTTTTATTTTATATAACATGATAAATGAATCTAGATAATATTTGAAATATTTCATGTAAAATAATTTCTACATGGGTGATTTAAGTTATTTTATGTTTCAAGTGGACTCTTAATTAGATTTAGAAATGAAAATTGATATGATGATGTAAAATAAAGAACATGCTACATTAAAAAATATTTTTATTACAAAATGTGATCTCATTAATAAATTTCTTCATATTCAACCTATTCTTCCAAATGATTCTAATTATATTTTCTATGAAACTAAATAAATAATAGTAAAATATAAGATATCTACATATTATTTTTGTATGATAAATCAAATGGTTAAATCCCCATAGTGTGGTAATTCTTCAATAAATAATATTCCTTAAAATCAATTGATTTGCCTTCTAATATGGATTTCAATGAAATATAAAGAAAATTATTTGTGGACCATGAATTTATTTGTTCGATATTGAATATTATTTTAATACATTATAATATATGAAATGAAATTTTCATTGGATGATTTGGATAATTATTTTAATATTTTTAAAATGTTATAAAAATTATCAATTCCTATGGAAACCGACATTAGGATTATAAAAAAAGTAATGGACCACATTTTAGTAGATCTATATAAATATCATTATGAAAATCACCAATATTCAATATAAACTACGAGTAAAAAAATAACAATATAATTTAACCTTTTAATTGAAGATACATTTTTAAGTAATAACCCTTTCAAATAAATCCATTTATTATTGTTTCTCCACCAATCATTTCCCACTAAGATATTCTACATTTCATGATATATTGTCAATCATGTAGCTTAAATCAATCACAGGATTATTAATTTATATGAATATGTGGAATACACTTAAAAATATATCATATATTACATACAATATATTCAAAGAACTTATTATCGTGATATCATGATTTTATATTAAGTTATATGAGTTTTTCAGGAGCTTATGTTTTTAATAGGTTGAATATATATGGTCATGATCTAATTTACCTAGTAGGTTAGAAATATCATTAAGATAATTTTAATAAAATATATGTTCCTTATTCATATAAAATGTAAATCACCCCTTTTAACCAACGATATTATCATGGCACTAAGGTAAAAGGAAAATGATTTTATTTTAAGATACTAAATAACTGAATCTACATATACATTCATTACCCTGAATAATTTCATATTTAGATATACTATGAAAGAAAATTAATAATATTAAAAAAAATTAACAGATATCCTTTTTCTTCAAGGTAGTATTAAAAAAATAAAGATTGTTTTTAGATATTTCATTCATGATGAAATTCCAAATGTTTTTATCACATAGAGATTTAACCATAGACATACTTCACCATATTAATCCCTTGTATTACAACCTATCTTCAGAATGATCCCTCAACCAAACTTTTTTATCTTTACATTATTAAAAAATAAATTGTTATATATATAATTAAAATTTTATTTATACAATAACAATATATGTTTTTATTATAATTTAACTTCTCCTTTATTTGAATTTTCAATTTTTGGTTTCTAATTTCTCATTATATTTATATTGTTAATCCGTTTATAAAATTAAATTCTGAAAAATAATTATTTATTCCATAAATCTATAATAATGGATTAATTATTTTTGTGTGCTAAATGAAATGTGATCATCCTAGTTATTTTACTATCTCATTTTAATAAAAATTGATGTGAATAATGGGAAACAAAATATTTAAACAAATAATTATTTTTTTCTTTAAATTGAAACTATAATTCCTAAAATTATTATAAAAACATATTTCATACATATAAAATTAATAATTTAACATATTCTAATAAATATTGTACTCTATAAAAATTAATATGTAATTTTAAATTTCAATAATTTAATCATTAAAACATAATTGGTAAAATCTAATGATATATTATTTTTAATGATTATATGATTTCAGATCATCCAAAAATGAATGATTAATGGAGACACTTCTGTTCTTCCAACATATCATATTTTATTATAAGTTTTAAGGCTCAAAAAATCCATTTAGGTTTCACTAATAATATTTTTGTGTATTTATTAATAAATTTATATATTCTAATATTTCTTTTTATAATTTTTTTATTCTTGACAATAATGTTTTTGAGTTGAAATATTTTATTTATTTTATGACCCATATAAAATATGAAATCTATCTCCTGTTGAAGTTGGATCACACATATATAGAATCATAATTAATCACAAGTATATGTTATGACTCATGCAATGAGGCATAAGATTCATATATAAAAGTTAATGACCTGTACATTGAATAAAAACAATCATTCACCAATAAATGTCTCATATGAATAAGTATGAGAGTCATACGAAAAAGATAATGACTCACACAAGACACCATAATCACTTATACACATAAGTTAGTCACACATATGGAAAAATTGATAAATCATATTGTGAAGTCAAAAATGTTTCATACGAAGGGTAATATAACACTTATAATGTAAACAAATGAAATATACATCCCAAAACAATGTTAATGGGAATCATACTGCCATTAAAGATATATGTAACATATTGATATCAAATCTTGAAATTAGATTCATTTCATGCTATTGTCATTAATCATACTTACATGAAAATAATTTCTTTTTAATATTTGATCAATTAAACACACGTAAATGAATCATTAAATAGTGTGTTCTATAAGATGTAATTCTAGAGTATATTTTTATTAATATAAGTGATACATATAATCACTATATAATTTTTTATTCAGTACAGCAAAAAATGAATGAAAAAATTCTGAAATAATGTCCTCAAGTGTTCTATAAGTCATATCTATTCGATGATAGCATAGGTAGTGATTAATTCATGCCAAGACATGACAACACCTCACTAAAATAAATCTTTATCATTCTCCTTCATTATATATATTCAAAAGATTCATGGATGAAGGATGTATACCATCTATATGATGGATAATATATGTGCTATTTGTGGATTATACTTGGGGAGGGGATGCATTTACTTGTTTACTTAGTGAACATTATCAAGAATATAAGAGGACGATTTTTGGTTAAAAATATTCTTTTCTCTAATGTACAAACATTTTATATTGTTTATATATTCATTTCATTTACCACATGGTTTTTGTATTTCATTTTTGAAAATGAATTGATAATGTTTTAAATAGCTTCAATATCATCTCATAATTATTATTAGATATATTCAAAACTCTTTAATCATTACTTTGAAATTTTTTTCTACCCAATACAATTATTCAATTACCTAAACCATTTAAATTTTAAGGGGAAATTTACTCATGGATTAATATAACTGATATTGATGAATACATTCTTTTATTCAATGTGTTTATTGATTCGGAGGAAGAAAACTCACTCTATATTTTAAGTGGTTAAATATTTTTTGTAGAAAATCATGTATAACATTGTCCTAATTTATTATTATAATTATCATATATATTTTACTTGGAATAATGAATAATATTATCAACTTTTATACTACACATTGAATTTAAAAAATATATCTGTTTTCAAATAGTATCTATGAGATCATAATATGTTTCTCTTGGAAACTAAATTCTTCATTATTTATTATTATTCAAGTATCATGTTTATTTTGGGGATTATGAAGTCAAATGAATTATAGTATCCAATAATATAATTTTGTATATATAAGGGAATAAAATAAGTGTTTTAGACCCTCACATTGATGACATATTTATTATTCGGATGTTTATTAGAAACCATTTATTGGTTCAAGAATCAATAAATTTAATCTAATTCTCTCTTTTAAATTATGTGTTTTCTTTTGTTAAGAGAACAATCAACTCAGTATGTGTGGATAAGGATTTGAGGAAAACTTATAATGGAGGATCTTGTAAAGAACAATTGTATCCTTTTAACTAAGTTCCAACTATAATCTTCTAGCCATTAAGTCTTGAGTATGGGATTATAATAAAAAATACTAAGCTAGAATTGAGTGTTGGTGGTTTGGATATTTAGAAACCCATGTTTCCATTTAAAAGTATAAAAAAATATGATAAGATTATATGTTATTAATTATAATCACTTATGTATCAATTTTTAATTATAATAGATAGTAATTGATGAATTTGAAGAGGGTGGATTTTATTGAAAAGGAAATAAATGAACTTAATTACCCCCAGCCTCTTCAGTTCTTGTGAAATACATCTAAAAAATTAATTTATATATCAAAATACTTGGATAAATACATATCTAATAAGATTCTATAAAATATTTGGTAATACTAATCCAAGAGTATTGGGTATTGTTTCATTATTATATCTGGTGTATGAAAACCCATCATGATTCTTGTTCTAATGGAATGAATCGGTGTCACCAGTCATTAAAATTACTACAGTCACACTTATATTCCAGTGGTTCTTGAATGACTATAAAACTTCAGCCATTCCAAATATCACATTTTAAAATGTAGGGTACTAGAGTAACATTATGTCTCTATATATTTCATATTAGATATGTATGAATAATAACATACCCCTATTTATACCCTAATATTACCAAACCTATCTCATACTTCATCATTGAAAGAAAGAGTGATAGGGTATGTATATATACATGCACTCATCAGTCTCTTCCTAGATGTTTGATTATGACAATGCGTAGTTTTCTTCATCAAAAAATAATCCATGATGATGGGTGAGTATTCTAGAGATTCATATATGTATCGATTCATCAGATCATCCTTCAGAAATTATTTCATTATATCATAAGTAAGTGAGTACACATACATCGTAATCATAATTATAAACCATCCTGTCATTTATACTTAATATACCATATAAAAGTCATTCTATCGCATCTTCAACAACAATTCCGACATCTCAAACACATCTAAAATGAACAAAAATTCAATAATAGAAAAAATTGTATAATGAATTGCTGAATTATGTACAAAAAAACTTTAGGTGATACCTCCCGTATTTTAATTCCTATAGAAATATCTAAAAACATTAAATACATTTCATTGAGCACCCTGATCACTTTCAAGAAACATGAAACCTTTTAATGTGGATTTCCACTAGTCTCAGATTTAATGTCCAAACATCCATACCTCATCCTCTTTACACTATTCATGGAACATTTCATGTTAATTTTAACCATTATTCTTCATATTCACCATTTTGAATTGATGACATTTGAAAAACAATATGTCAATTACAATAATTCAATCATTATATATAAATGATCATAGTTATATAAGTCTTCTAAAAACATAGTTTTTTATTTCTACATATAAAAATATATATTCAATATACCTTAAAATAAAATATTTTTATTGAGTAATTAAAATAAACAAATTAATACATTATCTTATTATGGAAAAGACCTCTCATATAAAAAAATAACCTCCCCTTTAGTAAATTAATTAATATATTTACCCATTTTTTATATACTCAATATATTAATTCTGTTATCACATAACAAATATAACCATTTATTTCAATACATTAGTAATAAAAAAATAACAACATCAATGAGATTATTAATTTATAACACTGACCTCCAAATTCATTAACTTGTCAACTACGGTCAATCACCACTTCTATTTTTTGTAACTAACAAAATGGTAGATAAATTAATTTTTTATTAAAGTATCCTATACATTTCCAAATATACTATTATTATTATTATCTAAAAATAAAAATATCATAAAAATAATTCAAGGACAATTATAAAAAATTAGTTATGTGTCACACACCATAGTGAATTATTTTTACACATTAAGCTATTCATTTATGATCATCAACAATTAACATTAAAAGGTGATCATTTAGAGAGAGTAAAATTATTATTATTTAAATAATAATTTAATTAATATTAGTAAAATATTATTTCATTAATTTTTTGTAGAAATGTGACTCCATATTATCTAGTACAATTTTTATTAAGATCATGGGGTTTTACAGCATGCATTTATATTTTTTTACATAACATTGACAATGAATGGGCCCCCACACACACCTAGATTTCATTACCTATATAGATGATACACTTGTAAGTCTTATGAAACCTTCACGCACAACCTATAAACATTTATTCCCTCTTTAAATCTTTACCTTTAGAAGTGTCGGTTGAATGAACCAAACAGATTTGTGCCACTTGTTTGGTTCTACTCGTGTTCAATAGAGATCATCTAATCTCATGATAGGACATATGGGGTTTTCAAAACACATAGTAACAATTTATATGAATGAAATGTAATATAGAATATGTTCTATTATTTTACAGTAATAATTGTTCAGCATTTCAATGATCAGACCAACCATGTCACCATTATCACAGTGGCTAACGTGGTAGTCATTCAACTATCTTTCCAGTTAATAAAAAATATTCCTGTTCTTTTTCCACTATCACCCATATAATTATTGTCTCCCATACAATAGTGTTGGCTTGAGGAATTAGAGGATATACAATTGAAATTTATATGACCTAGACATCCAAGTACAAATCACTGGAGATCTATATGCTAAAATAGTTAACCACACACTATAGTACCTTTCTGATCTGATTGATTACCCACTCATTGAAAAACTATGAAAGTAGGATTGACTCAAAATTTTATCATATAACCGTATGTTTAAAATCTTGAATCATTTTTATGATACCAAAATCACTGAGAGAAATAATTTATACTATATATTTATCTATAAAATGTTGATTAATCCATAAATAAAATTTACTCTATACTCATCACATTATATTCTCCTTAGAAATACATATCTAGGGTTTTATGGTTTTCTTAATTATTGTTTTGTTTTATAACATTTCCATCTTCTCCAAAAGAAAATGTTTTATATCTCCAAAAAAGTAATTGAAATATGAAGCCAATTTTATACTTTAACAATAAATTTTATGAATCAATAGATTCAAATTAATATATTTAAATAGTAGTTTTAAATTATATATTTCATCCTATGACGTGTAGATAAAAATATAAGGAATTAGAAATTCTATATAAATTTTATTTAAATTTATTCAACATGTTTTATCTATACAAAATTTATAATTTAAATCATGATTAATACTTTAACATATATATGATATATTTTGATATTATATGTTTTTGTTAAATAATGAAGGAGTTCAATTTTAGAGTTTAAAAATTAAATAAAACAATTATAAATTATCTCTGGAGAACCAAACCGCTTCATTGATTTTCAACCCACAAAAAACATCCCCACTTGTATGACGATCCCACATAGAAATGATCATATTCTATAAATTCCAACTCCATAAAAATGACGAATATATGAGAGAAGAGGTGGTATTACAACAAATAAAAATATTATCATCTATTAATAATAAATACCTAAAAATAATCATCATTATTAGGTATTAGGTCACCATCAAATTAAAATTACATAACAATCTATTCTAATGTAAACATCTAATTTCTTACTAAAAATTTGTTTTATAATCTGACACCTAAATGAAGAGGAAATTAATATTTTTCTATTATATTAAAAAAAAATATCTTCATTGAAAAATACACTTTTTTTTCAAAAAATCCATTTAATAAAAAAAATTAAAATAACTATTGATAAACATAATAACAATGAAAGACCTATCTTATTCTGATTATTGGAAAATGAATCTATGAGAGCTAAGATATTACATCTAAAATATTAATTATATAAATAATAATATGAAAAATTAAATGAAATAATATTAAATTTTGATAATATTAATATTTAATAAATAATGTAATGTTATTAATAATTAAATACATTATTATTAATAAAAATATTAAAAATATATATAAATAAGTTATAATTTTAAATTTTAAATTATAAATCAGTATAATGTTAATGAATATAAATTTTATGAATTATTGTATTTAATTAATTACATATCATTCACAATTATGAATAAATTATTAGTTTTTTTATTTCTAATTAATAAATAATTTTTATTAATTTTAGAAATAGAAATAATAATATAGAAAAAACATATCATCTATTTATTAATATATATATATATATATATATATATATATTCAAGGTTTAGAGGATGTGGGAAAGTGGTAATATGTAAGACATTAGATTTTAGTATTAATCAAAATGAAAAGAATTAAACATCTTCATGAGAAACAATCAGTATATTTTGTTTTAAATTAGTTCATCTAGAATGAAATTGATCCTCATATCGGAAAAATTACAACAACATTCCCCTATAACTATGATATTTTATATATAAACTCTATAATAATATAATATTGAATGATCAAAATATGACTAAAATATATTATACAATATATAAAAAAACATCAACTCTAGGTTACATGAAACACCAATATGTAAGATGGTCCAAACTACAGAAAACCCCATAAATAAGTTCAACCCATAAATAAGAAAATTGTGTTATTGTTAAAAAATTATATTAATCTTCTATTATAAACATAGTTACCTATATTTTGAAGAATACCTATACCTCCCTGGCCTTGATTATTTCACCATCTTCTCTAATTTCTGACAGTTTTCTAATGATTTTCCTAATATTGAGAGTATCATTCTATAGATTTCCCATACATATTTTTTCTCAAGATAGTATCTCATTTTATTATAAGACTTCTCCACTTACAATCTATGGTAGATTAAGTCAATAAAAACTTATAATAAATCAATAATTGCAAAATAAGTAGATGTAAACCACTATATTTTCATATTACTATTCATTTTTCATATAGATCAATAGTAATTTTAATCTATATAATGAATTATTTTTCTTATTTAATATGATGACTGATTGGTGGTTGAATTTAACCTAAAACTGAATATGACTCCGTTGTCCTTGACATTTTCAGTCTCTATAATGAATAATATATTGTATTGACTATTACTATCTCTACCACCTTATAGGGTTCCAATTATATTTTTTTACATGGTCTGTATTTTCAAGAATCTAGATCATATCTATCTTTTTCATTTCCAAAAAATATCAATTTGATCATATAAATTATCCACTTCCCCATTGAATGATGTCACACACCCTGGATAGAAACCCTCTAACATGATAGTGATAACGGAAGAGTTCCACGACAACCCTATTGTTCATGTGCTAATAGATTACTGAATATTCATTCCCATTCACACTCCTCATAGAATCATGCTCACCATCATTACATATAATATTCATTAATGTATGAATGTTTAATTTCATTATCATCAACAAATTGGTCAAATATTTTCTTGTTCAAATATTATTTAGTAGCATTACTATTTCCATAATGACCCACCATTACTGGAGCTTAGTTGGTTAATGTTAAACTTCTTCCACATCCTCCATCATATGTTGTAAAATAAAATTACATATTATATTAAAATTATATTTATGTATTAGAATTACATAATTCAAATTAATCTTATTAGATAAGTGATAAATATTTTCAATTTCTATTTAAGACCATTTGATGGAATCAATTTGGTCTCCTAAAAAAATAATTTTCCACTTCCACTTATGTATTTAATTCATTTTTAGTATATCCATATTCAGTGTATTTATCAATTAGAACATCCTCGATACATTATGATAGTGAACCCATAAATGTATCTTCTTTATGAATTATCGACCTTTCATCCTCCATGTAATCCAAATACATAAAAGTCATATTGTATTGTGAATGAAAGCTATAAGTTTTTATCCATACCTAAACTTGACATAAATGGATTGGAAACATATAATCTAGATATGTTTTCCAAATGTTTCTATAATTCATTTATTAATTTAATATTCTAAATAATGACCATCTAAAATTATATAAAATTTTCTAGAGAAAATATAAAACTATCCAATTAATTGTAATAAATTTACCAACTAATAAGGCCATATATTCGATATTTTTCACATGCCTGAACCTATTCATAATGACTACACCATCCATGACCAATTAGTTATCACCTATAGTACTTTGATCAGTCTTAATATCAGTGTAATTTTTCACGTTTCCCATCATTTGAAAAATCAAATCATTATTTCATTTTATATAGAAAAATAAACTAATAGAGTATCTAAAACACTCTACCTAAGAGTATCTAATGGATTTAGAAAATAAAAATAAGGTTGGAAGCTGTTCATATTTAGTTTGATGTCAAATCTCACCATCAATGATCAATAATGATTTGGAAATTTGTTCCCTACACCAAAAAAAATAGAATGATTCTATCACCATATCATGAATATAATTAGTAATTCATTGATTAAATTTTCAATAATATCTTCATATTTATATTTTTAAAATTTGTACTATAATTTCCATAGATTATTGTTCAAACCAAAAAGATATATTAGTTTATATCATATAATGGTATCCTCAAGATTCAATGAAATTAATCATAAAAATACATCATATGGTCAACATATATTATACAGAAAATTCACTGATGATTTATGATCATCATGTTCTAGGGGTTATAATAATGGAGATGTCTTCACAGGATGTTCAACATGGTGACCTCGAGTGGATGAGATCATGAGTACTTCCATATTAATATGAATTCCACATTCTTCAGGTTTCATTAGTAGTAATTAAATATGGACCCAATTAATGGATTCTCAACAAGAGTGTATTATTGACTATACTAGTTGATCATGTTCTTTTATTCAATAAGAAAACAATGTAATTTATGTTGAATAGAGATTTCTTTTGTTGGGCCAGTAATTGGATGAAGTAAGTGGGTTAAATTATTAAGATAGAATTTATATTCTCTCAAATTAAGATAAAATTGAAGCATATTTTACTATGACTTTTGTACCTCCAATTAATCCATTTCTAGGTCAATTGAAGGTATGTAATTCATGTTTTTTTAATTAATAATAAATTATAAAAGGGTGAAAGGACAATGTTTGTGTCGATATTTTTGATATTTTGTGAGACAATGATATTACATTACACGTTGTATATTAATAGGAAATGACTTCATTTATATAAATTTTCCTTATATCCAAAGGGAACATGATTGGTTTATTGGATCACATTTAAGTCTATGAAAATTATTTACTACTGAATTGTTAGGCGCCTAGAGGGAATTACCATTATAATATTCAAAATGTCCACCCAATTCTAATGAATAGTAGTTTAGGAAATTGTGGGCCCACCACATCCCTTGGACATGTATGAGAATATATGATCTCCATGAAATAAATAAATTCATATTATTCATGTTTATAATAATTAGTAATTAATTTATTTAATAATGTATTTATAATTAAAAATGTAAATACAATAAAAAAAATTATATTAATGCATCCTTTTTTAGCATTCCATGTTAATATAATATTTCTCATAATTTGGTGTTGATTTGATTAATTGATTTTATCATAATATATATTTATTACATTATAATCAGATCATAAAAATATTAATAATATTCATTATTTAGTAATGAACTTATAGTATGTATTCTATATTAATTAATAAACATCAAGGTTCCCAAATCAATTTCCATGTATTTAAAACATCACTATAAAATTACATTGATGTTATAATGCAAGATAAATTTAAAAAATAATTTTCTTATAGCCCCATTACTATATATTTTCCCCCAAGATTGAGAAGATTATAATTTAAGACACTAATATTAGCACACCATCACGTATAGAAGGAACATTGATGTGGTGATCAGCGGTAAACTAAAGGCTTCTCCAAATCTAAAGGATAGCACCATGTATTTGAAGATTGATTCTATTAAAAAATGATTTTGAATTATATATATGGATCCATCATTTTTTCCATTAAAAAAAAGAATGGTCTATGATGTTATGATAAACAATGATTCAGATCAAATGAGGTAACTTTTCATTTGATTTCATAAAACTCATCATGCGAGATGCGTTAAAATTATTCATGGGAGCGCATCATAAATTATGACACAGTTATATTGATTTTTGATGAAAATACTTAAATCCCAGCTCATCATCTTCCAATGTGCACTCCAATATAAAATATTGTTGTTAAATTAAGCCATGTGATAGTTTATGAAAATTATATTTAATTATCATTAAATTCATGTACAATGAATTAAAATAGTCTCATCATCATAGAGGATGATTATACCTTACCCTGAATGGCCATGTTGTGGATTCTCTATGTGTTAGGATATGATTAATATTTTAGATTTTACAGGTTTAATTGAATAACACACACATATATATATTTATATATATATATATCAAAATATGTCATTTATTATCTAATGGAATTAGAGGAAATTAATTAGTATGAACCCACAATATGGATATAGGATTTTAGATAGAAAATTCATTTAAATAATATTCATAATTTTACACATGTTCTTATGTTTCAACCAAAAAAATTATTCTCAATAAAAATATTGTGGGTTTTAAAATTTGATAATAAAACATTTTTTCCAAAAATAATGTTATTGTTTCATGGGATGTGATATATTGTAGGTAACACAATATATGGAATTTGGGTTGGGTATTCATAGCTTGTTAAAATTTATAATTTTTTATTTAAAGCTTTTTTATCAGGGGAAGCACCTTCACAAACACTATTCATGTTGGAGATCACCAAAGACTCTATGCGGCTAGTCCCTCCAAGGAACACTCTGTTATTATGTCCTACCTTTGAGACATACTATCATTTACGGTATGTGCATCGCCTATCCCTATTATGATTTTATCATTTGCATTACTGCAAAGCCATCCATTGTATGTCTATCACCAGACCCCATTTTTCTGAACCCCCCTACTATGTATAGGCTTCCCATGGTCACACATTGATCAAATAGAACCATGGTGACCATTGTGGAAAACTATCGGACCTCCTCAAGAATTCACCACAGCTGTAATCCTTTTTACTAGATCCTACATAATTGATGGAACATGGCCCCTACCGGCCTCACATCCCCATATGGATCAGCCTCCTCTCCACAAAAATCTCCTTATACACAGCCAACCCATGTGGGAAGCCTCATGTTAGCTGAACCATTGACCATGTATGGGTGACCAGACCATATATGGTGTGTGTTCAGCTTCAGATGGAAAATGAGTCCCAATTCAATTAATGATTAGGAACAAAAACCTTTTCAGTTTGTAGGGACAATTGATTCCCCTTGGTAAAATTATTATAATTAAAAAATATGTTAAATTATTGGAATTTAATATTTTTAATAAAATTATACTAAGTGATATAAATATTTAATATAAATTATAAATTATTCATTTATTAAAATGAATTTTCTCAATAAAATTTTATTTCCTATTAATTCTCATACACAGTTACATTATGTTTTGAATGATCTTGACAATCGACCAAAAAATAAATGTTTGGTTTAATATTTACATATATATTTATTCAAAAAAATTAAAATATGTAATAATTATTTTCAATACATTTTATGTGCATCATAATTTCTCTCATTTAATATGTCTAGGGACCTAAATGTCCATGACAGTAGTAATGAATTTGAATTACTCTTTCCTTAGAGCCCATTTACTACCTCTGACTATATATAAAATATGACAACGAGGTTGTGTGCTGCATACCATATCATGATGATGTAGTCTTCTAGACAATATAATTACACACTGGAATAGTACGTTAGTTGTGATACAAATATGATTTGACTAATTTATTATACACCTAGGTTTATGGTTAATCCATTGATCATGAATTAATCAATAATCACTAAATTCTCATGATCAGATATGATGTTTATTGAAATTTTTCGTTTTTTATTATTTATATTGAGTTTTCAAGTTTACACATTAAAATAATATAACAAATTAATTTAATTTACTAAAAAACAAAAAGCACATGTAGTATTTGTTTCATAGTCACGTTGTGAGTGTGACTATGTAGTACATTGATATCATGTAGAAAAAATAATAATTCATCATGAAATAATTAAAATCAACAAATAAATATCATGTCGTAATTAATTATTTCATTAAAATTTTAACAAACTCATGTGTATGGGTTTTTCATAAACCATAGTTGTAGGGTCCAGATAATATCATAAATTTCTTTTCAAATAATTATATGTTTTATAGCTTTATGATGAACAACAATTATTATAAAGGAACTACTAAATCATTCTATTTCAATGTGAATGTTATAACCTATAGTGTAAATTTGAAGGATTTAATATTATTAATATAATTATGTAATATTTAAGGGTCTTACTCATTTCTATAGTATTGATTAATTAATTTAAAATAAGTAGAATATTTTTAGTAAAGTAATTTTATCCAACAAAAACAAATTGTATTCAATAATCATTTTCATTTTTTATGTTAAAAAATATAATTAGTTTACCGCATGACTGAGGAAGATCATATTCATCATCTAAGATATTTAATAGATATCTTTGGAAAAAAATACATTATTCAAATAATTCTATATTTATCTTCTACATGTAAGATGTAAAATTATTGGGACGCATGCTTTTTTTTCATGGTGTCTCATTTGATCTTAATTAGATGATAGATGTCATGATTATTAAGGAGACACATATTGTCACTATGATTCAGGTATTCTTGGTCTTGTTAAGATATTATTGTTATTTTGTGAAGGGTATCTCATGTTGTCTTCTCTTATGACTACACTTACTCAATGGAAAGTAAATAAAATTTGGAATTCAATAGTTTAGGATTCTATTAATGATTTAAAGCATCATTTATTATCAGAACATGTATTAAATCTTCATGAAGTTAATTTGAAAAATTTTATTTTCATTGAAATTGTGGGATTGTTTTTTTGTTATGTAATTATGTAACAATATCATGTAATAGAATATTGTTCTTGTGATATTTTAACTCATTAAAAAATTATTCCACTCATTATTTTCAAATCATAGTTTTA
Organism: Viscum album; assembly: GCA_963277665.1. Classification (NCBI taxonomy): domain Eukaryota; kingdom Viridiplantae; phylum Streptophyta; class Magnoliopsida; order Santalales; family Viscaceae; genus Viscum; species Viscum album. The sequence continues at coordinate 928,216,013 of OY728133.1, forward strand.
ATGAATTCTCTATTCAATTAGTGGAATTACGATATCAATAAATATTTTTCCAACTACTGCAATCATAAAATATCAAGTAATACATTTTATAAAAAATATTTGATCCTCTGGAAGAGACTGGGTTTGGAGTAAATAAATGATTTTTTATTTCACTTTTCCTATTCTTTTCAGTAGGCAATGTTGTTACTGATTCACTGAGAATTAATCTTCTAAATATTGTCATGTAATGTTTTTATGAGGATTTGATGTTGATAGACATATTTTATTATATAAATTTGCAAGTCTTAGAGGATGAGATTGATATTTATTTTGTGAGTGATCATTCGGAATCCACATTACTCGATATAATTCCCCATGAAATGAAGATCGATAATGACTTATTTGGAATTATATACTCATTGTATAGTGGGGAGACAATTTTTGTGTTTTTTATAACCTTGATCTGTATCCAATGCCTCTAAATTTGTTTTTTCATTCCAATACATTTAAGGAAGGTTTTGATTGGAGATTTTTATGGATCTCAATGGTGATACACCCTCTAACCAATATGTTTTTTTATATGAGTGATTTTTATGGGTGACAAAGAATTGAGAATGATGTTTCCTATATTTTCAATTGTTATTTATCAAAAGCGGTTATTGTTGAGTCCCTAAATTCTTCATGTTTGTTTCACCACTTCTAATCTATAAATCATAGTGAGATGATATATCTTTGTGTTCTTTTGTGGGATTTCAAGGTAATCTATAAGTTAAAAATGATATCTAGTTGGTGATTGACTAATTTAATAAATAAGATCACTTTATTATGATTCCTGATATCACCGTAGTTAAATAATTGTAAACTATTCCGATCCAAAAACAACTAGACTGCATCAAGATTCACCTGTAATCATTTTATCACATTATCCCAATTGTAGTTATCCCTTTTAGAAGGCCTCCTATAGGAAATAAAATCAAAGGTAATGTTATCAATGATATACCAAAATTAAATGGATATCCAAATAGAAAGATAAATTCATATTTATTAGGTCATGTTATATTCTTATGTCAATGAGATTATAGGATATTTGGATAACCATTGTGACTCATTATGTCTTTGTATACAAATAACTAGTAATCATCCATCATGAATGAACATTTCATGGCCTTATATGGTTAACCAAATAAATATATTTTTTATTGGTATAAGATTTGTGGGGCTTCTGTGGTTGAACATTGTTTGGTATATGAGATAATGGACTTGATTTAGTTGATCCCTCATAGAATGTAAATGCCAGAAAGCTTCTAAAAATCCTATTTTAACATTATTGATTCCATTAATAGTATTTATTTCAGTTATCTATTGTTCTTGATTGTTTTAAAAAAGATAATACATAAAAATATAAAAAAATATAAAATCTTATCACCAAGAGAATTTGACCATTTGTGTAATACCCTATGGTTTAAAAAAATTAAATTTAAATTCATGAAATTTTCTATTAATTAAAAATATATGACTATCCATTAAACATAATTTTTATGCTCCAATGATTTGAATTTCAAAAATAGTCATATAAATTTGTGATCAGTAAATTATTTGATGTTTGATAGAAACAACTAGTGCTTTTGTTGAATCGTAACACACCATTATGAATAATAATATGAATAGTAATATTACCCTTATGAATAGTAAATCATATTTTTATTTTATTTTCTTAAGGTTATATTATGATGAGATGTTCATTAATTATTCAAGGTTTAATAAAAAGAGTTATATATTTTAACTTCGTTTTTTTAAATTGTTATGATTTTAATTAAAAAAAAATATGAATAGTTAGAAAATTATTTTTAAAAAATAGAGTTCATTTTAGAATTAAACATACTGAAAAACAGTTAGGGTGAGTTTTACGGTTTTTTCTGAAATTCATGAATTTTTTATAAATATTAAAATACGATAAATACTAAATACTTTTTTTAGTGAATCATAGTTGATACAAGGAAAATGTAATCCCACTTGGCTTGAAATCACATAGAAATAATAATATTTGAGTAACATGAATAAATACTATTTAGAGTCTTGAAAAAAAATATTTTAATAATGATTAAAATAATGGAAAATCTCTCTTCTCAGCCACTATAAATACCACAGTCATTCCCCTATACCTATCACATTTCTCAAGCCATGATAATTGTCTATGTTATACCAAATTCCATCCCCACGGATATTCCCACATCCAATACCTTATGAGATCACAAAAAAAATACAATGTCATTAAAAATGAATGCAATTACAAGTGTTCAAGTTGGAAGAATCCTCTACCTTTTTCAAATGTTTTCATTTCAATTCCTTTATTTTCATATAATCTATTTCCCTCCCTAGATCTAGGAGATATGAAATCACCATAATCATATATATAGTATATGTTATCATTTTCATGTAAAATATTCATCATAATTCTAATTCTCATCTCCCTCTTATTTTTTGGAATGAAAATCTATTCATGATGTTAAATTATATAATGAAACAACTTAATGATTAATGAGGAACTGAAAAAAATGATCTAAACATACATCATTAATGTTTTATCTAATGATTTGTCATCATATAGGATAAAAAAAATATATGGAATCATTATATATTATTAAAACATATGAATACCATTTTATTCCACTTCTGGAATTTCATTTCGATAAGAAATAAAAATAAAATACCAACTGTCCATTGAAATCATGTAATAAATGCACCCAAAATAATGAAAGTAACGAAATACAAATAATTAAAGGGTGAAAATATGTTATTAAATGATCATATATTGTGTTATAAAAATTAATATAATTTTTAATATATTAATAACACTCTTTTAAAAATTATATTAACAATATAAATGAGTTATACATCATACAATCTCGATGTAAGAGAATTATTAACAAAATTTATATTCATTGGGTTACCATTAATCATCATGATTTATATGGAATTAATATTTTTTGTGTCATTAAATTTTGTTATATTATGTTTAAGTATTTGTATGTAATTATTATATAAATATTCCATTGACAATATTAATCCTCACATCAATTATAAGATATTTGTGTGGATATTTTCTTTTGAAATACTCTTTTAAAATTCTGTTTTACACAACTCAAATGCAATTTTTTATTCTTTTTTTCATGTTGTGTTATTATTTTCTAGTTCTTGTGAATTAATTTTGATTATGGGTGGGATCTATAACTCCATCCAATTCATTGTTATGTTTATGTTGGAGGTCAAATGTATGGTCACTCCACGTGTATTTGAGATGGTTTCACAATAATGTAGCTATGGGGGTTACATTATATGGTAGTCATGCGGGATAAATATTATAAGGTAGCCAAGTTGGAAAAAATATTTTTTTATGTAATTCCCCAAAATACATTTATGGTTCTTTATATGTTTTGTTTGTTTTGTGGAAATCCATTGGAAATATCAGGTTTGATAAAGTATGATTATATGAGTAACAAGTATGTCTTTTTTGAAAATGAGATCATAAATTATAAGAATTCATGGACTAATGATTTCATTACGTATTTCTATATCCATTAATAATATTTTTGTTATAATCCCAAGTTTTTAAATGAATTTAATAGGTTATAATGATGTGTAATAAAAAGGATTCCAATTAAAATTTAATGAATATCATTCAAGGAAAACATGTATTATTTAAAAATGTTTTTTATTTTTAAAGATACTGATAATTTTTTTGTGGTATGTACTCTACTGTAATGTAGAATGTTATGCATGTATTATATACCAAATATCTAAAACTAAAAAAATAAAAAGATCCTCATTATTAATTGAAGTGAGTTCTTAACTAAAAATCACGATTATGTAATGTAATAAAGCCACATCCTTACAGTCAGTATTAGAGGATGATTTTCATAACATTATAAGTTGGGGTCATGATAATAGAATACAATAAATTATTTTTACTCTGTAGATAATTTGATATTATATAGAATTTAATTATTACCATGTTTCTTTGACTAATATATATTTTTTAGAATAGTTTTCTATAGAAGAAACAGGGACGTTTATGAAGAAATGCAATGATAGAATGATATCTCTCTAAATCTTCAACCCGAATGGTGGGGATTAGAAATGAGTAGTTTGTGATAGTAATGGATCGACTAAAGTAGGAAATAATTGGTGGTGGCATCTGTTCATTTGGAAAAAATAGGTACGACAATAGATTATGATGATAGTGGAACATTTTATGAGAAAAACCCTCCTATATTAAGTGGATCATTAGACCTAGTGACAGTTGATGGATGGATTAAAGACATTGATAATATAATCTATGTTATTGATCATTTAGTTAATCAAAAGGAAAGTATTTCCATATATCATTTTGAAGGTAATGTTGATCAATGGTTCTCTATGGTCAAAAATATCAGGGTAAGGAAGACATTGATGCCTTAGAATGGGATGAATATAATGTCTTTTCATTGAAAAATATTTTCCAAAGGTATTGTGACATAGGATAAAGAATCAATTTCCTTAATTGATGAAAAATGAAGAAGATTCAGTGGTTGAGTATGAAGGAAACATTTCCTGAATAGAGAGGTAAGCTAGATATTGTATTCTGAATCCTGATAGAAAAATCAACTACTTTTACTTAGGATTAAAGCTAAAGTATCGAAATGTGTTGGCCTCCCGTGATATAAAAAGTTATGTGAATCTTTTCGAATGTGTTGAGAAGGTAAAGATGGAGTTTTTAGATTATCACGTGAAAATGTAAAATAAGTATAATAGGAGTTCCATATGGATAGTGATGGGTAAGTATCAACCATGGCAATATATTGGTAATAAATTGTAGTTGTAGTATTTGAAAACTATCACAAAAACACATTCATGAATGCCTTACCAAAACTGAGAAGTGTTTTTGATGTGGTATGTTTGGACATATGGACCATGATTTTAATGAAAATGATCCAAATAATAATCATGATAAGAAAACTGTTATGATTTTTAAATGTGCAAGGATGGGTCATTATGAAAATTCCTACCCCAAGAGAGATTAGATTGATCCAAAGAAGTCAGAATATAAGAGTAAAGGTGTAGTGAGATCCTTTATGACTATGTCAGCAGACATCGGTCCATCTATTGACATTGTATCAGGTACCTTTTTTGTTTGCTCATATTTCTCTAATGTATTGTTCGATATCAGGTCTATACATTCTTTTATTTTTGAGTATTTTTCCAGTAAATTGGCAATATCACATCAAAAAATGAGACAAGGTCTTATTGTTAAAACACCAGGAGAAATTATTATAGTAATGAAGAATTATAATAATATTTATATTGTGGTATATGGAAAGACATTACATAAAACCCATGTTTTTTCGATAGATGAGTTTGATTTAATTTTTTTAATTGATTGAATTTTGGATTATCATTAAATGATTGACTATATTGAAAAAGTTTAGGTTTTTCATGTATAGTTACAATTTTTATCAAATAACGAACCCATACAACTGATAACATTTTAGGATGCTTATAAACTACTAAAATATTTAAATGAATGTTATCATGACAGTGTTTTTTAAAACATTATAACTAATCAGATTAATGATGTGCTAGTGGTAAATGAATACAATGACGATTTTCCTGATGAGTTACCAAGTGCGAGACCTTCTCACGAAGTTGAATTGACAATTGACATAGTTATAGGTGCTAAGACAATTTCAAAACACCTATATCCAATTTATCAAATCGATCTTATTGAATTTCAAAATCAGTTGCTATAGTTTCTTGATAAAGGTTTCATTCATCCTACCACTTCAACAAGGGGTGCCCTTATTATGTCTGTTAAAAAGAAATATGGCTCTATTAGACATTTTATTTATTACAATTCCATGAATAACATCACTATTAAAAACAATTACCCTTTTCCTAAATATATTTCTCGTTTGATCAACTCTAACGAGCTCAATAATTTTCATTGATTGACTTGAGAGTCTGAAAACATTAGCTAAATTTTAAGGAGAATGAATTCCCGAAAATAGCTTTTCATACTAAATATGAGAATTGTAAATTTTTTGTTATTCCATTTGGGTTATATAATTTTCCAACCTTATTCCAGGATCTTGTGAATATAATATTTCATGAGTTCATGAATATGTTTTTGGTTGTATTTATTGATGAAATTATGGTATTTTCAATGAGCAATGAGTAGTATGAAAAACAAATGATGGATGTTTTTCAATCCTTAAAGGAAACGAAAATGTATGGAAAATTCATCAAGTCTATTTTTTGGTTGCAAAATTTTTATTTCATGGGAATAATTTAAATAAGGATGGAATAACAGTTGATCCTTCCAAAACTAATATGGTTAATGAGGGGCCAAGACATGAAAATGTTAAAAATATTTTTAGTTTTATTAGAGTAGCATGTTATTAAAATTGGTTTGATAAAAAAATTGAATGGTTATCTTGCCCGTTAACATTGTTATTTTGAAAATGTGTTATATTTATTTGGAAATAAGAATGTGATTTTTGTTTAAGGAACTGAAGATGATATTGATTAATTCTCATGTTTTGGTCATGTCCTCATAAAATGGTGAGTTTGTTATCTATAGTGATTCCTCATTGATGGGAATTGGTTGTGTTTTGATGCAGTATGATTAGTTAATTTCTTATGCTTCTAGATAGTTAAAAATTCTACAGTTAAATTCTCCCAGACAAGATTTCTTATTCACTGCTATCATTTTTCGATTGATAATTTTCAGTCATAATTTATATAGATCCAAAATTTCAAATATATACCGTCCAAAAAATATTGAAATATATATTTAAACAGAGAAAATTAAATATGAGGAAGATAATATGTCTTGAACTGAAGAATGATTATGATTTCACAATCAATTTCCAACTATAAAAAGAGAACAATGTAGAGAATTTCTTGAGTAAAAATCATTGTGCATCATTACCCTTGTAATCTTTGGAACATGATTGCTTTATTGATGATTTAATGTGATTTGGATAAGAATTTATTGGTTCTATAAATACCTAAAATTTTATTTTGGATTTAGCGTAGTCATCATTTTCATAATGAATTAATGAAGTAAATAAGGAAGAGAGTGAGCTATTGAAAAAAGATAATAATTAGTTAAAATGGGTATGTTTCTATAATTTAACATTGATAATGATTTAATTAATGATTTAGTTACAAATTATGTTTTCCATGTGATTCCCTTTTGAAGAATGAATTTTTTGTTGAATATCATTATTATCCATTTTCTGTTCTTCCTAGTAGTACTATAAAGTACGTAGTCCTTTGTGATTTCAGATGATGGAATGGAATTAAAATGGATATTATAGAATTTACGGTGCATTATATGACATGTTAATATTATAAATTATAATGGATTTTACTGAAGGGGATGATTCCACATTTTCCAGTGCCAGATTAAAAAAGAGAGAATATATCCATGGACTTCATTATAGGTATACAAAAGGCTTCTCAATGTAATACAAATGTATTGGTTTTTATAGACTGGTTGACTAAATCCATATATTTTCTCCATATTAGAGATTCAATACCTTTGGACAAACTTTCTTGATTATACCTCAAAGATATTTTTAGGTTACATGGATTTTTTCTTTCTATTATATCTTACCATGAATCCAGTTTCACTTTTAACATTTTTAAGAGCCTTCCAAAGTCGATGGGCATAAAATTAAATTTTAGTACACCTTTTCATCCTCAATCAGATGGGTGGTCAGAATTAATGATTCTGAATTTGGAGGATATACTTCAATATATTTCAATGGACTACTAGGGATGTTGGGTTTATTATCTTTATTTTATTGAGTTTTCATATAATAACCATTTTCATTCCAGTATATAGATGGATCATTTTGAAGAATTGTATGGGAAGCAGTGTAAAACTCTAGATTTTTGGGATGAAGTAGGATAAAGGATGTTTATGGGACCATATTTAGTAGAAGAAGTTGTTGAGAATGTAAAGATGATCTAGTAACACATGAGGATAGCTCAGAGCAGGCATAAAAGTTATGTACACAAATGGAAGAAAGACTTTTCTTTTGAGGTAGGTTATCATGTTTTTCTTAAAATCTTTTAATGGAAAACTGTTATGCTTTTTGGTAATAATGGAATGATATGTCCATGTTTATTTGGACCTTATGGAATTCTAATGAAGGTTCGGCCATTCACCTATTGATTATAGTTTACTACAAGTTAATCTCAGCTACATAATGTTTTGCATGATTTGATGTTTAGAAAGTATATTCATGATTCATCTTTTATCATGAGTCCAGAAGTTGTTCAGTTGGATGAGAACCATTATTATAAAGAGAAACGAGTTCAGATTATTGATTGAAGGGAGCAACTATTGCAGAATAATTTAATATACTAGGTAACAGTTTTTTGTAGAAACAACATGGTAGAATAATATACCTGGAAATCTAAAAATGTTTTGAGGGTAATGTACCCTCACTTGTTTAATATGTAAAAAAATTGTGAGGGACCAATTTAATGAAGGTGGGGATAATGTTAAACCCCACTGTTATAAATAAAAATAAATTGAAATTCAAGAATTATTATTTTATGTTGATAGTCATAATTGAAATTATAAAACATATTACTTTTTATATTATTTCTATATAAAAAATCATCTAAGATTCTGATAAGTGACTTATTTGTTCTCTGATAGAACAAACATGTTTTTCTGGTGAATAGTATCTTACCATTTTGAATAGTAATTTTAAAGTAATATAACCCATATTATTAGTAAATAATATTATTATATTATTTTCATAATGTTATAAAATAATGATATTTTGATAATTATTTCAATGTGTTGATAAATGAGTTATAAATTTAAACCTTTAATTTCCAATAAATTAAGATTTTGTATAAAAATTAAATTATAATGTTTAAATTTATTTTTAAAAATGTAGTTCAGTTTTGAATTCTACATGTAGAAAATTGTTTATGATGAATATTTTGGATTATTATGAAATTTTTTAATTTTTGATGAATGGTAAAATACGATAAATTATGAATAATTCAAAATACTTGTTTTTAATGTATAATAGGTGATGAATAGATTATGTAAGCCCACTTTATTCAAACATACATGAAATTAGTACTATTTTGGGTCACATGAATCTAGAATATTCATTGTCTTGGGAATAAATATTATAATAATGTTTAAAATAATGTATAATACATCCGCTCCTCCACTATAAATACTACCCTCATTCCCCTATTCCTCTCACCCCTCTCATGCCTTTTGAATTTTCTATGTTCTTCCCAATTCCCTCCCCAAGGATATTCCCCATTTCTAAGACATTATTTTCTCACCAAAATAACAAAACTAAAGGCCTTAGGGAGGATCTCATGTAGAAGAGATCAAGAGGTATGAATTATATTCCTTTTCATGTGTTTTCATTCAAATTCCATTATTTTCTTGTAATCTATATCTTTCCAGCATTCCATGAGGTTTTAAATCACTATAATATTATATATTATTTATTTTATCATTTACATGTAAAATATTCATCATCCTTATTCTTCAACACTCCATCTTATTCTAAAATAAAAACACCACCCTCGATGTGAGGATTTACCAAAATCATGGATGGTGTCTTTACAATTACTGTTATATCATTAAAATATGATCATAAACCCCTTTTAAAGGATGAATACGAATTTAATGTGTATGTTTTGACCTATTTAATTTTCTTAAATGAACATTTATTCATTAAATTAAATTACACAGTGAATCAAGTTCATGACTATCGAAGAACAACGAAAAATGATCTAAACAAACATCATTAATGTTTAATATAATCATTCATCATCATATATGATAGAAAATGATTTATTGTATAATTATATATAGAGGAAAAATATTAATACCATTTAACTACACATTAGGTATTATATTTCTATATGACAAGAAAATAAAAAACAAACTATCCATGGAAATCAAGTAAAGAACGCACCAAAAACAATGGATGAAACAAAATACTAATAATTAAACGGTGAAATGATGTAATGAGATACTCATATAAGGTGTTAAAAACATGAATATGGTTTTTAATATATTAATAACACAATTTTAACAATTATAAATGGGTTTTAAATGGGTTTTTGTTAGAGAAACTCGGGTTAAGGGAATACTAATCATGATTTCCATTATTTGGGTTAAAATTATACATTATTATTTTTGTGGTATTAAAATTATTTATGTCTGTAATTTTTTTATATCATGTTTAATTATGTGTATTTATAGTTTATATAAAAAATTATCAACTCCATTAAATCTCTCTACAATTATGTGATATTTTTTAGGGGGATTTTTATTTTAAATACTCTCTTAAAATTCTATTTTACATAATTCATAAGAAATGTTTTTGTGAAATTTTTCAGATGGTATGATAATGTTATGGTTCATTAGTATTTTTAAGGAAAAATCTTGGGACCTAAACATCCCTCCAGTTCATTTTCTATATATATGTTAGAGATCGGTTGTATGGTTTCTCCATGTGTAACTGTGATGGTTACACAATAATGTAGTCGAGAGGGTTAAAAATAAAAAGGTAGTTGAGATGGTTACATGATTAAGTAATTCATGCCCCATGATACATATATGGTTCCATCAATGTTATTTTTTTGAAATCTCTTTGAAATAAGACGTTTCACTATGTAATTTTATATGGGTAATAGGTATGACTTTTTTGAGAATGATATAATACGTTACAAGTAGTCATGGACATATTATTTCTTCCTTATATTTTGACCCCTTACTATGATTTTTGTTCTCATCCCATGTTTTAAATGATTTTCACAAGTTATGATGATTTTTTAGACAATGAAGTAATCCATGTCAAATGTTATATCTAGTTTTCACTAAAAACTATTTTTATTTAAAATTTTTTATATTTTGGATATGATGGATACGGTTTTTGTGGAAAATGTTCTATATGAATGTGGGTTGTTATGTATGTATTATATCACAATTATATAAATATATAAACATGAAATGATCCTCCATATGAAAGTTAGTGAGTTCATGTGTAAAATTAATGATTATTTAATGTAATAGGGTTGTTTCATTATAATTTTACTATACTTAAAGGATATATAAGGAGTTTTAAAATTTGGAATTTCCAGTATAACTACAATCTATCTACAACATGTTCCATGTGCATCATATCTTATAGTATCTCTCTATCCCAAATCAAATTTTATTTTGGTATAATCAAAATAAGAGTCTAATTTATCAATGATAGATATACTAATTTAGATTACTAATTATCAATTAGGGTTCTTCATGTGATATTGATAATGTGGTTTTAGTTTTTCTAGAAGTATGGTTTTTACTCAAATATGTCATGATACAGTGATAATGATAGAGTCGTGGCCTCATCTCATTGATGTGGATATTTTTTACGTGTTTTCTAGGGGATGAAATATTTTATGGTTGGAATATATATAGCATCCCATCATTTTTTACCATTTAAATACTTTTTTCTATGATGTTATCCATTCTTCTATTATCAATTATTTTTTATTTTAATGGGTGTTATATTATGGAACTTTAGAATATATTTTTTTTGTTTAGTATGATTTCATTACACAATAGATGATGCTATGTTGTAGTATAATGGTCAATTACATATAAGTCTGGGCTACTTTTCATCTTGGGTTATTACACCATGGACATATATTGGATGGTGGGTTGTGATTTAATGCCAAATAATACACCATTATGTCGATGGGGGTGTATGGAATAACAATATATTTCACCATAATGGTGTGTTCATAATGGTTTCACAGTGGTGGTATCGGCCATGCATCCTAATCAATTCTCCAAGTCAGATAAAAACTATTGTAGATATTTTTTAGATTAAGTGTTTAACATACATAAAAATAATGTAAGATTTTATTAACTAGTCACTTTATTGAATATGATTGGAGTTTCTGACAGGTAGGTATTAGGGGGTTTCACATGTGCATCAAACCACTATAAATATAGATCTTCCCTGTTTTATTACTCCTCTTTATATTACACTAATGGACTACTTTAGTGGAGACTCTGTGATGTAGAACCATCTCTTCATTATCAGGGATGGGTTATACATAATAATACTTAATTATGGCCCCATTTTCAACATATATGTATAGTCTATTACATTGTTATATGGTCAATTCCATTTTAATCTGATCCAATGTACTATTAAACAATGGTGTTCCAACCTTGATCGTGCTGGTTAATTACTATAAATCACCATCCAACAATTCCAATTCTACAGATTTTAATATCATTCAATGGATTGCTTATTACACTTCTTAAATTTCAAATAAGGGTATTGTAGTAATTTTCAAAATTTAAGTGGTTTTGAAAAATATTCCTATTATACAATTCCATTGATTATTTTATATTTTAAACTAGTATTCAAATCAATATCCATTGATTGAGTTGGGTTTTAATAAATGGACTACAATGTTTCATGGTGTCTGATGTGATGTTTTTGATAGTGATATATTTTTTATTTTCATAAAAAATATGTTGAAATAAATTGTAGACTATTGAATGGTTTCTGACGAAATTAAAATTAATGAAATAAGTTTTTATTTGAAATAAAAAACATTTAATTGATTTTATATAAAATAATGTGACTTTTTAATTTAGATGGAATAGAATAAATTATGATTTAAACCAATGTGATGTTTTATTTGAATTAATTATGGGAGTTTTTCCATAAATAGCCATTGTGGTAGGTCTATTAAATGGTGGACCATTTTTGAAACATGTATTTGGTTCTGAATAAAATTATAATTCGAATGATTTTGATGAAATTGTATTTTTAGGTAAATTATAGTCATTTACAAGGATACACATTAGATAATGGGGTTTTGAATCCAAAAAAACATATTATACATGTATTAGACATTCCTTATAATGTATTTATGATGAAAATGAAACAAAAAATACTTGTGGTTATGGAGATTTTTCCATGACTATTCCATTATTTTAATCCTCATAGATATTCCTTGCATAATATAGAAGTCATAATTTAAAAATATATGTGAGAATCAATAAATATCCTCCCCTAGGTTTTTTAATATATTGATATAATTGATTATTATATTATGAGTCTTATGATAAAAATCATATACTAATGTTATTTTTGATAGACATTATTATTCATTCACTCTATTGGTTACTGTGTTATTTATCACTACTTGACAATGATGGTATATTATTCCTACTTGATTGAAAAGATATTCAAACTGATTTATAAAATTCATTTTAAATTTGTATTTGAGATATTTTTTATGAGAAATGTGATAATGTTTCAATGCAATGTGTTATTTACATTAATCATAAATGGACTATCTAGTATTTAATTCTAATGAAATGATTGGTTTAATCTAAATGGGCTTGTAGCTCACACAATACAATTTCCCTGATTAATTTGATATATTTCTTCATGTGATGTCCTGGTAATGTAAATTTACCTCTTGTAGATGGAGGGTGTAGTATCATTGAGGGAGAATTTGGAATCTGAATATTTTAATAAGATTGTATTACTACTATTTGTGTAATGTTGTCTATTTTATTAGATGATTTTCATCTCAGTGTAGTGATATCTTTTATCATGTGAATAGTTTCTCGAATAAAATGTTTATATCTGCTACATAATGTTGTTTTGAAAAAATGGTTGAAAAATAATTCAATGTTACTTTTGTTGAATCCAAGGTTCTTATCTCCATAACATTGGTTTAGAGAATTCCCTTTTAATTATGTTATGGTCAGTTCGGGTACCTTTTAGGTGGGGTATCCAGTTAGGTTTATGACAAGTTTATTAGATGCATATTGAAATAGTAATGTTTAATGTGTATTTTAATTTTTTAAAATATGTTCAAGAGGATTTACATATGTTTTAAAAAAATTATACCAATTATAAAGGATAAATATAATGAAAGTGTTATATATCATGATGATATTTAGATTTAGATGCTAGTTTTTTAATATTTATCAGTATAATCATTTTAATTAATCTATTGAGATAACTATTAACCTGGTTGAAATATCATTTTCACATTAAATTTTAAATTTAATATGTTGTTTTATTATTTTATATGAATTAATATAGTGGTAACATTTAGATTTTTTCAATGTATATAATTCTCTCAAAAAATGATATTATAATTTTTAATACTACCATAATAATCATTTTGTTTCCACTAGTAATCTACAGAAAAAATTCCATTTTTTAATTATATATTTATTTTTCTTAAATTGTGTGGACATTATGTTTTTACTCTATTTTATGCATGTCTTAATTTTTTATATATTTATCTTTTGGGGATAATAAAATATGTTTTTTAAAATGCTAATAAATATATTAACATTACATTTTGATAAATTACTAAAGGGTTGGTAATTTTAGAATGTAATTTTATTATAAGTTTTTAAAACCTATTAATAATCTATGTATTTTGTTTTTAAACATTAATAAAGGGGGATAATGATTGTATATGGACTTGAGTGTCTGATGTTTTTTGAGATTATTAATTATTCATTATTTTATTAATTGAATTTTCTTATTTTTTTAAATTAATTTCTTACACATTTAGTAGATTCTGTATTTTTTATTTTTTGAATCATTTAATCATCTTTTCATATTTTTATTCATAAATTGTTTTTAAGGGTACCGTTTTTATTGTAATTATTATTTTTAAATTTTTATTGAATTCAATCTATTATATTTTTAAATATTTAAATTGAATCATATTTTAATTCATACTCTTAGAAATCATTAAGGAAGTCTTTTAAACTAATACACAATTTTGCAGCATTTTCTTATCATTATATGGATGAATTTATAACACATATATAGTATTACATTTATATTTATGAATATTAATGAAAATGAATTTTACCTTTGACTATATAATTTGATGTTCACCTATATATAGTATATAAAAATTGTTGTTTACCATTATGCATATTCATATATTTCCTTTATGAAATAAATTCCATTATCTATCTAACCTAACATATCATATGGATCTTGAGATTAAAGATTAAGTCAGCATAATGTTTTCAATTATTTGATCAGAAATGCCTCATTTCCATTCTATGAGTTTTAAATTTATTTTATATAGCAGATGAATGTTAATAATTACATTTAATTGACTTATGATACCTTAGGTGCAAATTTACATGGCTTCCAAAAATACGATAAAACCTATAAGTGGAATATAAATAATGATTTTACCATTATATATATTATTTTTTCACTCCAAATATTTAGTATTTTTAAACCACTTAATAATGGAATAAATTTTTATTGGATTTGTATATTTGAGAAATGAGTTTCTCAACATATGTGTGTTCTAGGGTGGTTGATCAGGGTTGCATGATAATGTAAAACATTTAGTTTTCTACATTGGGAGGTGAAAAAGACGTGGAATATTCTAGTGAATCCTAGATATGTTCATGGTGTTTTAGCTAAAACACTTTTCTCTATATGGCCAAATGTTATACTTGTACACGTACATATTGTTTGTAGCCTCTTCGTATTCCAAATATAATGGAAATACACATATCAAAGGAAAAATCTTGTTAGGAAGACTAATATTATACTCACATAGTCAAATTAAATTTTATGTTTTTAAAATATAAAAAACCCTCTTATTTTTTATAAGGAATTAAATTATGTTTGTTTAATAGTATGAAAAATGTTTTTATTTTTTATATTGATTTATTTGATTATTATTTTTTCCATTTTAATTTTTTTATGTAACGGTTAGCTCATATCAAATAGTAAATAACTCATTTCTATATGATGGATAACTCATACACTAACACTGATATTCACTAACATAGTCTGTAGAGAATCATACATAGAATAAAAATTCATACATGTATAATAGAATAACTCACAGGAAGCTGAAAATGAATTCTATTCAAATGAATGAAAATATACGGAAGAAAAAACTATATAGATAATATAATGTGTTATTCAAAGAAACTAATATAACTCATGTCTAGAATAGAGTCCCCCATATATAGAAGTAAATTACTACAAAATATGAATTTTAAAATGACTCATATTATTGGGAAGAATAATCCTATTATATTATGACATATAAATTTTTACTATGTGTATGAATTATTTTAATAAGATAACCATTATAGTTTTAAGAAGATATTTTCTCGTCGATTAATTTCTTAGATATTGAATATGATGTTAATTAATTCAATTTCGTGGCTAATTATATGAAATACATGTCACTGTAATCATTGAATGCATATATATATTCTTGGATATTATGGTAGATTAAATTGATAAAATTTAATATTCTAAATAATATATATTATTCTGGGAGACTTTACAATAATCACCAATTTTTATAAGATGTAAATGCATTTAAAAAATTTATTAGTTGAAAATTATTATTCATTATATCATAATTTATATAAATTGGAAACTAAAATAATTATTTTTTCTTCTCATACATGATTTGTGTTCACATAAAAGATAGAAGATGAATTATATAGTTTTCTTGATAATGTTGATCTTTATATATATCTAATATAGATGAATAATATCTTTTGAGAAACATTTTTAAGGAATATTCATCCTCTAGAAGAACATCATTATTAATAATATATATCATAAAAATGTGAATAATGTTAAATTATCTCTTTTTCACTCATTTTTTAATAACATTAATTTACATTCCTTTCACATCATGTGCTGAAGCGTGGGATCTATTTTAATAAATGGATATCCCTATAGAATATTTTAGTCAATTTATACCATGTTTATGCTTATTTCACTATGAGATATATTCTTTATTAAATGGACATGAATATGAATTACTAACAAATATTATGTGTTGGTGGAGTGGATTTGGAGTATTTTTTTCACTAAAAACTATAAAAACCTATATTTTCCTACTATTATTTTTCATTATTTTATAAAAATATCTATTTTAAATGGTAATTGATATTTTTTAGTATATTTTATTATGTGATGTTTTAATTGGTAATAATTTTATGAACCCTATCTAACCCCACCACAAGAGTTGTTTTGAAACACAACTTCGACAGCACTTTGTATCACATAAATGTCTTTTGAGTTATCACTTATTACATGTTTAACTCTGAAGAAAAATATCTAGTTAAAATAATAGATTATATAATGAATGAAATTTACATACTAAGGGCTATTTACAATAATGGATAAAACAAATAATGTTAAAATTATTTTTTGTTGATCTATTTGACGACTCCTGAAATAATATTCTATAATAAATACATTAATAATTATATGTTTCATTCTAGTGAACTATATGTTTTATCTTTAGGTAAAAGAGTTGGTTTTTATCTAAATTCTAATGTTATGAATTCTTTTCCAAATATATTATTTCCTAGTAAATTTTATATTGTTTTTCAATATATTACTACCCATGACATTTGTGAATAATATTTGTTTATTATATAGGAGAATTTAAGATAATAAAATTCATGTAAAATTATTCCAAACATAATTTTGACACAATTAGATTTGTAATAGAGAAATAAAAACACAAATGAATCAATGGATAATTGGGATAGTAAATAGTGTTTCTATTTTGGAATTATAATTTTAGTGAACTAGATCATTCCATAAAATATGCTAGAGAAAAGACCTAAAATTTTAATAGGATCATAGCTTCCATTTGATTGTTTACGACTAGGAATAATCATTAAATGAAATATCTCATTGGGAATATCACAATTTTTTTGATACATATAACAGTTGAAGATAATTTTTATAAGTTGATAAAATGTAAAATGATTCACTCAATGTGTCAAATTAAAAGGTTATGATAAAATTTAAATAGATATTATATTATAAATCAATTGATCAAGAAGATTTGACCACTATAGATTTTAGTGATGATCATTACTTGTTGGTAATAATTCTTATCGAGGTGTATATATAATTATGATTATTCAATAGAATCATTTATTATTTATGATAAGTTTTATGGAAATACAAAAAAAATGCATATATTCTAAAAATGAAAAAAAAATTACCCATTAAATATGATTTTATATAGATTATAAAGAAGAATAATTATTATATAAATTAAATTAAATAATATTACAAGTGGAAATAAAAAGAATTAATCATAGAAACAAAGAGATATTTTAATGGATAGAGTGATGATTATTATTATGAATCTAATGATGAGAGGTAAAATTAAGATTAAAATATATACTTTATAGTTAAATATAAAGAGATGAATCATTTAATTAATCTGATTAGGAAAATAATAATAAAAATATCTCTTATTATAAATATAATAAATAGTAAAACTTGTAAGATGACTATTAAAAATCTATTAAAAAGAAGAAAAAACAAATAAAAATCATATAATTTTGATTTCATTTAAAAAGATAATATGTATTAATTGTCTCTATATTTAAAATATAAATTAGATATATTTATTATCAAGTGTACACCACATGATAAATAATTCATAAACTATTTTCTGAGTTTGAATATGTAAAAAATAATTCATGTGCATTTACTACAGGGGGTTACATAAATAAAATACATGGTAAAAAAATTACTCTAAAGGATAACACGGCTGAAGTAGTAATGGTGAAAAAACTAACTACATAGAAATTATGTTTTTAATTATTAACAATAAAATCAATACCAATATTCAAATTTATTTTTTATTAGATAACTGTGGATTATGTAAATGACTTATTCATTATAAAACTAATGTTCGTGGTGTTCTTTTATGAATTTTATTCTAAATTCATATCTATGTTTGTGCCTAGAAATTATAAAATTTGTAAATGTATTTGGGTTCATAGATCATTAAACATTAGCACTCTTGGACACACGAGTATCTAAAAAAGAAAACATATATTGGTATGAAATTATTTGTAAGGAAAGATACCTAATAATAGTTATGTTAATTGGTAATGGAAAATCACTTTTTGATCCATATGAGAGGATACTTACAAAACATACACTCATTAAAAACTATTTATGGAAAAAAATTCACATTTGGTCACAATGATAAATGAATAATTCCTTATAGATAGATTAGTAGGACATCCATGTTATGACATTATAAAAAATGATCTATATTCTATAGTATTGAATGAAAACCTCATAAAACATTATAAAATTTATATTAATATTATTCAATTTACATTTCAAATAATATTTATTTGTTCTTACATTAAAATTTTCAAAAATAAATGTTCCTATTCAATTTAATTTCAACCCCACATATCATTATTATCTGAATAAAAAAATTTAAACCATTTTAATACAGGAATTGATTAATAATGGATTTAGTATAGAAGTATATAAAATTTTAATAATTATTTTATAAGAAATATATCTATAATTTTTCTATATTTTGATTGTTATCAATATACACTGAATAAAAGAATACATATAATTCCATGAAAATGGTTACTAAAATAAAATGATCTTTTAAACCAATGAATGTTGTTTCAACATAAAATCCAATAAAATATATAAATGGATTCATTTAAACCATCATTTATGACAATACATGAATGAAAATATATGTTTATGTGTTTTTGAATGATTTTTCATGTTTTACATGGGTTCATTTTTTGGCACATATTATTCAATCATGTTATATTTTTAAAAATTTATAAAATCTAATTAAAACAAAAAAAATATGAAAAAAAATCCTAGAGAAGTTACAGTGTGGATTCCATCATAAAGATGATATTAAATATCTTTTTATAAAACATGGAACGAAAGATGTAGTTTAAATACATATTAATCCTCAACTAAATAGTGTAGTTAAAAAATGAATATGAAAATATATGTATTTTATAAGATAAATTTATTTGATTATAGCTTGCATACACATTTTTTGTATAAATCATTTAACACAATATGTTATGTCATTTACAGATCTAATATAATACATATATTGAAGGATAGATCCTATGAAATATTTATTAAAACAAAAAAATTGGATATATTATTTTTTTTTGTGAATATTTTATATCATGAACACCAGAGATAATGAGGAAATGTTTGATCTATAAGAATATGTATGAATAATTATTTGGCATTATACCACTTTTAATGGTTATATAGTTATCAAAAAAAAGGTTTTGAATCGATTTTGAATGTAATCCTATGAAATTTTAGGATAGTGATCCCTTCTATCAAAAGAAAAGATAAATTTAAAATCATAGTGATCCTTTATATAACATTATATGTGATCATATATTCTAAAATAAAAAACTATTGTGATTTTTCACATGACCAATAATAATAAAGTATTGAAATGTTGGTAACTAGTCAACCTGAATGTGTACTACCTAGATAAAAAATTACCTTATAGAATCATCATTTAGAAACTATTATAGAAAATCTATATGTAGGAGTTTGTACTTCATTATATTTCAATCAAACATATGAAAAATCAATCTTCTCATCTTAACATAAATAGAAAACTATGGATGAATCATTATGTAAAGATAGTTTCTTATTATCCATTCCATAGAAATTAAAGAAATTCAAGAGGAACATGATTCGAGAATTTGTTGATAAGACATCATTTCACCCTATTATTAAAGTTATGTGGGTCATTGAAAATAAAAAAGATATACATTGTGTACTAATTAGAAATAATTTCATATTATTGGCCAATGAATATAATCATGTAGATATGTTTTGTGATGAAATTATTTCCTTTTGGAAATATTATAATCTATTAATATCCATTTTGATTATATAACATAATTAAACATTTAATTTTTTTTTGAATTGATAGATAGTATAACATAATAATAATTTTATATTGAACGTTTGTGGTAAGAAAATTCATTATTTTGGATATCCTCGTTTTCAAAATATTATTATTAAACATATTAATTAACATTACTTTTGAAAAAAATATAAATCGAGTTCAAATAAATGATTAACATTATTTCATTTATCAAATGGTTTTACTATAGTATGGGGATATCACATATTATTTAATAAAACAATATATTCTGATTCATTACTCCTTTAAATATTTGTTCATGATGTTATTCTTTTTACCAAACTATATTGTGAGAAATTAATTTTAAGGACTCCTAAAATGGGAATAATGGATAAGTTATTATTTGTTTATGGTTTCCAAATTTTATAAACATTTATTATT
This sequence comes from Viscum album, assembly GCA_963277665.1. Taxonomy (NCBI): domain Eukaryota; kingdom Viridiplantae; phylum Streptophyta; class Magnoliopsida; order Santalales; family Viscaceae; genus Viscum; species Viscum album. The sequence goes on from OY728133.1 coordinate 928,237,232, forward strand.
AATATTCTAAATCAAATAAGATATGTACATGACTTAAGTAAAATATTTAAAAAAATATTATGATATATGAAACATTTATGTGTCCAAGTAATAATCATCATCTAGTTGAAGCTAAGAAAGAATAATATTAAATTTTGTATAGAGGAATAATTGAAATTTTTTATATATAACCTCAAATAATATAGAAATCACATTTTTTGATGGTTTATGTGCCAGATATTGAGGAAAATACCATATAACATCATTTGATAGATTCCAATAGAATTTAAAAATATTTTAATTCTTTAATTTGTTTGTCTTTATTTTTTCCTAAAACAGCTATATTTGATTTAATTTTATATAATGATAATAATTTTTTAGGGTGTAGACTAGAATGACAAAACACCTTGGGAACCAACCACTGCTTTGAAGAAACTAATTTGTTGTCAATTAGAAAAGAAAAATTATGATGCACTATCCACCACCAAAGTATAATATGTTTCTATAGGTAATTATTGAGAACATATGTTGATGATGAAACACAGCTTCATGAATTTCTTAACAAAATATCCTTATATTCATAAAAAAAGTAGATAATAAAACACCTATAGAGATTTTTAAAAATATACAACTAATCATTCATAAATGAAAAATAATAATATAGGGATACTTCTTTTTAGTGATCACACACCAAATGGTTATTTTTATGTAAAATTGATCATTAAAAATAAAAATTTAGTAGATTCATTTATTAATACACACTATGTTGATAGATTTGAATTTAATAATATTTAATTTCATTTTTTAATTCTAGTTATTTTATTCACATTCTATAATAAATTTCAATTTCAAATATAATATTCTCATGTATTTATTTTTATGGGTTATTTAGAATTTATTTTCTACATTAATATATATTCTTAATTATCATGTCTTAGAAAGTGACAACTAGTTAAGTATTTATCATTTATTTAGGAACAATCCCACTCAATTATAGACTTTAAATATCTATCCATCATGATTTATTCATTTCTTCCTTTCCATTCCATCCCTAATCATAAATATCACAAATCATCTAAAATTCAATCCTTAGTGGATATTTGGAAGAAAATAATAGTTAGGGAATGTTCTTTATGAAAAAAATATGATATGAGAGCATACATATATGGAATTTTGATTTGTTCTTTTTAAGGAAACGAACTTTATATGGATAAATTATCCAATTATTCCATTGATGAATGTTTCGAGATTATAATGTATAAAGATTGTATTTGATGAATATAAATTATTTATATTCTTGAAAATGAAGTTAGGATATTTATGAGTACAAATTCTTGTTTTAAAAAAATGATGATATATGAACCATATGTTTAAATTGTAAATTAATTTCAATTTAGTCTATAATTTAAGATTAAATATTACGCTTTACACAATAATGGAAATCAATGTTTAAATTTAAGAATGGAAATAATTATTCTTTTTTGCCCAAAGAATACTGAGTACTTTTTTGGATCCTATACTATCTCTATAATTTTTAAAAGTGTTTTAAAACTATATTTGTATACTCTGGTTGTTTGTATTTAAAATATATTATATTAGAGAGTTGGTAAGAATGGTAAGATAATTTTTAAGACACAAACTAGAAGTGTCGTTTTGTTAAAGGGGGAGATATTAAATATTCCATGATATTGTTATAGATAATGTATCATTGCATTAATCATTCAATGAAGGTTATATTTTATCCCTATGAATGGATGTTCACTATTTAATTAGAAAGAAATATATATAATTAAATTAGTTCAAAATTGTTATGTGTCATCATAACAACACTTTATTATCTAGAATATTAATGAATATGAATGTTTCTAAGAGTTATTTTTATAATAAGTACAATGTCATAATGAAAGGGGAGAAATAACATGAGGATGAATATGTTATCCCAACTCATGATGAGGGAGAATACTCTAGAGAGGAAGCTCTTATACCTAATAATGAAGAGAAATATGAAGTGGTTGTTTCAGTGGTGGAGTATAGTTCTTCACATGAGGAACTTTATATTGATTTTTAGAGGAATTATGTTGATGGATATAAATATAAACAACATTTTTAATGAGATGTAATAGTTTTTGAGAAGATTCTACCCCAGAGTGCTATATTTTCTAGATATTGAGATTAAGGATGTTATTTCTGGTGAAAAAACATCATATATTGGTGCATTGAGAGTAGATAATAATGTATTCGATAGAGTGATTGACTAAGATAATTTTTTTTGACATGATGACATTATTTTAGAATGATTTGATGATTTTATTGAATAAAATATTGGACATTATTTGATCATAACTGAAATATATGTTTTTTTTAAGATATCCCTCACATATTGGTGATGAACCATATTTGTATTCTAATACTGACGATTATTTATGTTTTTATGAACAATATAAAATATGATAAGATAAATTTTTATATGAGTTCCTTCTCATGAAGGGGGAATTTGTAGTTAAATAACAATATTAATGAATCAATATAACGGTGGAAATATTACATATAAAATAATGACTTCATGGGTGATTTAAGTTATTTTAAATTAAATATGTCATCTTAATTATATTTAGAAATAATAAATGATGTGTTGATGTAAAATAATGAGCATGGTACATTGATAAAAGTTATTATTTGTAAATGTGATCTCAATAATAACATTCCTCTTATTCAACACATTTATCCAAATGTTTCAAACTATTTTTTATGAAACTAAATATCTAAAATTTTAGTTGAAGATAGCTACATATTATTTGAGGATATTAAAACAAATTTTATAATCCCTATACTTTTCAAATTCTTCACTAAATACTGTTCATGTATCTATAATTGATTTACCTTCGGTTGTTATGGATTTCAATGAAAACAGTAAGAGAAGTATTTATTGTCCTAGAATTTATTTGTTCGATATTGAATATTTTTTTAAATGAACATTTCATATGTAATGAAGAATTAATTTTAGAATCAAGAAACATATTTGAATATTTAAAAACTATTGTATCATTTTTATGTTCCTCTAGAAACAAACTCTAGTATTATTCGAAATTTAAAGGACCAATTTTATGTATATCTTCATCAAAATCATTAAAAACATGACCCATATTCAATAATATCTAGGTGTGAAGAATCTAATACTAAAATATAATATTAAAAAAATTAGTTGTTTTTAAATAATAACACTTTGACATTGTGCCTTTAGTTCTTGTTTCTCCCCTAATCTTTTCATAGTATGAAATTCTTCTTCTCATGATATTTGGTCGATGAAAAAGCTTAGATCAATCATGGTATTACTAATTTAGATGAAAATGTGTAATACACACATAGATAAAACATATATTGTATCTTATATATTCAAAGAACCTATTATCAAAATATTAGGAATTTATATTAAATTATATGAGATGTTTTACGAGTTGATGTTTTTAATCAATTGAATTTTTGTGGTCATGTAATAATTTACGTCATAGGTTGAAAATATACTTGAGATATACAACCTAATTTTTGTTTTAATTATCCAATGAAATTGGAAATAGAGTTTGTTAATAAATGATATTTTCATGATGCTACGTTATAAGAATTTTTTTATTCAAAGATAACAAAAAAATTAGATTATTAATACACATTCATTCCAATCACTAATTTAATCCTCATAGAAACTATTAAGGCTAAATAAGAACTCGAAAAAAAATATGAAAGGAGATCCCTAATGATTTTTGTTAAAATGAAAAAAGAAATATTTTTCTAGGATCTATCAATGATTATGAAATTCCAAATGTACATATCCATTTGATATTTCACCATGGAAATACTTCACCTTACACATCCACTAGTAATACATCCTCTCTTCAACCTGATCCTTCATCAAAACATTTATATCATTACATTATTATTAAAATAAAGTTATGAGTATAATTTATTTCTCATTTATAGAATAAAAATTTCTTTTTTTATTCATTCTTACCTTCACATTCATTGAATGATAATTTTTTGGTTTCTAATTTCCCATTATATTTATATTATTAATATATTTAAAAAATTAAATTCAAAAAAATAATTATTCATTTCAATAATATATAATAATAAATAGATTATTTTAGTATTATAAATGATGTGTGGTTAGCATAGTAATTTTACCATCTTATTTAAATAACAAATGGGGAGAATATTGGGAAACAAAAAATCAATAAATCCTTAATTTTTACATTTAATATAATCTTTAATACATAAATTTATTATAAAAAATTGTATTTTATGTTTTTACATTTAAAATTAAAAAATAAATGTCTTCTAATAAATAACCTACTCTTAAAGGATAAATATTTATTTTTTAAATTGGAATTTTTAATCTATAAATAATAATTTGTTAAATTTTTAAAAATTTGATTTTTAAGGTTTATAGTTTATATAATCATGAAAAATTAATGATTGGTGGAGACACTAATGTTGTTCCAACATATAAAATTTTATTATAAGTATTAAATATAAATAACCCTTAATGATTCACTTATATTTTATTTTATTTTTATTAATATATTTAAAACAATTTATATCTATTAACTATATATTTCTATGCATGAAATTTAGTATTTTGAGTTTATTGTTTTAGGTCTTTTACGGACTATATGAAATTGGAAATCTATACCAAATTGATGTTGGTTAGAATATATATATAGACTCATAATGAATCATAACTATATGTTATGACTTTCTCATTGAGGCAGAAAATTCGTATACACAAGTGAATAAAATGTACATAGAATAATAAGACTAATACATAAAAAATGAATCATTATAATAAGTGAGAAAATAAAATGAATAAGATAATTACTCACACAACCCTAAATAATCACTCATTCACATAAGGGATCCACAAATGTTGAGAAATGGATAACTCATATGTTGATGTCGATGATGATACATTTAAAGGTAATATGACACCTATAATGTAAATTAATGGGATTTATAACATAAACCAATATGAATGAGATTCATACATCCATGAGATATCTATATATATATATAATATTTAGATATTAGCATGAAATAATATTCTTTTCATATGAGTACCATTAATCATACATACATCCAAATAACTTTTTTATTAATATTATAGCAGTTCAACTAAAACAAATGAATCCATAGTTAATTTGTTTCATAAGATGTAATTAAGGAGTTTTGTTTTACATGATAATCTATACATATATTCACCATATAAGTTTTTCAGAATTACAACATATAAATAAATCAAGAAATTCCAAACGAATTTCTACGAGTGTTCTATAAATCATTTACATATAAGGAAAACAAAGGTACTGATTTCATCATTCCATGACATGACACCTCCCCACCAAAACCCCGCTTTATAATTCTCATTTATTATAGAGGTTATTGAGATTCCTTGATGAGGGAAGGATCTCAGCAATATGATGGTTACATCGTGTTCTATTTATTGATTATACCTGTAGAGGGGATGTATTTTTTATCTATCTTAGATATCTTTATTAAACATATAAGATGTTGACTAATGGTTTATCATTAGATTTGGTCCAATGTAAAAAAATTAAGATACTATATTTAATATTTTATTTTATCACACGTGTTACATATTTTTATATTTTATATATACAGATAGTGGCATAAATATATTCCACATTATCTAATAATTTTTATTATATCTATTTATAAATATTAATTATTGTCGTAGAAATTTTTTCTGTACACTTCACTTCTTCTTAAAACTCAACGATTATAATTTTACAAGGAAATATATATATGTGGTTGAATTTAATTGATATTGAAGAAAATTTTCCTTTGTTCAATGTGGATATTGATTCTGAGGAATAAAATTCACTCAAATGATTTTTTGGTTATAAATTTTTGAGAAAATATCATTTTTATCATTGGCCTTATCCATTATTCTTATTATCATATATATTTATCTTAGGAGACTGAATATGTGTACCTATTTTTATAAGACACACCACATTTGAAAAATATATGGCTTAACAAGTAGTATTTCTGAGAACATAGTTTCATTCTCTTACCAATTAAATTCATCACTATTTCTTTTAATTCATTTTTCATGTTCATTTCGAAGATGTAGATGAAAAATAGAGTACAATTTCCACTACAAGTATTTGAGTTTTTACAATAAAGTCAAATAAACATTTCAAAGATTCATATTTAAAATATATTTATTATTTATATGTTCATTGGAATATTTTATTTACTTCATGAATTTATACATTGAATCAAATTGTTTATTTTTCATTAATTTTATTCTTTTTTAATGGAATTGTCTATTGACTGAGTGTGGTGAAATAAGTGATATGGCCTTTGAAGAAATACCATAGTAATAACTCTTATATACTTTTCACTAAGATTCAACTACTTTCAATCTTCTATGTAATCCTTAGAAAGAGATTGTAATAAAAAACACCAATCTTTAATTGATCATTGATGGTGTGGATTAATAAGAACCTTGTTTCCGTATACCAGAAAAAACTAATGATTCCCTACTCGATAATTCATTATTATCTGATATATATAAAATATTAATTTTAAAAGTTAGTAATTAATAAATTTTATTAGGGGGTTTATTTATTTGGAATTTAGTGTGCTTAATTATTCCCACACTCTTATGTTTTTGTAAAATACATCTATATAAATTAACTTATATATTGACATTCTGGGATAAATAAACATCTCCTTGGATTCATTAAAATATTTTAAAATACTAATCATATAATAGTTGGTATAGTTTAAGGATTATAAAAAGTTATCATAAACCATCATGGTTTATGTACTAAATTAATGAAGGGGTGTTACCACTCATGTGAATTATAAATACTAAATTTATATTTAAATGGTTCTAGGGGAACATTACATATCTACCCATACCAACAATCATACTGTAAAATCTAGGGTACTATAGAAAATACATATCTATATATACCTCATACCATACATGTAAGAATAATAATATATCCCTAATTTTCCCCAAATAATACCCAACATTTACCTCACTAGATTATAGAGAGAGAGTGAGGGTAAATATGCATCATATGAATCATTGTTCACTACCCCGATGGGTGGTTGAGAAAGTGACATGTTATCATCTTCCCAATATAATACATGATGAATGGTTAGTGTTCAGCATATTCAATTTAATATCAATTCATGGTCAACATCCCTTTGAAATAGTTTCATTACATAATATGTTAGTGAGTACACAAAATAAAAATTTTATTCAAAATCAGGAACCCTCCCACCAGTTATACTTAATAAACATTATAATATTTAATCTATTACATCTTGAACAATAAGTCCCACATCCAAAACACATATATAATTAAAAATAATTCAATAATATAATTTTTTTCATCTTTTCTGAATTATTTAGAACACCATACTCATGTTAATACTTATATTATTTAAATTCATGTAAAAATATATAAAAATAATTTGAGATAATTCATTGAGCACCCTGATAACTATAAAGAAAAATGGATCCCAATTAGGAGGATTTCCACTACTTACTGATTTAATTTCCACACTTCCATCCCTCATCCGATTTTCATTATTCATGAATTTTTTTATTAATTTTATCCATTATTAATCATATTCCTCTTTATGAATGGATCACTTATTTAACTTTATTATGTATATTATAATAATTAAATGTAAAAATATAAATGATCATATTTATATAATAACACCATATATATTTATTTCTACATACACACATAGATATTTCAATGTACTTTCAAGAATAAATTTTTATTCAAGTAATTTATCGAAAATTATCAATAATTTATCTAATTTGGAGATGATCCATTATTTTGAGAAAATCACTTCCTCTTAGGTTAATAAATTAAAATTTTACACCATTTTTCATATAAATATTCTCTAAAATTTATTATTAACATAAAAAAGTATCACTTTATTTAAAAATATTAGTAATAAATCAATACCATTATAAATAAAATTCCTAATTTATACCACATACATCCATAATAAATGAATCCTCATCTATGGTAGATCATAACATCTACTATTGTTGACTATCAATCCTGTTGAGAAATAAATTTTTCATTAATTTCACTTAGAAAATTCCAAATATATTATAATAAGAATTATTATTATTTTAATAGAATAATATCATTACAATCTACCTATGAAAATTCTAACATCTTAGTGAAGTGTTACACACCATAGTGTTTTTTTTCTAAATTTAGATATTATATAATGATAACACAAAAATAACATTAAAGTACTATATTTAATCATAGAATAATTATTATTATATTATTTATTAATTTTTTATGATTATTTCAATATGATATACTCAATATGTTATAAAAAAGTCTCTACAAATTACAAAATCTGTATTCTATTGGGATCATGTCCTTTAAATGCATGAAGTGATATTTTTGTTTTATAATATAGACAATGAATGGGGACAGACACACATGGATTTCATTACATATTTTGATGTTCCATATTGAAGTATTATGAACCCATTAGGAACAACGCGTTGAAATTTATTCCCCTATTGAATCCAGACCATTATATGTATTGATTGATTGACCCAAACTGCATCATGTCACTAATTTTGGTGATACTTGTGTTAAATAGGGTTCATCTAATATAATGATAGTTTATATAGGTGTTTCACATCATAGATTCACAATTAATTTGAACTCAAGGAAAAATAGTCCAGGTTTTACTATCTAATTATAACAATCTATCATCCCTTCCATGGTCTGGCCAACTATTTGAGTTTCATAGGAAGGGATAATGTGGTAGCCTTTGAAAAATATGTTCAACAAATCAAAAACTTATTTATGCTTGTTCCACTATCTCTCATATCATGAATTTCTCCCATACCCTAGGTCTAATGTGATTCATTGAAGGACATGCAATAGAAATTTATATAACCTAAACCTCCCTATAAAAATCACATAAGCTCCAAATTCTACAATCATTGACCATCAGCTATAATATTTTTTGGGCGGGAGATACATACAAGTGAGAAAAAAAATCTAAAATAACTGTTCACTAAAAATTAAATCATATAAAAAAAGTTCTAACTCTTGAATAAATTTTATGACACCTAAATATTTGAGTGAAATAATGCATTACATAACATTATCTTTATGATAAAAATTCATCCATCTATAAAATTTACTCAAAACCAGTCACATTATATTCTCATTAGAAATAGTTATCCAATGTTATATGGTTTTTTAATTAGTCCATATACAGTATAATATATAAATAAATTTCAAAAACAACATTTTTTTATCTCCCATAAATATAAAAGGATTTGTGAATTCAAAATTTTCATTTAACAAGAAATTGGATTAATAAATATATTCTAATTAATAAAGTTAAATATCTATTTGATATTATTTATTTCGATACTATGATGTCATGATAAAATAGTAAATAATTATAAATTATCGTTAATTTTTAACTAAATTTATTAATAATATTTAATCCAATAAACTTTTATAATTCAAATAATGATTAATTTATTAACATATATATGATTTATCTTGATATATATGTTTTGGTCAAAATTGAAGGAGTACTGTTTTAGAGTACGGAAATTCATTAAACTGGTGATTAATTATGTCAGAAGATCTGAACTAGTTTGTTGATTTTATATCACCAGAAAAGATCCCAAACAATCTGATGATCCTATAATGAAATAAACACCATCTATAAACAACATCTCCCTCGAAATGACTGATATATAAGGGAAGTGTTTTTATTACAAAGAATAAAAATATTATAATGTTTTTAAAATAAATTCCAGCACATAACCCAAATTATTATCCTCCAGGTCACCAAAAAATGAAAATTACATAAAATCATTTAAATTTTAATCATTAATTTTATGTCAAATTTTATTTTAATTTTACACCTCATTGAAGGTGAGTTTAAATTTTTTATATTTTATTAAATGAATAAATATTTTCTATCCAAACTTTTAATTTTTATCAATTACATCATTCAATTACATAAATAAAATGAAAATATGCATTGATAAAAAAAATAACACTAAATGATGTATCATGTTTTGATTACAAAAAATTTAATCCCCTTTAACTGAGATATAACATAGAGAGTAATAATTATTTAATAATAATAATTATATAAAAACAAAAGAACATTAAATTTTGATACAATTAATAGATAATATATAGAGTAACATAATTAATAGTTAAATACATTATTATTAATAAAAATATTAAATAATTATTATAGACAAGTATTAATATATAAATTATAATAAAAATTGAATATAATATTAATTAATATGTATAATATCACAAATTAGTTATTATTAACTACTCATCATTAATAATTAATAATTAATAATTATATGTTTTAAATTTTAAAATCAATAATTAGTTCATCTTAATAATTGAAATTATTGTAATAATAGAGAAAAAACATATGATAAATTTTTTCAAATAACTAAAATGTAGTATAGATATTGGAAAAAAAATATTATTTGAGATATTAGTTTTCAATATTCATCAAAATAAAAAGAATAACCCATTTTTATGAGAAAAAGTCAATATTTTATGTTTAAAATCAATGTCATTGGAACCAAATTGATCCCCAGATCAAGAGATTTATGGAAAGTTCCCCCAATAAATAAGATATTGTCTAGAGAAACACTATAATTATCTAATATTGAATGATCACAACATGGACCAAAAATATTATACAATATAGAAAAAGAACAACAGTTCAATGTTATATTCGACACTAAAATGAAATAATATCCAAATCAAATCAAAATACATAACCAATGTTTGGCCAATAATTATTAAAAACATGAGTGTAGTGAAAAAATAGTATTCATGTTTGAAGATATAAAATGTTACCCATTATATGATGATGGCCTCTACCTCCATGACTATGACGTTGTAACCCTCATGTATAATTTTCAATATTTTACGAATGATTTCTCAAATATGTAGAGATTTATTCCATATATGTTTCATCCATATAAATTTTCACAAATTATGAACTCATTTTATCACTAGACAACTCCCCTCCCTCATTATGGTTGATTCAATCAATATAATCCTCCAATGAATCTAGTATGGAAGCATATTTAGAAGTAAAATCCTGAATTTTCGTATTAGTTTTCATATATTCCAATAGATCAACATATATCATAATTTTTATAATGAATTCATTGTACAAATTAATAGAAATCTTAATTATTAGTTGATTATATACTAAAATATTATATGGCTCTATATTCCTTGAAATTTTCTTTCCCTATAAAGAATAAAAATATTTAACGATTGTTCCCATCTCGACAACCTAAGAGGGTTCAAATTCAATTTGAATATAATTTCCATATTTTGAGGAATCAAGAACATATCTAACTTTTTGATTTACAAATATATCAATTTTATTATATAAGTTATTCACTACACCTTTTATAGAAGTTACACTCTATGGATAGATAATATCATACATGATATTGATAACAATAAATTTCTACAACAACCCAATTGTTTAAGGTCTAATATCATCTTGAATATAAAACACATTGAAAATCTTATTATCATAATTCCAACTATCATTATATGTAATATAATTTGAAGAATGAAATTTTAATTTCATTATCTTCATGAAATTTTCGAATCTTTCTTTTTTAAATCCTCTTTGGTAGCTCTAATGTTTTATTAATGATGCACTAGTGGTTACACATACATGGGTAATGTTTCAAATTCATCCATATCCTACATAACATGTTATAAAATAAATGGACCTTTTACTAAAAAAACAATATTCAAGGATTTTAATTACATACTTCACTTTATTCTCATTGGATAAGTGAAAAAGATTATTTATTTCCATTTACAACAATTAGAAGTAATAATTTTCCCATACAATATATTTTGTTCCTCATCCAATATTGTTGTAGCATCATTTTTTGTATACCCATATTCATATTTATCATCAATTTCAACTTCCTTGATACATTTATTTCGATTACCCAAAATATAACTTTTGGGCGATTTATTTACATTTCATCCTCCAAGTTATCTAAATACCTATAAGACTTACTCATTTGTGAATGAAAGATATATTTTTAACTTCAATAAACTAAAGCTAAAGGTATAGGTATAATATCATCATAGATGTATTTACAAAAAAATCTACTATTAATCTGTTACTTTCATATTCTTAATGAACTCCATCTATAAGATATAAGATTTTATAGTGAAAATTTCATGCTATCCATTTTTTGGTTATAAATTGGTTCCTAATGTAGATATATTTGTGTTATTTTCACCCTGGTTAAACCTATTCATATTCATTAACCCATCCATGAAAATTTGGTTATCACCTAGAGTACATTGATCAGTCATCATATCACTATAATTTTTTATTTTCTTTCACTTGAAAAACAACATCATTATTTCCTTTAGGGAAAATAATTCACACATAGAATCTCTATAACATTATACATACATGTATCAAAAAGATTTTAAAAAAATGGGGAAAAAGTCTCATATTAAATATAATATTCAATTTCACAATCAAAAATCATGAATTATTTATTAATTAGTTCCCTAGAACTAACATAAAGAGAATTATTCGATTAACATATTAGGAATAATTTTTGTAATGAATGGTGAAATTTTTATTTATTATCCAGATAGATATTTTTCCGTAATTTATTCTCTAATTTTCATAGATTATTTTTCATATCAATATTCTATATATGTTCCTATACTAAAATGATATCCTTATGATTCAATGAAATTGATCTTAAAAATACATCATATAGTTTAGATATATTATACTCACAAGACACATAATATTTATAATAATAATGTTCATGGGGATTATAAGAATGGTGATTTATTCTCATGAATTTCACACATAGTGATCCCAAGAAGATGAGATCATTAGTTCTAACCAAACAATAGGAATACCAAATGTTTCAGGTTTCATTAGTAGTCCTTATATATGGATACATATAATAATATCTCAACATGAGTGTATTATTTGACTATACTAATCGATCATGTACTATGATGTAATGAAAATAATGTAATTGATGTTGTATGTGGATTTTTTTGTGTTGGGTGTGCCATTAGTGGTACAAAAAGGGTTAAATTATTAAGATATAATTTTATTTCTTCATGAATAATGTAATATCTCTTGCCTAGTTTTATAGAATGGTTATACATTAATTAAAACGATTTCATAGGTAGAGTAATTATTATACTTTGATTTAGGTCAATGAGTAATCAATTGACAAATAGTGACAACACGAGGTGTGTGTCTATCTTTTTTAGGTATTGTTAGGTAGTGAGAATACATAACACAATGTATTTACCAAAGAAATTTCATCATTTCTATTAATTTTTTTTTATATTTATATCAGACCTGATGGGTTTTTAATATAAACATATGGTCAATGAGTATAATTCACTAATGTTTGGTAAAAGTCGTAAAGGGACAAACCCTTATTGTATTCAAACTATCCACCCTATTCTGACGAATATGTGTATATGACATTTTGGGACCCACCACATACCCCTGGCCACATTTGAGAATATATGATCTCCATGAAATAAATAAATACATTTAGTTTGATTATATAATAATTATTTTTACTTTATATAAAAAAAATTTATAATTATTAAACTAAAGACACAGACCAATAATATATGAATAAATATATTTTTTATATTCAATTTTCATTTAATATTTCTCAAAATTTCGATTTTATTTAATGAATTTATTTTGTCGTATAATATTCATATTATATTACAAGAAATTTACAAAAATATTATTGATATCTATGATTCAGTAAATCACTCATAATAATTCTTATATAAATATTAATAAATATTGATGTGCCTAAACCCATTTTCGATAATTTATAACATCTCTATAAAAGGTGTATAAGGATATAATTCATGCCACTATTAAATAATAATTTCTTAATATCCCATTTTCCCATATTCTCGTCATATAGATAGATGGTTAAAATTTATTAAACAAAACCAAGATTTTCATCATGGGTTGAAGGAACATCAATGTGGTGATCATTAGGATGTTGAAGGCATCAATGAATCTCTAGGATAACCCCTTGAATTTGATAATTGTTTTTCGTGATGTTTTTTGAAATGGTTTTATAAGATATAGAGCTCTATAATATCAGTTGCTTTATGAAACAAATGTTGGCTATTTCTTTTTGAAAAACATGGATTCAGATCAAATTTTTGAAATGTTCATTTTATTTTTTTCCTTCAAATTCATAATGTGTAATACATTTAAATTATAATAGGATTTTCATCATCAATTATGACATAGTTATGTTGAATTTGGATTAAAACACAAAAATTCACATAGCAACATCTTCAACTATGCACCCTGATATCAAAAACTGGTGCAAATGAAATCCATGTGATGATTTAAAAAAATTAAACTATCATTAAATTATTTAAGAGTGAATAAAATCAATTTGATCGTCATATATGTTAATATAGTCATACTACAAATGACCATGATGTGGAAGTTCGAAGTTTTAATATATAATTAGAATACATTTTTATAGGTTCAATAAAAGAATATATATATATATATATCTTTCATTTACTATTTAATGGTATTGATGGAAATCAATTTTTATTATCCAAATATATGGCTATTGTATTATAGATTGAATTTTGTTTTATATAATGTATATAATTTTAAACATGTTCTTATGCTTTAATACACATAATTAAACAAACTAAATATATTATTCTATTGAAAATCTGTTAAAAATCATGTTTTAAAAAACATAATATAATAATTTTGAGGGTAAAGATAGATAGTAAGTATCCTAAAAATGGGAATTTGGGTGTGTTATTGACATCCCATTAAAAGTTAAATTATTTTTTCTCAGTTACAGCTACATGGCCTATCATAGCGTCATCCCCCTCCAAAGAGTAAATGCAGCTAGTTCCTCCACCATACACTCTACTGTTATCCCCTAAATACAAGAAATACTATAGTTTTTGGTATGTGTGTCGGTCATCCCTATAATGGTGGTATCCTTTCCATTCCTGCAACCCCCCTGTACTTTCATTACCAAAACCCATTTTCATGCACCCCTCCAACCGTGTGATGGCTTCACATGGTCACACAATGATTATATAGACCCTGGATGACCATCATTTCCAACTAATATCCCTTATTGGGAATTACCCAAAATATCCACCTTTTGTGCCAGATCACAAACCATCGATTGTATGTGGCCCATCTCGACCTCGCCTCCCCACATAGCTCGACCTCCTCTCCATAACAATCTTCTACCACACAAAGAACTTATGTGGGGAAGCCTCATGTCACCTGACTCGGGGTGGAGTTGGCATGACCCTGCCTATGATGGGCTGAGTTGGTCTCTACCTAACCGACGAGTCCCAATTCGAGTCATTATTATGAACACTATCCTTATCAGGTGTTTTTGGGAAAGTTAAGGCCCTTTAGATAAACATTTTTAATTTAGAAATTGTGTTAAATTTTTGGAATTTTGTTTCAATTAAAAATAATGGGACTGAGTTATATTTATTATTTTAATTAAAATTTAAATAATTTTGTTAATACAATTTCTTTCCTGAATAAAATTTTATTTCCTATAAAATTTTATTTCACATTTATATCATGTTCTAAATGATCATTAAAATCAACCAACAAATATATATCTGGTTTAATATTTACTTATATAGAAATTAAAATTTACTTCAGAACTTAATAATTATATTCAATATTTGATATATACATTATTAGTAATCTATAAATATATGTATAGTGACCAGAATATCCATGAGAGCTATATTGGATGTGTATTAGAAATTCATTATATCCCATTGCTTTCCACTGTGTATATAAGAGTAATGACAATGGGGTTGAAAGGTGTGGACCATGCCATGATGATTTAGTCCTCTAGATAATATAATGATACCTTGGACTAGGGTGTAACCAATGATAAAAATCATTCTTGAATTACATATTATACCCCTTGGGTCATGGTGAATCCATTGAGAATAAATAATTCCACTTACACCAAATTCTCTAGATCCATAATGCTGTTTATTTAATTTATGTATTCATTATTAATTTTTAGTGAGTTATCAAATTTAAATGATCACATAAAATAATAAATTAATTGAATTGATATGAAAATCATAAGGCATGATTTGTATTATTTTCAATTTTCATCATATTCATGATATGATAGTGACTTTGTCGTATATTCAAATCTCGTAGAAAAAGATTTAATTTGACGAGAAATAATACATACCTTCAAATAAATATTATGTCTTAATGCATTTTTTCATAATTTTTTTAAAGAAAACATTTTTTATGGGGTCCTCTTGAACCCTATTTAAGGGTCCCATATAACATCTTAATTTTTTTTAAATAAAATAATTTTTTATAGCATAAAGATACACAACACAGATCATAAATGAAATAAAAAAACAAATATTTTAATGTAACTATTACAACCTACCTATTAAATTAGAAAAAATGATTAATATTAACTACATTATGTAATTTTTTATTATCTGAATCATTTATAATGTTTTAATTATTTCTATTTAAATAATTAAAATATTTTTCGTAAAATCATTCATATTTATCAAAAACATATTTTATTTAAAAATTATTTTCATTGATTTTTATATACGAATAACATAATAAATTAATAACGATTATAGAATACTTATTTTTAAAAAATAACTTCTTATTTTTGGTTATCATATAATAATTTTCCTATAGTGAAATTATGAATTTTTTTAAAAGATTTATTTTTCAATATATAGTGTAAAATATTAATTTTTATTAAAAAATATTTTTTATTTAAATGTATTGATAAATTTAAAATATATTTGCGATTAATATTAATTTTTATTATAACATCTGGATTTGAAATAGTATAATTATGTTTTTTAGAATTTATTTTATACAAAAAAATATTATAAAAACATTTAATGTTCAAAAACCACTTTATTACGAAATTATGTTTTTATGGGGTTTTTTTTCATTTGATATTAAAGTTTTTAAATTATATGATATTAATTTTAGAAAATAAAATCCATATTTTTAATTATAAATTACAAATTATCTAAATAGGTACATTTTTTTCCAATATGATTAATATTTGTGGATGTTTTTAATACAATAGTAAAAGGAAAAGTCAAGTAATTAATGGTAAAAATATAATGGTAAGGAATATAAATTCACTTTTAATGGTAAAAAAGTTCTATTTTATTATTTATATTAAACCTAAATAATACAATAATATATATTGTATGAACATTATTTCACATGGATGAGAGTATGACATTTCTAATATTTAATTTGAACAAATGTAAAACATGTGAATCTCATATGTTTAATAACTATATCAATTTTAATATAGGGTTATTCTGAATATAAAATAGATTTTAAATAGTAATCTAAAATTAAAACTATTTATATACATCATTGAAATTTATTAATAATTTTATGTGATGAAATATTTTCTATAAATACTAACGCAACATTAATGTAGTAATTATTAAATCGATAATCAAATTAAATAAATGTTATTAAAAATATTAAAATAAAAATAATTTCATCTAATTTATATTATAAGATTATTTTAGAGGCTAAATTGGAATTTTTATGATATAATAAAATAATTTTTTTGATGTTATATTGTTGTTTTTATATTTTTAAAATATAAAGTAATGAATAATTTCTAAATTACAAATATTGATAATTTGAAATAAATAATATTTTACGGAATGATATAAAATTAATAAAAATATTAAAATAGGCATGAATAATGGTATAGGTTTTTAAATTTCATCCATGATTCATTTCTAGTTATTTTATAATTTTATATTAACTATATTAACCCATAAAAAGTTAGGAATATATGTTTTCATGGTAAGAGTTAAAACGAATAAATAAGTATTGAAATTAAATTATAATGAGAATAATGTGACCTTAACAATTAAAAAAATATTAGAGTATTTAGAACCTCAATAATCTTATATTTTTAATATTTCACTTATTATATATATTTAATTGAAAATTAATTTATATTAATTTAATATTATGAGAAATTCAAAAAGTGCTTTGCCCCTCCCTTATAAAAGTGCGCCTTTTCTTCTCTTTTGATCACTATTAAAAACTTTTTTTGTTGATTAATATCGTAATATATTCTTATAATCCACCCTCAAATTTTTAGGCCTTATTTTAAGAATAAAATTGACCATATTGGTCTTTAAGTGTTAAGAAAAATACGATTCTTAATGAAAATGTATTATATTTAATTGAGCATTTCTATTTTGTTTATTCTACCACATTCATAAAAAATATTCATTCATGATAAAATAAAAAATAAAATATCAAACATACACTGAAATTTTATTATGTTAGTTTCATTTTTTATATCCATCTCATATTCCATTAAATGGGAAAAGTATTAATCATTCGTGTGTATGGAAGACTACCATCTCGGGAGCTGATTAAATTCATTTTCCATAACTATATCTCAAAAATGGTAATGATTAATTTATTAAAAGTTTATATATGATATTAATGAAATATTTATCACTACTAAAATATTTCATATAATTTACAATCTTACATTTTCCATCACATAAAAATATAATGTTTTACTTGTATGTACATAACTTATCTTCTCTACAAAGCGATTCGATTCATTTTTCACCATCGCATCACATAATTTATATATTTAAGTATATTTAAAAAATTAATAATTTCTATTTATATTTTGATCAAATTTAATGATAAAGTAATTCTTACAATATTTATGTAATAATCACTAAAAAATTAAAATGTTATTCATGCATATGTAAGGCATACAATCACAATGATTTTAAAAAAATTCAATTTTCATAACCTTGAATAATGGATGGATTTTAATTTATTATTAATTTATATTAATGATTATAATGTGATTAATATTATTCTCAATGTTATTTATCCTTGACCAATTTTACAATTCACATCCTAGCAATGTTGTTTTTGGACTCAAGTACAAAAAATAATAAAAAAATCTAACATTAACTCAAATAATTCAGTTATATAACATGAAAATATGTGGTATATAAGGAATAGAAACATGAAAAAATTCCTTATGAAAGTATAATTTTATCTAATTTTTTTATTATTGATCATAAATAATGGTCACGACCATATAGACATAAGAAAGGGGACGTTGTCTCAATTGTCATTCATTAAGAACTATTTTGATGTCATTTGTCTATATTATATTGTTCGATCTATATTGCATCACATTGAAATTTTATATCCTAAATTTTTTATTCTAATTTTATATCATTCTTTTTAAATATTACTCATTCATGTGTATACGATACGACTCATTACAATGTACTAATAGATTTATTTAACTAAGATCTATTTTTTAAAAACTTATAAATCATTTATTATGTCATTTCATGAGATTGTGTGAGAAACTACTTAACATATTATGTTGTATTTATGCTTTTTATGTATATCTACCTTGAATACACTTAATAAATTCATTTGATTAACCCTTTGTTCAATGATATGACCTTTTTATGACATTGTTTGACGGAAACATAATATAAAATGAAATAAAATTTTACTTTAAAAATATTTTATTTTCATGTCGTGACTCAATAATGGTTTTTATGAACATATTTATATGGAAATTAATTTTTCAAATATTAATTTTTAATTTTCCATTATAGTTTTTTCATAAAGGGATCATTTCTCATATTTATGTAAGGGATCTCTCTTAACCTCTAAATTACATTAGTCTTCTGATTTCTCACTATTTCAATAATTTTATTCATAATTATTATAATATAGTTCTTAAATATTATATATTTATATACAAAACATATGTATGTATCCAAATTAATATTTCATTTATGGAAAATTCCATGATTTATAAGGCTGCCTTGTCAATTCCTATCGATAAACAACCCTGAATAAAGGGAGAATTTCTATTCTTACACATTTTCATATACAATCGATATACATTTCCAATACCAGATTGTTTTATAAATTAAAGCATTCTATTATCAAAACATCTTTAGATCATTTATGGTTTTCTAAAATCTATTATTTCTTTATACCCTTTAAATTATCTGTATTTTTATCCCTAAAACTGCAATAAACTGTCTTAGATCTAAATTTTCTTAAATTATATTTTTCACATATTCACATCAATTGTAAAAAATTATTCATTAATATTCTTATTTTTAATTTATTATCTCCATAATTTATTTAAACCCATCTTACATGGATATCATTATGGAAATCCATTTTGTTAGGTCATATGATATGATTAGGAAACCCAATAATTTTAATGATTAAAATATATGATTTTTTTTTATGGAAAACACATTCATGAACATGTTATAATGAGTTTGAAAATATAGTGATCAAATTCATTAGGTAGAATTTTTTCTCAGGATTTGTTCTATTCGATATTAGTGAGTAAACTTAATCCATTATGTGACTTTTTTCTTCATGTGATGTTGTCCACAAATTTATCCCTAACTCATGTTTAATTTATATTGTATGTTGATTCCAAATTTATATATTGGAATGATCATATGCTTCCACATCCAATATGTTAATCTAATATAAGATTATTTATGATTCAATACTTTCATGTTAGCAGGTTATTCTATTCCAAATCATGTTCCATGTTTCGTTCCTATGTTTATTCCCTTACAGAGCTATTCTGATCATCCAATGTTTTAAAATGATTTTCATCGGTCTTGATGATTTTTAAGGATAAAGAATATTTCAAGATGAATTTATTTAGTATATTTCATGAATGAAAATTATTTTTTCTTTTAAAAGTTATTACTTTTGAGAAAAAATTGATACTATGTATATGTATCCACTTGTAATGTATGGGTTTAATAAGTAAATGTTTTTCCAAACTCTCTAAATCCCAAAGCCTAAAAGGTTATTGGGAAAAAAGTGATTTATATTTTAGTACAATGATAATATGTTTTGTTTAATGTTAGGTTCTTACTGTTTGTATTAGATAACTGATTAGAGAAATTTGTATTTTACAACATTTCCTTTCACGGTATTATTAAGTGTAATATATATTATTAAGGGTAAATAATATCAAGGTTGATCATAAGTTTAGTTTCTCATCAACCAAATTCATGATTTACATTATAAAATTTTAAGCTAACTATCATAATTTTTTGATATATTTATTTTTTGACGTAATAATGGTTTAATACATATTGGGATGAAAAATAAAAGCCATGAGATAAAATTTTTTGTTAAAACATATTAATTATATTTTTTATGATTTTACAATATTTTTATGGAATTTTAAAAGACTTATAATTTTTTAGAAAAAGTGAAAGCCCTTGATCATGTGACAATCGGTCACATTAGGAAAGCATTTTTGAATTGAACCCACAACCTTTGGAAGACAATGATGCATCACCTACAACTATCTTACCATAAATCCTTGATTGTATAACTTATTCATTTAAATTAAACAATTTTCAGTATGGTGATTTCATTTTTTAGTGACATTTGTTTTATAGAATATATTTATATGGGGTTGGAAAATTATAATGCGATTAAATGATTAGTTTTTTGGGGTTGATTTTAAATAAATTAGTAATATTATAAGATTAATTTAAATAGAATACAACGTTATTTTTTGAGTAATAATGTTGTAATTTTATTTTATTATAATCAAGAATTTAATTCTGAAATTATAGTGATTTAATTTATTTTTAGATGTAATTATAATACTTTATAATCATTGGATTATGAAAATTACAATATTTAATAAGTATTTATAATTCATTTTTTTATTCGGTGATAAATGTTTATAATATCCTGTAAGTCTATTTCATAAAATCCTGATAATTTTAATTTTTCGTTAATACTCTAGAATATATTTTTTGATAAAAGATAAGGATAATTATTTTTCTAGTTTTAACACTGTGTATCACTATTTAATATTGGAGATTTAATTAGTTTTTCATCATATAATTGTTTATTTAATTCTATGTCATTATTTTAACATTTAGTAACAATTTTTGATTAGTATGATTCATGGAAATAGATGGATTTTATTATTATCATTTTTATGGATAATTTTATTCAATAGATGATGATTCCACATATCTATGAATGAAAATTCATCTTGAATACTCATCATTTGGATAAAAATATTATTTATGGTTGAAATGGACTAAAGGATGAAATTATTAATTAAACTCACTATTTATTCATGTGTTATTAATATATATGTATATTTAATTCATAAAATCTATAAAAAATTGTCAAATAATATTATTAAATAATTTAATGTTATCCATTTAAATTTCATAAATAGAAATTAATAGCCTTTATCCCATCACATCCTATGATTTTGTGATAGATAATGTTATAATGACCATTTTCTATAATAGTCCATTAGAACAGAAGAGTTAGTTTTATCTTCCCGGCCCATGTTTTCTTATATGGAATTCTTTTAAGTGTTTTCCTAGGTAACCCACATATATTCCTTGATCACTTATTACGTGGATATTTTATTATTTATTTTTCTGATGTGGGATTTTATTAAATATATTTTGAAAATCCATTCCCTTATTATCATTATTAAATTAATAATTGAATTGGAAATGATATCAAATGGGGGGGAATTTAACATATGATGTTTTTTAAATGAAATTACTTTCTTAGATATAGTGAGGATATCCTACACAAATATTAAATAAAAAAATTAAACTAATTATATTATTCCATTATAACAAATAAATTACATTCTCTTGAATTATTAGTATTAAAAATATCATGATATATTTTTTAGAATTTATAATGTATTAATTAATTCTTTGAAAATAAGTACTATATTTTATTAAAAGTAATCTTATTCACCAAAATTATTTTTTCTTCAAAAATGATATATATTAATTTTAAAGAATAGTATTAGTAGTAATTACTATAGATTTTAGATTTTCTTTTTGGAAAATTGACCTTCATTTTTTATCTCCTCATATTTTAATAAGCTAATAGTGGTATTGTAAAAATATTTGGAAAAGTATGATTTTTCATTGAGTATTAAAAAATAGTGTTTTTAATTAAAAATGTAGTTTATTTTATACTATTCAAGTGATAAAATTATTTTTTAGTAGTTTAAAATTGTTATTACTTAATTTTGATATGTTAAAATCCAATAATGGTTTTTCAAATTGATTTTTTGTATGAATTTATTATAAAAATATTTTATGTTTTAAATGGTAATTTGGCAGAAAAACTACCTTTTATTTAATTTCACGGGTTTTAATATATAATTAATTATGAAAATTTTTTTATTTTAATTTTTAAAAATGGATTCTATATTTTTAATAATATTTAAAAAGATCCATAAATATTTGAATTTTATGTTTGTCCAATATGAATAGTATACATGGTAATTTATGTGATAATGGTAAAGGGTAAATATGGTAATTACAGTTAATAAATGATAAGGACTAAAAAATGTCCCAAAATTTTGATGATATTTTACTTGATGTGATCTGTTCGACCATAATCTTCAATATATCGAAATTATAACCTTTGTATGCCACATGGAAGTGATTCTGACATCTATAATATATTATTTAAAGCAAAGTCAACGATATCATACTCTAATTCATAATAAATTTATCATTTTTAATATTGGGTTATCAAGAATATAATTATGACTATAAACTGTCTTTTGAAATGAAAATGATTTGTCAACATCATGTTTATTTAAATATATTTTTTAGTGATGAAATAATTTTTTTTAATGTGGACACAAATAATTTGCATTAATTATTAAATAAATTAGAAATTTAATTAAATGTTAATAAGAATATTAAAATAAATATAAAATGGGATAATTAATTACGTACAAGAATTTTATAGATAAATATAATATTTTTAGATGTATTCATTCAATTTTTTCTTTGTTATCTTATTATTTATGATAATTTTGTAGTCATTCTAATGAAGAGTGTGTATGTTGACATTATTGATATTTAAAAATAATAATATTTAATTAAATGATATAAAATTAATAAAATTAATAAATTAAGATAATTAATTGGGTTAAGGATTAATATTTCAACCAATATTCATTTCTCATTCTTTTTAATACTTTAATAAAAATATTAACCCTTAAATATAAAAAATCTTTGTTGTCACGGTAAGAGATACAGGGGTTAAAATTTATTGATAAGAGTGATAATGTGACCAAAACATGTAAAATAATTATTTTATGAGATAAATTTGACACTTGATAATCCAAATTATAAATAACCCATTTTTGATTCATTTGGAATTGAAAATTAATTTATATTCATTAATATTTTTAGAAATTCCAAGAGTGCCCCTCACTTTTTTATTAAAGGGATAAACTTATCCTCATTTGATGACACATAAAATACAACTAATTTTTTTTAATAACAAACCAAATAGCTTTATATAATAACTCCTCATATAATGGTGTTCTTATATTAGTCACAACATTACGCATATTAGGTTTAAGGTGTAATGAAAAACATGATTTCTAAAGAAGATGTATTATTTTTAATCATCTTTTTCTTTTTTATTAATTCTTCCACATCCCTCAAATTATTTAAAACATTATAATATAATAAATATATAATCCTATATAAAATTATTATTTTTTATTTTATTGGAATTATCTATATCCCACTTCTCTTCCATTACATGGGAGAACAATTAATTATTCATGTGTTCGGAGGACGTTCCCTACCGAAAAGATAAAATTTATTTTCCATCACAATCTCTGAAGAATTTTTATAATGATGGAATTAAAATATTACTTATTATATTAATAAAATATCACTAATTTATAAAAGTAATATATAATATATTTCCAATCCCATCTATTCATTGAAAATTGAAAATGTCATTTGTGGGAATGTTTAAATTATCACCTCTATGAGATGATGTGATTCGTTTTTAATCAAAAAATCACACGAATGATATATTTAAATAAATTTAAATTATTTATATTATATTAAATATATTTTTAAGATAATAAAAAGATAAAATATCACCTAAACTCTTTCGTTAATGATAATTGATAAATATTAATTCTACACAAAAATATGTACAACCTACTATTACCATGATGGTAACATTGTTCATTTTACTAATACACATTGAATGGATTAATTTAAAATTTTAACATGTGATATAATAGTAATAATAAACTCACAATTGTTTATAAAGATAATATAAATTAACATATTTTAAATATTGATGACGATATATAATGTACATTATGAGTGTGACTTAACATAAGGGGTTTTTTCTCAATTTTTATTAATTGAGGTATATTTTTATGTTATGCACTGATATTCTTTCCAGATGTCTATATAACTTCCCACTAACATGATATATCATTAATGTATAAATTCTAATAATATATTAATATTTTTTAGATTTTACTCTTGCATATGAAAATTAATTTGACTAATTTCAAAAAAACTATGGGATTTAATTATTCAATTACCATTGATTAGAAAAAAAAATCCACTACAATTATTATGTCATTCTAAGATTGTGTATGAATATTATTTTGGTACTATTGGGTTTTATTTATAAATTTTTATGTATATATAATAAATATACACATAATGTTCTTTTTATTAGTATTTTGTTCAAGGATATGAATGGTGTATGATACTCCTTAATTAAAACATTGTTTTAAATGTTTCAAGGAATACATTTATTAATTATTCTATTTCACATTGATGTTTCCAATCTGATTTTTATGAAGTTATTTATGTACAAAAAATGATTTAAAATTTTAATTTTTATAATTTCTCAAAATTCATCTCATAAAGGGATATTTTTCATGGTTTATGTATAGGATCTCTCTGAACCTCCAAATTACCTTTGGTCTAAGATTTCTCTCACTTCTCGAAAATATTATTTATAATTATTTATACATACTTATGAAATTTTTTGTGTTTATATATAAATGATATTTTTGCATCACAATTAAAATTTAATTAATAGCTCATTACATTATTTATATGTTTTCATTCCCAACTACTCTCAGTATGTTTGGACAGTTAGTGGGATATATCCCATTTCTTACACATTTTCACGTACACTAAGTAAACTATATTGATCTATTTTTTCATAAAACAAATCATTTTATCATGTAAAAAAACATTATTTCATTTTTTATCTTATGAATTAATATATTCCTTTGTCAACATTAAATTATCTTTTCTATTTCCATTAAAAAATACTAAAATTTTTCATTTCTAAACATTCCTAAACACGATTTTTCATATTATCACTTTAGTTAGACATAATTATTAATGTTGTATTGTTATTTTTTATTTCTTTTTGTATATAAAATATGTAATCACTTATATCATGTATATAATTATGATACAATCTTTTTTTATTCCTTATTTCATGATTACGAAACCTAATCACTTCCATGAGTATCCATAATTTTTTATTTTTTATGTTGAACACATATGTGTGAACATGTTAGGATGGGTGCACCAAGATAACTCTCCAATTCAGTAGGAAATGTTTAGTTTCATTATATTTCATGTGTGGTATTAGGGAGTAAACTTAATCCATTATAGGACATCATCCACCATGTGATATTATCTTGGTAGATCACCTTGACTCATGTATATGCCATGTTTCATGTTGCTTCCAAATTTATATAATTCAATGATCAAAAGATTCCATATTCTAAATGATATTATTCTATATGATTATTCATGATCAGTGAATTTTATTTTATCTTTATATTCCTTTCCTACTCATTTTATATCCATATATCCCATATATTTTCTCGTGCTATGATTTTTTACTCATCACAACTTTTAAAATGTTGTTTATGATACATAAACATTTTTGTGGACAATGAATATGGCATGTTGAAATTATTTAATATGGTTCGTATAATAAATGATGTTTTGTATTAAATGTGTTAGCATTAGTGGAAAATATTTGTACAATGTATATGTCTCTACATATAATGTATGAGTTTATTGAGAAATTTTTTTCCTAGTTTTTTATAACTCTAAAAGTAAAAGATATTGGGGAAAATAATGAGTTATATAGTAAAAAATGAAAACAATATGGGAATTTTATATTGGGACCTTACATTCATCTTACGAATGTAGAGCTCTTTTGAAAATGAAAGCTTTGAAAAAAATGATGTTAGGATAGAATAATTCATATCTATATAGTTTCATCATTACATGTATTACATTTTGTAGTTCATGTTTACGATTTCTAGAGGCAGGGACATCAATAAAAACTTCAATGCGCTATGAATTAATGTGGTTGTATAGTTAAATAATTTCTTAGAAATTCAATAATTTCTGAAGTACTTATATTTTTAAAAATAAAGTGATTTTTCTAGGATAATTATAACTATAATAAACCATTGACAGAGTATTATGTAGTAATAGTGAGGCTACTATGGTTCGATAAAAATGAGGGGGCATTTAATTATTTAATAGGTAATGTCATATTTGTAATAAAGATAAATTAATAATTGTATAATATTTTATTTTATATAAAGAATGCTAGGTAGTCAAAATATTTCACTATGATTAATTATGAAAAAATAATATCTCTGCATCAAAAAGGGCTTCAAATAGTAATATTGACACTTCCACATATTTTTAAATTATAATAAATTTTATTTATTGGTGTCCCTATACCTGTAAGTACACCTTAAGAATTGAGGGTGTAAAGTATTCTTATCAGATATAAATTTATATAATATTATATGTTTACATCATAATGTTTTCATCCATTTTTTATGAATTCTAGATACATCAGTAAAATGTGTAGAATCTTACTTTTTTACTAATCTTCATGATGTTTTCAAGGATACCGTTGGAAACGATATGAATATGTTATTATTACACTGAATTCATGTGAATTAAAAAATAGATCACAATCCTGAAATACATCCCTTTATTATATCATTTTACCCAAAATAATTCATTTCATTTATGGTTTTAAAATGTTTAGTCCAGAGAAATTGGTTCATTGGATTTTGGGTATGGTACACTAAGTAGGCATGAACTCAATGAAATAATAATCATTAGTAGTAATGGTTAATATGTTTAAAGACAATGATAAAAGGTAAATTGAATGTGAAATTACAAATGGAAACATCACAACATCCTTCGATGAACAAAATTTTATTATTAAACATGAGGACATTTTTCTAACATGTAATGATATAAGACTATGTAAGTTTAAATGTCATGGTTTAAATTGAAAAATTAAGTGATCTAGTATTTATCGAGTATATTCATCAATGAATGTATTTTTTTCATTTTTATTGGGATTTTTAGTTAATGATACTATCACACACACACACACACATATATATATATATATATATTAAAATATATTAACCAATAAAGAGAAGATACATTATAATAGTTATGGTGAATTCCCACATTGGTTGAAAAAGTGATATTATTATATATATGGTGAGAAGTACACAAATTCTAATTTTTAAATTCTATTATTCTAGTTGAAATTTTATTGTTTATAAACAGTACAGTTTCTCAATATCCTTTGGAAATAATGATAAATTATTCCAGTTTGGGGTGATTTTTTTTTGTTATTTTTCACTCAAGTAATTTTTCAGTTTTCAAAAATAAATTTTCATGAATATTATTATAACTTATAATAATTATTATAATTCTTTTTTGGATGAATAATCATTATCATTTTTGACTAAAAGTGGATTTTAATTGTATTCAGAGTATGGTATTGAGACTCTTTATATTTAAAAAGTATAGTTATTATCTGTAAATTTAAAAATCCAGTTTTTAGTAAATAAACATTTACATATAATGGTAACACATAATGATTTCATAATTAATTTAGTTAGAGATCATAAAAATTATAGTTTAATGATTAGGTAAATACAATTCATAATATTCTTTAGTATATTTAAATGAATGTAGTAGTGATGTACAGAATATTAATATTATTAAATTATGACTACCATTACGTCCTTTTGTGGATAAATATATTCGTAAATAATTAATTGATGATTATAATTTTTCATGGAGAAATTTCTAAAACACATTACCTTATACACCAAAATGAAATGATATTAATAAAGATTACTAATAATTCATACATGTAAATAATGATAATTATAATAAATAAAGTAGTAATTCTAAAATGACCAATCCTTATACACATCAGCATTATGATATATATACAAGTGAAATAAATTTTAAAACACATTTTCATTTTAGATTCATCGATTATTTTTTTAGAAATTGATTGAAAATATCATTGTTATCCCATAACCATATGAAAAAAATAATTACATTTCAATTTCAGGTGAATGATTATCCATGATATTTTAAAACTATTTTTTATGAATATTCGTTTTTATGGATACAAAAAAAAATCATCAAGTAAAACACAATGATCTTCTAATGTAATAATACTAATGGTTTCATATAATATTATCTAATTAAAAATGATTGAAAATTAATATTCATGTTATATAATATATTTTTATACATTGGTTGACATATCATTTTGAAATTGTGGGAGAATGATAGCCTTGGATTTAGTCAATACTGTTGATATAAAATGAGTTTTCAAAAAAAAAGATGTAATGGATTTTTTGTAAAACAAATGTTTTAGGTAAACGTACTATATAATATGGTTTATAAAATGGAAATGGTTTATAATTACCATTCATATTGCAATATTACTCATTTAGAGATGAATATTATTCAACTATGAGAAAAATAGAAGAATTAAAATAATTAAAAAAAAATTAAAAATCATTTATGGATTCCATGTTTAAAACTATAAGAGCTTGGTATTTTAAATGCTTCAAATATTTATACTATGGTGGTTTTCAACAGATAAATTATGTGGGTGGAATAATAGTGGTACCAATAAAGAATTATTGGTTATACAATCTATTCATTCTTAAATATTTTGGAATTTTACTTTTCATAGTTATATTCAACGATCACTAAAATTTAAATTAGATTTCAATACAAGATATATTAGATTTCGTCAGTATTATGTTGTTAAACATCGGGTTTATGACACCATATGAATCAAATAGTGGGTGATAGTTACTAAAATATTGTTTGGATTTATGTAAGAAAAAAATCAAATAATATCATATTAGAATTAAATTTTTCCTTATTCATACTAGAGGTTTGTGGGAGCATCCGATTATTTATAAGAAGAATATGTTTGATAAAATACGTAATATATATATTAAACATATAGTTAATTAAGACTATAATGTACGTGACACTGGAGAGTTTGACTTAAAGTTTTTTCATGACCTGTCCTCGGGGCCCGTGTCGTGACTACCCCAAGCCCGCCTTCCATAGGCCAGGGGTTGGCGACTAGCACCAAAGGCGTAAATCCTGATAAAAAGGGAAGACATTGCCTTTATGAAACGTAAACACACACAACCAGAGTATAAGCAGAAGAAAACACTAAGTAATCAGTATAACTAAAGTGCTGGAAGTAAGGGGCCAGAAATATAAGCCCAACTGTAGAGTACAAGGGAAAAGACAAAACAGGTGGACGGTGACAAACAGCTCCTGGATCGCCCACCACAGATCCTACCTGAAGGATAGGTACAGATAGCGCAACTCCTAGATTGTCCACCACGGATCCTACCTGAAGGGTAGGTACAGATATCCTCCTCAGTGCCCTCGTCCGTCAAACTCCTCTGTGTACCGACTCGTCGTGAGGTCCACCTCCGGGTACCAACTCGTCGTGAGGTCCACCTCCATGTGTCGTCCAGTCCTCATACACTCGGCCTCCGTCAGCACTGTCTGTCTTCTGCATCCAACAAAACGAGGTGCGGGAATATCCCGTTCAAGGGTGAGTATAATGATACTCAGTAGGGACCCCTAGACCCTCAAGATCTCCCTAATTAATACAAGGATAACCACAATATATAATCTAAAAAGATAACACTTACATAGGTATAAGACCATACTTATACATAAGTTAACAAGTAACCCATCTCAATCAAGAGGTATCACACAAATATGAAATCAAAGGATAACCACTACTTACGTATATGCCCATACATATACCTATGTTATCAAGTAACCCATCTCAATAATGAGGAAAACAAAAATGTCAATGAATCAGCTCAAACCAAGATTTTCATTATCGAAACTGCAACTGCTGAAGAGCTCCATCTCTATCGAGTACAGTGATCCTGTCATGACTCAGAGGCACTGCTCACTAACCTAAGACTATTGAGGTACTCCTCCTATCGAGTACCATGGTTCAGCCACCCAAACAAGGTAGTGCTCCCTACCGGGGTCTGCCACCCAAACATAGTAGTGCACCCCCACTAATAGCCTGCATAGGTACTCCTCCTTTCGAGTACCGTGGGTCTGCCACCCAAACACAGTAGTTCTCACCATCGTGGGTCTGCCACCCAAACACAATATTACTCCCCAATGGGCTATACAAGGCTCTCCGACTCAAATTGGGCAAGAAGTCATCAGGTCTCAGCCAGTTACACAGTCTCCGTACTCCATACGCCCGTCTCCAGGGAGGGTCCTCTCCACGAACAACATGTCAAAACTCCATGTATCATAAATTCCCACGAAGAAGTATCTCAAAGTACCTCCACGTCGTAGGGGTCTCACTGCAACAGACGATGCATCAATTGGACACCCGGTCTGTGAGTTATTAGCCTTTTAGTCCTGGGGGCCCAGTTGGTTTCGTGTACGAACCAACCTGGCCATATCTCAAATGTACCCTAAACTCTCGTAGGGTATACTCAAAGGGACTCTTTTTCAACGTGATCACCAATGTCTCTAACGGTTCGTCAAAAGGGCGTCCCGTCTAGAAGTTATCGACTTTTCTGTTGTAGGGGCATGGTTTGATTTCGGGTTCAATCCAACCTGTCCATATTCCAACTGCATCCAAACCTCAGGTGAAGTATGCCAAAAGATCCTTCTCACCGAATGGAGTCCATAAAGGTCGATGGCATGTCAATCGGATGTCCGGAGCTCAAGTAATAAGTGTTTCCTCTCCGAGGGCCCCGTTGGTTTCGGGTTTGAACCAACTCGGTTGTACCCAAGGATCTCCAAAACCTTGAGTGTTATATACTGTAACGACCGTCTCGATCAAAGGATCCCAAAACAAATTATGGTGCGATGATCGGAGGTCTGTTTCCCAAGATAAGGGTGTTTGAACAAAACTGCCCGAAAATAGGGGGTTTGGGCCCGATCCGACCCGGCCCAATACCGCCTGGGTAGGCACGAACCGGTTAGACCTGACCCGGGTTCAGGTCCAGCCAAATTGGGCGTGGGCCAGCCCGTCTGGTGAAACCTGGCCCAGCTGGCATGGCACGGCCCAGCGCGGGCGACCCGGCCGGGCGCGGGCGGCCCAACCCAGCGCGGCGACCCAGCCTGCTGCCCGGCATGGAAGCCCGCTGCAGGGTGTGAAGGGGGGGCGCGGCCCACCTCTGTTTTGAAACTGTATCCCCATCCTGTGGGGTCATCCCTAGCCAGCTGACCGGGGGTTTCAACTCCCCGGTATTTCCGAAAACGGCCGGCCATTATGGCCGGCCGATGTGGCTTTCACGGGTCCCCCGAGGTCCCGCCTCCTAGTGTGCTAGCGGCCGGGTGAGTCTAGCTGCCTCCTCCGAAACTACCACGGCCTTAGACCGTGGCTCCTATCCGACCGGCGCGACGGCGCATCGCCCCTCTTCTGCGGCCCGCCCCGGCCGCGGCCTCCTTCGAGTTCCCTGGCGTGGCGCGACAGCGCCGCGCACCACCTCCTCCGCGGCCCCATCCGGCCGTGGTTCCATCGGCTTCATCGGTGTAGCGCGACGGCGTCGCGCACCACCGTCGTGGCCCACTCCGGCCGCGGTTCTATTCATCCCCACGCGGTGCTACGTAACTGCGCCGCCTTCACTTTGAAAAGCCAATGTTGATAAACAAGGAAACTAGGAGGGGAATCAGCCGTGTTCGTGTGGTCCGATATCCTCCCTTTACATCAGTATCATTTGTCCGGAATAATGTAAATACACCAAAGTACAATTTTAAAATCACTAGAAAACAATTTAACCCCTACCTTAAAAGAAGTTTGTGGAAGCTAGCGTCACGGGGGGGTGGTTTCGATGACGGCATTGGTGTGCGTCCATGAAAGGAAAGACGTCTCACACCAGCTGCGGAGAGGAGAAGGAACGACACGTCATTGGCGAGTTTCCACGTCAGTGACTCCTTCTTTGTCATGGAGGAATAATAGGACAGAAGTTACCGGGTCGCCGAGTCGATGATCCTAGATGAAGTGTTGTCATTCTTCGTTGAGTATGAAGACATTCTTCGCCAGAGAAGATGATGTTCTTCAAGAGACTTAGATCTCTCTCCTCCAATCCTCAACACAACCAATCTAACCCCAAAAATAAAATAAGCTCTTCTTATTTTATTAAGTCATTCCATGAGTTCAGAATTCAAAAAATTAATTAAATTAATTGAATTATTGTGTTGGCATGATTAAATGTGGGGAAAAGCGAAGTCGCCCAATTAAGGGAAGTTTAAAAGTTTAGATGAGTTACACATCTTAAGTGGGGGGTTTAGAGGAGTTAGGGAATGTGAGGGGTTGGGATCGTGTGGGCCCCAACCCACCTTTATTCTCTCAATGGTAGTTAACAACAAGTGGGTCCCACCCAACTTCCAAACATAGGTTATAACAACTTAGAATATGAAATAAAATTGTAACACAATTTTATTTACTTCACATTTAAATCCTCTTTTTTTAACAACTCCTCCCGAGAAAGCACACCTTCGAGAAAGGCCCTCCTAAGCAATTACCGGCACTTCAGTTTCATCGGTGCCCGCATATTTCAATTTCGAGCACCGGATCAAATGTTTGAAAAACCCGCTCATCTGTTCACTGAACGTACCCGAGCTAAACTTCCAAAATTTATTCCGGGCACACTGGGCCTCAGAATCAGGTGTCGTCTAGAGCCACATACTCATATAATTCCAAAAAATTAAGAAAAAAAATTCCTTATAATTTCCAGGTCTTTACATTACTCTCACCTCATGGATTTACATCCCCGTAAATATATAACACAAACTAGGGAAACTAAAGGAGGTACCGAGTACGCAACTGAGCCCCCATATCCAATGTAATCTCCTAAAAGTTCATGCGCTTCCAATGAAAACGCACAAGAGGAATTGACCGTCCCCGTAGGAGCCGCTCCTTTCGATCGTCAACCTCTACTGGAGCCATGTGATAGTCGCTCTATCATCTATGTCCATCTCCCCGTGGTCAATGATATACGTCGGGTCATGCACGCATCTCATCAATTGAAATACGTGAAAGACGTCGTGCACCCAGTGCAACTGAGGTGGAAGGGCCATATGGTAAGACACCTCGTCGACCCTACTGAGGACCTTGAAAGGTCCGAAGAACCTCGGAGATTACTTTCCTCCTTGGCCAAATCTCCTTAGACCTTATCGAGGTGAGACCCGTAAAAAGTCATGGTCTCCATCCTTGAACTCCAGTATTATCCGCCTCCAATCAGCATAGGTCTCCTGTCTGCTCGATGCAGTCTCATCTGTTGTGAACCATAGGTGATCACTGCCCGCTCCTACATCAGGACACACCTGAGTCCGGTCCCTGATGCATCACAGTGAACTATATAACCAAATCCCTCAGGATGGGCGCACTGGTCAACCTCTACCTCAGCTCTTAAAAGCTCTGCTGGAAGTGGTGTTGCAACTCTGGAGAATTCTGGCACAATGGTAAGTATTTCCATCTCCTGAGTGATCAAATGCACCCACTTATGTATGATTTTATCCTGTGCTGTATGGGTTTTCTTTTCTACTAACCGAGGAAAACACCTTACCAACATTGTAGATAAACCACAACTATTTTGCCTAATACCGTCAATATGTGTATGAAATGTGTTTTCCCATTCCATACTCAAACTAACGTCGTAAGGCCTCGATGCTTCCACCAAGAGGTTCCAACCGAAACTCTCGCCTCAAGGGTCATATCACACCATCATTGTATGTGTGATTATCGAGTATCCTCCCAAAGGTATCTCCAAACGTGAGGGTCAAGTCAACGGCTTTACCGGAAACTCTAGGTATGGGACAAGATTCGTGGAAGGTAAGAATGATTAATACCTATGTATTTTGATACGGCAGCTAGTAGTAGACATAGTTCATACCTTAAATCATTCAAAGATCCCTTGGGTAACACTCCTTGACTTCATACAGTTATTCTTTTCCCCTGCCCTCCAGATCCATGAGCCTGGCGGTGACTAAAAATGTGGGTGGTTGTAACATGTTGAAATGTACACCACCTCATGCTGCACTCTAGCTCTACTTCCACGTCTGCTGCTCTGTAGATTCATATTTCCTTATCACTTCCTCTTATTGAAACATTTACATGCCCAAGTCTCTATAACCAGATCCAGTTCTATGATCTTCCACCACTAACATCCTATAGCTATATCTGATCAGCAAAAAAAACATTCATCCACAAAGGTTCTCTCTATCACCCTAGAGTGAGTAGGAATGCATAGAGGAAAAAGTGCTCGCTCGGTTGTTCATAAACACACCATGCTCAGAAGTCCGAGCCATGAAGCACTATTCGCATCGTATTCATCTAGTACTCCGAATGATCGGTATGCCTTGACAAATACTCAGCTACCGACATGTCATTCAGTTGTAGCTGTATATGCTCTAGAAACACTCTCAGCCTCCTCCTGAAGCCAGTCCTCATCTGCATGAGAGTCGGGCTCGCCTCGGAACATGAGGGTATCTGATGCTGAAACAAGTGTAAGGTACTAAGCCTACATGTGTCATCTATCGGTACTACCGGTTGTAACTGATGACCAACAGGTAGTGATATAGTAGGAACACCACCCGATGGTACTATCTCACGCATAGGTCTCTGTACCGAAGCCTCATCACTATGCGGGCCAACCTCATGGTCTCTGACTAGAAAACACAAGTAGATAAGATCCTCATCTACTCTACTGGTGTCTCAACTATGAAAAAAACTCTAGCAATCACCTACATCCAGTCCACTGCTGCCTGGGAATCTATCTCACCTCGTAACCTCGGAGGCCTCTACTGCTTGAACTCATGCAACATGCTCTATCGGCGTGCACCGTCTGCTAGTATGGATAGTGGCATCCGCTGCCCAACAGGTGGTGGTGGTGCTGGTACACCACCTGAGGGTTCCAATATAGTAAAAAGGGCCCTGCACTAGAGCCTCATCACTTGGTGGGCCTTCATCGTGTACTATCTCAGAACTCCAACTAATTGTCTGTGTGGTGACATCCTGAACAGATGTGACAAGGTCGACGGTTTATACCTGGTGAGTTGACCTAGTTTGAGCTGACTTTTAAAATATTTGGAAACACACACGCAATCAGTGTTTTCATGCACTAAGTCGGAAATCAGTAGTCAAGGTCC
Source organism: Viscum album (assembly GCA_963277665.1). Taxonomy (NCBI): domain Eukaryota; kingdom Viridiplantae; phylum Streptophyta; class Magnoliopsida; order Santalales; family Viscaceae; genus Viscum; species Viscum album. The sequence continues at coordinate 928,273,831 of OY728133.1, forward strand.
TGGTGTATGGATACATCGGCCGCCACACCAACACTGGACTCCCAGAACTGAAGACCACCCTCGGTACCCTTAACACTATTACTTCACATAAAGGAAAGATTTGAGATCTGAGTTCTTTGATAGAACCGACTCCTCTAATACAAATTTGTCACGACCCATCCTCGGGGCCCATGTCGTGACTACCCTAACCCCGCCTTCCATAGACCAGGGGCTGGCGACTAGCATCAAAGGCATAAATCCCGATAAAAAGGGAAGACAAGGCATTTATAAAACATAAACACACACAACCAGAGTATAAGGGGAAGCAAACATTAAGTAATAAGTATAACTAATGTGCTGAAAGTGAGCGGCCGGAAATACAATCCCAACTATAAAGTACAAGGTAAAAGAGAAAACAGTTGAAGGTGACATGAAGCTCCTGGATCGTCCACCACAGATCCTACCTAAAGGGTAGGTACAGATAGTGCATCTCCTAGATCGTCCACCATGGATCCTACCTGAAGGGTAGGTACAGATAGCCTCCTTAGTGCCCTCTTACACCAAACTCCTTCAGGTACCGACTCTTCGTGAGGTCCACCTCCGGGTACCGACTCATCATGAGGTCCACCTCCAGGTGTCGTCCAGTCCTCATACACTCGGCCTCCGTCAGCGTTTTCTGTTGTCTGCATCCATCACAATGAGGTGCGGGCATAGCCCGTGCAGGAGTGAGTATAACGATACTCATTAAGGACCCCGAGACCCTCAAGATCTCACCAATTCCAACAAGGATAACCACAAATAAGCATCTAAATAGATAACCCTTACTTAGGTATTATCCCATACATATACCTAAGTTATCAAGTAACCCATATCAATCAAGTGGTATCACACAGATATGAAATCAATGGATAACCACGACTTAGGTATATGCCCATACATATACCTACGTTATCAACTAACTCATCTCAATCATGAGAAAAACAAAAAGGTCAATGACTCAGCTCAAACCAGGATTTTCATTATCGAAACCGCAACTACTGAAGAGCTACATCTCTTTCAAGTACAGTGATCCTATCATGACTCTTTGGCACTTCTCACGAACCTAAGACAGTTGAGGTACTCCTCCTGTCGAGTACTGCGGGTCAGCCACCCAAACACAGTAGTGCTCCCCGCCGAGGTCTACCACCCAAACACAGTAGTGAACCCCCCCAATAGCCTGCAGAGGTACTCATCATGTCGAGTACCATGGGTCTGCCACCGAAACACAATATTTCTCCCTGCCGTGGGTCTGTCACCCAAACACAGAAGTGCTCCCCACTGGGCTATAAAAGTCACTCCGACTCGAATCAGACAAGCATTCATCAGGTCTCATCCAGTTACACGGTCTCCGTACTCCGTACGCTTGTCTCTGGGAGGGTCCACTCCACGAGCTACGGGTCAAAACTCCAAGTATCACAAAGTCCCATGAAGAAGTATCTCAAAGTACCTCCTTGTCGTAGGGGTATCAATGCAACAGACGACGCGTCAATTGGACACCCGGTCTGTGAGTTATTAGTCTTTTAGTCCCGGGGGCCCGGTTGGTTTTGTGTATGAACCAACCTAGCCGTATTTTAACTGTTCCCCTAAATCTCGTAGGGTATAATTAAAGGGACCATTTCTCAATGTGATCACTAATGTCGCTAACAGTTCGTCAAATGGGCGTCTGGTCTAGAAGTTATCGGCTTTTCCGTTCCAGGGGCCCGGTTGGATTTCAGGTTCAATCCAACCCAGCCATATTCCAACTGCGTCCAAACCTCAGGTGATGTATGCCAAAAGATATTTCTCACCGAAATGAGTCCATCAAGGTTGACGGCATTTCAATCGGACGTCCGGACCTCAAGTTATAAGTGTTTTCGCTCCAAGGGCCCGGTTGGTTTCGGGTTCGAACCAACCCAGCCATACCCAAAGTTCTTCAAAACCTTGAGTGTAATATACTGTAACGACCATCTCGATCCAAGGATCCCAACGCAACTGACGGTAAGACGATTGAAGGAATTTAGCCCAAGATATTCGCGTTTGAACGAAACTGCCCAAAAATAGGGGGTTTCGGCCCGGTCTGACCCGGCCCCATACCCCCTGGGTCGGACGGAACCAGGCCGACCCGACCCGGGTCCAGGTCCGGCCCTATCGGGCGCAGCCCAGCCCAGCTGGTGCGGCCCGACGCAGTGCGGGCGGTCCGACCCGGCGCAGGTAGCCCGGCCCGGCCCAACGCGGGTAGCCCGGCCCAGCGCGACATCCCAGCCTGCGGCCCGACTCAGAAGCCGGTCGCGGGTTGCGAAGGGGGGGCGCGTCCCCCCTCTTTTTTGAAACGGCGGCCCCATCCATTGGGGTCTGCCCTAGCCTGCTGACCGGGGGTTTCAACCCCCTGGTATTTCTGGAAACATTCGGCCTTTATGGCCGACCAGTGTTGCTACCACGGGACCCCCGGGGCCCCGCCTCCTGGTGTGTCGGCGGGCGGTCAAGTCTGGCCGCCTCCTCTAAAACCACTGTGGCCTTAGGCCGCAGCTCCTGACCGACCGGCGTGTCATGACGGCGTTGCGCCCCTCCGCCACGGCCCACCCCGGTCGTGGCCTCCTTCAGGTTCTCCGGCGCGGCGCGATGGCACCGTGCACCTCCTCCTCCACGGTCCACTCCGGTCGCGGTTCCTTCGGCTTCACCAGTGCAGCGCGATGGCACCACGCACCACCGCCATGGCCCGCTTCGTCCATGGTTCTATTCGTCCCTGCGCGGTGCTACGACACCGTGCCACCTTCACTTTAAAAATCCAATGATGATAAAGAAGGAAACAGGGAGGGGAATCGGCCGTGTTCATGCGGTCTGATCTCCTCCCGTTACGTCGGTAAAATTTGACCGAAATAATATATATATGCCAATGAACAATCTTAAATTCACTAGAAAATAATTTAACCCCTACCTCAAAACATGTTCGCGGAAGCTAGAGTCGTGGGGGTGGTTTCGATGATGGCGTTGGCGTGCATCTGAGAAGGGAACAACATCTCACACCAGCTGCGGATAAGTGAAGGAACGGCATGTCATTGGTGTGTTTCTGCATCGGTGCCTCCTCCTTTGTCATGGAGGAATAAGAATACCGATGATACCGTGTCGCTGAGTCAATGAATCTTGACGACGTGTTGTCGTTCTTCGTTGAGGATGAAGACGTTCTTCACCGGAGAATATGATGTTCTTCAAGAGACTTAGTGCTCTCTCCTCCAATCCTCAACACAACCAATGTAACCCCAAAAATAAAATAAACTCTTCTTATTTTATTAAGTCATGCCATGAGTTCAAAATTCAAAAACATAATTCAATTAAGTGAATTAGTGTGTTGGCATGATTAAATGTGAGGAGAGGGGAAGTCACCCAATTAATGGGAAGTTTGAAAGTTAAGATGAGTTACACATCTTAAGTGAGGGGTTTAGAGGAGTTAGGGAATGTGAGGGTTTGGGATCGTGTGGGCCCCACCCCACCATTATTCTCTCAATGGTAGTTAACAACAAGTGGGTCCCACCCAACTTCCACACATAGGTTATAACAACTTATAATATGAAATAAAATTGTAACACAATTTTATTTACTTAACATTTAAATCCTTTTTTTAACAACTCCTCCTGAGAAAACGCACCTTCGAGAAAGGTCCTCTTATGCAATTATCGGCGTTGCGGTTTCATCGATTCCCTCAGATTTCAATTTCGAGCACCGGATCAAAAGTTAGAAAACCCCTCTCGTCTGTTCACCTAAAGTACTCGAGCTAAACTTTGGAAATTTATTCCGAGCACACCGGGCCTCGGGATCAGGTGTTGTCTGAAGCCACAGACTCATAAAATTCCAAATAAATTAACAAAATAATTTCCTTGAAATTTCTGGGTATTTACAAGTTACTTTCTTCATTTTATAGAAGATGATATAATGAGTTACATATAATGGATTTCATAGACCATGTAAATAAAACTAAAATGATATAGTAATGAAACTCAAGATTGAATAGTTTGATAGAAGATTATTACCGATGTCACATGACATAAATCTCTTCATAAATACATGAATTAGAATATTAAGGATAAAAAGAACATGGGTATAATTCTATAATATCCAACAATATATCTATCAATTATGAAATGTTATATACTAAATATGATGTTAAAAATATATAATTATTTGTCCTAAAATATATGTTCTATTATGTATAACTGAAATGGATTGATTCATAACTAGTCAATTATAATTTTGAATGTACAAAACTAGTGTTCCTCATTTGAAGAGATAATGTGATACTATAATTTAAAGGGGTAAAAACAAATCTTAATATTGATCAATATGGTCTAATATCATAGTTTGGGGAACGTGTTGAGGTTTAGAATCTCAGTAAAACCATTGGTATCCATATCTAATAATAATATTTCTGTTACAAATTTTGAGATACCTAATGAATAAATTCATATTAAAAATATATTTTTTTATTTTTCTACAAAACAGACCTTGTGACATTTTATCATCTTATAAATTAATGTAATCATATTATATGTACTAGAAACTATTTCATAATTTTTACAATGGAGAAAATGAATTTACTCAGTTATTTATGATGTTTCTTTACCATAATAGATTTGATATTTATATACCTACTATTTATTCGTTAATGTCTATTGATTATTTATATTTTGAAAATATTATATTAGATCCATAAATATTTTGATAACGTCAAAATATATTGACATTTATCATAATCATATGTCATGTGGTCAAGATGGATCTTTCTAACTAGAGAATGATGAAGAGTGACCATCGGTTGATGGGGGTCATATATATTGTAAATATTTTACAAAGTTAAAACATGGATATCGTGATTAAGTGATATCATGAGGAATATCCAACTAGTTGGAACACAACATGCTTTATTATTAATTGGTATTTTTTATATGCAGGCATGGGTAATTATTTAATAACTTGTGATTATTATCGATGAATAATTTTCGATCACGTACTTTTATTTTAGTAATGAGCATCATAAATTTAATCATATTATGGAATATTTCATTGGGTGTGTCATTTGTGTTATGGAAAATTTTGAAAAATTAATATATAATTTTTCACTTCATAAATGAATCTGTGTCATTATCACAGCTGAAGATGATTTCTGTACCTTTACTGAATCCATGGAAAATGTAAAATAAGAAAAGTATACCTTTTTGGTAAATAAATTATATTATAGGAAATGATGATGACACAAAGTGTCCATCCATAATTTTTAGATATCGTGATATTAAGATATTAAATTATTCTATATGTTTATGTAGGAAAGAATTTCCTGGATACAAATATTACTTATCTCTATAGGGGGATTTATAGATTGTTATCTTGAAGTCATATTCCATAAATATCAATCACTACAATAGAGATAAAGTCCTACAGAGTCACACACTTTGTAAATTATAATCTTTACAATATTATGATAAATATGAGTATAGAACATTTTGAGATCCAACATGTGTTTTAAGAGTGATGCTAGATTATTTGTTCTCCATGCTATAGATAAATTCATTTTTCGAGTTTAAAATAATCTGCATCAAATTTATTTGTAAAATTTACTTAAATATATCAATGTAAATACATATAAATATAATATATTAATTAATATTATTTTAAAATTCATGGTTCTTTTAAAATATTCTGTAATATCAAGTCATGTTAATGGTTATTTTTTATCTTATTATATATTGTCATATTATATATAAGTGATATAAATATATGTGAAATTTATGAACTAGAAAGATAGTATTAATATTGAAATTATAGTATGTAATAAATATACAGCGGATTAGAGAGAATATTTTTATTTATAACATAAATATAAAATGATGATGCAGATCCCATGAATGATATGAATCATTATTCATTTGTTGAGTTCCTATCTCTCCAATTTCTCATACCCTATAGAAAGAATATTTCAATAATAGAAAGTATAATAAACATTAGTTATTGGTTAAAAAAATAATTGCGATGATAATCAATGCATCAATGTTTTCATAGAATCACCATGCCAGTGCCTAATAACCAGTAATACTGTATAAATTTTAAGTGAGTTTGGATGACATAGAGGGATCCAACAATGGTTCCCTTGAGTAACATTTTCCGGTGATTCTATGTTGAAAAAAGCATCATCAAGTCAACAGAGGTAATTGTTCATTTTATATTAAAGGTTATAATTATAAACATAAAAATTTTGATTGGTGTATAAGATTGTGTTTTACTTGTGATGGCATAGTTATTTCATTCATTATAGAAGATTTTTAAATCCCAATGCCATATTATTTCACTACACACCTAGCTACCAATAGGTAACATTGTGTTATCTAAAAAAATTGTGTTATTATCAACTTCAAAATGAATTATATCAAATTTTCTAAACCATGATAAATATTTAGATATATCCATTTTAATCAGTATACTAATAGGGGAATTAACATCAGTCTTATTTTTGGGATTCCATGATAGAAAAATTATCCAAATATGTTTAATCAAAACACATTCCCTGGTGTTTTATTTATTAAAGGTATTGAATTGTAAATATCATTCCTAAATCATCTAAATACCTACTATAAGAGAAATGGAGTTGTTTAACCATGATTGATTCTTTATTTCCATAGAAGGATACTTAATGAGGTGAAATCATTTACTGATTTTAATACACAAATAACATGAAAATATTGAAATATAAGATAACTGAAATATAAATTAATCATCATTCCAATAATTCAAAAAATGGGTAAAATATACGTACTAATATTTAGAATCTATATTTGGTCATTCTATTCTAAATATAATATTTATTTGAAAAAATATGAGCAGTAAAAATGATTTTTACAACTAATTTAGGTTAGGAATCCATTAGCATGCAAAAATTACATCAATTGAAAGCCCAATCATTAGGAAAACTAGTTCAAAACATGTATATTGTACCTTCCTCATAATTTCTGCTGGTCCGGATTATTTTGAATTAATTCATCCATCCCACATATAAAATGAAATGTTGTGTAGATACTCTATGATTCACAAAAAAACTTTATTAAAATTGTAATTCCTATTAGAGATCTCTGAAACAAAATATATCTCCCACAATGTCCAATTAAATCATTATTTGTAATAGTAAAATATAATATTATAATTTATAATTTATAAATATTTTTTAATATAATTAATTAATAAATTAAAAATAATGACTACATAATTAATAAAAAACAATAATTAATTAATATCATTATTAACCCTGTTAGTATTTAATGTAGTAATTACATTATTAAATATATTATCATATTTTATAATTATTGATACAATAATAATTATAATTAATTATTTAAGTTAAATTTTAACTAATTATACAGGTTATTGTTATTAATTATGTTATTTGTTAATGTATTAATTATCTAATAGTTAGATAATCTCTATCAGTTAAGAATAATTAATTATCAGTATTATTAATGTGTTATAAATTGTAATATATTGACATTTTAATGTCCTATAAAAGGGGAATTCCAATAAAAATGTTAAATTTATAAATGATTAAAATGATTATTTATTTATAAATAAATACAATGGGGGATGTTTTATTATCTATATTACTTCCAAAATACATAAATTAAAATAATATTGAATGTTAAAAAACTATTTATGATTTTTAAATATATATATATAATAAAATTTATAAAATTTAAATAGAATCATCCAAATCAAAATGAACAATATTTTATTCATTTTTATTAAGTGGTTTGGACAGAAAAAATCCTTATTAAAATATTTCAATGAATTTACTTTTTACGAATGTACGCTATTCATAAAATATTCAATGAGGGTGTTTTTTTGTGAAATATCTTTGGTTTGATATGTAAGTTTATCAATTTGATGTGTAGGGGTTTTTGTTTTGTTTTATATTTTAAGAGAGCATTGAATGATGCATGGTTGAGGTGAATTATCATGATGAATGTGTGTCATGACAGTGCATGTCACCTATGGATTTATTGGTGACTATATGATTAGTCTAGTGTACTAGGTATCATAGAAAAGAAACCATGTAGTGTTTCGATTGTAAGAAAATGAGTCTTCAAAATTCACTCATATTCTAGGCTAATCATTAAATTTAACCACTAATCTAGGAATGTGTTACATGATTTTACTTCTAAACCACCAATTTTACATGTATAATCCCCATTAAATACATTAATTTAACAAGGTATACCCCCATAAATCCATCGATGTGATATTATCAACTCTTCCTCCCCAAATGATTGGACTCTTTCTCAAATTGTTCAAATAAAACATGAATTTGAGGTTTGATCTTGGTGGTATCACATATTCTATAATATATCTATTTACAATCATTTTGTTCATTTCTTCCTTGTATTGATCTATCCTAATAGATTATATCGATGGTTTTTGGTCGTTGATTTGAATCACAATCCAAATTAGCATGATTACATATTTTTATATCTAGGTTTTAAAGGATTATATTATGATTATTGAAATTTTATTTTGGAATTTCATACCATTTTATTATCAATATATAAGGTAGGGTTATCTTCTTCACTTATTTTGTGATGGTAACTAATTTTTTTTAAATTATTTTCTTTTAATATATTTTCTTAAATTTTATAATTTATCAAATAATTTATATAATTTATTTGATAAATTGTTACATATCTAGATTTTATAAATTCCATATATTTATATTAAACCATGGAAAATTTTTTAAAATTAAAAGTTGTTTTAAATTAATGTATCGTGGATTAAATGTAATTTAGTAACAAATGTTTTTTAAGTATAAATTTGTTTATAATTAAGATTATTAATGGGATTATTTGTTAAATTGTTATTGTTAAGTAAAATGGTACTCAGAAGTTGACATTTTGTGTGTAAGAAACATGTAATAAGTGTTAGGTATGGAAAAATGATTTTACTATTTGGTTATATGGGAAGGTTTAAAAATTGGGTTTTATAAAGATGGGTTTTCCTGTGGAATTTTTTAAGTTGAAGGAATTTCAAGAATCCACTATATGATAATGACCTGATAGTATATTCAAATTTTCCTTTTTTGATTTATTATTTCTCATGTATCATTCATTTATATTGAATACTAAATGGGTAAATACTAGATTGAACTAGGAAAAGGTTCCATGTTTTAGAAAATAATATCATATATTAAAATCATCGCCAATTTTAATTTACCTATAAATGTGATAAACTATTTAATTTTTAATACGGTATCATGTTTTTAATGTAATTAATTTTATGGATGATAATTTTTAAACATGGAGTTTCATGAGTTTTATATTGTGAAATCATACTATGTATTCATAGTTACTCAAATTATTTATATTTTTTATCCAGTGGATACCTTTATTACAATGTGTGTTAGGGTATGTCCATGATATTCTTGGTTGATGGGTATTGGGAGTTATATGCATAGTGGTTGTGGTCCTAGTCAAGAATACATTCGATTAAGTCTCTGAGCATTCATGGGTGTTGAGGATCAATGCCTAGGATGTTGTAATATTCTGGGATTTTTATATAAAATATTTTTTAACTTTCCATTACACTATATTTATTTAATTTGAATTAAATTAACATTGTATTTTATTTATTTATTTAAATTAAAAAAATCATTTCATGTTATATTTTTTTCAAGAAAGTTATAGTCATTAACAAAATATATTATTACCCAAAAGTACCAATATCTAACCACTACTTATCTATGGATGTGAAATATAAATTTTCAGAAATATCTATTTAGGTATCATTACTTGGTATTCTTGTTCTAGATCACCGAATAACAGAATTATTTATTATTTTCAACGGTTCTATCATATGAATTTTATGTTTAGGAGACTAAGGTTGTAATAACTAAAGAATAAACAAAAAATTGGTCTCACAAACCTCACTATGGTAATACCTAAGATTCCAAAGATTTTAGGTAATAAAAATTATCAAAATGATCATTTGAATGATATTGGTTAGTTGTTCATTTTATGTTGTTACAAAAATGAATATTTTTTATTTTTGTTATATTCATGAATTATTATATGTATCTTCATGGTTGATACAAATTTGAAAAAAAAAATTACTACATTCACATAAGAAATAATTTTTAATATTAAATTCAAAAGGTTTTGAATGTTTAATAGTTTTAAAATAAATTGGTGGGAATTAAATTTATTAGATTGTTGATTTTTTTATTTAAAATAATAAATATATTCTTTATAGAGTCTTTTAAATTTTGAATTTAGATATGTTGTTCTTTTTTTATGGTTTAAAAAGAATGAAATATCTATACAGTCTTATGTTTGTTATTTTCCTATAATTACATATATGGATACATCAACATACTAAAATATTTATTGAGTAATATTATTGGAATGTATTTTTTTATAATTCATGTGATAAATGATCTAATAATGTGAATTGGTTTCATAAACTCTACAGTTTTACATGTGATAAAACCACTTGGGAAAGGGAAACATCACGTTATACCTAATGATGTGAATAATCCATTGATATTATAGAATAAGAATCTAAATTTATTTAAGGTAAATTAGAGATAAAAGAAGTTCTATATGTCTATCATATTTTAAACAAAATATTATTGTTTTATTATTCCCCTGAAACATATAAGGTGGTGTTCGTTACATACATGATCATGGGAGTACGTAGTGTATGGTGGGTGATAGTTGTGGGTGAAATTTGGATGAGTATTTGATGTAGGCTAGATTAAAGAAGTTGTATAATAAGATAATAAATCTAAATAAATTTATATTCTGTAACTTTTATTTTATACAAGAGTTAGAATTGGGGAACATATGTATAATTAATATTCATATTGATTTAAAATTTTGGTGTGTTTTTCAACAAAAATTATTCAAAAATTATAGTATCATTGTGAAATGGTTCATCAAATCTCATATACAAGTAATTTAATTATGGTTGATTATACATTATTTACATATTTATACATTGGAAGTATACTTGGTGTTTTTGGTTAACATAGATATGATTTATTTCATGGGAATGAATTATTTTCCACCTGGTCCAGATAAAAGAAAACATTTATCTAAAGGAATGATAAAAATATAAAAATAATTCATAGTAGTTCGTTTGATAGAATAATTCAATATTTTATGTTCTTCTCATGGCACGATAAATACTAGATTCAATTTTCATGGATGTAGGACATAATATATGTAATAGTATCCTTAGATTAATATAAAATTATACGAATATTGGAATCAAAGGAATCTGAAAAAAGATAAATATTTTCCCTCATGATGTCATAATATTTGATGTTTATACCAAATTCAGGTTCCAATGATATCACCAAAAATCAAAATATGGTTAAAGATTCCTAAGAATTAATGATTAGAGGAAATCATCAGCAGTGATAGATCCAACATGGCCATGGTTAGTTTTTTATCACCAAGCATGTGTGGCATCAGACTCAAATAAGACCAATAAAAATGAGACAAACGTTACATACTTATTATTCTGTTGTATCTATTTTTATATGATTTTAAATAATTAATTAATAAATATGTTAGAAGATGTTTACTTTAATAAATATAATGATTTAATGTGTTATTATTCCATAATTAATATGACTCTTGTAAAGGGAGACAAAAAAGAGTCTGCAGTTTCTCGTCTTGTTCAATTATGATCAACGATGAGAAAAATTATAACACATGCTATTTGTGTAGATGAATATGTTTCACATTATAATCATTATAGATAGGATGTTGATGTCAATGTCCCACAATAGCTTCTACGTATAGAATATTTTAGTAACATTACCTATTTAAAATGTTCATGATTTTAATGGAGTGTGTGTAATTCATATTTTCTAGGAAGGATATATCATTAATGTCCTTACATATTTAAAATCTTAGTTATAATTTTTTATATAGATTTCTAGTATATGTATTTTTCATTGTTTTCAATGTTTATGGAAAATTTCTTAGAAGCACTTCAAAAAAACTTCTCCAATGATCATCTGACAAGAGACATGCTATTTCCCATTGATTTATTTCTTAGTAGGATTCTGATTTCATTCGATTCAAATCAGATAAAACCTATAGATAAATGTTAATAAACTATTCATTTAATTAAATAATTTAAAATTGATATACTTGAAAACCCATTGCACCTTAGGTGTTGATTTTATTATTTTCAAGGAAGGAAAGAGATATCTTATAATTGTTCATTAATAACCAAATCATTAATCTTGTAGCATTAAAAAATAATATACCCAACCATTCAACTATAATCTATTTTATTAGTTAACATGATTTTGGGGGTTGTTTAATATTTAATTTTGATCGTTTTGTCAACAATTGAGGGTGAATTTTATGACATGAACTTTTATAATTGAAATTCCATTTAAATGAATAAATTTTTTATTATGTAATACATTAGTATAAAAAACATGAAATAATATATTTTATTTGGACCATTATAAAATAAAACATGTCATGTTTAAAGGAAAATTAACCATATTATAAATTTATAATATAGTTATAGTTATGTAATCAGTAAAATTAGTATATGTTAAGTAATCTGAAAAAGTAATATTAAAATAGGTTGATGATGTGATGGCTTTGACTAGTAGGATTTCAAACTTTAAATCACATTTATGAGACATTTTCAATGACAGGAATTATGATATGTTTCCCTTTAAAAATCCCATTTTTAATGTAAACAAATGAAACCTAAGAAAAACAATATGCGTGGGATGTTAAAGCTTATCAGGACCAGGACCCATACGATGTTCTCTAAACCACCCTAATATAGAAACACAATCCAAAACCTTTTATTTAAGGAATTCACTGGTGCAATAAAGTGTTTTGTATTAAGACCATAATAAAAAATATTTTAATATTTTCATTTAAATATTATAATGATCATATTTAACCATTTTTACTTTTTTTCACAATGATTATATAATGAGTGATAAAAATTAGATTTTTAAAAAGAGATAAAAAATAATTTTATTGAAATATATAGTTTCAAAATAAATATTTTCATCATTTATTTTATTTTTTTTATAAATTTTATTTTCAAAAAAACTATTATTAGATAATAATTATTCATATATAAATTTAAAAAAAATTAATGAAGTCAAAATAAATTTTAAAAATGCTCAAAAAGGGGTTAGTAACATAAAAAATATTTTTTTATTGTAAAATATTTTTTATATAATATATAAATCTATCAAAACAGGGAAATTTTTTTTATAAAAAAATAATATTTTTGAAATCAGAACACCAAATTTTTCCAATGGGTAGTCTTTTATATTTTTTTGAGTGGGACTATTTTTTAGGTAAAATTTAAATACACTATAAATATATTATTTATAGTATGAAATAATAATATCCCAAAAGATATGTAATAAAATATATATTTTCAATCCGTGAATCAATTGGGACAATTCTTTTAAAATAATTTATCATCTAATTTTATTAATCTTATAAACCATTAATGAATCTTCCAAAACCAATATTAAATTTTATTATTTTAAAATTAATTTTTTATGTATATTAATCAAATATACATCACCAATTGTATAATTTAATTAATTTATAATTATTAATTATTGATAAAGAATTAACATAGGATGAATCTATTGGAATGCCAGTGGGGAGGTTTGTGGTATTTATTAGATTATCATATAGATTTGAAATTAGAAGTTAATTTTTTTATTGAATTCCCCTTTCATTGGAAATAAATACCAACCCACACCCCCCCCCTTTCTTCATTAAAAACCAATTGAAAATTAATTTTTACTCTTTATAACTATATAATTCCTTCTTAATATCCTCCCATGATCTTAGGAAACTCAACTCATGACTTCAGAATCACCCTTTCAATGTAATGGAATCTCTCCACTTCCTTTATTTTAACTATTTAATTTAAAATAATCCCTAATGAGTAATATTTTTTCATGTTGTAATGTGTTTTTGCATATCCAACTAATATTAATTTAATTTTCCATATATGTAGAGAACCCCATTAACTTCCACAAATCTTCTCTACAAACCTTTATGTCAGCCTGTTTTTCTTCTAAAATTATCCCATGATTTTCCATGCCAAAATTTTGAATCATGAATACCCATACCCATTTATACTAAATGGTAATCATCTATATAGAAGTATTGTTCAATTATTGGACCAATACAAGTATGTAACACACACTCCGTAAAGTTGGATTAGAATGGATGCAATACATACTTATATTTTACCACCTACATCGAATACATAAGCACATAAATGATATGAATGTGATGACTAGACCCATACATATATCTCACTTAAATGCCTTAGGTAATGTCTTAATATCATCATATTTCATTTATTGGTCATGGGAGGTTATAAAAATCATAATATGTTATGATTTATTGGACATTATCATTGAATTATTCTTACAATGTCATATTTTATGTTTTTCTCACATACCCATATTCCATTGATTTCATTTTATTATTTCATGATTAGATGTTCCTGTTTTTGAATCTCACCTATTAATTTTACCAAAATAAACCACTTGAATAATATGTGTAACTTTCATCTTGTTATTTTATCTTTATCACTTTACATTTTTTATATCCAACCCTTTACTTTTTTGCATCAACAGGTTATCCGATGAAATTATAAAATAGTGATTGAATTTCAAAAACATGTTATGGATGTTTAAACATTATTTTTGAATCCTAATTTAATTTTTTTGTTTTATAAAATATTTTCCAAATTCATTTGGACATTCGATCTTTTGGGAATTTTTTTTCTTCTGTATGTAAAAAAGCATGAATTATGGTTATTAAGGATATGGAGTGTCATATTTTTATAAGAGAAAGGTCTAGCATTTTTTCATATTTGGATTAAAAAACATTTGTGAATGAAATTGGGATCGGACTAAAAAATTTAAAATATACCTAAATTGTGGATATTTATAATGTAGGTGGTTTCCATGTAAAAAATTCATATACATGTACAATAGGTTTGAATGGATCTTACAAAATTTTATCAAGGGGTAACAACCCAAAATTGGAATATTGAGAATTTACATGGTCATCACCTAGTATTTGAAAAGTATTATTATATTCAAACATGGGTTGACACTCTCATGGGATATGAATTTTAAAATTTTATAACTATTTATGATCCATTATAAATGAATGAATAATTCTTACATGTTTTTTATTATGAAATATTGAATATTTAACCATCAATGAAGCATAAAAATCCATAAGGTATAGAATTTCTATATTTTTTGGGTTATCCATTATAATTATATGGATTAAATATTATATTATTAATAGATTAAAAATTATCTTCCTTGAGACTATTTTGGATCTGGTAAATAATTATAACTATAACCAAACAGTGCATGTAGTATTATCATGAATTATTTTATAAAATTATTATATTATATAAGTATAATAAATTATTTAATGATAACCTAAAAACAATTAACTATATCAATTGGTGAAAATTATAAATGGGTATTTATTTCATCTAATGTATATATCTTCTCAAATGTCTGTAAGTGAGGGATACACCTCTTGGAAATTCTTCTGTTACTACAATTAGTATAATTAAATGAAATATTGGGTATGTGTTAGAGTTCCGTATATAGATCCAAAATAATTTACCCAGGATAGTAAATCACCCTAGATATCATTAAATTTAGTCTACTTATATTTATGTTAAAGAAAAAATTTTACTCTCCTTTCAAATCACCATATCAGAAAATGGAATTTATTTCCATATGGTGATGTGTATCTAGATCAAATGATTGAAACGTTGAAATTTTTTTTCCCTGAGGACATAACCATTATAATTGTATATTATAAGGTGTCTCTGTAAATATTTCTATGAATTCCACTGTTTTTTGGATGTTTAATTCATTCTTTAACTTGATTTTTATTTCTAAGGATAGTATAAGAGATAGTTTATTTTTCTAATAAAACATTCATGTGGACCTGGGTCTTCTTAAATAAAGTGATTTTCAATATATAACTCTCTAATTCTGAATATCATTTTATATTTTTTTTATTTAATCAATGAATATAGATTACTTCTTTTTAGAAAAAAACATTTAAATAAAAATTAAAATATCTTATAATATAGATGTAAGATAATGAGTCATAAAATTTAGAACTTGTACATTCGGGTTTCGTTACACATGATCCTTCATTATTCATTTTTTTAATTTAACATAATATTCAAATTATGAAATATTTCATTTAAATTTTTTATAATTTAATTTTATGGGTATGAAATATAATGTGCTTTAAAATAAATTATTTAGTATAAAATTTTAACTAAATTATTCTTAAATTGGAATTAAAGGTTAAACAAGAAATAAAAATTAATGTATCATAACCTAAAAATGGATAGGTAAAACCATGTATTTGTATATTTGATTTACAATCCCATTGGCCTTCTTTTTGTCAGTCTTAAATAAAACCAGATTTCTATAATTTCATTAATAATGAGTCTCCGTCCAAATTGATCATAATGTGGTCATAAATAGGGATTCATGATTATGTTCACAAAAATAACAATGTTCTAGGTCATGTCTGAGTGTTTCACTTCATGAATATTTCAATAATTATGTATAATTTTTAGGGCCAACAATTTCCACATTCACTTCCTAATGAGTTTCTACATTTGGTCAACATATATCTAGGTGTGATTATAAGTGTTACATCATTACATATTTAATCATTCCCGATTGTGAGTTTCTCTCTTAACACATTTATTCAGATCATGAATTCATCAAATATCGCATCATAATTTCACTATTCATGGCATGAATGGATGTTTTCTAGCACACTTTTCTTCATTTCACCTTGGTTCTTCATTTTCAATCATTTAACTAAGTCCTTGACTTTTACATAAAATTGAGCCACTCTTTTCATGTCAAATTCAATCCCATAACGTAGTTTTCAATATTTTTTATATTTACCAAAACATAAAAACTAATTAAATTCTACAAACATTACTCAATTAATATATATATATATATATTATTTAATATTATCAAAAGTATGTAAAATATTTTTATGATAATTTCTCCCACAAATATAAGTTTCTTTTAATTAATCATACAATATCAATAGTGTTGAAATAAAATATCATTATACTAATATTTAAATTGCAATTGGAATGGAACTAAATGTTTTTAAAGGAAAACAATACAACAAATGTCACATTGAAGAAATAAAGGAACTACTCTATTTGTTAAGAAGAAAAGATAATCCCAAATTGAACATTTCCACTTTTTAGATAATAATTGACATCCTTCATTAAAATATATTTTCAACTTTTGTAATTATTTTGAATGACCCTTGAAATTTACAACACATTATATTCTATTTACCAATATTTCATAATAATTAATGTTTTGGAGTTGTGACCTTATTTTATATTCATATTATATACGATAGGAATGAAAATCATCATACATATCTACAATGTAAATACATGTATAATATTTAATAGTGAGGACTTTTCTTCTAGGATCAAATATTTATGATTCATAAGTTATATAGGTGGTGACTAAATCTATAAATGTGGATTTTACATAATTTCATGTTTTAGGACATCAAAAGATAATATCATTGAAACACTCTCTTGAAAAAAATATCTCCATACCCCTAATTCAATTTCAAAAAACATGAAACAAGTATGAATAATTAATGAATCATCACATACTTATTTATTTATTTACCTCTACTTTTTACTCTTTTATCGATTGATTCTATCAACAAAATCTTATAATCTATCACTTTATAACATATGATCAAATGATATCGTTATGAAAATTGTAGTTTGGATCCTCCAATGAAAAAACCCATTTTTTTATTACTATATACTTAACATGATATTAAAATAACAAATTTTATTGAATGATGTAATGGTTTCTATATAAACAAAATTAAAATCTAAAATAAATGTCTTCTTAATTTAGTGCAACATTGTACCCCAAAAAAATACTCCCCCCATATTTTGTAATTTAAATATAAATTGAAATACTATATCTAATAATTTAATGGATATAATAGGCTAGTAACATGACTCATTACCTAAAAATTTCACTCAAGTATTATACATGAATAAACTAGGATTTTATCAATATTGTTCAAAGGATAAGAGGGTAAATAATAAAATTTCTATATCATATTAATAATTATTTTTTTCATAGATTTTATAAGATTATATGAATGTTATATAAGATATAGTTTCAAATTATATAAATAAAATATAATAAATTATGAATTAGGACCAATGGATCTGAAATTTACTTATGAATGAAAACATATTATTTAGGAAATTTATTAATTGGAATTCTTAAAAAAAATCAAACATCTTCTATTATATTAATTTGAAACTTTCAAAATGTAAAATAAATTTCATTGTAAAAATTAAACATATTCCATAAAAATACGACTTCATAAATATATCCCAACATTCTTAGCCTTAAATTATAGTTTTTTCAATTAACTTATCTAAACATGTTAATAATGAAAATGAAAACATTGAAAATTTATTATCCAATGAAACAATTATATTGTAAATAGATAATATAATACAAGAGTTGAATGTAGGTAATATAATTTCATATAATTGATTACACTATGGGAATCGTTAATTATTAAAGGGTTATTGAATTTTTAAATTTATAGCATCAAACAAAATAAAATCTAAACTATAGGGTAGTATAGAAATTTCAGGTCCATGTTTGATAACAAAATTACATGGTTGGATAAAATTTTAATTAAATATAATAAACCAACACTAATTTTGATTAGATGAAATCAAATCTACTCTAGTGGGATGTGATTTGGTGAGAAATGTATGGGAATATAATAGAAAAATGGGATTCATGGAGTATACAATTCATGTTCATGGGATGAAAATGAATAATAATATTAACTAACAATCATGTAGTTATTATAATCAAGTCATAGATAGTCCAATGGTCATTATAAACTCTCTACATCTAAAAAAACCATTTATAGTGGTTAGGAACTCTAGATAATAATAAATGGGTAACAATATACCTAATATAAATATAGTTTAGAGAATAACATAGTGGCCCAAGAGGGTATCTAAACACTATTTTGCATAAAAAATTATGGTGTTCAATCAAAATAAGAAATGATAAAGCTAAAAAAAATAAGTAAAATTTTTCTCTTTTTCTAACCCCACTAAAAATAGTCATGGAGAAAGAATGTAGAAACCGAGATATATAAATACTGAACATGTAATAATAATTTAAATTGAAATTAAAAATAAAATACAACCTACTATAAATACCCATTAATCATGCACATCATAACACAATTAAATCACCCTGACATTCTATCCATGATAGGGTAATGAAATGAATAATGAAAAAATATATATAATGGTAGTATCATAAGGCCTTAGTGGACTAGGATCAATCCGGATCATCTCACCTCATCCATATCTCCTTCTAGGATCACGCCAAAGGAGAATCCAAGGGGTTGTTGTATAAACCTTCCTATAAAACTCCTCATAAAAAATAATATTTTTTTATCACTAATGTTATCATGATGAATAAATTTTACACTTCTTATATTTTTTAATTTTATCTATGGGTGAAGGCATTGTGAAATTTTACATATCTCTTAAAAAATATTATCACCCAAAATCCTCATGTCATGTAATGTATTACATGACGTTTAAATAGTCCTCTCTAGTTCTGTAACCCCACTATATCATAAAAAATATGGTGTTGTTCCAAGATTGAAAGCACCAAAATAAATATCTTTTCTTTTCATTATCATATATCTATATTTGCGACCATAAAACAAAAACTGATAAAATCATTAAAAATATTGAAGTATTTGTCGATTAAATATAATAATTAATATATTAAAGTACTAAAGTATTTATACATGAAATATTGATATCAAATACTACCAAGAATAAATAAAGACATGTTTTTAATTGAGTAATCTTAAAAAACAACAAAATAAAACCAAACATCCATGAATCATTTATAAAATGGAAAATAAAATTCTCCAGCATCACATCAGAAAAGATTATTAATGCCTAACTTTTTAAATAAAAAATTCAAACATGTATTTTATATTTCTCTTCTGAAATATATTCACTTCGTCATAAATTCATTCTCATTTTTCAATTCAATATTACTATTGCTATAATTTTTTGGTCCTCACATTACATTTTCTTCTCATCTTCAGCATATATTTTTAAAATGAATTATGTTCACACCTCAAAAAAAATTACATACCATAGTATTTCATGGAATCTCACATTCGAACCGTATAAAGGTACAAATAACAATTAATCATGAGTTCATAACTATTATAGATCCAATGACTCTCCCTATTAGGGAATATGGGTAAATTAAAAAAATATAATGCACAAAATGGTGTTTTTAATCTATTGTAATTTTCAAGATAATAAAAAACATATAATTGAAATTCCCCCTTCCCTCAGTATCTCATATAATGATTACAAAGAGTTGAAATTTAATAAATGAAACATAATATATTTTACTATTTTATTTCCTTTATTTTCATTTTGGAATATTATGTTGGGGGCATTTCTCACATCCACCACCCAACTCATAGTGATATCCTCCAAACACTATTTGAAATAGTCATTCAATGATCATCATTCATATAATTGTAATTTATTAATATCCCTAGACCCAACCAATTATTTTAAAAAAATTATTTTTTAAAAGTTTGTTTAGAAATTATAATGATTTTTCCTACAAAAAATATCATGAAATCTCTCCTAAAATAATTCATTAAAAAAATTCATCCCCTTCCACAATTATCCATTTTCTGCCACTCTTATGTATGATAGTACTGAAAAATATTAAGATGAATTTTTGAAATTATAATATGTGATTGTAACATTGATCATTTCATATAATGGTATTCCATGTGTTTCATGAGATTTAAAACGGTATTAGGGCAAGGATGGTCTAAGAATAAGGGATAAATAAAGATAGCCCAATCATATTTAAATGGATTTTGATTAGTTATAGCTTATATAATATATGAAGAATGATCTATAATAAATCGTGCTAGAGGGTATCACGTAATATATGGAAGAAAGAATTAAAGATATTATCTCAGTGGATATCATAACAATGAGATTAATATTTAGGAAAAATTCTCATATATATGATTTCAAATAATTAAATTATTTATTAAAATATCATAAATTACAATTAGGGTCAAATATTAGAGAAATATCATTTATAATGATTAAAATTCTCCACAAATCCTAATCTATAGAAGTATCAACACTAAATTTTCACCTTTTCTCCTATTCAAATATAATAGTAATGAAATTTAAATTCTTATATTGGAATTTATTTAAAGTATTTTAAATATCCAAGTTCTATTGATTAGATAAATATTTCAGAATGGCCATGAAAACTATATTTAATGATCTATGTTGTATATGAATGGAATATAGAAGAAAATTATACAATTGAAACTATCGCCACAATTTTCTAATTTTCACATCAATATTGGGATGCACTGGTTCTTATTTCAATAGATTCTTTACAGGTATGGGTTACATAAAATTTAATTGTTGATACCAGGATTTGAATGAGGTTAACATCATCTAATAGTTATGTCACTTATTTTCATCCTTATACATGATACTCTCTTTCTGTATATGACTTTTCTAGACCTTTAATATAAATATATACAAGTTAAGGTATATGAACATGAAATATGTTAAAAACTCATAATTGGGCTTTAATCCTAATATAAAATATAATATTTTAAATTTAATAAATCTAACATCCTAGAAATCATTGAAAAAAGGGTTCCCTCCTAGAAATTGATCTTTTTTAATCTGCACTTAGATTGACCATTCTGGGGATAGCTGATTAGACTCTGATTTAGAGATAACTACAATGTGGTGAACCAATATTAAATTTGAAATCCTCCCAGATCAGTGTCAATTCTCTGTAATGGAAATGGTGTTGGACTCGTTGGTGTTTACCATATTCTAGATTTTATGAATATATATATGAAATTCTCTACATCTTTTTATACGTAGTAAAATTATTTTTCATTAACTACTAGTTGTGTATTTTGTAATTTTTTATGATTTCATTAGTTACTTTAGAAAACAATTTAACTTATTTTGTTGTTGGTTCATCTTTTTTTCCTCAGGGTGGTCATTGCAGGGTGCATATGGATCTTCTACCTCTACTTCCAGCACTAAAATATCTTCAAATTTTTCTTATAAATTTGGAATTAGTATCCTTCTCATCCTTATACTCATCTTCTATTGTATTTATTTGTTGTTTAATTATAAGAAATTATAATATCAGAAAACGTGATTTCTCCTCTTCCTATTCATCTTTATAATGTTTACCAAATGTTGCTTCAGCCCTCTCAAGTTCAACAGTAATGCATATTTCTCTCTCTAAATCATCAAAGTCAAGGGAATCAAGGTTTGAATAAATATTAACATCAAAAGAGGTACTTACCACACTTTCGTTGCCCAATTTTCATATTCCTATTATTTAACATTTAGATTTTTATCATTGGGCTAATGGGTGTCATCTGATCAATTATTTAGTCTGTTTATAGGTTCTTGTTGGATTGATTATTCATCATTCTATCATTGTTGAGTTGATGTTCCATATCATCCAACAAAAATGATAACCAATCCTCGGAAATCATCCAACAATGGAACCCATCAATAAAAATACAAAATGCATAGTGTAGTTAAAATGTAATAATAAATAAATAAAAAATCATATTATAAATTATGAAAAAAAATAAAAGATGAAAAAATTGTTTTTCTAAATTAAATAACAACTAAATTATGTGCCCCTATAATTAGAGAAGTTTTCCAATGTTTTATAACCCCATAGGCGTTGTAAATTAACATGCAGTTATTATATTTATAAATTTAAATAATGAAAAACATTAAACAAGAAAACTATTGGTTAATATATAAATTTAAATTCTAAGGTCGATCCCATTATTAAATGTTTGGATAAGATAATAATTAAATAAAATTAACCTAAAACAATTATCTATTGTGATGAAATTTGATCTAAGTTAGTGGGCATGTGGTTTAGGTTAGATAGTGGAATAATAAAATGGGATAACGGGTTTTGGGAAGTAATGAATTTAGGTTCATGGGATTATAGTGTTTGAAATAATTAATTAACAGCAATGATTTCATTAGAATCAGGTCCTAGCATGTATAATGGTTATGGTAATTGACCTCCATCTGAATTTCTACTTTTCTAGTGGTTAGGATCATTAAATTGAAAAGGATATGAAAAAAATGAAAACTAATTTACCTATAAAGTCTATATTAAATCATTTCTAATGTAGGAAGTCTAAAAACTTGATCAAATAGTAAAAAATGGTATTCCATCAACTCAGGAACTCACCATGCTTATTGAATGAATGAAATTAAATCTATTTCATAACCCTACCCGCTAGGGCCATGTAAGATGAATCAAGAAAAATAATTCAATGAATATCCAATAGATAATCGAAACAGAAATTATAATTTAATATAAAATTCCTTATACACTCAATCCCTATTCATCATGCATTCCCTATAGTAATGAAATTACGCCCTCATTCTATCATTGTGTGGGAAGTTAAATGAATGATGAATAATCTATTTAAATGAGGGAGTGGTAGGGCTTCACCGTTGCACATCTATCTCGATAATCTCACTCGATCCATCTCTTAGTCCAAGATTGTCCCACGAGAATGGTCTATGGGATAGTTTTAAAAACCATCCCTTCAAACCCATTCTAAATGTGTATAAATTATCAAGGTTTCCAATAGTGTCATGATGTTTAAATTTTTCACGTTATGTAATGTTTTAATTTTCTCAATGGTTTATGGCATCATGAATTTCAGTGAATCTCTTCAAAAATAAAATTTCCATAAAAACAAATGTTTTTTAATTTATTACACAATGTATAAATAGTCAACAATAAATCCCCATCTTTGATGCATCTTAAAAAATCTGGTGTTATATCATGATAAAATATGTCAAATTTTATTTATATTCATTTATTTTTATATATCTATTTTTTCATCCATAAAACATGAAATATATAAATATAATTAACAAATTGTAAATATTAATCACTTAAATATATAAATTATTATATTAAAAAACCAAAACATGTCTTCAATAAATATAGATATAAATATTGATCTAATTTTTTAAAATTATAAGAGTAAAGTAATAGAAATTAAATTCATACTTCTTATGAAATGATTCTCTAGTTTTTGATATAGAGGTTTTAATTATGGACGACCATTATACTATACTATCACAATGTATATCAACATTCATGGTGTGAAATCTTTTTTCATCATGAATTAATCATTTTTATTGAATTAATTTTATTTGTATTTTCTTAATTAAATATAAAAATTACTAATTCGAAAAATTTTCTTCTTATTTTTTTTCTATGATGATTGATATGTTGAAGATAATTAGTAATTATACCATAAGTACCATGTCTGTGTAGGATAAAAAACATAGAGTTATTTAGTTACATACTAATTTATTTGAAAAATAAATTTTAAACAAAATTCTTAGAAAGAAAAATAAAATAATAAATAATGGTTTGATTCCCCACGATTGAAAATGGGATTGACATCCTAAAAATGGATTATAATATAAGAACCCAGCTCTTCAGTTCAGATATTTTTCTCCATTCGGTTCGTTATTTTGAAAAAGTGGAATTTATGGGAAAAACATTTAATATTGTGGAGGTTGTGTAGGGGCGCATGGTTGGCACACGGTTTGAATAAACTGTGCACCCAGCCCATGAAACTGTGTACCATTGATTGTGGGCTCCACACGGCCGGCATATGGTTTTTCAAATAGTGCAGGCAAGTTATGTGAAGTCCCTGGGTGAGACAGTGGGCTCTGCACGGGCGGCCCATGTTTTGTCCAGACTGTGCAGCCAAGACATGCGAAGTCCCTGGGAGAGATAGTGGCAACCTCATGGTTGGCTCACGGTTTTTCAAAATGTGTGTGGTAACAGTGAAACCACTTAATGTTAGGGTTTTTAAGTCCCTGGCCACTTGGGATTTCCCATTCCTCCGCCATTATTTCTCCTACTCATGACTCACGTGGGAGTTGCGATTTGTAGAGTTTGGGGGTGATCCTTGGATCGTTTTGGAGGCAAATCTAAGGGGTTTCTTCGAAGATCATTGTCAGTTATTATCGGGTAAGTTCCTATTTTGGTTATTTGAGGTTTTTGTTAGTGTTAGACCACTTCCTCTCTTAGTTTCCTAGATCTACATGGGTTTCTTGTAGATCTTGGTTTTTGTTTCCTTTTTGTGTTAAAGTTTGACCTTGTTGGTGTTAGGGAAGGGTTTATGACGTGGTTTAGAGGAGGAGTTCAACTAGTTTGGAGCTTTTTTGGGAGAAGAGGTCGATTTCACCAAACCCTAATAGGTAGGTGGTCTGTTCTTTTCAGTTTAATGTCTTTGAATTATATGTGAAAAATAGCCAATACCCATGAACGAGGAGTTGTGAATTTACCATTTCTAACCCTGTTAATTTCCCGTGTTTTTTTTGTGTGAGTAGACATTATTTGTATGTGAATGGGGTTGATTTCTATGCTTTGGAGGTGTTTCCCATGCATGTTCTACATATGACTGTTTGGTTCTGCATAACATATAAGTCTGCTTTGTTTGTTCCCATGCCTATTATTGTAGGATGGTGTGATGGTTTTTCTGTTGTGTTGTTGTGTTGAAGAATGCTAACCATGTAGTTCATGAGGTTTACCATGACCGTTACGCGATGCTACACTTTCTTGAATTACACAGGTCTGTGAGAACCTAGTGTATAGACAATTGCGAGAATTGACATTGAGGGATTCTCCAGAGTGTCTTTATAATTCTATGATACGAGACCACAGGGGGAATGGGTGTTGTGTGCCTTCTTAGAGTGTCTGTAGTTCCACGAATCAGGCCATAGGGTGAATTGACATTGAGTGCTTCCCTGGAGCACCTTTAGTACGATACGAGACTATAGGGGGAATTGATGGTGAGTACTTCCCTAGAGAGTCTATGATTATTTTTAATCAGAGGGGTTAGAATAAGTATAATTCCTAAAGTGTTGCTTGTACTAGATAGGTAGAACCAGAGAGGATAGGATGTTTTCACTTACTAGAGGGTTACCTGTTTGTTAGCTTCTTTCTTGTACTTGATAGGTAGGACCAGAGGGGATAGTCTGTGAGTACTTCCTAGAGGGTTACCTGTTGTGATTATCTACTCTTATTAGTTTTTGTTTGATATCAAAAACAGTGAATTGTTGTTGTTGAGTACTTCCTTGTTTACCGCTTTCTTCACTATTTCTATCCATATATTCACTGACTATTAGGCACAAATTTTATGGTGGTTTCCTACTGGGATTCATCTCACACCCTATTTGGTCCATGCTTTTAGGCCCAAACAGATTATATTGCTACAGTTATAAATAAGGGAAAGTGCCCTTCTACTTCATGTACTTGGCTTATTGTGGACTAGAGAGCATGGGACCAAGCATAGGCTTGCGAAGATGAGGATCTTATTATCTCTTTCTTTTGTAATTGGGTTATGTATTTGTTGTATTCAGCATTGTGGCTTGTTTTACTATTTTTCCAGGCTTATGTAACAAGCATAATTTTATATAAATGTTTTCTCCAGTTCTTTATAATATCAGTCGTCTGCAATTTACTATTGTGGGATATTTACTACTTCCTCTATTGTATGTATTTGTTTACTTCTGATGTTTAGTCTTCCAAGGAGGAAATAGTTTCCCAACAGTCACACCCAAGGCCCTCACAACTATTTGATAGCCTCATACATTTGGGTAAATGAACTTGAGTCCATGTGACCAATCGGGTACGGGGAACCACTGGGTGGCTTCCAGAACTAGGACATTACGAAGTGGAATCAAAGTTGTTCTTTTCTTCTTGAATTATTGTTTGGATCCTTTATCCAGGGATACGAAGGCATAGGTACTTGGTAATAAGTTTTGCACGAGATTAGATGACCTGTGTATATGGAAAATCCAATCATCCTCATTTATAGAAATTTTTCTGGTTTTAAATTTACAGTTTATTTGGTTTCAATGTTGGGTGATTAACATGTTTTTTGTTGTTATCCTTGAGGTTATTTAGGTTCTATTTCTATCACAACCCGATGAGATTTGGGACTTCTATCTTATGCATCATATAGGAACTTGTTAGAAATCACATGTCATGCGTTCTTTCCATGCTATTTTGGGTGCATTAGCAATTGCATGTTATTGTGATAGATATTGTATAGAATATGCATGCTGTTGTGATAGGTTCTTTTATAAAAATTCATGTTGTGAGATAGGGTAATTTTTTAGTAAGGTTTGTTAGGATGAATGCCATATTTTGGTTCCTGAGGTGTTATGGTCCCTCATAGACCAGAACATGGTGGATAATCGCCTTGTTTTTGCTTGTTTATAACATGTGTAAGATGCCAAGATTTGATTCGTGGGGAGTATGGGCCCTCACAGATCAGAATTTGGCACTTTCAATGTTCGTATCAGGGATTCATTGGGTTCCAGAGTAGTTTCTGAGGCTTAATTTCTGGAAATACATAGAATGCACACTGTGTAGTTTTGATTACACAACATGTGATCATATATTCCGGAATAAACACTCTTTCTTTAGTACACATCGTGTATCCTCTGTACACGCAGTGTACTCCTTTGTTTTAGTCCTTGATAATTATGATCTATGGTGTGTGCTTGACCTTGCAGAGTCATGCCACTGAGACTTCCTCTGGTTGTACGCCAGCCACAAGGTGCTGATCAGACAACAGATATCGTTGATCAAGGAATTCCTGTAGATCCTCCAACTGTGCCAGTTTTGGCACTAGCAGTTGTACCTGACCTAGGTGTTGATGCATAGTTCCGGGAAGGCTTTATGAGGATGATTCAGAACTTTTAGAAAGCATTGCCTCCTACCCCGTCGATGGTAGATTTGACATGGGTCTTTCAGCAGCAACATCCTCCCACTTTCACAGGGGATGGAGGACCCCAGGCTGCAGATTAATGGCTAGAAGCCATGCTGACGATTTTCTAGCATCTGTAGATGCCTTCAGAGAGGAGGGTCATGCTCGCTACCTATTTGCTTCGGGACGCCACCTATAGGTGGTAGGATGTGATCTCATAGGTAGGACATTAGTAGGTTATGGCATGGGATGAGTTCCAACACATCCACTTTGACTAAATCTATCTGTAGACCTTGAGGGCCGATCGATCCTAAGAGTTTATGAGTCTAGAGTAGGGTAATCATTTTTTTTTTATGGAGTATTCCTCTCGTTTCACCTAGCTTTAGTGTTTTACACCCTTCCTGGGAGAATATGGGTTATTTCTGGAAAGGAAGTTTGAGGATGGCCTTAGGCAGGACATCTACTCTCAGGTGAATATATTCTTGTACACTTCCATCGATTCAATCATCAACCATGCACTGATCACATAGTGGAATCTGGGGTAATCAGGAGTTGTGAGCCAGGATGGCTCGACATGCAGAGTTATTGCTTCACAAACTGATAGCCGGAAGATCCATAGAGAGACTAAATAGGGATATCCGAGTATGTTTGAAGCATCTTCTGGTAGCCAGGTGGTGTGATACCAGTGCAGGAGAAGCAGGAATATGAGGCCGCAGTGCCAGAGACACCCAGTGGAGTGTCGATCTTGTGGCAAGTTGGGACACCTTCAGCATTTCTATCAGGTCTTCTCACTAGCAGTCGGTGATAGGGGTTTATCTATGACTCCTCATACAAGAGCATCTCCACCAGTTTCTCGCCAGTCTGGGAACTGGAGTTCTTCCGACCATTCATGCCGAGGTGGAGGTTGCAGCCGTAGAGGTCAGTCACCAGGCTACCAACAACAACAGGGTGCATCAACTCAGAGTATTCAGGTAAGGTCATAGGGCTGCAGGGATGGCTATACATTTTCAGTGGAGCAGACCTATCAAGAACTGGATCTCGACCCCCATACAGTTCAAGGTATGATCCTAGTTTCCTCAGTTTTATCTTATACTCTTTTTGATAATGGTTCTCCACATCACTTTATATTCGTCAGTGTTTTGGAGAGCCTTGGGATCTGTATCTTTTCTTTTTCTGAGGTTTTGACACTAGAAACTCCATTGGGGACAAGAACATCTTGTGTGCATCAGTGTAAGGAGTTCCCTCTTGAGTTTGGTGGGTTTCACTATCTTTGGGATCTTTATGTTCTAGAGATGAAAGGCTGTGATTTCATTCTCAAAATGGACAGGCTAGTTCCC
Source organism: Viscum album (assembly GCA_963277665.1). Taxonomy (NCBI): domain Eukaryota; kingdom Viridiplantae; phylum Streptophyta; class Magnoliopsida; order Santalales; family Viscaceae; genus Viscum; species Viscum album. The sequence continues at coordinate 928,303,229 of OY728133.1, forward strand.
TTTCAGGAATTCATCAACAATTTTCTTAGTAGGGTGAGTTTCATATCACCTGAGGGTGGATCTTTACTTCAAAAGAGAGAGTGGGATTCCCAAGCGAGAAGAGAAGGTCAAGAGCATCATGGGTTGGGAGCAGTTATGGCCCTGATTGTTAGTCATTATCAGGATGACCAGGGGGCTTCATAGTTAGACTTTTTCTCCAATGGTGGATCATTTCAAAGATGTCTTTCTAGAGGACTTTTCATGATTTCCTTAGGATATTGTGGTGGACTTCTTGATTTAGCTTGTGCTAGGAGTGGCACCAGTGTCGATTCCTCCTTATAATATGGCTACAACTGAGTTTCAAGAGCTCAAGAAGCAGCTAGAGGAGTTGTAGGAAAAGGGTTTCATCCCACCCATTACTTCTCCTTGGGGTTCTCCTATCCTATTTTCAAAGAAGGCAGACAACACCATCATGCATTGCATGGAATATTGGATGTTGAACCAGTTAACAGTCAAAAACTGATATCCCTTTCCTAGGATTAATGATCTCTTTGATTATCTATGTGGAGCATGGCTGTTCTCGAAGATTTACTTGAGGTTTAGTTATTATCAGTTTCATGTTAGACCATCTGATATACCTCTTACAGCCTTCCAGAGTAGGTATGGTTTATACGAGTATATGGTTATGTCATTCGGTCTCACTAACATGCCTATTGTTTTCATGGAACTGATGAAATGAGTGTTCCATCCATACTTGGTTTCCTTCGTGGTTCTTTTCATGGATAAAATCTTGGTTTATTTTTACACTAAAAACGACCATGCTAACCATCTTGAGATCTTTCTGAGTACACTGAGAGAGAATCAGTAATATGCTATGCTCTCAGAATTTCCCTTTTGGATGGATAAAATTCACTACCTATGTCATGTTATCACAGAGGCAGGAGTATTAGTAGACCTAGAAAAATTTAGGGCTATATTTTCCTGGGAGTAGTAGATAAACATCTTTGAGGTGATGAGTTTTCTAGGGCTGGCTGGATACTAAAGTCATTTCATACAATTCTTCTCACACTTAGTAGCACCGCTGATGGGTTTAACTGAGAAGCGTGTGACGTTTTTATGGTCTGATTCTTGTGAGTCATCCATTCAGGAGTTGAAAGGGAGGTTGACTTTAGTATTGATACTAGTCTTTCTAAAGCTGGGAAATATCTATACTATTTATTGTGATTCTTCAGGTATAGGGATATAAGCTATGCTTATGCAAGGAGATGGAGTCGTATTGTACAGGTCTAGGCACTTAGGTTCACATGAGATGAATTACCCAACACATGATCTGGAGTTGGAAACTGTTGTACATGCCTTACGCTATTGGAGACATTATCTTCTGGGATAGCATTTTGTGGTTTTCACCAACCAAAAGAGCCCCAAGTACATCTTCACTCAGCGTGATCTGAATTTGAGACAACAAAGGTGGGTTGAGTACCTTCAGTCTTTTGACATTGATCTTGCCTATACGCCTGGGAAAGGCAACATAGTGGTTGATGCGTTGAGTAGGAGGACTTATATATAGGAAGTTTAGGAGGCCAAAAGTGAGTGGAAGATTATGGCTCTGCTCTCTGAGATGCATTTGGAGGTGCACGACAGTCTTGGTTAGACGTTTATTTATTCTGTTGTTTTTACCTCTAGGATTCTTGATTGACTGCAAATGAGATAGCTATTAGACTCTGAAGGCCTAGTCCTAAGGGAAAGCATTCCAGTAGAGGACCCTATTCCTAGATGGACCGTAGACAAGGATGAGATCTTGTGGTTCCAATTGAATTTATGGGTGACAGCAGATATACGCGGGGAGCTCATGCCGGATTCTCATTCCTCAGTATGGGATGTTCATCCTAGTTACACAAATATGTATCGTGATCTACACCATTAGTATTGGTGGCTAGGTATGATGTGGGACGTTGATGGTTTCATCATGAGGTGTTCCACTTGTCAGTAGGTAAAGGTGGAGCATTAGTGACAGGTAGGGATTTTACAGCAGTTACCCATTCCCGAGTGTAAGTGGAATGACGTCGCGATGGACTTCATGACCGGTTTGCTAAGGTCGCCTCAAGGGAATGAATCAGTTTGGATTTTCATTGATAGACTCATGAATATTTTTCACTTCTTTCCAATCAAGGATACCTTTAGTGTTGATGAGATGGGATGGTTGTACATCCGAGAGATTGTACGTCTTCATGGAGTTCCACACTCTATCGTTTCTAACAGGGATGTGTTTTTTACTTCTCGGGTCTGGTAGGTGCTTTAGAAGGTGTTGGGTACACAGGTACTTTTGAGTACTGTATACCCTCCCCAGATAGATGGCCAGTCTGAGGATAAAATTAAGGTGCTTGGAGACTTTCTCCGAGCAAGCATCATAGATTTTTGGAGGTTCTTGGGAGAAGCATATTCATCTTTTGGACATTTGCTACAATAATAGTTTTCAAACAACTATATAGATGGAACCTTATGAGGCTTTGTATGGTAGGTCATTCCGATCACCCTTGTGTTGGCTAGAAGCAGGAGAGGTAGCTTTGCTGGGAACTCATCTTGTTCAGGAGAGCATTGAGAAGATAGAGTTGATTCAAAAAAGGTTTGCTGCTGCACAACCTTTATAGAAGTCTTATGCAGATCAGCGGAGACGACCTATGGAGTTCGAGGTTGGGGAAAGAGTTTTCCTTCATGTAACACTGAGGTTGGGAAGAAAGAGGATTAGGAGACAGGGTAAGCTTTCTCCAAGGTACGTCGGGCCATTAGAGGTATTGGAGAGAGTTGGGTCGGTTTCCTATCGGTTTCAGTTACCATAGAGGTACCAGGCTATGCATGACATCTTCTATGTTTCACAGCTTCGACATTACTTTTCAGACCTGTATCATGTCTTTCAACCTGAGGAGGCTGAGATCGAAGTGGATGAATCATTAGAGGAGTATCCTATCCGGATTGTGGATAGAATTATGAAGGTTCTCTGTGGCCGGGCTGTTCCCTTGGTACTAGTGCTATGGCAGCACGGGCGGGTGCAAAACAAGACATGGGAGACGGAGGCCGATGTATGGGCATAGTGGCCAGAACTGTTCAGGGTTTCTTCTTCCACACCACCTTGGTAGAGAAATTAAAGGATGAATTTCATTAAGGGGTAGGTTTGTAAGAAACTGGATCTTCTTTATAGGTATGTTTATCTTTTATGGTCGCTTTTGAGAAAAATAAGAATTTCTGGGAAAAACCATTAAAGTTGTGGGAGTTTTGTAGGAGTTCACGGTTGTCACACGGTTGGCACACGGTCTGAACACACCGTGCATCCAGCCTGGGAAACCGTGATCCCTTGACAGTGGGCTCCACACAGGCGACACATGGTTTTTCAAACCGTGCATCCAAGCTATGTGAAGTCCCTGGGTGAGATAGTGGGCTCTGCACTGGCGGCACAATGTTTTTCCAGTCTATGCGGGCAAGCCGTGTGAAGTCCTTGGGTGAGATAGGGGAAACTACATGGTTAGAGCATGGTTTTTCGAACCAAGTGGGGTAAACATGCGGCCACTTAAAGTTATGGATTTTATGTCCCGGGCTGCTTGGGATTTCAAATTCCTCTACCATTCTTCCCCCCACTCATAGATCATGTGGTATTTGTGATTTTCAAAGGTTGGGGCAGCTCCTTGGCTCGTTTTGGAGGCAAATCCAAGGGGTTTCATTTGTGGTTCGAAGGCAGTTCTCCTCGTGTAATTCCCTCTATTGGGTCATCGAGGATTTGGTTAGGGTTAACACTCTTCTTCTCTTAGTTTCCTAGATCTACAAGGGTTACAGGTTGATCGAGGGTTTTGTTGCCTTTGTGTGTTAAAGGTTGACCTTGTTGATGTTAAGGGAGGGTTTTTGAAGTGGTTTTGAGGATAAATTCTCCTAGTTTAGAGCATTTTTGGGTGAAGAGTTTTATTTTTCCAAACCATAAGAGGTATGTCATTTGGGTCTTTTAGTTTAATGTCATTGAATTGTATGTACAAAATCGCCAATACCCACGAATGGGGTGTTGTGAACTTACCGTTTTAACCCTGTTAATTGCCTTCTTTTCTATGTGTGCGAGTAGAGGTTATTTGTATATTTATGGGGTTTATTGCAACGATTTGGAGGGTTTTCCCATGTATATTCTGCTTATGACCATTTGGTTATTCTTATCCGGTTAGGTTGCTTTTCTCTGTTCCCATGCCTTGTATTGTAGGATGGTGTGACGGTTTTTCTATTATGCTGTTGTGATTTAAAATGCTAGCCAAATAGTTCATGAGGTTTATGTTGGATTTTAAGAACTGCTACACTTTCTTGACTTAAATAGGGTCGTGATAAACTGGTGTATAGTCCATAGGAAGAATTGATGTTGAGGGCTTCTCTAGAGTGTCTTTATAATTATATGATGTGAGACCACAGTGGGGATTGACGTTGAGTGCTTCCCTAGAGTGTCTTTAGATTCTCGACATGGACCATAGGGGGAATTGACATTGAGTGCTTCCCCAGAGCACCATTAGTATGATACAAAACTATAGGGGGAATTGACGGTGAGTGATTCCCTATAGAGTCTATGCTTAAGCTGAACCATAGGGGTTAGACTGAGTATACAACCCAAATGATGGCTTGTACATGATAGGCATAACCATAGGTGATAGGCTATGGGAACATCCTATATGGTTACTTGTTTGTAAGATGCTTTCCTGTACTTGATAGGTAGGACCAGAGGGGATCGGCTGCGAGTACTTCCCAGAGGATTACCTGTTGTTATTATCTGCTTTGATTAGTTTTATCTTGATATCTAAAACTGTGTATTGTTACATTTGAGTACTTCTTTGTTTACTACTTTCTGCACTTTTTCATGCCATATATTCACTGACTGTTTGGCATAAATCTTGTGGTGGTTTCCTATTGGGATTCGTCTCACAACCTGTTTGGGCCATGCTTTTGGGCCCAAATGTATTATATTGTTGTATGTATAGACAAGGGAAAGCACCCTTCTACTTCAGGTACTTGACTTTCCATGGGAAAGAGATCATGGGACCAAGATTATGCTTGGGATGCCGAGAAGTTGTTTTTCTATTTCTTATGTACTTAGGTTTATTACTAGTTTTATTCACCATTATGACTTGTTTGGATGTTTTCCAAGGCGTATGTTATATGCATCATTTTATATATATGTGTGCTCCATTTTTTTATTATCTCAGACTTCTGTTGTTTACTGTTGTGGGATATTTATTGCTTCCTCTATTGTATGTATTTGTTTACTTCTGTTGTGTACTCTTCCAATGAGGGCATAGTTTCCCCACTATCACACCCAAGGCCCTCGCTACTAGTCAGCAGCCTCTGGAATTCGGGGAAATACGCTTGATGCCATGTCACCAACCAGGTACAGGGCACCTATGGTGGCTTCCAAAACCTAGATGATACAAGTACCATCTATTATTCAAATCCTATATGTGGTAGAATCATCAACGATTGGAACCAGCACATATAGATTTTCTATGATTTCCATTTTTCTTTATATTGTATAGGGCATCATTTTCAAAGTATGCATGATCCATCCCCTTCACAAAAAAATACATCATGCATTGAAGGTTTATGAAGAATTATGATTCCTCTTCTTCTTTTTTACTTTCAAACCATGTTATTTATATTCCAGTGGGATCTCAAAGTACACCGCATCAAAAAAATCAAAGGTATTTTTTTAATGTTATTAACTTTGAAAAATAAATTAAACCTAAATAATAAATAAAAATAAATTCCATATAATGATTACATATTGTGCCTATGATTCATTATTCATGGAAACATGGCTTTACACGTGTACTTCGTATAATAAAATTTTCATTAGTCTGGGGAGATCCATTGTACCACAATAGGTGAAACTAATTTTTCACAATCATCCCCAATTTGATAATAGTAATTACCAAAAAAATAACATTAAAATATTAGTATCATCTACTAAAATAAATTTCAACAAAATTAGATGACATAAAGTTCAATAGTGGGGAACCTCTGTTATTTTTTCAACTTAAATGGGTTCTTATGTTGAATATTTCTCCTAGAGTAAAATTGTTGTTTGTAGAGGATTTTGTTGATTATCCAATTTTTTATATTAAACTACCACCACTTTAGTGTATTAATCCTCAATGGAAACAAATATATGGATTGGTGTGGATACTTTTTATTTGGAGATAGAGAGATTACATTCTCTTCATTACTTCCCAAGTATATCCAAAATTGATTTTTATCTTGTTGACTGATGATACATGTATCATCACATGAAACATTATCTACATATTCAAGAACATACAGTAATGTTTTAATGTGTTAATCCCAATTATTGGGATATAGATAATCTCTGAATATTTTATTACCATCATTAATGTTTATCAAAAAAACATTGCATATTTATAAATAATTCCTCTTTGTTCTTCATCCTTTATTAATTAATTTTGAGTTTATTTACAATGACCAAAAATTAATTAATTATTTTTCTCTTATTCATTATCCACCATCATGGAAAAAACTAGTATCTTATAATAAAATAATTTTAGAGGCTCCCTGATATCATAAACTAATTTTTTGTTGGGTTATGGTTAATTAGACAATGAACATTAATAGTCATTTAGAACCCTCATAATAAAATTTTGGACTCCTCATGTATTAATCATGTTTTAATGATCACAAATCCTATTCTTGCTAATTAATGTCAATCTTAATTGCACATCATTCTAATGCTCTTCAGTCGCAATAATAACTACACACCATGTTTTAATGATAAAAAATTTTATTGATGTTAATTACTCTATTATTTACAAGTCTTATTCACGATCACAAATCTCACTTATATTATCAAGCCTTCATATTTATGTTTCAACTTCTCTTACTCTCTAATGATTAAGCTTAAACCATAGTCTGCATATTACTTTTTAAGTATAAATACAGATATTTGTCTAAGTATGGACACATCGTGAAGGACACACCGTGACACAGACACCGTGAAGGAAACACCGTGACCCAGACACCGTGAAGGACACACCCTGACCCAGACACCGTGAAGGACACACCGTGACCTTGACACCGTGAGCTACACACTGTGACATGGAGACACCGTGAACCACATACTGTGAAGACTATACCATGAACAATACACCATTTACACAATCATTGTGACACCGTTTCTTAACTTTTTTTCAATATTACTTACATAATGCTAACGGTCATATTTGATGTTTTTAATTCAATTAATGTTATTTAATGATAGTTTATGGCATGTCAGGATACCGTATCTCGTACCTATGAAAATTGAATTATTCCTACTACCAGAACGAGTTGAATATAGGGAACATTAAGATGCAGTACATGTGCAAGTGGTGAAGCGAGAAAAGTGTGACGATACAACAAGAAGAACTTACATACGCCCAAGAGAACTGTGCTGAACAAAAAGAACAATCCTGATCAAGAAGGAGATTATAATACTTTCCAAGAACTCTCATGAGTGCAATCCAACACCACTGAAGAACACATGACGAATCAAGAGATTATTTTCACTCCTGTAGAACACAAGCTAAACTGCGACACTCTGTTTTTCAACAAAAAAACCAGAGAAGGACTAAGAAGCAATTCTGCTGAATCCAACGAGTCTAGAGCTGCATTTCTAATCACTAGAGCTTTCTAAATTCTTATCTATTCTCTCTAAGTGATTTGTTTATTTACATTCAAGTAGTGTGGTGTACTCTGTATATCTCACACACATGATGTCTATTGCACTGAACTGGAGGATATCAAAATCCTCACTCTAAAACTCTTAACTCTTGTTTACCCACGTCAACTGTGGAAGAGGTCCTTGTGTGGCCTGATCTCTGTTTTGTTTCCCACGAAGAACAGGGGTAGAGGTCCCTGTGTGGCCTGTACAGTTGTGTAAACTATTGTTAACCCTAATCCAGGGTGGGGATCAAATTTATATGAATTTAAGAGGACTAAGTCTCGACTTGAGACTGAACCTCTTGTTACATCTGTTGTGCATCTTTAGTTTAAGATTAAAGTGTACTACAAATATCTTTTATACTCTGCTGCTATTACTTTGAAATACAAAACAATTTTTAAAGCTACTTTGATAGTCAAATTAGCTAGTGTTTAAACTTATTGTAAATCAGTAGGTTAGTTTCAAAAGTTAGTTTGATCTTGTGGTCAAATTAACTAAGACCTAATCAATCTTTGAGAAGCTAAGTGAACATTTACAATCTGTATAAATTCACTACAGTTTAACTTTTTTTATAAATTGGGGGATTTTAAATAGACAATTATTTAAACAGAAATTTTAGTTGGAACTCAATTCACCCCCCCTCTTGAGTATCCACTCTGACCAACATTTGGTATTAGAGGTTTTTTTTGTTTAAGGATTTGTGAAATACTCTATTTTTCAACTGTGATTTTAGTTGTATCTTTAAAGATCATAAATTTTTGTTAGTTCTAAATTTTATTGATTTAATTATAATTTCTAAAATCTAGTTATGGACAATAGACTAGAGGGTGCTGCTACTAACAGGCCACCTTTCTTCAATGGTACAAACTATGCTCAATGGAAGCTTAAAATAAAAATTCATTTAGAAATCATGGGTTTTGATATTTGGACTGCTATAGAATCTTAATATAAAATTCTAGAAACCAAAAGTACAACTTGGGATGAACCTAGAAAGACTTCCTACAAGAATAATTGTAAATCTATGAATTCCATGTACTGTGCTTTAGGAGATGAAGAGTTTAACAGAATTTCTGCTTGCAAAACTGCTTTTGAAATATGGGATACTTTAGGTGTTTCTCATGAAGTAACAACCAATGTTAAAGAAATGAGATTGAATACTTATACTATTAAATATGATAATTTTAAAATGAAAACTGATGAACCTATTTCTGATATGTATCTCAGATTTAATGAGATAGTCAATACAATGAATTCACTCGGTAAAGCTGTTCCAGCAAAGGAACAAATTATGAGGATACTGAGATGTTTACCAGACCGATGGAGAGGGACATCTGTTTCAATTAGAGAGTCATGTGACATTGCTTCTCTACCTATCAACGAACTCAGTGGTAAGATTATGATGTTTGAGGAAGAACTCAAGGTAAATAAAGAGGAAGAGGATGAACCAAAAATGAAATCAGTGGATTTCAAGACTACTGCTTCATAGAACAAGGACAAAGAAAAATCTCAAATACAAATTGACAGTTCAACAAGTGAAAGCTCAGACTCTGATAGTGATACTGAAATGGCTCAGATAGCCAGAAGGATTAAGAAATTTTATAGGAAGAAGAGATTTAAAAAAAATTACAAAGGAAAGTATGAAAATAAGGTACATTTGAAGAAGGACTGGAAAAATCCAGATAAAAGTGATGAAGTTGTTTTCTATGAGTGCAAAAGAAAAGGACACATTAACGCAGACTTCCTAAAGCTAAAATTCAAGAAGAAATATGATTACATTGACAGTAAGTAAAAGAAATCTATGAAGGCTACCTGGAGTGCTTCTGAAGACAACACAAGTGAATCTGAAATGTCTGATTCTGAAAAGAATCGTGCCAACATGTGTTTCATGAAAAACACATCTGAGGTAACCTTAGATACTTCTGTTTTAAATTCTTATTATTCTTAAGATGATGTAGAATCTGATTCGGATTCTGAAAACATGACTAGTGAGTAATTATTTGATTACTGTAATATGCTGGAGGAGACATGAAATGAACATAAGGATAAATACAAATCATTAAAGAAACAACATGCTCTCACTAATACTATTAAAACTGAACTTACTATTGAAAAAGAGAAGAATGCTCAACGGTTAAAGGAAAAAAATGAACTGAAAATGTCAAATGAGCAACTTAAAAAATACTTAGAGAAGTTCAAAAATGGAAAGGATACACTAACTTCAATGCTAGGAAAGCAAGTGGCACCAAAATACACTACTGGAATAGGCTACAAACCTGGATAGAGTTAGTTTGCTAAGAATAGCTTTATTCCTAAATCTGGACAGAATACTGCTAGTTATAGTTCAGGAAATCCATATGCTTCAACTAGTTATTCACATAGTTATAAATCAAATAGAGTTTATCTTTCAAAATCTATTGACTCTGTAAATTAAATGAGACCCATAAGACAAATTTGGGTACCAAAATCATTGATTGCTAACCTGTCTGGACCCAAGAAGATCTGGGTACCAAAATCATACTCTATCTAAAACTGTTTTGTAGTAAACCTGCTTGAAGAGTTCCCACAAGTAGACATGGTATTTGGGAAGTGGATGTTCAAGACATATGTATGGGGATTACTCATGTTTCAAGAGTTTAATAAAGTTTGATGGAGGCTATGTCACCTTTGGTGATAATTCTAAAGGAAAGATCATCAGCCTGGCCAAATTGGTAAAACTAATTCAGTTTTAATTTCTAATGTTTTATTTGTTGATGGACTGAAATATAATCTGCTAAGTATTTATCAGTTGTGTGATGATGGTTTTAATGTCAAATTTGAAAATGATTTCTGTAATTTTTTTAATTCTAAAAATTTTTTAGTCTTTTTTTGCTTTAAGAAATGAAAATTTTTATGCGGTTGATTTAAATTCCTTAGTTAAACAAAATGTTACCTGTTTAAATTCCTTTCATAAAGAGTCATGGTTGTGGCATAGGAGATTAGGACACTGCAACATACACTCACTTAGGAAACTAACAAGGAAAAACTTAGTTAGAGACTTACCCAAACTTGAGTTTCCAAATGACAAAGTGTATAATCCCTGTCAAAAGGGAAAGCACCACAAAATATCTTTCAAACCAAAGAAATAAGTATCAACTTCTCAACCTCTCTAGTTGGTTCACATGAATCTATTTGGACCATCTATAGTTTCTATATTAAATGGGAAGAACTATGTCTATGTCCTAGTATATGACTTTTCGAGATATACTTGGATATACTTCTTAGCTCACAAAAGTGAAGCTTGTTCTTATTTTGTTAAATACTCCAAGTCTGTAGAAAACCATAGTGGACTTAAGATTAAAACTCTAAGAAGTGATCATGGTTGTGAGTTTGAAAATCATGAATTTGAATCTTATTTCTCACACAAAGGTTATAATAATAACTTTTCTTCTCCTAGGACACCTCAGTAGAATGGTGTATTAGAAAGAAGAAATAGAACCTGGCAAGAAATTTCCAGAACTATGCTTAATGAATATAAACTCCCTATTTACTTTTGGGATGAATCTATGAACACAACTTGTTATATTATTAATAGAGTCTTAATTAGACATGTTCTTAAAAAGACCCCATATGAGTTGTGGAATAATAGAAAACCTAAAGTTAGTTACTTTAGAGTCTTTGGCTGCAAAGTTTTTATTCTCAATACAAAAGATAATCTTGATAATTTTGATTCTAAGAGTGATGAAGGAATCTTTTTAGGATATTCTTTAACTAGAAAATCTTATAGAGTCTTTAATAAAAGAACCAAATGTGTGGAAGAATCTTCTCACATCAAGTTTGATGAAAGTGATTCACATGAGCCTAAAACCTCACTTGAAAATCATGAGGATGATTTGAGTATTCTGAACCTTAATGATATATCTAAAGAACCTGCTGTAAAAACATCCAGTTCTGGACATATTCTAGAATCTGATGCTATGGAACCCGAACCTATAGATGAACCAGAAATTTCTAGTCCTACATTTACTAGTTCAACTAGAATTCTAAATAATCATCCTTTGGATGATGTTGTAGGAAATCTTGATAGAGGGACTCAGACTAGAGCTTCTCTTATAAATCAGGTTGAACATCAAGCCTTCTTGTCACAACATGAACCTAAAAACATTGATGATTCTATTAATGATGATATTGGGTAATTTCTATGCTAGAAGAACTCAATTAGTTTGAAAGAAATAAAGTGTGTAATCTTGTTGAAAGACCCCAGGAAACTTTCACCATAGGCACTAAATGGGTGTTTAGAAATAAAGTAGATGAATCTAGAAACATAGTTAGAAACAAAGCTAGGCTAGTTGCACAATGCTATAGTCAAGAGGAATGAATTTACTATAAGGAGACTTTTATTCCTGTAGCCATATTAGAAGCTATTAGGATTTTTCTTGCTTATGCTGCACATCTCAATTTCAAACTATATAAAATGGATGTCAAGAGTGAATTCTTAAATGGATATATTGTTGAGGATGTTTTTGTTGAACAACCACATGGATTCTCAAACCCTCATTTTCCAAATCATATTTTCAAATTATCAAATGTTTTATATGGTTTGAAGAAAGCTCCAAGAGCTTGGTATGATAGATTAAGTACTTTTCTAATTTCTAAATGTTTCAAAAAAGGTATAGCTGACTCTACTCTTTTTATAAAACGAATTAATAAAGTTGTTTTAGTTGTAAAACGTTATGTATATGATATTATTTTTGGATCTTCAAGAAATTCCCTATGTACTGATTTTTCTAAAATGATGCAAAATGAATTTGAAATGAGTATAATGGGTGAACTCAAATTATTTCTTGGATTTCAAATCTTTCAAAATGATGATGGAATTATTTTAACTCCAAGTAAATATACTATAGATATTATAAAACGTTTTGGATTGGATAGAACAAAAATTAGTGACACTCCTATGAGTACCACCAGTAAGTTGGATCTTGATGAGGATAGTAAATCTGTTGATCAAACCACTTATAGAGGAATGATTGGAAGTCTACTCTACCTGACTGCTAGTCGTCATGATATTATGTTTAGTGTGTGTATGTGTGCTCATTTTCAAGAAAACCCTAAATAGTCACATTTAAATACTGTAAATAGATTTTTCAAATACCTCAAGCATACTCCCAATTTAAGACTGTTCTATCCCAAATGACAATCATTTAGACTAGTTAGTTATTCTGATGCTGATTTTGCTGGATGTAAGTTAGATAGAAAAAAGCACCTCTGGAACATGTAATCTTTTAGAAAAATCACTAGTATCATTATGTAGTAAGAAACAAAATTCTGTTGCGTTATCTACTACAGAAGCTGAATACATAGCTTTTGGAAGTTGTTGTGTGCAAATTTTGTGGATGAAACACACATTACTAGACTATGGATATCAATTCACACATGTCCCAATAAATTGTGATAACACAAGTGCTATTAATACTTCTAAGAATCCTGTTTCTCATTCTAGTACCAAAAATTTTGATGTAAGACATCACTTTTTGAAGGATCATTATCAAAAATGTGATATCACTTTAGAATTCATTGGTATTGAATATCAACTTGCTGATATATTCACTAAACCATTAAATTCTTAAATATTAGACTACATCATACATGATATTGGTATGATTAATCATAAATAGATATCTTACTAATTTTAATGCTCAAAAATTTACTTTATTTTAATTTACAGTTTCATGACTCACTGTTTTACAATTACTGTTTCATGCTTATGATCTCACAGTTTAACACCTTGTACTCACGGTCTGTCACTTAACTGTCTCACCGTGACTGCACAAAATGATCACTGTCTCACCATGACGACCACCAAGTATCTCACTGTGATGACTGTTTTTCATCACACCATAATGCCTACTCACGGTCACACCGTGAAAATTATTTATACTCTTATTTTAACTCGTAACGTGGTAATTTTTATTTCACTACTATTTGATTTCCCGCGTTTTTGTTTTTATGACGTTTGACATTCCCAAATGATAAAACTTAAGGGTTTAATTCTATTCCTTATCAGAAATCTCTCCTAAACCTTCTCATTCTTGAAAATCTTATCTTCCCTCTCGCCCGAACCTTCAGTGGATGCCAAGGATGAAGTGTCCAACTTCACCCTCATCTGAGAAGCACTGCTCTAAGAAACAGAAAAGGATATCAAGGATAGCTCCCAAAGAACCTCTAAACCCAAACATGGTAATCCGTACTGTTGTACCTGAAAAAGAAGTTTTTCCTGGGTGGATGTTGTCTAGAAAGTCATTAGTTTTGAAAGTTTTAAGAGAACAAGGATGGCTTGAATGGTTCTCTGGAAAAAATAGACTGATTTCTCCAATGATGGTATCTCAATTCTACCAATTTGTGATGTTTTCCTTTGATTTTGGAGAAATCTTTATGGTGACCATCTAGATCAATGATCATAACTGTTCCTTCTCTTCAAGGTTGTGGGCCGCATGCCTAATAATTCCACATGAAGGAGTTTGTAAAGATTATGAGAGAGACCCTCCCCCATCTTCTGTTATCTTCAATCTGGAGATTTTTTTGGAAAGTCTAACTGGAAATGGAACCAAGTGAAGGGCCATTGCTGCTGAATAAGATGAGGATACTAGACTTCTTTTCAAATTTTGTTCAGAATTTGATTAGTCCAAGAAAATGGAATTTTTCTGTAATGATGTATCAGGATGTGTTCCTGATTCACTTGTTGAATAATGGCCATAAGATCAACCTATGGAAGTATGTCATTAACCATATCTGTGAGCTGATCAAAGTCACTTCCAAATCCACCTCCTTGTTTTACTCAAGGATGATTTCGGCCATGTTAATTGCCAAAGGGATGGTTGACCAAATGAAGAAAAGTTAGAGGACTTTGAATTCTAATTATCCATGCCTATCATCAGAAGGATGAAGATAATCTAGAACCCCTGGAAGAAGTAGTGGGATGAGGATAATGATCAACTCTATAAAAAGTTTAAACCTATTGATTATCCAAGAAGACCTAAGAATATATATGATCCTGGTTTGGAACCAGATGAAGTGGATGAGTATTCAGAAGAAGAAGAAGAAGAAGAAGAGGAAGTAACAGCTGAAGTATCACCTAGAGAAGAATCTGGAATACCATCAATGGAAATAGTTCCTGTTGAAAAAGAAAGGGTTGTTGTCCCTGCTGTTATCCCTACTGAAATATCTCAGGGAGAAAAAGTTGATGTTGGTTTGAGAGAAGAGGAAGCTCCTGCTTCTAGTGAGGATGTCAATCCAGAAACTCATCCTCATGCTGCAAGAAAATTGGTTTTACTTGATTCAGAATATCAAGCAACCATAGAGACAGATAATGTTGAAGAGTATCTCCCTGTTGAGAAAGAAGCAAGTCTGGAAACTCAACGAGTGGAACAATCGGTTCCTGAGATAATTCCCTCTAGTGAAGAGAGGATAGAAATTTCCTTTCAGCTAGCAAGGAAAGAGTTTGCTGAAGAGATTATATATGATCCTATTGATCTTGATCATGTTGATGAGCCTATAGTCTCTGAAATGTAAGCACAATTTGAGGGGGATGAACCTCAAAACCTTGAGATTATAGAAGCTGGATCTGCTGAAGCTTCTCAACCTACTATCGCATATTCTTTGTACACTCAGTATGAGTTCCCAAGATTTAATGATGTGAATGAGTCACAGCAAGTGAATACAACTGGAATGGATCTTTCTTCATTGTTTCAACTGAAGTCTGTAACTCATCCAGAACCAGTAACAGAACCAGAGCCTCAATCTGAATCTGAATCTATGTCTGAAGATGAATCTGAACCGCAACCAGAGCCTGAGCCTCTACCTTTCCATACACCCTTACCCGAGAATCACTCTTTTGTAACTAAGTATGATTTGAATGTCTTTGGAGTGACTATCTTGTCTGGTGTTGAGAAGATTTTATCCACTCAACCTCGTCCTTTGAATCAGTTAAGTCAAGAAGATGCCTCAATTCTTCTGGAAAAATACTATATTTCATATTCAACCAAGGATGATCCGTGAAATTCAAGACGTCAGGGTTAAAAATCAGTTGCTTAGTACTGATGTTGCAAATTTGAAATGTTTGGTGGAAAACATTCAATCAGAACTATCTTCATGATCAGAGCATGTGCCTGCTCCTGCTTCTGCTCCTGCACCTGTTGATGCTTCTCCTAAGCCAACTGATTCCACCCTTGCTAGAGAAATTTTGTCTCAAGTGCATCCATATCTACTATCTTTTGATGAGAATATTGGAAAAAGACACACCAAGATACTGGAATGTATGAGGGAGCTTGTAGAAAATATGAATAAACACACAGATAAGTACACAGGATGACTGCAAAAAGTTCTCAAACAGCTCAAAGTTCTATCTGAAGATGTAAAAGCTTCTCCTCCTTTAGGTCCACCTTCTGTTCTTCATTTGGATGATTCTCTGCTGAGATCCATAATCAAGGAAGAACATCAGAATGCCTTAAGTGGCTTGGATCTTTCTTCTTTGTCAGAAGTAGTTAAGAACAGCGATCGAGCATTGGACTTGGTAAGAATTCATTCTAAGATAGCCAATGATGCTCAAAAGGAGATCACTAAGAAAATAGATTTTTATCTCTCCTGTATTTTCTATAAAACTGTTATGAAAGGTCACTTTAGATATCTTGTGGAAAATTTGAGAATCCCTCTGGTAACTCCGTCTTTTAAAACTCTAGTTCAGAAACATACAGAGCTCACCAGATTATTGGACAAATTCATGGAGAATAAGGAATATTTTGGAAAGGCTGTGAAATATGGTGGTGAAATCATTACTGATTTCATCAATCATCTGAAGCCATATCTTCATGTGCATAGTATTTCTATAGTTGCTCCAGCTGCTACACCCCTTAGACCTAGTCTACCTGCCTTATCCTCAACTGCCATGTCAGTCATCCAAGCTCTTTCTCAGATCTTGCAAGTCATTCTTGACCAACCCCATCCTAGATCTTCTACTGCTCTTACTTTGGCTCCATCTGTTTTTGAAGGTCTACCCTTACCCTCTTTGTCTATCACATCTATGCCTTCTTCTACTTCAGCACCAGCTCCTGCTGCTAATAAATGTAAGGAAAAGGTTGATCCCTGAAGACTCCAAGGACTGTTTTCTTTTGGATGGGATGTATCTTGTTGTTTAATGTTTTTATTTCTCCTGTATATTTTATTCTGAATCTTTTCAATGACAAATGCAGTGTTTCCATCATTTCTCTCTACTTTTTTATAATCCCAAAAGGGGGAGAAAAACTACAAGTATCAGTACTATAATGAGATATGTTATTATCGAATATATTATTCTCTAATTTTTTCTATTCTAATATACTAGTTTTTTTTATTGTTGTGTTTCATTTATATTTTGACTATACATGATTTGTGATCATCAAAAAGGGGGAGATTGTTGGACTCCTCGTGTATTAAGCATGTTTTAATGATCACAAATCCTATTCCTACTAATTAATCTCAATATTAATTGCACATCTTGATAATGCTATTCAGTCTCAATAATAACTACACATCATGTTTGAATGATAACAAATTTCATTGATGTTAATTACTCTCTTTATTATTTACAAGTCTTATGCATGATCACAAATCTAACATATATTATGAAGATTTCATACTTATGTTTCATCTTCTCTTACACTATAATGATTAAGCTTAAACCCTATTCTGTATATTACTATTTAAGTATAAATACATATATTTGTCTAAGTATGGACACACCGTGAAGGACACACCGTGACCCAGACACCGTGAAGGACACACCGTGACCCAGACACCGTGAAAGACACATCGTGACCCAAACACCGTGAAGGACACACCGTGACCCAGACACCGTGAGCTACACACCGTGACAAGGAGGCACCATGAACCACATACCGTGAAGACTATAACGTGAAGAAGACATCGTTTACATAATCATTGTGACACCGTTTCTTAACATTTTTTCAATATTATTTAAATAATGATAACGGTCATATTTGATGTTTTTAATGCAATTAATGTTATATAATGATAGTTGTTGGCATGTCAGGAAACCATATCTCATACCTATGAAAAGTGAATTATTCCTACTGCCAGAATGAGCGGAATATAAGGAAGATTAAGATGCAGTACACGTGAAAGTGGTGAAGCGAGAAAAGTGTGATGATACAATAAGAAGAACTTACATACTCCCAAGAGCACTGTGCTGAACAAAAAGAAAAATCCTAATCAAGAAGGATATTAAAATACATTCCATGAACTCTCATGAGTGCAATACAACACCACTAAAGAACACACGATGAATCAAGAGATCATTTTCAATCCTGTAGAACACAAGCTAAACTACGACACTCTGTTTTTCAACAGAAAAACTAGAGATGGACTAAGAAGCAATTCTGATGAATCCAATGAGTCCAAAGCTGCATTGCTAATCACTAGAGCTTTCTAAACTTTTATCTATTCTCTCTAAGTGATTTGTTTATTTACTTTCGAGTAGTGTGGTGTACTATGTATATCTCACACACACTGTCTCCTACACTGAACTGAAGGATATCAAAATCCCCAATCTAAAACTCTTAAATCTTGTTTACCCACGTCAACTATGGAAGAGGTACTTGTGTGGCTTGATCTCTGTTATGTTTCCCACGAAGAACAGTGGTAGAGGTCCCTACAAGGCCTAGATAGTTGTGTAAACTATTGTTAACCCCGATCCAGGGTGTGGATCAAATTTATATAAATTTGAGAGGACTAAGTCTCGGCTTGAGACTGATCCTCTTGTTACATCTGCTCTGCATTTTCAGTTTAAGTTTAAAGTATAGTACATATATCTTTGATACTCTGCTGTTATTACTTTGAAATACAAAACTATTTTTAAAGCTACTTTGATAGTTAAATTAGCAAGTGTTTCCACTTATTGTAAATCAGTAGGTTAGTTTCAAAAGTTAGTTTGATCTTGTGGTTAAATTAACTGAGACCTATTCAATCTTTGAGAAGCTAAGTGAACATTTACAATCTGTATAAATTCACTACAGTTTAACTTGTTTTATAAATTGGGGTATTTTAAATAGACAATAATTTTAACAAATAATTTTAATTGGAACTCAATTCACCCCCCTCTTGAGTATCCACTCCAACCAATATAAAATAAATTTTTTATATATTCCATTTTGTAAATTTTTCTAATAATAAATTGTTTTTAAAATATGTGAAAATTTTAATAATTCTAGAAATAACTTCATTGTTCATGAGGATCATCTTGGGTTTTTGACCAAACATTTATTGGGTGGTATAAAAGCTCATTTATTTTCCTAGTGAATCAATATAGCTAACAATGGTTATCTCTAAATACTATATTTTTGTATTATTAATCACTAATTTTATTTGATTTTTTTATGTTATATTTTGGTTATTAATTAATTTAATGAAAACTTTTGTTTTGGGTATTGTAAAAATTCCATGAAAAGAAACAATTATGATAAAATAAAGCAACAATGAATTGGTTTCAGTAAATAAAGTTCTTGGTCCATTGGGTTTGGTTACTTGGGTTCTTTAATTATTAATTTATTATTTAAAATCAATTTCATTGTCCAACTATGTAACTTAATTTTTGGAATAACATCTATTAAATTATTGGGTTTCAAATCATTGATTACTTGTGTAAATTTTTTCACTTTCAATTCAACATATTCATATAATAATGGTTTATGACATAACCAAATCAGGAGAGAAAAATATTTTTTACCCTTATCTATTGTATTCCATTTCATTCTTTCAATAACACTAAAATCAATAATATATTGAGTTAACCAAGGAAAAGAGAGGTATGGATTTTAATTAAATTATACAAATGTGTTTGGGATTCTTTTTATGGGGTTAAATAACTACACACTTATACTTCAATATCATTTATCAAAAAAATTAATAAAAAATTTAATAATATAACGTGAAATAATTAGGAAATTTCCTTAAACATCCTCCAATTATATGAAATTGGACTACCTATCATCATTTTCAGTGTAAGAGATCATTGCAGAAAGAGGTAAGAGAGAAAGACTTGTATTTGATGAAGAAAGATGTAAACCCATGCAATAAAACAATTAAGATTAATTTATAGAGGAATGATAATAAAAAAATAAAAAAACATAAAATAAAAAAAACCTAATAGAAAAGTGGTATAACCCTATATTTTTTAATTCTAATTAAAATTCCATATACCTATATATTCATGGATGAAACACACCTCAGGTTCTATAATGAATTCATTAATGAGTGTCTGGTTTAATTATATCATAATGGGTTCATAAAAAGTGTTCCAATATTAAATTCATCAAAACTGGCCATTTTTTGGTCCCATACAAGGGTTTCATGTTATGAATAGTTCTTTCATGACACGAATTTTTCAATGAGGAACACGTCACAAACTATATTCATGTTTTAGATAGTATATTGGTTTTTCTAACATGGGAAACATTGTGAACATAAAATTCGTGATATAACATGGGAAATAATTCTCCCGTGGGAGTATATATTCATGTTTTGAATCACATCAATGATTTCTCAATTTTTACAACATTAATTAAATATTTGTAATTTGAATGTATATTTTCATGCATATATGGGACATTCTCAACTAGGATATTCTTGTTTGAGCCTTGTACTTGGTCCTCAACATTTCCTTCATCACATTCCATCATTTTCATGTTGATATAATTCACTTTTTATCATTTGATATCATTTGGTATATCCTTCCATAAATTAAAAAACAATTAAATAACTGTAAGATTAATAATTTAATGTGTAAAAAATTATTTACTATTAAAATAATAATGTAAAATATTATTCTCTCTAATACTATATCAAAACATCACTAATATCCTAGACTCCATATAAATTGTAATATATTGATCAAAAAGAGTTGAAGAAGAAACTATTGGAGAAACTGGTTAAAGGGGTTATTAGCACAAGTGCTTCAATATTTGGTGCTCTTTTCCACATCCTCAAGAATACTATGGGTCCATGTACATATATACGTATTCAATTGGCTACAATAAGGTCATGATAAAGAACAAGTATCATGTACCATGGATTGATTAAGTGGTTTTTCAGCTACATAGTGCCTGGTACATCTCTAATTTAGATCATTACTCAGAATATTAGCATGTAAAACTGAATAATCCTAATATCCACTAGATCAATTTTTTATAGGTTATGGGAACAATTAGATCAATGTTATTATATTTGAACTCAGTAATTCTACAATTATTTTTGTGGACATAATGAATATAGTCAGCATGTGTGACCTCAAACAAATGATAGGTTGTCTTAATATATTATATTGACAACATCTCAAATTGAATTAAGGAGATTGAATAAAATTTTAATGATGTAGTGAAAACATTAGAAAATGAAAATATAAATATGGTGTTCAGTTATCTGATTATTAGATGGAGTATGTAAAATTTATAGGGAATGTTATCACCAGTAAAGGGATATATATGGATCCTTCAAAAATAGATTCAATAGAAGGATTAGTTCAACCATCATCATTGATAAGGATATATGGTTTCCATATATTATCTAAGTATTGTTATAATTATTTAGAAACAAATAATGATTTTAAATCCCAATAAATGATCACACTAGGAAGGGGTGATGTTTTTATTGATTGATGAATGAAAAGAGTTATTTAATGAGTTAATATAGTAGAAAATAACTAAAAATATTATCACATTTACCAAGTATGGGTAGGGAGTATTGTTCTTATATGATGTAAATAGAAAAGTATTGGATTTTATTATCCAAAAAAATTTCAAATTGATAGAATGTACTTACAACTTTTTATATATACATTAATATAACTATAGCACACATGATCGATAATATTTTTTCATCAAATTCTAAATAATTATTTGGAAATATAATCTATATAGGGAGAAGTTTAACATTTATATAGATAAATAATGATTCATGTAAATATTGCATAAAGAAGATCTCAATTTGTACCACTGGTGATGGATAGATCTAGTCAAGTATTATGATTGTTAAATCTGTTAATATAATTAGAAGGAAAAACAGGTGGGTACTATGGGTATAAATGATTCCAATAACCAATACATGATGATGTTCTAAAGGGATATAATATTAATATAAATTAATAATATGTACATGAGAATAATAATTCAGTGTAATTTATCATTCATTTCTCAAATATCATTTCATCCATGCCTTATATATGGGGTTAAGGAGGCTTAGAAAGATGATTTCAAGCTATAAATAAACTGTAGCAAATTTTCCAATGTTAAATTCTAATAAATATAGAGTTATATTTTTTAGGACATGGATATGTGTCCCATCAAAACCAAAAATACTGTGGTAGATTTTGGATTAGGTAAATAGATCATTAATAAATATTCATCTAGGAAGCCCTATGAGGTATACAATTCTGATGTAAAAAATCTAATGGGATACTTTAAAGATGGATATTGAACAATTCGAACCTCGATGCATGTTATGGTAATAATTCAAGGTATAAGGATATATTTATAAGGTAATGATGAATCAATTTCGGATAAATATATATAAATCAGAAAAAATTGACCAAGATTTCATTCAAGGATATCCCAATACATCTAATGTAAATAACACCATCTATGTCATAGTCATTCACATTACAAATTTACAGCATTTTATTTCTACGAATGAATTTTTTCAATTAAAAACGCGATAAGACATATTAAAGGGAATTGGATATAATCAATGGAGAACTACTCCCCATTTTATATTATTGATATATGATGTTTACATTATGGATCTAGAGAATCCTTTAGAAATTAATGGGTACATTGATGAGTTTCAATACTACATATCAAAAATAGTATAATTTACAACATGAGAGAACCATTTAAACACTAGAAGATATACTGATATCATGTTGAAAGGATTTATATGGATGTTAGGATTAAAAAATTCCCCTTCATGGAGTTCTCATAAATATTTTATTATATTTAATATATAAATTGACCCTTATTAGAATTTATATGGGACGAAATTTTTGATTTCTACACGTTTTGATAAAGCTAGAGAGTAGAAGATTTTGGGACATGAACAAATCTAAGAGATGATATAGAAAGTTCAATCCCACCAACATCATAGAGAGAGAACACAAATTCAATTACAAATATATAGGAATAATCATTTAATAGGATAAGTTTATGAGTTCAGATATAAATTGATCCTCAAAATATCCTTGTGGATGAATTTTGTGAGGTTTATATTGAAGGAAAGGGTTAGTAATAGATACAAAAACTTCATTAATATACTTGATCACATTTAATGTTTGGTATATCTACTAGAACACCCACATAGTCAATCCCATGTACATGATTTTTTCCATGTATCCTTATTGAGGAAGTACATACCAGACCCCACAAATGTACTGAATTCATGATTCATACCCTTGGAAAAATCTCATTTATATGATGAGAATACTATAACAGACCAAATATTTTCATAGAAATGATATTTCAACTTTTTAGATAAATACTAGTAATATTACAACAACATCCTCTTGAGGATTGTAAATATATAGTACCATTAATGAAATGGTAACTAAAGAAACTAGTTTATATAATATCTACATCATCTACAACAAATAAATTAAAATTTATCATCCTTTTTGACATATCCTAATTAATTTGATTTTCCAGGTCCTGATAAAATGAATCTAATAGAAAAGGGTGATCATAAATTTATAGTAGTGGTAAAAATGTGAGATATCAGTTAATGATAATAGAAAAAAATTATATAAAAATAATAAAAAATGTGATAATCATAATATCATGTGAAGTACATTCCCATCCAAACAAAGGTCTTAGTCCTATGTTATACAATAAAACATTAACATTTCAAAAGGAATGAATCATAAGAATGATAATTATTCATATCTCAACAATGAACCACACATTCATATCATATATGTTTGTGATTTCTTTATCAACATAGAAACCAATTCATATTTAAAAGATAACTAAAAATACCATTAGAATATGTGTTAAATATTGTTTGTGTTGAAGGATCATGAACATCGTCTTTTTTCCTTATAAAAAATCAAGTATAATGACTTATTTCGTATAACAGATCAAGAAAATTGACGTGTTTCCTATAGTTATTTGATGAGATATAACTCATTTACTTTTTAATTGGTAGGATGTTTCATTCCCTCAAATTAGATAATGAAAATTATAATTATGTTTTTAATATGATCAATAATAATTGATTATACAAGATCAAATAAATTATAATGGGCATTATAATCATTTCATCATAACATAACTCATGGAAAATTATTGGGATTCATTGACATCATTCCATAATAAACATAAATAACTTAAAAAAAGTTTGGTATCATTGTATAAAATCCCCAGAAATTAATATGAAATAATATTCTGTTAGATGGAAATTTATTTTTTAATACCACATGAAATAATTATTTATGAAAATATCATTTCCATTTTTAAATACATTTTTTAAAGTAATGATATTATAAAAGAAATTATATTTTTAGAAACATTCTATGTAATATTTTAAATAAAATAAGATATTAATGTGCCATGATAATGTGGAAATACGGTCAGTCCATATATATTAATAACAAAATATTTCTATATTTTTTTGAGAATTTAAAAAGAAACTTATTAATTAAATAACAAAAAAATTAATTTCCACCCATTATGTGAAATGTCAAACATGGGTATAATGATTTTATACATTTTTTTATTAATTTTAAAATAAAAATTAATATTTTTAATCATTTGGGTGCAATATAATTTTTCCCTAGTGAATACTTAATCATAAGAAACACTAAATAATGATGAGATTTTGATGTAAAACCCTTACCAAAAGTCACACCCTTCCTTATTCATGTTCAAACCCTTAAAATATTAAATGTGGTTTTATTATACATGTACTAAATAAATTTATATTTATTGTACTATTAATTACTTATTTGTATAATATTATCACATGTTCATTAATAATTATATTTTAAAATTACTATTCTCAGTGGTATGTACTTTTTTTCCATGCATGTTTCTGTCTGACAGTCCTAGACCTTATAAATGGATCATGGTACAATAATTTCAAGAATTTTAATCATTTTGTATAAATCACATATGTTCATTATACACACACACACACACATATATATATATATATATATTATCATTCATCAAAATATTTGGTTGTAAAATAAATTAAACTATTCATAAAGATGGTAGGTCGTGTGTGTGCATGAATATTGTTTCAATTTTTAAACTGGTAGAGTAAAACAAAGGTATATAATAATTAAAATTTATATAAATGTAATTAAATAATATGTATATATTTATTAAATTACTCTCTATTACCATCAACGTGATATAGAAATGAAAAATGATTCATATCGAATCTTGTAGATAGTAGTCCACACATACACAAGAGAAACGTTATTATTTCTGAAAAAAAAAATTGATTGATTATAATATAGATACGATATT
This sequence comes from Viscum album, assembly GCA_963277665.1. Classification (NCBI taxonomy): domain Eukaryota; kingdom Viridiplantae; phylum Streptophyta; class Magnoliopsida; order Santalales; family Viscaceae; genus Viscum; species Viscum album. The sequence goes on from OY728133.1 coordinate 928,328,480, forward strand.
ATAAATACAAAGGTATAAATATGTAATAAATATAATATAAATGAAAATATAGGCCTATCATAATACTCATCTATAGAATATTATGATAAAAAAAATTTCACAACATTATGGAGAAAATAAGATTTATATATGCACAAGAGATACATTTACATATTACTTGATAAGAAAGGGGGTGTATGATGTCATTTTCATAGTCATAATTATATTTATGAATATTTATGACACTCATGTTATTGTTTTATGATAAATATAATATATTTTTAGGAGATAAATAATTTTAGGAAAAGAAAATGACCAGTTAGAGGGGTTACCTCTTCATTGGACTGACTCTTTAGATATTCTCTAAAGATATCTAGTACTGTAATTTTGGGAAGAAAACCATTTTAGGATGTGGATAGTGAAGTGAAAAAGATAGTTTTTATGAATATTGTTGATATATAATGATAAATTTGATGAAATTAATTGATAGAGTAGGTTTCCTTTTTTAATTTATGTGTGGGAGTCTTTTGGAATTTAATTTTAAAAATAAAATATACTATGAATAATTTTGATAAAAAAATTTAAATGTTCTTGAATTAAATAATAATATGGGATATAATAAAAATATCATCAAAAATATTAAAATATGGAATGTTTTATGTGCTATTTGGAAACTTATTATTTAGTTTAACCACTTAGTTGCCCTATTTTATCAATAACACGTATAATAATTTTTCACTCTTAATATATTATAATTTATTTATATCATTAATATTGACTAATAAATTTAAATGTATTGATTTTTTAGATGAATATATTATCTAAAAATTCTATAACTATGATATTTATGATTTTAAATTAATTTTAAAAATTATTATTTTCAGAAAATATAATTAATCTCTATCATGAAACTATTCATTACATGGAAATTAATAAAAAATGAAAAAAATATTATTTGAAGAAAATATTTTTAAATATCCCCAACATGTCATGGTCATCAATTAAATTCATTTATAATAGTAATTATCACAAATTATAATAATTTTAGTATTTTAATATCATTTTTTATTTATTTCCAATAATTAAATAATTTTTCCACTAGTATTGTGAAGCAACTTAATGTTAATCTTTCATCGAAAAAAAATTAAAATAAGCTAAAATGATAAATATAAATCATTTATATTTCAAAATACAATTTAACTTCTAACATATACTTTGGATCACCACGTATTAATAATAGTGATGTTATAAAAAAAATAGTGTTACATGTTTGATAGTTCATCAAATAAAATATTATGAAGCACATAATCATATCAGGTGGATAAAAAATAATATAAATTATAACATGGGACTACTATGGCTGAGATACAATTATCTAATAATATTTCTGATATTTTTTGATTCATTCAATGTTTCTTATCATTTTATTTTAACGTTTAGTGACCTGATTTACACATCAATATGGTTACAAAATTTACTATGAATCCCAATCATATTTGTCAAAATATATTAGGTTACTACATAATAAATTTTTTACTAATGATTCAACAAAATGAAACAATTTTTCAAAATTTATATAAATAATTTTTACATGTTATTTGAAAATTACACTGGAAAACCCCAATAGAAAAATTTTTTACAAAAGAAAATTACATTTTTAAATATAAAATATTTTTATAATAATTTCATGTAATATATATATTTCAAAAATGGTAATTTAATTATTTTAAAGAAAATTAGATAAAAACATTTTAGTAAAAAAAAATATGATTATACATTATATATAAATTTAAATGAAAATGCAGTTTTAAAAAATGTATTTTTATCTATTGGTTAATTAACCAATCATCTTAGAATATTTTTAAAAAATAATAATAATGTAATTTTGAAATATATAACAAATTTTATTTTGTAAAAAAAATTAGGAAATGAATAATTAAATATAATATAAACCATTTTTTGGAGTAATGGAATTTTTGAAATGAATGAATAAATTACTAAATATCATATAATTGTCTTCTAATAATTATTCACTAAATTTTTATGGATTTGGAAATTTATATTTAATTTATAAATAAATTAATTATTTTTATATCCATCTAAAAAATCATTAAGAAATAACAAACTCATGATGTTTTAATAATTTTATGTCCTCTATTTAAACTCGCTACTGTTTTAATTGCACACTATTTAATATGAAATAATTCATAAAAATCATGAAGTCTTAAAAATCTTATTAAGAAAAGGTATATCAGAGATTAAATAATATTAAATTAGACAACTCACCTGGTAAAATTTTTATTGACAAACCACAATTTGAAGGATGCAACATAGTCAAAAAAATGTGATGGAATAGATGTACCGAAATATTTTAGTATATGAAATGTAATTTCAATGATGAAATTTTTTAATAGTTGATAATGTAAAAAACAAAACTATTATAATTTAGTTTCCCTTTTGAATAAGAAAATTTATTATTCTGTAATAAATTTATAAAAAATACATGCGCTACTCTTCTAATCTATGACTATAATAAAATATATCCTATTGGATTTAAAATATTATTAATTATGTTAACCACTGATTATACTTTGAATTTATAATGATAATTAATGTAGTTGTTTATTTAGTGTCATGATAATGTCAAATTAAAATAATTATAAGAAGGAATGGACTTTACTAGTTTCATTATATGATATTAATCTCATTTATGAGAGCTTTTGAGGGAGATAACCTCACCAAGAAATTTCCAGGACCAATAAAAATATGATATTCAAAAAAATATCTCTATAGAAACCATTTATTGTTTATTTTCAAGCTTATCGAGGCACTTTCCAAAAAAAATTGTATGTAAAACCATTTTTAAAAAATAACCATCATCAAACAACTTAAATTTATGGGGATCATTTGGGTAATATGTGGTTATGTATCAAGAAACTAATATTATGAATTATTATATTTACTTTATAATAAAATAATTAATATATGTCTACCCTTATATGATTAATTTATCAATGATTATATAATGAATATTAGTGTAAATGTTTTATGGAATATAATGTTTTTAATAACATAAAGAATGTAATTTTTTTAAATAATGTTTTTTAAAGATAAATTATCATATTTAAAAAATAATATTGACAAAATAAATATTATTTCTGTAATTATTAAATCAGAATTTCCCATTGGTTATTTTTTTTATTTTCTAAGACATTCGAGTAGTCAAACAAAAATTATATACATTATAAGTATCAAATTAATAGTATTATATCATAATATCCAAAAAGTGATGCAAATAATTCAAGAAATATAATCCCATACAAAAAAATATATTTTACAATAAAAATATTATTGTTTTTCATTTATTTTATTTGTTTTATTTATTTTTTTAAACTGTAATGAAAACTCAGAACATATATTATATTTTAGGGTTTTAAGATAAATTATTTATATACATGACTCAAATCCACTTAAACAATGATATCATGTTAATATTTTATGTTCATGTACGTAGAAAATATTGAAAAAAAAACTCCCCTTTGGGAAACCCATGGGAAAAAACCTTGGGGTTGAATTTAAGTTTGATAATTTTATAATATTGAGTTCAAAACATAATATTATAAATTAATAAATTATTTACCTATTTTTTAATAAATACTCATCCATTCTCTAACTCTTATTTACATAAAAACCATAAATCATGATGTTCTCCACCATTTATATCAAAAAAGCATCCCCAATTTTTTCTAATATGTTAATAATATACTCTCAAGACTTTAGATGTTCCCTCTCATGGTTAGGGACAATCTCCTCTTCCTTTATTCCATGTAATTACTTTTTACTAAAAAAAGTTACTTTCCTTTTATTCACACTATAATGCGTTTTTACAAATCCATTAAACATTTTTAATAATTTCCATGTAATGATAGAACCCATATAATTCTCATTAATACCTTCCATGAAAATTTATATCTATGCATTTTAGAATTGAAATTTTCATTTGATATTTCATTCCAAATTGTGTATCATGTATACCAATCTCAATTTTCTCTCAAATACAATTACTTAGATGTATCTATAACTAATTTGATATCTAATATCTTGTATGTAACCCATCATACATAATAATTTAATTAAAAATAACGAATTATATAATTATATTGTATGATCTATCTCGAACACTAATTCATTTACATTATTCGAATTTGATGGGTTGTGAAAATTTATATAACCCTCATATACATTGCATAATGTTTTTATCTTAATAGATTATATGTATAGTGCACTAGAAGATATCATAATTATACTATGTTAGGATTCCATAGTAGTTATCATTAACATGTTGTTATGAGGTAATTTTTACTTTTTATCCACATTCATATGTTTCCTTGATGATATTATCTTTTATTATGATTTGACATTTGTATGTATGATTATCCCCCCTTTTATGTCACCTTTCTATTACTCATGACTATCATATATTTCATTCATAATGTTATTATTTGATATTCCCTTACATGAATTTGTACATCAAATCATTAGAATATATTTCTTAATGTTATCACATGCATTTTTAATAGAATTACATAATTTTATAATTATATTAAAGAGTTTTAATAAATGTATTTTGTATTTCTATATAATTTTATTACTGTTATGTAACTCATAACACAAATACAATTCTCCTTTTGATATTTTATAATTTTTTATATGAGTATTTATATAATAACTCATGGGTGAATGATTATTAGAGATATGATAAAACATAGTGAAGTAGTGAATATAGGAAATATAGTTTCATGGACCATGTAACAAAATTACGAGTTCATGTTAATTCATGTTTGGGTTACTCTAATGGAATTTTTAATATCCTTGATGAACCTTGACTTCCATAAAATTACCATGTAATACATTATAGTTCTAGAATAAAATATTGGCTTATAATAGATTATAAAATAGTCATTAAAAATATTTAAGGACTATATTACAAGTTGTTTGGAGAGAATTTTATTATGAAGGTATCCAAATATATAATACACATAATGGAAGTGAATTACCTTAGCCACCTAAAATATGAGAATGGTAACTCAAATTTTTTTATAAAATTATAGGTGGGTTTATATTAAAAACATCCAAATAAATAATTTCAAATTCAATTCACCCTAAAATTGATATAATAATTGCGTGTAGTAATTAAATAAATTTAAAGTAATCCTATTTTTTGATGGTCTTCCCTTTAATTTTATTATGACTTTAATAAATCCAAATAATTCATTCCAAACTCAATAATCCTCAAATTTTAATAATAATACAAAGGATTCATTAAATAATTTTTGATTTATACATTTTAGGGATGGTCTTGACTAGAATTTTAGTGATGTTTGAATGGGGAAAAATTTTACATGTAGTTTTTCCGGTGGAAAAATAGTGATTGCAATATGTGTTAATTTATATCTTTATTTGGTCATGTGAATGGTTATTCATGGATTATGATGCATCATAGGATATTATATTTTAATATATAATTAAATTTGGGAATATGTTTTCATTAAATATGACATTGATATATATATAAGATAATAATGATCCCACATTTTATTTGGAGTTATCTGTAGTTTTCATTTCATTGGAGAGTTAGATACATCATCTATTTTTTAATTAGATCACAATTTAATTAGATCATAGAAGATTGTGTTATATCTTATATCAATGATATTATTTTTTGAGGTGTATAAAACTGCTTTATTATGTATAGAACATTGATATTTATTTATCTTATACACCATGTAAGGGTAGTATCATTGTGGTATTGATTAGTTAGAAATCAAATGAAATGAATGAATTATATCTTCATTTATAGATGATGGGTATGGTAGAAACATAAAATCAATAATAATAGTAAGATGAAAATATTATAATATTAAATTAGAAAAATTTAACTTCTGTTGTCTATGTCAAAAAATGAAAAAAGGCCAATTCTAACAAAAGACTAGTGATGCATTAAATGATGAGGATACCATAATATGAATGTTAGTAGCAGTGTAATTTAGTCTCTGTTTTTTTATAAGTTGAGTATTCCATTGATATTGGGGACTCGTTTTATTTTTTAAATCTATAAATGTGTATAGGTAGTTAATTTTAGTGTTATAGTGTTGTCTCATGACTTTTTATAGTAGTTTCACTGGGAAATGTGGAATAGGGAAAATATCTGTTATTCCTACCAATTCAAGAATCATCATCAGATAAAGATCATGTATCACTGAATGATTTGAATTTTATTTTCTTTTCATTTATTCATTTGGAGGTCAAAATATATCATGATGTATTTTGTGACATGTTTTATAATGTCACCAAATAAGCATAATGTGGTATCTATTATTAGGGACTGACTTATGAATAAATCTCAATCCTACTCTGTTATAGATTTATTTTTTATGGATTAGAATGGTAATTTTTGTGTGGTTGGATTAGATAAAAATCATTGAGTAAAGTGATTAATCATGTTCTATTGAGATCCCAAATATACATCGATATTTTAGGTAGAGTTATATAAGTAAATGTATACTAATATAATGATGAGTGTATTGTATCTTCATAGTCCATTTATCTAGATAGAACACACTATAAAAAATATAAATTATTTAATTTGGGCTTATGTATAAAATTTTGGAAGATCATTGTAGGATTAAATTGGATATGTAGATTTTCCATAAAATTATTGAATCATGTTTTGATTTGGAATGTTGATTTAATTATATTTATTGAAAAATTGATTCAGTTAAAATATTGATAGGAAAAATCTAGGGGGTGACCAATGTTTTATCAAATAGTGGTTATTAGAAATGATTGACAGGTTTCACGTAATTTATAAGATATTTTTTATAATAGTTACTTGATAGACATCTTACTATTATAGTCTTATATGTTATTATTTATTATTGATTAGGGGTTTGGTCTTTTTATGAGTGTCTCTATGACTAGGGAATATAAAAATAATTAATTATGGGTAGTTGATAACCCTCTATGTGAGATCCTACAATATTATTGTTTTTTTACATATGTGGAATATTTTTAAGACAATCAATTGAATTATGGTACAATGTATAATGTGCATCATATCTGCCAATTAAGGAAGTACAATCACTACCTAACTCACATTATATATTATAATATAATGTATATTACTTTTAATTTTACCATTATTTAAAAGATGATGATGATTTGTAATCGATATTATTAAAACAAATGATGTTAAATGATTCTGATTATGATAGTATTTTTTAAGAGTAGTTTTATTAATGAATATATATTGGGAGGGGAGATTAGATGAGAAAAAAATAGATAATATTTTTAGTATATAGAATCTTAGTGTCATTTTATAGATGAAAAAACTTATGATATGTAAAATTATAGTTCATTGAGTTTGATATGTATGTTCGCCTTTACATTTTTTTCATAATTTTCCAATTTTTTGTGGTTTAGTAAAGACTACATATTGAGGTATATTGTCTTGGAGTTTGTTTGATGTGATTGTGAACATCACTATCGGATGTAGTAGTAACTTCAATATTTATGGTTACCCTTCACAGAAACCATGTAGTGTTGAGTTTATAAAAATTGGAGTCTTCAGGACAACACATTGTCCCAACCAACCATATATAATAACCAGAAAGTAAGATTAAAATCACAAGATATTTAATTTAGAAAACTTATTAGATTCAAATGATTCACATAATACAATATAATTCTATTTAGGATGATCCTATGATTTCTTAAGAGATATATTATTGATTATTTTTTAATGAAACGATGTGATTCACTCTGGGATTTATTAAATCAACATATATTCTTTTGTTTTATGAAGGTATAAATTCTTGTTATTAAAATTATCTATCCCCAAATTTTTTTTTCTTATTCCATATATAGAGCCTACACATTGTATTAGACCTGTACTTTTGATTCATGAGTCAAAATAATTAATATAATAATTTTGATCCCATATTCTTACATCTATGGTTAGGGAATTTGATTTCGATGGATAACATTTGATATAGAGTTACAAGAAAAATACATTATAATCCATTAAGGTTTTTCATTTATTCAATCCTGACAGGATTTTGGTTCCGTGTTGGTTTATTGATGATACATTGTTCTAGTTGACCATGTATTGTGATATATCAATTAATTGATAGAATTGAGTTTATAAATTGTTATTTTTTTATATATGAAATTATTGGGTCATTTGATGAAGCATGACAGTTTTTTTAGAATTCAAATCTCAATTAAACGTGTTAATATGGATTATTAATCCTCATAGATTCCTGAACTACCCATATGATCAAAAATAATGAATCTTATATGGTCCTCTAGTATGAGATTATAATGAAATTTTCTAAATTATAAAATAATATTGATAATTGTCTTTGTAAAACCCAATATCTATGGAAAATACTTGAAGCATAAGAATTTACAAGAAGTTAATGGTTTCTCTAGAAACATGTTATGTGTGGTGAATTATGTGACTTATGTAATGTGATAAATTTTTCTATGGATTTCATTATCAAATAATGATATGGTATATTTGTGATGCAAGGAATGTGTGAAAAATGGAATACCTTCCTAATTGGTGGAGGTTAATTCTTGTTCCTACTATACAGTGAATAATAGAATAAGTTATAGAATATAAATCATTTTCAATTGACATAAAACACATGTATTACATTATAAATAAAAATGGTGACTATGATATAACTAAACTCCCTTGTGATCACACTAACACATGGGATAATTTTGAAATTGAAAATATTTTTTGAATGATTTTTAGAAAAATGTAAATGATGTTAAGAATGTCTATTGTGCTTGTTTATATTTATTTATGTATACTAATATCACTAATATCCATAGAAGAAATTTTTTTCTTCATTATATCGATTTATTATTACAGTACGATGACATATAATTTGGTGAACACTTAATAATTATGGATGTTCATGTGAATTGCATTGTATAATTGATTAGATGATAATATGGATGGTATGGAAATTCATATTTTTATATCTAATAATGAAATTATATTTAACAAAAAAATGTTGGATGTGTATCTTATGATTTAGGAGAAAATAAAATATGTTTCATAAATAAGAAATCCTTTACAAAATAGAGCTATTAAAAGAATGAAATGGATTGAAAATATTTTATTGATAGTTGATGAAAAATTTTATACGTTTTCCTTATATAATAAAGAATAAAATTCAATGAATAAAAATATATAATGTGATTAGTGATTAATCCTAGGAAGATAAATTTAAAAATAAGAATAATAAACTAGGATAGAGATTCGTTATGGAGGATTTATAAGGATTCATTGAATGTCATTTGGGTAAAACAATTATATATACTAATTTCAATTTTTTATCATTCTTTCTTATAATCTATGAAATGATTCAATGTTGTGGATGAGCTGAAACAATTTTTGTAACCCTAAAGAATAAATAATAATGACATAGAAACTATAATTTATCATTGAAGATGGTTAATTGAAGATGAGGGGTGGGGGTATTACATAATCCATAAAAATTATATTGACATTAGTATTGAATAATTGTTGAGGAATAATATGATATGATGAATAATATTTGGTAAATTTTGGATTTTAGTAATTACATACTAAGTATTTTACAAATTATATTTGATGGGAATTTATTTTAAAAAAAGATATGCCCCAAGATATAACGAATACCATCTCAAATACAAATATGTGATCTTATATCACCAGATAGGAGCCAACAAACATTTCTAGTATTGAGGTATCTAAATGGATTAATAACACTTATAGGGATAACATTCATGAGATATTAATGTGTTTGAATGAGTTATAAAGTCTTTGATGAAGGGTAGAGGGATTGCTCATGATGGTATGGCACTTGAAGCCCATGTGTGTGATGTCAGTCCTAGTTTGGAACCCAATTCTTGATCATATGGTTGGTGAAGTGCATAGTATTATTAAGAATATCATGGAATAATGTAATGATGATATAGAATTCTATATGTATAAGGCCCCGGCCTTAAACATTACTTAATCTAGAATTAAATTTAATAATTCACATTGAGGATCTTTTCAGGTTTAGAGTTTTAGAGAATTAGATCATAAATCATGAATTACATTCCACATTTAAACAAAGTGGTTAAATAAAAGATTGTATTCATTTTTCCCGTCAACGGAAACATATTTAAAATAAAACATGGATTCTTTCTTGACACTTCCTTGACACTATCATCACATCATGTACCTTTCCCTTGACCTGTGAAAAACATTTCAAAATCTTGGGATAGCATAAAAAGCTCAGTAAGGGATATAAAAATATGTAAAGGAAACATGAGTACATATATATATAAGAATGAAATCATACTTTACCCATAAAACATAAGCACTTTAACATACCTTTTCAAATCATGAATAAATCATATAAATCATAAGACATAAAGTAAACATGAAGCATTTATAAAATTCTTACGTAGGGAGTAACCCTCTTGGTTACGTTTGGAATACCCATCACAGTATATTCCCTAAATCTCTTCAGAGAAACCTTAACGTTTAACTCCTTCGCATTACCCAATGCATTGTAGAGCTATATCGGGCTCAACCACCATTAGTTTATCACGGAATCACCCATCTTCATAACAATTCCCAAGAACCATAAAATAATCATAACACATAACTTAAGCATAAAGGAAATATAACTTTCCCACATTGCATTAACAAAATAACATTTTAAGATATTGAAATAATTAATCCATTCTAAAAACCTTTTTTAAAACCATTTAAAACATTTAATAAAGAGATTTTAAATCAAAGTGTCCCATACCAAATTGAAGCTTTTAACATTTTAAACCATTAATATCCACATAAATAAATCCTTAAAACCATTTTGAGAACATGTATATTAATGAGAAATATTTATGAGAATAAATCATTAAAACATTTAAAACGATATTTTATTTAAAGGGTTTTTAACAAAATGAGAGACACTTGAATACAATAATTGAGGGATAACATTTAATAAAAAATTTATAATATCATGATAATAAAGGGATTCAGGATATAATTTTCCAAAGGACAGTATATACACCATATAAGAGTGAACTGGTGCATAACAACAATGAAGTCTCAATAGAAATGTAAAATGAGATGAAATCCATTATAAAGAAGGTATCCTTAAATTAAGGATAAATCAGTCTCAAAATTATGTGTGACAAATATAAATACACCCAATATAAGTGGATATTAAGTGTAAAACAATAAAAGGTCATTCACACATATTCAAAGGATGACATATTCAATAACTACATGTTGAACCCAAAGAAATCGAAATTGGGTTAAAAAGTTCCCTTGGTAAAATTTGACAGCCTAACGACGTCACTTTAAAATTCATAAAATTAGTATATGAGAGAGAAAATGGTATCTCACCACTTGGACATAAAATTTACAACAATAAGGATATATAAGAATATATTTCAACGTTACAATATGTAAATTAAAAGACCCAACAAAAGAAGTCTTTTAAAAAGTGGAGGGTGAAAAGTTCCCTTACCGACTTGGGTATCTTTCGAAATATACACCCCATGAAAGAAGGAAAATAAAACATTGATGTAAATACACATAAACAAAATCATATTACAAAAATTTTCTAATAATGGGAAGTATATATACCAATCAAAGGAAATGGTGTAAAATGTAGCATAAATCTCACGGGAATAAAAGTGAGATGAAAAATCCCTTACGAAAACTCGGCAGCCTAACGACGCCAGTTAAAACTTCAAAAAATGGATTGATGAGATCAAATAGGGTCTCTCACCATATTAACATATAATTTACAGCAAGAGGAATATAAAATAACATCCCCCAACATAACAAATAGGAGCTTAAAAGAAGTGACATAAAGGAGAGTACTTAAAAAGAAAGAGAGAGGTTGGATCTCTTACGAAAATTCGGCAGCCTAATGGCGCCAATCAAAACATCCAAAATGGATTGATGAGAGAAAATAGGGTCTCCCATCATATGAACATAAAAAGTAAAGTAATATTAATATAAAATAACATCCCAATCATAATAAATATTATCTTAAAAGGAATCACATAAAAGTGTGTACTTTTAAAGAAAGAGAGGGGTCGGATCCTTTACCTCGTGTCCAACATGACTCGATCGTTCTTTAATCTCCTAAATAATAAAATTTAGTCAATTTTATAATTTCTTAAGTACCTCCTTTAAATTTTATTATTCATTTCATATCACATATTATAATGTTATAATAATTGGTTAATAAAGTGAGTTCATATCAGACGTTTTTATCGATGTTCGGTACATGAGTAAAAATTGAACTTGTTGGAAGAGAATTTTTCCATGTAGTTATAGGTACATCATATTCAGAATAGTATTGATGTTTAAAATATAATATATATCCAGTATATATTCATTTTATACTATTACATATCATTTGAAGATAAAAAAATTAAAAGCACCATTCATGGAGACGGTAGGTCGTACGTATGCATGAACGCTACATTCATTTATTTGTCATATTAATGGAATTAAAATAAAATGATAGATATATATATTATAATTTTAGAATTATATCCATAATTTAGATGTATTATATTAAATATATATATATCTATTATATATATGCACTTATAATAGTACATAACATTTGGAGATAAGAAATGAAATGTACTGTTCATGGAGACGGTAAGTCGTACGTATGCATGAACGCTACTTTAATTTCTTTTTTTTTTGGATTCAATGGAATGAAATAATAATGATATAAAGGTATATTATAATTACAGAATAATATCATATATAATATCATTAATTACATCCTTTATACGTCCCATATATGTCATTAAAGAAATCAATTCACTTTGAGGGGGCGGTAGTCCGCACTCCCTAAAATGAAGATATCACGTTTACCCATAATGGAAACCATAAAGGTATGCCATAAATGAAAAATACAGAAGCTTAAGTAAAACATAAACATATTATATATCATATATAAATATATTTTCATCTTAATGGTCACTTTTTAAGGTGTTAAAAGAATATTGAACAATCATTTTTTCGTGAGGCAGTAATTCGCCATCCACAGAAACAGTTTGTTTTTTAACCATTAGACGGAGGTGTGTGTAAGTGTATATCTAATCCTTATTATAAAAACATACTAGTATATTTAAAATACTGTATTTGTTACAAAAGAAATGAATAAAAAGAGTTTAGGGGTTTGGAGAAGCAAAATAAAACAAAATAACACAAGTGAAGACATTACCTTAAGATCGGGTATCTCTCCTTGATTTCAGCTCAAAGGTTTCCTTGGGAAGACTTCTGCCCAAAGTGAGGCTTCTAGGAGTAATATAGAGATGTGGGGAGACAAAATTAGAAGGGTTTGTCCGAGCCAAACGCTTGAGAGGTGTGGGTAAGGTTGTAGATGCGGGGCCCTTTTATAAGAGGAGAGGAGGGCCACTCTTGGAATGTTACAAAATGTTACTTTATTTTCAAATGAGTTTCGGATTTTAAAGGTCCCACATTGATGTATTTAGAGGATAAGGTGGTAAGGGTTCTAAATATACTCATCCAATAGGTTTTTGACAAGTGTATGTTATAGTTTTAACATTATCATTTCATTTTATTTAAATCCTTTGTTAATGAGGTAATCGCTGCATCATCATGATGTCATAAATTATTTAATTTATTTAATGTCTTAAAATTATTAAAAAATATCATGATGTAGGAAATATATTTAGATTTATAATGAATATTTATAGTCAAAAATATGACTTGTATAACCCCATTTAAATTTTTTTTAGTAAAATAACTCATGCTTGTGACATTTTTATTTTAACTTTAAATAAAAAGTTATTTATGTCATTTTCCTACCAAAGTTGCTCCATGGGGTCCCCAAGTTGACCCATGGATTTTCTTCGTCTGCCATGACACATCCAATGAGGGTAGGACATGTGTCTAGGTCATTTCATATTATTAAAAATTTATTTTTACCTTAAATTACACTAATTACCTCTAATCGCGATTAAAAACTTAAAATTTACTATTCACCAAAAAATTATTTTAATCCCATTGAACCACATTTTACATCCTAATGACAACCATGTATGTCGGATTTTGGAAATTCAAATCACAAAAGTGGTGAAGTTTTATTTAAACGAAAAATCAATTTTTAAACTACCACTTAGTGGTTTCACTATTCATCAAAAATTGATGTTTTTCAGAAAAATACCAAAAATTCACCCTAATATATATTTGATATTCTGAATTCAAAAATGATGACTATTTTAAAAAATTCAAAACATATAAGTTGCATTAATTAATTTAATAATTAATTTCCACTGTCAAAACAAATAGCGTGTTGTTAAGAAACAATATCTATTAAAAGATTGACACTAGTTTAAGTCCAATTTAAAAGTGAAATTAATTCCAATGACCACTATTGAAATAAATGTTAAAAATATATTCTAATTTCACTTTAAAAACAATTCAAAAGATAATCTATTCATATAAATAAATTAGATTAAAAAGATGTTTTGAATTAAAATACAACATTTTTCACTATTCATTAAAAAAATTATCTTTATCGGAAAAATAACAAAAATTCACACAATGTAAATTTTGATGTCCTGATTCTATAGAAGAATTTTATTTTGTCAAATATAACACATAAAATTGTCAAAAAGTGTATTTAAAAGAGGTTCACCATCAAAAGGCAGTTAATCGACCTTTTAATGAATATTAGAATGTTTACGTTTAAAGTTGGATTCATTCGCATTTTTAATGCTCTAACATTTATTGTAAAAAGTAAAAATATTTGACAAACATATATAATAATTTTGTAGTTAGTTATGTTCATTCTCATCATTACAACGGCTAGGCGTTAACTACCATTTAAAATAATATTATTTTATTATTAGAGTGCAACGTAAGATTCCCAAAAAACTCGTTGTTGCGTATTGGGTATGCCATCGAGCATAGCATTCCCTTTAAAGTAATATTAATATTTTATTCACAAATATGGATAAATGCGAAAATTTCATATTCTTTATTTACCTGGGGTGTTACATCCTTCCCCCCTTTTTTGAATTGCGTCCTCAAAATTTTAAAATTGGGCTTGGAAACATCATTGAAAATCCCACATCAGAACAAGAGTCAGTAAAACAATCACTTTAAAATAAAGAAAGAGAAGTACAAAGGTCACCCGAGTTAACACATACTAGGATTCCATGTAGGAAAACATGGATATGGAGGAAAAAACAAAGGGCCATGTTCTGAGGGAGAGTGATAGTAAAAATTTCTAGGAGAAAGTTAACCGTAAGAAAATCACAAACTTGTGATGGGTTAAACGGTATTCGATTCCCCAGTAGGAAAAGTTAACAGACAACATTTTTGTTTTATGTTTCTCTTCATTGAGTAATTTATTTTATAGCTTAACTAAATCATAATGAAACATACTTACTTGTCATGTAGACTTTCAAATTTTACTAGATTCCTTAATCAAACACATATTTCCTCCAAAAAAAATGAGTATTTAGGAAGACTTGTTCGCATTAAGAGTACTATAATCAACTTCTTGAGAATCAGCTAATCCAAAAAAAGAGAAATATATATTACCCATGTCTTTAGACCCTTATCAAAGCCAAAATTGTTATTATGAGATCAGATAAGCCACAAAAGTATAATCCTTTATAAAAATAAAATCTATTCTTAATCTCCAAAATTTTTCCAAAAATAAAAAAAAGTTCAACGAAGACCATTCGGTAAAAAATTGTCCATAAAATTCTTCAATGTATACCAAACTAAGATTGAAACCCAAATATTTGAAGGATTTAATCACATAGTCTTCCAAGGTACAAATTATCTTTTATCTCCAAATAACATCAGTTGCTATTAAATTCTCATATTAAAAAGTAATTAACCGAATCACATATCCTCCATGATAGGTTAATCATTTCCATAGATAACCCAAAATAAACTTACTCTTGATTCCTAAAATAATCTAACTAAAAAGAATTACTCAAACTAACCAGGGACATCACGTAGTCCAGTGGTAGGCATTAAATACCAGTCGCACTTTGGTTGTGTGTTCAATTCCTGCAGCTTTGTCCAACGTGACGGGTTGTCACACGGTCTGCGTGTTGTCCTTTTTCCAAAACTATATAATTCTTAAAACATTCCCCAAAACGAGATAAAATCTTCAAAAAAATCATAACATATTTTAACCTCAAGTTTATCTCATGCATTTAAATTTCCATCATATCATAGAGTAACACATAATTACCTAAAAACTACGGATCATATAAACCCTAATGGTTACCTTTATAATTATTACCTGAACTTCAACATCTATTGGTCATCTCGTACATGATGCATTACAGAACATACCAAGTTTTAAGTGGTTGATCATAACTCCTTGATAGTTGGTTTAGAACAACCACAAGTTTCCTCATTGAATCGCCCATTTCATCCAGTCTCTTAATCATAGAACCACCACATTTTCCTTCAAACCTATTGTCACTTTGGTTCCTGCTAGATCCATCCATTCACAAAAAACAGAAATTTCAGTGTGAGTATATCAACAAAACCATCATGTACTAATGAGGAATATAAACACTAAGATTTACCTACTAATTCACTTTATCTAAAACTAGGACACTTTCTGAAATCCTAACCATTATGGTAATGTCCCTTATGCTTAGAGAATACCCTAACCACTAAATTTATCTAAACCTACCTCTGATAACAACTATAAGGCCCCGGCCTTAAACATTACTTAATCTTGAATTAAATTTAATAGTTCACATTGAGGATCTTTTCAGGTTTAGAGTTTTAGATAATTATATCATAAATCATGAATTACATTCCACATTTAAACAAAGTGGTTACATAAAAGATATTATTTGTTTTTCCCATCAACAGAAACATATTTAAAATAAAACATGGATTCTTTATTGACACTTCCTTGACACTATCATCACATCATGTACCTTTCCCTAGACCTGTGAAAAACATTTCAAAAACATGGGATGAGCATAAAAAGCTTAGTAAGGGATATAAAAATATAGAAAGGAAACATGAGTACATATACACATAAGAATGAAATCATACTTTACCCATAAAACATAAGCACTTTAACATACCTCACCAAATCGTGAATAAATCATAGAAATCATAAGACATAAAGGAAACATGAGGCATTCATAACATTATTATGTAGGGAGTAACCCTCTTGGTTACGTTTGGAATACCCATCATAGTATATTCCCTAAATCTCTTTGGAGAAACCTTAATGTTTAACTCCTTCACGTTACCCAATGTATTGGAGATCTATATCGGGCTCAGCCGCCCTTAGTTTATCACGGAACCACCCGTCTTCATAACAATTCCCAAGAACCATAAAATAATCATAGCTCATAACTTAATCATAAAGGAAATATAACATTCCCACATTGCAATAAGAATATAACATTTTAAGATATTGAAATAATGAATCCATTCTAAAAACCATTTTCAAAACCATTTAAAACATTTAATAAATAGATTTCTAAATCAAAGTGTCCCATACCACATTTAAGATTTTAACATTTTAAACCATTAATATCCATATAAATAAATCCTTAAAAACATTTTGAAAACATGGATATTAATGAGAAATATTTATAAGAATAAATCATTAAAACATTTAAAACGATATTTTAGTTAAATGGTTTTTAACAAAATGAGAGACACTTGAATACAATAATTGAGGGATAACATTTAATCAAAACTTTATAATATCATGATAATAAAGTGATTCATGATATAATATTCCAAAAGACAGTATATACACCATATAAGAGTGAACTAGTGCATAACAATAATGATGTCTCAATAGAAATGTAAAATGAGATGAAATCCATTATAAAGAAGGTATCCTTAAATTAAGGATAAATCAGTCTCAAAATTATGTGTGACAAATACAAATACACCCAATATAATTGTATATTAAGTGTAAAACAATAAAAAGTCATTCAAACATATTGAATGGATGAAATATTCAATAACAACATGTTGAACCCAGAGAAATAGAAATTGGGTTAAAAAGTTCCCTTGGTAAAATTCGACAGCCTAACGGCGTCCCATTAAAATTCATAAAATTAGTTGATGAGAGAGAAAATGCTATCTCATCACGTGGGCATAAAATTTACAACAATAAGGATATATAAGAACATATCTCAACACTACAATATGTAAATTAAAAGACCCAACAAAAGAAGTCTTTTAAAATGAGGAGGGTGAAAAGTTCCCTTACCGACTTGGGTATCTTTCGAAATATACACCCCATGAAAGTAAGACAATAAAACATTGATGTAAATACTCATAAAAAAAATTATATTACACAAAGAGTAGAATAATTGGAAGTACATATACCACTCAAAGGAAATGGTGGCAAATCTAGCATAAATCTCACGAGAATAAAAGTGAGATGAAAAATACCTTACGAAAACTCGGCAGCCTAATGGCGCCACTTAAAACATCCAAAAATGGATTGATGAGATCAAATAGGGTCTATCACCATATTGACATAAAATTTACAGAAAAAGGAATATAAAAAAAACATCCCCCAACATAACAAATAGGAGCTTAAAATACGTGACATAAAGGAGAGTACATAAAAATAAAGAGAGAGGTTGGATCTCGTACGAAAATTCGGCAGCCTAACGGCGCCAATCAAAACTTCCAAAATGGATTCATGAGAAAAAATAGGGTCTACCATCATATGAACATAAAAATTAAAGTAATAGTAATATAAAATAACATCCCAATCATAAGAAATATGAGCTTAAATGTAATGACATAAAAGAATGTACTTTAAAAGAAAGAGATGGGTCGGATCCCTTACCTCGTGTCCGACATGACTCGATTGTTCTTTAATCTCACGAATAATAAAATTTGGACTATTTATAATTTATTAAGGACATACTTTAAAGATTATTATTCAGTTTATATCACATATTATAATGTTATAATAATTTTTTAATAAAGTGAGTTCATATCAGACGTTTTTGTTGATGTTCAGTACATGAGTAAAAATTGAACTTGTTCGAAGAGAATTTTTCCATGTAGTTATAGGTAGATCATATCCAGAATAGTATTGATGTTTTAAATATCATATATATCTATTATATATTCATTTTATACTATTCCATATCATTTGTAGATAAAAAAATTAAAAGCATCGTTCATGGAGACGGTAGGTCGTACGTACGCATGAACGCTACTTTCATTTTTTTGTCATATTAATGTAATTAAAATAAAATGAGAGATATATATGTTATAATTACAGCATGATATCCATCATTTAGATGTAATATATTACATATATATATATATCTATTATATATATGTACTTATAATAGTACATAACATTTGAAGATAAGAAATGAAATGTACCGTTCATGGAGACAATAAGCCGTACGTACGCATGAACGCTACTTTCATTTCTTTTTTTTTGTATTCAATGGAATGAAATAATAATGATATAAAGGTATATTATAATTCCAGAATAATATAATATATTATATCATTAATTACATCCTTTATACATCCCACATATGGCATTAACGAATCAAATCACTTTGAGGGGGCGGTAGTCCGCACTTCCTAAAATGAAGATATCACGTTTACCCATTATGGAAACCATAAAGGTATGACATAAATGAAAAATACAGAAGATTAAGTAAAAAATAAACATATTATATATCATATATAAATATAGTTTCATCTTAATGTCCACCTTTTAATGTGTTAAAATAATATTGAACAATCATCGTTTCGTGAGGCAGTAATTCGCCATCCACAGAAATAGTATGATCTTTAACCATTAGACGGAGGTGTGTGTAAGTTTATCTCGAATACTTCTTATAAAAACATCCTAGTATATTGAATATACTAGAGTTTTTACAAAATAAATGAATCAAAAGAGTTTAGGGGGTTGGAGAAGCAAAATAAAACAAAAGAACACAAGTGAAGACATTACCTTAAAATTGAGTATCTCTCTTTGATTTGAGCTCAAAGGCTTCCTTGGGAAGACTTGATCCCAAATTGAGGCTTCTATGAGTAATAGAGGGATGTGGGGATACAAAATGATCAGGGTTTGTCTGATCCAAAGGCTTGAGAGGTGTGGGTAAGGTGGTCGAGGTGGGGGCCTTTTATAAGAGGAGAGGAGGGGCACTCTTGGAAAGTTACAAAATGTTACTTTATTTTCAAATGAGTTTCGGATTTTAAAGGTCCCACATTGATGTATTTCAAGGATAAGGTGGAAGGGTTCGAAATATACTCATCAAATAGGTTTTGGACAACTGTAAGTTATAGTTTTAACATTATCTTTTCATTTTATTTAAATCCTTTGTTAATGAGGTAATCACTGCATCATCATGATGTCATAAATTATTTAATTTATTTAATGTCTTAAAATTAAAAAAAATATCATGATGTATTAAATCTCTTTATATTTCTAATGAATATTTATAGTCAAAAATATGACTTGAATACCTTCATTTAAAAATTATTTTAGTAAAACAACTCATGCTTGTGACATTTTTATTTTAACTTTAAATAAAAAGTTATTTATGTCATTTTCCTACCAAAGTTTCTCCATGGGGTCCCCAAGATGACCCATGGATTGACTTGGTCTTCCATGACACATCCAATGAGGGTAGGACATGTTTCTAGGTCATTTCATATTATTAAAACATTATGTTTACCTTAAATTACACTAATTACCTCTAATCGCGATTATAAACTTAAAAGTTACTATTCACCAAAAAATTATTTTAATCCCATTGACCCACATTTTACATCCTAATGAAAACCATGTATGTCGTATTTTTGAAATTCAAATCACAGAAGTGGTGAAGTTTCATTTAAACGAAAAATTAGTTTTTAAACTACCACTTAGTGGTTTCACTATTCATAAAAAATTGATGTTTTTCAGAAAAATACAAACAATTCCCCCTAAGCTATATTTGATATTCTGAATTCAAAAATAATGTCTATTTTACAAAATTCAAAACATATAAGTTGCATTAATTAATTTAATAATTAATTCCTGTTGTCGAAACAAATAGCGTGTTTTTAAGAAACAATATCTATTAAAAGATTGACACTAGTTTAAGTAAAATTTCAAAGTTAAATTAATTCCAATGACCACTATTAAATTAAATGGTAAAAATAAATTCTAATTTCACTTTAAAACAATTCAAAAGGTAATCTAATCATATAAATAAATTATATTAGAAAGTGGTTTTGAATTAAAATACAACATTATTCACTATTCATTTAAAAAATGACCTTTATCGGAAAAATACCAAAAATTCACACAAAGTAAATTTTGATGTCCCGATTCTGAAGAAGAATTTTATTTTGTCAAATATAACACATAAAATTGTCAAAAAGTGGATTTAAAAGAGGTTCTCCATCAAAAGGGTCTTAATCCACCTTTTAAAGAATATTAGAATGTTTACGCTTAAAATTGGATTAATTCGCATTTTTAATCCTCTAATATTTATTGTAAAAAGTAAAAATATTGGACAAACATATATAATAATTTTGTAGTTAGTTATTTTCATTCCCGTCATTAAAACGGCTATACATTAACTACCATTTAAAATAATATTATTTTATTATTAGAGTGCAACGTAAGATTCCCCAAGAAACTCGTTGTTGCGTATTGGGTACGCCATCGAGCATAGTATCCCATTTAAAGTAATATTAATATTTTTATTCACAAATATGGATAAATACAAAATTTTCATATTCTTTATTATCCTGGGGTGTTACATCTTTCCCCCCTTTTGGGAATTGCGTCCTCGTAATTTTAAAATTGGGCTTGGAAACTTCATTGAAAATCCCACATCAAAACAAGAGTCAGTAAAACAATCACTTTAAAATGAAGAAATTGAAGTAAAAAAGGTCACCTGAGTTAACCCACACTAGGATTCCATGTAAGAAAACATGGATATGGAGGAAAAAACAAAGGGTCATGTTCTGAGGGAGAGTGATAGTAAAAATTTCTAGGAGAAAGTTAACCCTAATAAAATCACAAACTTGTGATGGGTTAAACGGTATTTGATTCCCCATTAGGAAAAGTTAACAGACAAAATTTTTGTTTTAAGTTACTATTCATTGAGGAATTTATTTTTCAGCTTAACTAAATCATAATGAAACATACTTACTTTCCATGTAGACTTTCAAATTTTACTAGATTCCTTAATCAAACTCATATTTCCTTCCAAAAACGAGTATTTAGGAAGACTTGTTTGCATTAAGAGTACTATAATAAACATCTTGAGAATCACCTAATCCACAAAAGAGAACTATATATTCCCATGTCTTTAGACCCTTACCAAAGACAAAATTGTTAGTATGAGATCAGATAATCCACAAAAGTATAATCCTTTATAAAAAGAAAATCTATTCTTAATCTCCAAAATTTGTCCAAAAAAACCAAAGTTCAACGAAGACCATTCGATAAACAATTGTCCATAAAATTCTTAAAATTATACCAAACTAAGATTGAAACCCAAATATTTGAAGGATTTAATCACATAGTCTTCCAAGGTACAAATTATCTTTTATCTCCAAATAACATCAGTTGCTCTTAAATTCTCATATCGAAAAGTATTTAACCTAATCACATATCCTCCATGATAGGTTAATGATTTCCATAGATAACCCAAAATAAACTTACTCTTGATTCCTAAAATAATCTAACTAAAAATAATTACTCAATATAACTAGGTACTTCACGTAGTCTAGTGGTAGGCGATAAATACCAGTCGCACTTTGGTTGTGTGTTCGATTCCCGCAGCTTTGTCTGACGTGACGGGTTGTCACACGGTCTGCGTGTTGTCCTTTTTCCAAAACTATATAATTCTTAAAACATTCCCCAAAACGAGATAAAATCTTCAAAAATAATCATAACATATTTTAACCTCATGTTTATCCCATTCCTTTCATTTTCCATCATATCATAGAGTAACACATAATTACCTAAAAAGTAAGGATCATATAAACCCTAATGGTTACCTTTATAATTATTACCTGAACTTCCACATTGATTGGTCATCTCGTACATGATTCATTACAAAACATACCAAATTTCAAATGGTTGATCATAACTCCTTGATATTTGGTTTAGAACAACCACGAGTTTCCTCATTGAATCCCCCATTTCATCCAGTCTCGTAATCAGAGAACCACCACAGTTTCCTTCAAACCTATTGTCACTTTGGTTCCTGCTAAATCCATCCATTTACAAAAAATAGAAATGTCAGTGTGAGTATATCAATAAAACCATCATGTACTAATGAGGAAGATAAACACTATGATATACATACTCATTCACATTATCTAAAACTAGGACTCTTTCTGAAATCCTAACCATTATGGTAATGTCACTTATGCTGAGATAATACCCTAACCTCTAAAGTTATCTAAACCACCTCTGATACCAACTATAAGGCCCTCGCCTTAAACATTACTTAATCTTGAATTAAATTTAATAATTCACATTGAGGATCATTTCAGGTTTAGATTTTTAGAGAATTAGATCATAAATCATGAATTGCATTCCACATTTAAACAAAGTGGTTACATTAAAGATAGTATTCGTTTTTCCCATCAATGGAAACATATTTAAAATAAAAAATGGATTCTTTCTTGACACTTCCTTGACACTATCATCACATCATGTACCTTTCCCTTGACTTGTGAAAAACATTTCAAAAACCTGGGATGAGCATAAAAAACTCAGTAAGGGATATAAAAATATGGAAAGGAAACATGAGTACATATATACATAATAATGAAATCATACTTTACCCATAAATCATATGCACTTTAACATACCTCATCATATCATGAATAAATCATAGAAATCCTAAGTCATACAGGAAACTTGAGGCATTCATAACATTCTTACATAGGGAGTAACCCTCTTGGATACGTTTGGAATACCCATCATAGTATATTCCCTAAATCTCTTCGGAGAAACATTAACGTTTAACTCCTTCACGTTACCCAATGCATTGGAGAGCTATATCGGGCTCACCCGCCCTTAGTTTATCACGGAAACACCCATCTTCATAACAATTCCCAACAACCATAAAATAATCATAGCACATAACTTAAGAATAAATGAAATATAACATTCCCACATTGCAATAACAATATAACATTTTAAGAAATGGAAATAATGAATCCATTCTAAAAACCATTTTCAAAACCATTTAAAACATTTAATAAAGAGATTTTTAAATCAAAGTGTCCCATTCCCCATTGAAGCTTTTAACATTTTAAACCATTAATATCCATATAAATAAATCCTTAAAACCATTTTGAAAACATGGATATTAATGAGAAATATTTATAAGAATAAATCATTAAAACATTTAAAACGATATTTTAGTTAAAGGGGTTTTAACAAAATGAGAGACACTTGAATACAATAATTGAGGGATAACATTTAATCAAAACATTATAATATCATGATAATTAAGGTATTCATGATATAATATTCCAAAGGACAGTATATAAACCATATAAGAGTGAACGGGTGCATAAAAATAATGAAGTCTCAATAGAAATGTAAAATGAGATGAAATCCATTATAAAGAAGGTATCCTTAAATTAAAGATAAATCAGTCTCAAAATTATGTGTGACAAATATAAATACACCCAATATAAGTGGATATTAAGTGTAAAACAATAAAAGTTCATTCACAAATATTCAAAGGATGACATATTCAATAACTACATGTTGAACCCAAAGAAATCAAAATTGGGTTAAAAAGTTCCCTTGGTAAAATTCGACAGCCTAACGGCGTCACATTGAAATTCATAAAATTAGTTGATGAGAGAGAAAATGGTATCTCATCACATGGACATAAAATTTACAACAATAATTATATATAAGAACATATCTCAACATTACAATATGTAAATTAAAAGACCCAACAAAATAAGTCTTTTAAAAAGAGGAGGGTGAAAAGTTCCCTTACCGACTTGGATATCTTTTGAAATATACACCCCATTAAAGAAGGACAATAAAACATTGATGTAAATACTCATAAACAAAAGTATATTACACAAATAGTAGAATAATGGGAAGTACATATACCACTAAAAGGAAATGGTGTCAAATGTAGCATAAATCTAACGGGAATAAAAGTGACATGAAAAATCCCTTATGAAAACTCGGCAGCCTAACGACACCACTTAAAACTTTTAAAAATGGATTGATGATATCAAATAGGGTATCTCACCATATTAACATAAAATTTACAGAAAGAGGAATATAAAATAACATCCCCAAACATAACAAAGAGGAGCTTAAAAGAAGTGACATAAAGGAGAGTACATAAAAAGAAAGAGAGAGGTTGGATCTCTTACGAAAATTCGACAGCCTAACGGCGCCAATCAAAACTTCCAAAATGGATTGATGAGAGAAAATAGGGTCTCCCATCATATGAACATAAAAATTACAGTAAGAGTAATATAAAATAACATCCCAATCATATGAAATATGAGCTTAAAAGGAATGACATAAAAGAGTGTACTTAAAAAGAAAGAGAGGGGTCGGATCCCTCTCCTCGTGTCCGACATGACTCGATCGTTCTTTAATCTCCTGAATAATAAAATTTGGTAAATTTATAATTTCTTAAGGACCTAATTTAAAGATTATTATTCATTTAATATCACATATTATAATGTTATAATAATTGGTTAATAAAGTGAGTTCATATCAGATGTTTTTGTCGATGTTCGGTACATGAGTAAAAATTGAACTTGTTGGAAGAGAATTTTTCCATTGGTTATACGTACATCATATCCAGAAGAGTATTTATGTTTTAAATATCATATATATCCATTATATATTCATTTTATACTATTCCATAGCATTTGGAGATAAAAAAATTAAAAGCACCGTTCATGGAGATGGTAGGCCGTACGTACGCATGAACGCTACTGTCATTTTTTTGTCATATTAATGGAATTAAAATAAAATGAGAGATATATATTATAATTCCAGAATTATATCCATCATTTAGATGTAATATATTACATATATATATCTATTATATATATGTACTTATAATAGTACATAATATTTGAAGATAAGAAATGAAATGTACCGTTAATGGAGACGGTAAGTCGTACGTACGCATGAACACTACTTTCATTTCTTTTTTTTTGTATTCAATGGAATTAAATAATAATGATATAAAGGTATATTATAATTCCAGAATAATATCATATATAATATCATTAATTACATCCTTATACGTCACACATACTGCATTAACGAATCAAATCACTTTGACGGGGCGGTAGTCCGCACTTCCTAAAATGAAGATATCATGTTTACCAATAATGGAAACCATAAAGTTATGCCATAAATGAAAAATACAGAATCTTAAGTAAAACATAAACATATTATATATCATATATAAATATAGTGTCATCTTAACGGCCACCTTTTAAGGTGTTAAAAGAATATTGAACAATCACCGTTTCGTGAGGCAGTAATTCGCCATCCACAGAAATAGTATGTTCTTTAACCATTAGACGGAGGTGTGTGTAAGTGTATCTCAAATCCTTCTTATAAAAACATCCTAGTATATTTTATATACCGTATTTGTTAGAAAATAAATGAATAAAAAGAGTTTAGGGGGATGTAGAAGCAAAATAAAACAAAAGAACACAGGTGAAGACATTACCTTAAAATCAGGTATCTCTCTTTGATTTGAGCTCAAAGGCTTCCTTGGAGAGACTTCTTCCCAAAGTGAGGATTCTAGGAGTAAGAGAGGGATTTGGGGAGACAAAATGATCAGGGGTTTTCCGATCCAAAGGCTTGAGAGGTGTGGGTAAGGTGGTAGAGGTGGGGGCCTTTTATAAGAGGAGAGGAGGGGCACTCTTGGAATGTTACAAAATGTTACTTTATTTTCAAATGAGTTTCAGATTTTAAAGGTCCCAAATTGATGTATTTATAGGTGAAGGTGGTAAGGGTTCTAAATCTACTCATCCAATAGGTTTTGTACAAGTGTAAGTTATAGTTTTAACATTATATTTTCATTTTATTTGAATCCTTTGTTAATGAGATAATCGCTGTATCATTATGATGTCATAAATTATTTAATTTATATAATGTCTTAAAATTATAAAAAAATATCTAGATGTAGGAAATATATTTATATTTTTAATGAATATTTATATTCTAAAATATGACTTGTATAACCCCATTTAAAAAAAATTTTAGTAAAAGAACTCATGCTTGTGACATTTTTATTTTAACTTTAAATAAAAAGTTATTTATGTCATTTTCCTACCAAATTTGCTCCATGGGGTTCCCAAGTTGACCCATGGATTCTCTTGATCTTCAATGACACATCCAATTAGGGTAGGAAATGTGTCTAGGTCATTTCATATTATTACAACATTATTTTTACCTTAAATTACACTAATTACCTCTAATCGCGATTAAAAACTTAAAAGTTACTATTCACCAAAAAATTATTTTAATCCCATTGAACCAAATTTTACATCTTAGTGACAACCATGTATGTCAGATTTTGGAAATTCAAATCACAGAAGTGGTTAAGTTTCATTTAAACGAAAAATCAGTTTTTAAACTACCACTCAGTGGTTTCACTATTCATCAAAAATTTAAGTTTTTCAGAAAAATACCAAAAATTCACCCTAAGCTATATTTGATATTCTGAATTCAAAAATGATGTATATTTTAAAAAATTCAAAACATATAAGTTTCATTAATTAATTTAATAATTAATTCCCGATGTCAAAACAAATAGCGTGTTTTTAAGAAACAATATCTATTAAAAGATTGACACTAGTTTAAGTCCAATTTCAAAGTGAAATTATCACACCCCAACCGCAGATGTCTGTAATTTTTCCTCTTTCTTGGTCCCAGTTTAAATTTTTCATAGATTATTTGCGTTGGCGGTTTCGCGCCGGTGCGCGGTCACTGCATCGTCAGCGGTGACCGTGCGTTCCGCCCGGGTGACCGTGTGTTCACCCGACATGTTTAAATATTATAATTTTTATGTTGATATTTTATTAGTAACGCTATTTAAGTTGTGTTATCAATATGATAGTTAATTTTATTTTATATATTTTTATGTATGTTATATATATATATATATATATATATATATATATATGTATAATAATATATATATACATATAGTTCTATATATGTTTATGTATATATCTTTATATGAATAAATGTATATATATGTATTATGTTTAGATTATTTTATTATTTGATCAAAATGATTATTATTAGAATTAACTAAGGTATTACTATTATTATTATAAGTTTTATCATCATTATCATTAATGTTATAAAATTTATTTATTTTTATTATAAGGGTTTTATATCATTGTTACTATGATGTTTTAGTATTATTATTAATATATTAAGGTTTTATGATTAAAATTATACCTATTATTATTATTCTTATAATGTTATTAATATTATTATTAATAATATTATCATTATTTTTATCATATATATATATATAAACCAAATCAAAACCCTATCCTCCCGACTCTACCCTATCGCCGCACACCCCCCCCCCCTCTCTCTCCTCTCTCCTCCCTTTCTTCTCCCCCTGCCTCTTCGGCGCTCAGGCCCTGCTCCCGCCTCCTCGGACGCTTCCGGCCCCCGTCGTCGTGCCCCTGCGCGACTCCCGGCCTGCCGAATTCCGTCCGGCTTCCGACTCCCCTGCGCGCCGTCCCGGCCTCCTCCGTCCGGGCTTACTCGCCGCTCCCTGCTCCCGCACCGGTGCGACCAACCTCCGGTGCCCACGGCCCCCCCGCGCCGTCCTCTTCTCACCGCACAGCCCGTCGGCCTCCTCCTCCTCCTGTCCAACCTGCCCCGCTCCCGCACCATCCTGTCTCTCCGGCGGCTTCCCCATCCGACGTTGCCGCTCCCAGCCCCGGCGTACCCCTGCCCTCTCCGTCGCCGTCCCAGCGACCCGACCCCCTCCTCCGCCTCTCCCCATCTTCCGCGACCCTCCCTCTCTCCCCACACCTGCTCGCTACCCCCTTCTCGCCGTCCTCTGGCCTTCACCCCCCCCCCCCCCCTTGCAGCGCAACCGACGCCGTCCGGCTCTCCCTCGCGCGACTCGCGCCGTCGCTGTGCCTGCCTGTTCGCCTTGCCGCGTCCGCGGCCAACCCCAGCACTGCGCCGGCCTCCCCTTCCTCCAGCCGCCGTCCCGGCCCTGCTCCCGCCGGCCTCCTGTTTCGGCCTCGCCGCTACCCCGCGCAACCCCCTCCCTCCGTGTATGTTTGTTTGTTTTTTTTTTATTTATTTTATTTTCATTATTATTATGTTATTATATTATTATTATTTCTATTATTATTATTATTATTATGTTACCATTATTGTTATTATACTATTATTATTATTGTTATTATTATGTTAATATTATTATTAATATTATTATATCATTATTAAAATTATCATTATGTTATTGTTATTAATTCTATATTATTATTATTATTGTTATTATTATTATTATTATTATATTTATTATCATTTTAATTGTTAACATCTTATTATTATTATTATTATTATTATTATTTATTAATTGATTAATTAGTTAATTATCTATTTATTTATTTACTCATTTAAGTGTTTGTTAATCAATCAATTATTTAGTTATTTACTTATTTGTTTATTAATTAATTGAGTGATTATTTATTTATTATTGTATTTATGTCTTATTGTTTATTTAACTTTCTCTTTATTCAACATCGGTGTTTTTATTTAATTTGGATAAATCCTTATTCTTTCGCGGGATGTGTTTTGAAAAAAAAAATATATCAAGATGGTTCCTTTGCATTGGTTGTTCGTTTGTTTTGTTTTGAGTCAGTGGCTTCGTGTTCTTAGTTACCATGTGTTTGTTTCAGCGTGTTGGCGAGGTAACCCTATGACACCGCGAACATCGGCTTGCGCGTGCTTGTGCGCCAGTGCGAGGTATACTGTGTCGTCATATCCGAGCTGCGTCCTGAGGTAGGTCTCCCTATGCACTCGCCTCTAAATTAAGAATTTATTTATTCCTTGTCCTTTTATTAAATTTCAGTAAATTTAAGAAAATAATATTAAGTAGTTTTTATAGTGTGGTGATTTGCTGATAATGAAAACTGTTTAATTCTAGCATTTCATTAAAAGTGTTTTCTTGGTTTCAATTGTGGGATTTCATAGTAATGTCGCTAAATGGTTCTTCTTGAGTAACGAAAGACATGTTGAATTGGGTTTTGAAATGTTTTTGGCATGTGTAAATTAGTAAATGTACTGTTTATGGAAAATGGTGTTTTCTTATAACCTTGATTAAAGAAAACGTCGTGTGACCTTTTGAAATTGTTTTTGAAAACTTTACGTGTGGTTCTTGGTTGACGAAAGATGTTTTCCCTTGTTGTGTTATTAAAAATAATGCTTTCTGGGTTGTGAAAGTTGTTTATGTTCTTGTTTGAGTGTTTCCAAAAAGGGGTTTTTGCGAAATGATTAGGTAATGACATTTATATTTTCAGAAAGGTATTTTTGACGTGCGTGAGTTTTGAAATATTGTTTGGGTGTGGAAATGGTGACTTTTGTGTGCGATATCTTGTTTGGCCTGCGATATGAGGAAGAAATATACTATGTGAATGTGAAGCTTGTTTGAGCACATGGGGAAACCCTGGGTATCTAGGTGGGCGGACTAGAACTAGTGTGCTAGTGAGCCGGATGGGTGTCGTCCCTGTTTCACTTAGCTGGATTGACGTTTGCAACACTAACTAAACATATGATATCTGAGGGTCGTGGCCTTCTAAGCCACGTGTTCTGAGGGTCGTGGCCTTCTAAGCCACGTTTTCTGAAGGTCGTGGCCTTCTAAGCCACGTTTCACCGAGACACGAGGTTCTAGGGTCCCACGCGAGCTAGATGAACCTTAGGGGATTTACCCATAGTGCTCTACCATCTCTGGCGTGGTGCCTTCCGTCGGCATACGGGGGACCACTTGGGTGTGAGTGTGTGCGTGTGTGAGTATGTGTGTGTGTGTGTGAGTGTGTGAGTGTGTGTGTGTGCCCATGGTTATTCCTGATAACTTCTGGTTTATTTTTACTTGCACTTGGTTTTTCCTTGCCTGTTTACTTCTACTTGAACTTGTTTTCTTTCCTGATTGTTTACTTTCAGTTCTTCTTTACCGCTTGTACTGGTTGCTTTGTGAAAATGGTTCTTAAATAAAAATGTGTTTTTCTCTTGTGTAGTAAAACTGAAAATGTAACACTTCTTTATCGTTCAGAACGAATTTAGAATCAATGAAAAGAAATTCAACTTTTAAAAAGGAATAAGGGTAATGGCTCGTGTTTAGTTTTTCAAGTGAAACATTGTAAAAGCATACTTTTATACATTGTAGTTCAAACCTGGAATAGGTAGATTCTTTATTTACTGGCAGTGCTTTGGGATTTGTTGTTGGGCTCACCTACTGAGTACTTTTGTGCTCACGCCTATCTTTTACCACTTCAGTTGCAGGTTCCTTGTGTTCAGGTTTTCCTGACTTGAGTCGCTCAGTGATGGGGTGACGTTGGTTTGTAGTTGGGTGGTGACCCGCGAGGTCACGTGGAGGTATGTCGTGGTTTAGTTTTGTTATGTCTTTAGTGTTTGCCCGTTTGTTTAGTTTACTTTCGTTCTTTTGATCCTGTTTTTAGTTTGGGCTAAAATCGTTCCCAACGATTGAAACTTTTAATGCCCGGCACTTGTTGCCATCCCGGGGGGATCGGGAACGCCCCTCGGGACTTGCCGCGGACCGGCTCGGGTGACCGGTTCAGGGTCGACCCGGGCTGGTTCGTGACAAAATGGTATCAGAGGTGGTTCTTGTTATTTGGGTTGTCCGGTAGAAGGAGATTAGGACTGTCGGAACTCGAGGGGTAAGTACGGGAAGAGTGTCGCGAACTCTTGCTCGCACTGATCTTCGAGTTACCAGGGGTAGTTCGGGAATTGTGTCCTTGTCTTTTCTGGTTTGTCTTGGATTGAGAGATGACAATGGAGGCAAGCCGACATTACGTCGTGATTTCACATGGAGTAGTGACCCATGTGGAGTCTGAGTACACGGTTTGAATTCCTCCTAGTGGTCGATGCTGACTCGAGACATGGCTCACTACCATGTCGCCAGGTTGAGCGTGACTACTAGTCCCTCACTTCGGTGGTTGATGCAAATTTGGTTGCTGCTTTCGTTTTGGTTTGTGTGAGTGCGTGATTGGAAATGAAAAAAAAAAGTTTTTGAAAGATTGGACTGGTTTCTTTTAAAAGACTTTGAATGTATGAAATGGGTTTTGAAACTGAAATCTCTTGATCTGGAAATCTGTTGTTTTCTTGGAATTGGTTATGAATGATTTGGGGAGAAACTTCAGGTCCTCCTTGTGAACGTCTGCACATGTGTGAGAATGCATGGAAAGTGTGTGTTGATGCACGTATGAATGGAATGTGGATGAAGACATTTGCAACGGTTCATGAGATTACCTGGGTGTGTATTTGAAGTTAAAGGCTTGACTTTGTTTTCTAAATTTGGTTTTAAATGAAAATGGTTTTGGAAAGTTTTTGGTTTGAAAGTGGATTGGTTTTTAGAAAGTGATCTTGAGAAAGGGTGGTTTTGAAATCTAAAATGGAAAGGGAACTTTAAAGAGGAGATTTTATTTTTGGTTGTGTTGTATTTGTTTGATCCTTGTGATACTTGTTTTGATGAAGACACTTTTATTGATGTTGTTTCGATTTGATGTTGATTTTGGATTGTGTTTTATATATCGCTCAGGAAATGCCACCCAGAAAGGTCCCTAAGGATTCTGATAGGTCATGACCAGTTTTTGGTCCTTCTCAGACTTTGCCTATTCTCCGTGGTGATCAGGGTCCGTTAGAGGCGGTGAAATGGCTCGAGGAAGTGTAGCGTGTCTTTAGAATGTTGGGAACTCCCGATAATGTTAAGGTTCGTGCAATTATGGAGTTGTTTGAGGGTCCAGCTCTGGACCAGTGGAAGAGGGTTACCCCATCATCAACGCAAGTTGAAATGACGTGGGATGTCTTTAGAATTGTTTTCATCCAATGGTTTGTACCTGAGGAAGTGAAGCTGGAGAAAAAGAGAGAGCTTGTGCATATTCAACAAGGCCAACGGACGGTGAAGGAATATGTTGACCATTTCAAGGAATTGATTCCCTTTTCTCTAGAGGTAGCGTCGCATGAGCTCATGAAGGTCTCTCTTTTCTCTGGGGGTCTTCGTCCAGAGATCAAGAAGCGAGTCCTCCCTTATGAAGACCTTTGTTTCGAGAAGCTGGTGGAGGAAGCTTTCTTGGCTGAGTTAGTTTCTGGTGTGCGGGTAGTTAATACTTCAGCGTCCCCTGTTGTTGTTCGTAAGAGTCCCCCCCCTCTGGTGAGGAAAAGGCGCCAGAGATACCTGTTCCTAATGAGTTATCCCCTTTGGTCCCAGCCTCTAGTTCATCAGATCGTTCAATGGCATGCTATCAGTGTGGTCGTTTCGGGCATTCAAAGCCGTCTTGTCGCAACCCTCCGAAGAAGTGTCATCGCTGCGGTTGTCTGGGTCATCTGGAGAAGTTTTGTAGGAAGCGTCGCTTGAAGAGGAAGATGTGATTGGAGAATGTCAGTACCTGACTGTGAGGCAGAAGATGCTTCAGCCATCAGAGCCCCAGCCACAAGTCTCGGGGTGAAGCTCGCGCACAGTCAGGAGTCCCCAGGGCTGTGAAGCTCTGGTCCAGGTTTTCTGTTCCATGTTAGCAGTGGAACAATCAAGATCTTTTAGTAATTGTTTCCCTGCTACAAAAGTTTCAACAGCGTTGTAAATGCGTAGTTTTTCTATAAAGTGATGATGGACTGGTTCTATGATAATCTAAGCAGACTTGTCGTGTGGAGGTGATATTCTAAATCGTGTGTCCTTAAAAGTGTGTTTGACTCTCGTCTGGATTGACCTCGTTTTAGTTATGTTGTCGATGTGGATATGCTTTGTGGACTTCGGTGGATCATGTCTCCAATTTGATGTTGGTTAAATGTTTTCTATGGGTTTTCCCTGGTGTTGAAGGTTGTTGACTCTAGTCGAGGGTTCAAGGTTTCGACGAAGGTGTTGTTTTTCACTCGTGCTATGAGAGTTGGTTTAAACCGGTTGGGAGTTCCCGCGTTGACCCCCCTTTTTTTCCCAGGGTGTTCTATTTATATGGTCAACTTTTCTGCACTAGTTGAGTTCTTGTGGTGGGGAGAACCCCTTCGTGTTCTCCCCTCAACCTCGGACCCCAGTTTTCCTCTTGAATCGGTCGGGTGTGACCTGTGTAGAGTAAGGTCATCCCCGAGAACTTCAGTTTTCTTCAGTTCCTTTAGTACTGTTTGGGCATAGACTTGGATTTTTGGCTGACTTATGACCTGGTGACTTTATGGGGGCAGAAAGTGTCTGTGGTGGGGAGAATTGTCACACCCCGACCGCAGATGTCTGTAATTTTTCCTCTTTCTTGGTCCCGGTTTAAATTTTTCATAGATTATTTGCGTTGGCGGTTTCGCGCCGGTGCGCGGTCACTGCATCGTCAGCGGTGACCGTGCGTTCCGCCCGGGTGACCGTGTGTTCACCCGACATGTTTAAATATTATAATTTTTATGTTGATATTTTATTAGTAACGCTATTTAAGTTGTGTTATCAATATGATAGTTAATTTTATTTTATATATGTTTATGTATGTTTTATATATATATATATATATATATGTATAATAATATATATATACATATAGTTCTATATATGTTTATGTATATATCTTTATATGCATAAATGTATATATATGTATTATGTTTAGATTATTTTATTATTTGATCAAAATGATTATTATTAGAATTAACTAAGGTATTACTATTATTATTATAAGTTTTATCATCATTATCATTAATGTTATAAAATTTAATTATTTTTATTATAAGGGTTTTATATCATTATTACTATGATGTTTTAGTATTATTATTAATATATTAAGGTTTTATGATTAAAATTATACCTATTATTATTATTCTTATAATGTTATTAATATTATTATTAATAATATTATCATTATTTTTATCATGTATATATATATAAACCTAATCAAAACCCTATCCTCCCGACTCTACCCTATCGCCGCACACCCCCCCCCCCCCTCTCTCTCCTCTCTCCTCCCTTTCTTCTCCCCCTGCCTCTTCGGCGCTCAGGCCCTGCTCCCGCCTCCTCGGACGCTTCCGGCCCCCGTCGTCGTGCCCCTGCGCGACTCCCGGCCTGCCGAATTCCGTCCGGCTTCCGACTCCCCTGCGCGCCGTCCCGGCCTCCGCCGTCCGGGCTTACTCGCCGCTCCCTGCTCCCGCACCGGTGCGACCAACCTCCGGTGCCCGCGGCCCCCCCGCGCCGTCCTCTTCTCACCGCACAGCCCGTCGGCCTCCTCCTCCTCCTGTCCAACCTGCCCCGCTCCCGCACCATCCTGTCTCTCCGGCGGCTTCCCCATCCGACGTTGCCGCTCCCAGCCCCGGCGTACCCCTGCCCTCTCCGTCGCCGTCCCAGCGACCCGACCCCCTGCTCCGCCTCTCCCCATCTTCCGCGACCCTCCCTCTCTCCCCACACCTGCTCGCTACCCCCTGCTCGCCGTCCTCCGGCCTTCACCCCCCCCCCCCCCTCGCAGCGCAACCGACGCCGTCCGGCTCTCCCTCGCGCGACTCGCGCCGTCGCCGTGCCTGCCTGTTCGCCTTGCCGCGTCCGCAGCCAACCCCAGCACTGCGCCGGCCTCCCCTTCCTCCAGCCGCCGTCCCGGCCCTGCTCCCGCCGGCCTCCTGTTTCGGCCTCGCCGCTACCCCGCGCAACCCCCTCCCTCCGTGTATGTTTGTTTGTTTGTTTTTTTTTCATTATTATTATGTTATTATATTATTATTATTTCTATTATTATTATTATTATTATGTTACCATTATTGTTATTATACTATTATTATTATTGTTATTATTATGTTAATATTATTATTAATATTATTATATCATTATTAAAATTATCATTATGTTATTGTTATTAATTCTATATTATTATTATTAT
Organism: Viscum album; assembly: GCA_963277665.1. Taxonomy (NCBI): domain Eukaryota; kingdom Viridiplantae; phylum Streptophyta; class Magnoliopsida; order Santalales; family Viscaceae; genus Viscum; species Viscum album. The sequence goes on from OY728133.1 coordinate 928,364,652, forward strand.
TGTTATTATTATTATTATATTTATTATCATTTTAATTGTTAACATCTTATTATTATTATTATTATTATTATTATTTATTAATTGATTAATTAGTTAATTATCTATTTATTTATTTACTCATTTAAGTGTTTGTTAATCAATCAATTATTTAGTTATTTACTTATTTTTTTATTAATTAATTGAGTGATTATTTATTTATTATTGTATTTATGTCTTATTGTTTATTTAACTTTCTCTTTATTCAACATAGGTGTTTTTATTTAATTTGGATAAATCCTTATTCTTTCACGGGATGTGTTTTGAAAAAAAAATATATCAAGCTGGTTCCTTTGCATTGGTTGTTCGTTTGTTTTGTTTTGAGTCAGTGGCTTCGTGTTCTTAGTTACCATGTGTTTGTTTCAGCGTGTTGGCAAGGTAACCCTATGACACCGCGAACATCGGCTTGCGCGTGCTTGTGCGCCAGTGCGAGGTATACTGTGTCGTCATATCCGAGCTACGTCCTGAGGTAGGTCTCCCTATGCACTCGCCTCTAAATTAAGAATTTATTTATTCCTTGTCCTTTTATTAAATTTCAGTAAATTTAAGAAAATAATATTAAGTAGTTTTTATAGTGTGGTGATTTGCTGATAATGCAAACTTTTTAATTCTAGCATTTCATTAAAAGTGTTTTCTTGGTTTCAATTGTGGGATTTCATAGTAATGTCGCTAAATGGTTCTTCCTGAGTAACGAAAGACATGTTGAATTGGGTTTTGAAATGTTTTTGGCATGTGTAAATTAGTAAATGTACTGTTTATGGAAAATGGTGTTTTCTTATAACCTTGATTAGAGAAAACGTCGTGTGACCTTTTGAAATTGTTTTTGGAAACTTTACGTGTGGTTCTTGGTTGATGAAAGATGTTTTCCCTTGTTGTGTTATTAAAAATAATGCTTTCTGGGTTGTGAAAGTTGTTTATGTTCTTGTTTGAGTGTTTCCAAAAAGGGGTTTTTGCGAAATGATTAGGTAATGACATTTATATTTTCAGAAAGGTATTTTTGACGTGCGTGAGTTTTGAAATATTGTTTGGGTGTGGAAATGGTGACTTTTGTGTGCGATATCTTGTTTGGCCTGCGATATGAGGAAGAAATATACTATGTGAATGTGAAGCTTGTTTGAGCACACGGGGAAACCCTGGGTATCTAGGTGGGAGGACTAGAACTAGTGTGCTAGTGAGCCGGATGGGTGTCGTCCCTGTTTCACTTAGCTGGATTGACGGTTGCAACACTAACTAAACATATGATATCTGAGGGTCATGGTCTTCTAAGCCATGTGTTCTGAGGGTCGTGGCCTTCTAAGCAACGTTTTCTGAGGGTCGTGGCCTTCTAAGCCACGTTTCACCGAGACACGAGGTTCTAGGGTCCCACGCGAGCTAGATGAACCTTAGGGGATTTACCCATAGTGCTCTACCATCTCTGGCGTGGTGCCTTCCGTCGGAATACGGGGGACCACTTGGGTGTGAGTGTGTGCGTGTGTGAGTATGTGTGTGTGTGTGTGAGTGTGTGAGTGTGTGAGTGTGTGTGTGTGCCCATGGTTATTGCTGATAACTTCTGGTTTATTTTTACTTGCACTTGGTTTTTCCTTGCCTGTTTACTTCTACTTGCACTTGTTTTCTTTCCTGCTTGTTTACTTTCAGTTCTTCTTTACCGCTTGTACTGGTTGCTTTGCGAAAATGGTTCTTAAATAAAAATGTGTTTTTCTCTTGTGTAGTAAAACTGAAAATGTAACACTTCTTTATCGTTCAGAACGAATTTAGAATCAATGAAAAGAAATTCAACTTTTAAAAAGGAATAAGGGTAATGGCTCGTGTTTAGTTTTTCAAGTGAAACATTGTAAAAGCATACTTTTATACATTGTAGTTCAAACCTGGAATAGGTAGATTCTTTATTTACTGGCAGTGCTTTGGGATTTGTTGTTGGGCTCACCTACTGAGTACTTTTGTGCTCACGCCTATCTTTTACCACTTCAGTTGCAGGTTCCTTGTGTTCAGGTTTTCCTGACTTGAGTTGCTCAGTGATGGGGCGACGTTGGTTTGTAGTTGGGTGGTGACCCGCGAGGTCACGTGGAGGTATGTCGTGGTTTAGTTTTGTTATGTCTTTAGTGTTTGCCCGTTTGTTTAGTTTACTTTCGTTCTTTTGATCCTGTTTTTAGTTTGGGCTAAAATCGTTCCCAACGATTGAAACTTTTAATGCCCGGCACTTGTTGCCATCCCGGGGGGATCGGGAACGCCCCTCGGGACTTTCCGCGGACCGGCTCGGGTGATCGGTTCAGGGTCGACCCGGGCTGGTTCGTGACAGAAATTAATTCCAATTACCACTATTGGATTAAATGGTAAAAATATATTCTAATTTCACTTTAAAAACAATTCAAAAGTTAATCTAATAAAATAAATAAATTATATTAAAAAGTGGTTTTGAATTAAAATACAACATTTTTCACTATTCATTAAAAAATGATCTTTATCGGAGAAATACCAAATATTCACATAATGTAAATTTTGATGTCCTGATTCTAAAGAAGAATTTTATCTTGTCAAATTTAACACATAAAATTGTCAAAAGTAGATTTAAAAGAGGTTCGCCATCAAAAGGCGGTTAATCGACCTTTTAAAGAATATTATAATGTTTACGCTTAAAATTGGATTCATTCTCATTTTTAATCCTCTAAAATTTATTGTAAAAAGTAAAAATATTTGACAAACATGTATAATAATTTTGTAGTTAGTTCTGTTCATTCCCGTCATTACAACGGATAGGAGTTAACTACCATTTAAAATAATATTATTTTATTATTAGAGTGCAACGTAAGATTCCCAAGAAACTCATTGTTGCGTATTGGGTACGCCATCGAGCATAGCATCCCCTTTAAATTAATATTAATATTTTATTCACAAATATGGATAAATTCAAAAATGTCCTACTCTTTATTTACCTGGGGTGTTACATCCTTCCGCCCTTTTGGGAATTGTGTCCTCGCAATTTTAAAATTGGGCTTGGAAACATCATTGAAAATCCCAAATCGGAACAAGAGTCAGTAAAACAATCACTTTAAAATAAAGAAAGAGAAGTAAAATGGTCACCCGAGTTAACCCATACTAGGATTCCATCTAGGAAAACATGGATATGGTGGAAAAAACAAAGGGTCATGTTCTGAGGGAGAGTGATAGTAAAAATTTCTAGGAGAAAGTTAACCGTAAGAAAATCACAAACTTGTGATGGGTTAAACGGTATTCGATTCCCCAGTAGGAAAAGTAAACAGACAACATTTTTGTTTTAAGTTACTCTTCATTGAGGAATTCATTTATGAGCTGAACTAAATCATAATGAAACATACTTACATTTCATGTAGACTTTCAAATTTTACTAGATTCCTTAATCAAACTCATATTTCCTCCCAAAAACGAGTATTTAGGAAGGCTTGTTCGCATTATGAGTACTATAATCAACTTCTTGAGAATCACCTAATCCAAAATAGAGAACTATATATTTCCCATGTCTTTAGACCCTTACCATAGCCAAAATTTTCAGTATGAGATCAGATAATCCACAAAAGTATAATCCTTTCTAAAAAGAAAATCTATTCTTAATCTCCAAAATTTGTCCAAAAAAAACCAAAGTTCAACGATGACCATTCGATAAACAATTGTCCATAAAATTATTCAATGTATACCAAACTAAGATTGAAACCCAAATATTTGAAGGATTTAATCACATAGTTTTCCAAGGTACAAATTATCTTTTGTCTCTAAATAACATCAGTTTCTCTTAAATTCTCATATTGAAAAGTAATTAACCTAATCACATATCCTCCATGATAGGATAATAATTTCCATAGATAACCCAAAATAAACTTACTCTTGATTCCTAAAATCATATAACTAAAGATAATTACTCCTATTGACCAGGGACTTCACGTAGTCTAGTGGTAGGTGATAAATACTAGTCGCACTTTGGTTGTGTGTTCGATTCCCACAGCTTTGTCTGAAGGGACGGGTTGTCACACGGTCTGCGTGTTGTCCTTTTTCCAAAACTATATAATTCTTAAAACATTCCCCAAAATGAGATAAAATCTTCAAAAATAATCCTAACATATTTTTACCTCAAGTTTATCTCATGCGTTTCATTTTCCATCATATCATAGAGTAACACATAATTACCAAAAAAGTAAGGATCATATAAACCCTAATGGTTACCTTTATAATTATTACCTGAACTTCCACATCGATTGGTCATCATGTACATGATGCATTACAGAACATACCAAGTTGCAAGTGGTTGATCATAACTCCTTGATAGTTGGTTTAGAACAACAACAAGTTTCCTCATTGAATCCCCCATTTCATCCAGTCTCTTAATCAGAGAACCACCATAGTTTCCATCAAACCTATTGTCACTTTAGTTCCTGCTAGATCCATCCATTCACAAAAAATAGAATTGTCAGTGTGATTATATCAACAAAACCATCATGTACTAATGAGGAAGATAAACACTAAGATATACTTACTCATTCACTTTATCTAAAACTAGGACTCTTTCTGAAATCCTAACCATTATAGTAATGTCACTTATGCTTAGAGAATACCCTAACCTCTAAAGTTATCTAAATCGACCTCTGATACCAACTATAAGGCCCCGACCATAAACATTACTTAATCTTGAATTAAATTTAATAATTCACATTGAGGATCTTTTCAGGTTTAGAATTTTAGAGAATTATATCATAAATCATGAATTACATTCCACGTTTAAACAATCCGGTTACATAAAATATAGTATTCGTTTTCCCATCAATGGAAACATATTTAAAATAAAACATGGATTCTTTTTTGACACTTCCTTGACACCATCATCACATCATGTACCATTCCCTTGACCTGTGAAAAACATTTCAAAAACTTGGGATGAGCATAAAAATCTCAGTAAGGGATATAAAAATATGGAAAGGAAACATGAGTACATATATACATAGGAATGAAATCATACTTTACCCATAAAACATAAGCACTTTAACATACCTCATCAAATCATGAATAAATCATAGAAATCATAAGACATAAAGGAAACTTGATCCATTCATAACATTCTTTCGTAGGGATTAACCCTCTTGGATATGTTTGGAATACCCATCACAGTATATTCCCTAAATCTCTTCGGAGAAACCTTAAAGTTTACCTCCTTCGCGTTACCCAATGCATTGGAGAGCTATATCGGGCTCACCCGCCCTTAGTTTATCACGGAACCACCCGTCTTCATAACAATTCCCAGGAACCATAAAATAATCATAGCACATAACTTAAGAGTAAAGGAAATATAACATTCCCACATTGCAATAATAATATAACATTTTAAGATATTGAAATAATGAATCCATTCTAAAAACCATTTTCAAAACCATTTAAAACATTTAATAAAGATATTTTTAAATCAATGTGTCCCATACCACATTGAAGATTTTAACATTTTAAACCATTAATATCCATATAAATAAATCCTTAAAACCATTTTGAAAACATGGATATTAATGAGAAATATTTATAAGAATAAATCATTAAAACATTTAAAATGATATATTAGTTAAAAGGTTTTTAACAAAATGAGAGACACTTGAATACAATAATTGAGGGATATCATTTAATCAAAAAATAATAATATCATGAGAATAAAGGGATTCATGATATAATATTCCAAAGGATAGTATATACACCATATAAGAGTGAACTGGTGAATAACAATAATGAAGACTCAATAGAAATGTAAAATGAGATGAAATCCATTATAAAGAAGGTATCCTTAAATTAAGGATAAATTAGTCTCAAAATTCTGTGTGACAAATATAAATACACCCAATATAAGTGGATATTAAGTGTAAAACAATCAAAGTTCATTCACACATATTCAAAGGATGACATATTCAATAACTACATGTTGAACCCAAAGATATTGAAATTGTGTTAAAAAGTTCCCTTGGTAAAATTCGACAGCCTAACGGCGTCACATTAAAATTCATAAAATTAGTTGATGAGGGAGAAAATGGTATCTCATCACTTGGAAATAAAATTCACAACAATAAGGATATATAATAACATATCTCAACATTACAATATGTAAATTAAAAGACCCAACAAAATAAGTCTTTTAAAAATAGGAGGGTGAAAAGTTCCCTTACCGACTTGGGTATCTTTTGAAATATACTCCCCATGAAAGAAGGACAATAAAAAATTGATGTAAATACTCATAAACAAAATTATATTACACAAATATTATAATAATGGGCATTACATATACCACTCAATGCAAATGGTGGCAAATGTAGCATAAATCTCACACGAATAAAAGTGAGATGAAAAATCCCTTACGAAAACTCGGCAGCCTAAAGACGCCACTTAAAACATCCAAAAATGGATTGATGAGATCAAATAGGGTCTCTCACCATATTAAAATAAAATTTAAATCAATAGGAATATAAAAGAACATCCCCCAACCTAACAAATAGGAGCTTAAAATAAGTGACATAAAGGTGAGTACATAAAAAGAAAGAGAGGGGTTGGATCTCTTACGAAAATTCGGCAGCCTAACAGCGCCAATCAAAACATCCAAAATGGATTGACGAGAGAAAATAGGGTCTCCCATAATATGAACATAAAAATTAAAGTAAGATTAATATAAAATAACATCCCAATCATAAGAAAGATGATCTTAAAAGGAATGACATAAAAGAGTGTACTTTAAAAGAAAGAGAGGGGTCGGATCCCTTACCTCGTGTCCGACATGACTCGATCGTTCTTTAATATACTGAATAATAAAATTTGGTCAATTTATAATTTTTTAAGGAACACCTTTAAAGATTATTATTCAGTTCATATCACATATTATAATGTTATAATAATTGGTTAATAAAGTGAGTTCATATCAGACGTTTTTGTCGATGTTCGGTACATGAGTAAAAATTGAACTTGTTGGAAGAGAATTTTTCCATGTAGTTATAGGTACATCATATCCAGAATATTATTGATGTTTTAAATATCATATATATCCAGTATATATTAATTTTATACTATTCCATATCATTTGGAGATAAAAAAATTAAAAGCACCGTTCTTGGAGACGGTAGGTCGTACGTACGCATGAACGCTACTTTCATTTTTTTGTCATATTAATGAAATTAAAATAAAATGAGAGATATATATATTATAATTCTGGAGTGATATCCATCATTTAGATGTAATATATTACATATATATATATCTATTATATATATGTACTTATAATAGTACATAACATTTGGAGATAAGAAATGAAATGTACCGTTCATGGAGATGGTAAGCCGTACGTACGCATGAACGCTACTTTAATTTCTTTTTTTTTTTGTATTCAATGGAATGAAATAATAATGATATAAAGGTATATTATAATTCCAGAATAATATCATATATAATATCATTAATTACATCCTTTATACATCCCACATATGGCATTAACGAATCAAATCACTTTGAGGGGGCGGTAGTCCACACTTCCTAAAATGAAGATATTGCGTTTACCCATAATGGAAACCATAAAGGTATTCCATAAATGAAAAATACAGAAACTTAAGTAAAAAATAAAAATATTATATATCATATATAAATATAGTTTCATATTAATGGCCACCTTTTAAGGTGTTAAAAGAATATTGAACAATTACCGTTTCGTGAGGCAGTAATTCTCCATCCACAGAAATAGTGTGTTCTTTAACCATTAGACGGAGGTGTGTGTAAGTTTAGCTTGAATACTTATTATAAAAACATCCTAGTATATTTAAGATACTGTATTTGTTACAAAAGAAATGAATAAAAAGAGTTTAGGGGGTTGGAGAAACAAAATAAAACAAAAGAACACAAGTGAAGACATTACCTTAAAATCGGGTATCTCTCCGTGATTTGATCTCAAATGCTTCCTTGGGAAGACTTCTTCCCAAAGTGATGCTTCGAGGACTAATAGAGGGATGTGGGGAGACCAAATGAGCAGGTTTGGTCCTATCCAAAGGCTTGAGAGGTGTGGGTAAGGTGGTAGAGGTGGGGGCCTTTTATAAGAGGAGAGGAGGGGCACTCTTGGAATGTTACAAAATGTTACATTATTTTCAAATGAGTTTCGGATTTTAAAAGTCCCACATTGATTTATTTCTAGGATAAGGTGGTAAGGGTTCTAAATATACTCATCCAATACGTTTTGGACAAGTGTAAGTTATAGTTTTAACATTATCTTTTCATTTTATTTAAATCCTTTGTTAATGAGGTAATCGCTGCATCATCATGATGTCATAAATTATTTAATTTATTTAATGTCTTAAAATTATAGAAAAATATCATGATGTAGGAAATATATTTAGCTTTATAATTAATATTTATAGTCAAAAATATGACTTGTATAACCCCATTTAAAAATTGTTTTAGTAAAACAACTCATGCTTATGACATTTTTATTTTAACTTTAAATAAAAAGTTATTTATGTCATTTTCCTACCAAAGTTGCTCCATGGGGTCCCCAAGTTGACCCATGGATTATCTGGGTCTTCCAGGACACATCCAATGAGGCTAGGACATGTGTCTAGGTCATTTAATATTATTAAAACATTATTTTTACCATAAATTACACTAATTACCTCTAATCGCGATTATAAACCTAAAAGTTACTATTCACCAAAAAATTATTTTAATCCCATTGAACCACATTTTACACCATATTTACAACCATGTATGTAGGATTTTGGAAATTCAAATCACAGAAGTGGTAAAGTTTCATTTAAACGAAAAATCAGTTTTTAAACTACCACTTAGTGGTTTCACTATTCATCAAAAATGGAAGTTTTTCAGAAAAATACCAAAAATTCACCCTAAGCTATATTTGATATTCTGAATTCAAAAATGACGTCTATTTTACAAAATTCAAAACATATAAGTTTTATTAATTAATTTAATAATTAATTCGTGCTGTCAAAACAAATAGCGTGTTTTTAAGAAACAATATCTATTAAAAGATTGACACTAGTTTAAGTCCATTTTCAAAGTGAAATTAATTACAATTACCACTATTGGATTAAATGGTAAAAATATATTCTAATTTTACTTTAAAAATAATTCAAAAGATAATCTAATCAAATAAATAAAATAGATTAAAATGAGTTTTTGAAATAAAATACAACATTTTTCACCACTCGTTAAAAAATGATCTTTATCGGAAAAATACAAAAAATTCACACAAAGTAAATTTTGATGTCCCAATTCTAAAGAATAATTTTATTTTGTCAAATATAACACATAAAATTGTCAAAAATTGGATTTAAAAGAGGTTCTCCATCAAAAGGCAGTTAGTCGAACTTTTAAAGAATATTAGAATGTTTACGCTTAAAATTGGATTCATTCGCATTTTTAATCCTATAACATTTATTGTAAAAAGTAAAAATATTTGAAAAACATATATAATAATTTTTTAGTTTCTTTTGTTCGTTCCCGTCATTACAATGGCTAGGTGTTAACTACCATTTAAAATAATATTATTTTATTATAAGAGTGCAATGTATGATTCCCAGGAAAATCGTTGTTGTGTATTGGGTATGCCATCGAGCATAGAATCCCATTTAAAGTAATATTAATATTTTATTCACAAATATGGATAAATACAAAAATGTCATATTCTTTATTTACCTGGGGTTTTATAATATGGGTGGAGTATTATTTCTCTATATGATGAGATATCTTTGAACCATCTCATATGAATCAGGTTAACAATTATCCTTGGACCACATAAGAGGTTTTCACATGAGATGGAAATCACAAAAACACACAAATGATTTTATAATAATTGCAAATGTACTCTCTAGGGTTTATATTTTTAGTTGATGAGGCTAAGGAGATCCATTTATGAAAAAATTTCCATGCATGTGTGAATTGGACTGATGATAACACAATTCACTGAGGATGATATGAATATATACCATGTTTTTCATATAATAATGGATTATTTTCGAATTAAAGGATAATGATGTTATCATTTCATTCATGTGATAATATCACCATAATTATAATCTAATATTAATGGAAGAATCCTGACTTTTATAGTTTCTCGCGATAAAGAATCCCATGTTTGTATATATGAATATTGGGATCTACAATTATAATAAAAAAATTTAAATTGAATATATTTTTTCTTTCAAAATTTTTAAATTAATGAAGGAGTGGTAGAGATCATTGCTAATAAATACTAATGATGGCACATGCACTCTGTTGATGCTTATTTTTAATGATTTATCTCACTTTCAAGAGAGAAATAGTGTTTCTCTATTCCAAATTTACATGCATAATAGGATGAATAATTTGTACTTAATTCATGGAAAGTGCATTTTGTTTATCCCCTTAGGTCCTGATGAGTTGGTTATATGAATCATTTCTATATTTGGTAATTAATAATATTTCTGAAACTATTTACAATTGGATAAAGAATAATATTTTTAGACTACCGTAATTGAAGGAATATGTTGTGTTGAGTGATGTGTGATACCACATACCTGTTCCATAATTCCGTCTATATTGATGTAACATATACCTTCATGCGAAGGTATAATAAACTTGATTTTTATAGTATGTATCATGAAGAAAACCATGATTATACTTACATAGAAAAAGATAACATATACCAACATTGAATAATAAGATACATGAATTTGTTATGATATAATTGTGATAGAATGTTATATTATTTTATAAAAAATAAATTTGTGATGATTTCACATGTGAGTAACCTTGTATTACACTTCTATGAATGAGGGACATTTAATTTAATTTTTTTGACAATTCATGGACATAGATTGTGGGTTTTGAATGATCATTATTTTGTAAAATATTATAATTGAGTCTATGAGATTCATAGATAAAAAAACTATCTACCCATTTATTTGATATTTTCAGAAAAATTAAACATTGAATATTTTTTATTCATCAATAATTGATTATTTTAATAAATTTTATATACAGTAAGTCCAAGAATCATGAAATATGCTTGACATCACATTTGTAATTGGAAATATATGTTTTAAGAACACAATTTTATTTAATATTATTCAGTTTCATTATTTATATGACAAATATTTCAATATTAGAAAGTTATTGGAAGGTGTCTATAAGTAACTAGTGGTGAAATTATGACAAATTCCAATTTAAAATTTTTGTTATTGATATAGACAACAATATTAAACTATTGTTGGATGTGGATGTTACCTATATATGATCATATGAATTTTTTTATACACATGTAATGAATACAATATTAGTGATAATAAAAATTCATAAAACTAAAACTAGTTGGTCAAATAAATGAGAAGGAATTATCATTGATTTCACAAATTATAAATTATATGTGTTTTTTAATTTAAATTAGTATATTAATTTCATGTATTTTTTAAATTTTAGCTCTTATATTGGATCTATTAGTTATAACTAGGGAAAAGGGTTGAATTTATGAGGAGTTAAATAATATAACATATAAACTCAATAAAATTTGTGTACAATGATTTATAGCCCACTTATTTTCCCTAAAAACATCTAGTTTCTGTAAGTGGTATTAGAATTTAGGTGTTCCTCTAATTCGATCAATGTTTTTTTATCATTATTTTACAAGCTAAATATTTACCTCATATATGAATATGATATTTATGTACCTAGTGTATATGAAATAGTATCTAATCTAGATGAATTATATATGACGTTATATAGAAATACTCTAAAAAATATAATTATGTAGTAAAATAGACAATAAGTAATCTAAAATATGGAATAAAAGGATTAGTTTACTTATATAATATCAGTTCCCTATGATCCTTCTGAAGAGAATAACTCACGCTATAGAGATTTTGAGTAAGATTTCCTCTTTATAACTATGGAATAATTCTACTATCATTTTCAATATAATGTGAAGAATGTTAGAGATTAAGTGTTTTTATATATACATGTTTCTGTTAAGGAGGTTATTATTTAAAATGGGAAAAATAATGAGAAAATTAATTATTTTTTGGTTTCACTATGTATGAAATTTAAAATGTGGAATTCCTTCACATACCTCATTGAAGAAAAATAAAATTTTATAACTCTTTGAAAGGAAAATATGACTTTAATTTAGGAATATTTACTTAGAATATTTTATGTAATAATTGTTATTAAACATGTTTTTTTGTGATGTAATCCATGAACATGAAACATTTTCAATGCTTCCATGAATATTTGAGATACCCATCTTGATGGAAAAATTTGAAATGTCAAGAATCATGAAATTTTGTGTTAATAAAAGAACATGTTTCATGAAGAGTATATTCATAATATCCAATTTTCATATAGAATTTCAAAAAAATATATATCAATGTTAAGTCATATTAATTCGATATTAATGATTGATGAATCAATTACATAATGAACTCTTTGAATATAGGTAGTATAAAACATGAAGATCTGATTAATAAAATGATAATTTAATGGTAAGGATGGATGAAATCAATTATAAATAATATGTTTTACATTTACATAAAAATCCATTAACTGTAGTTAAAGTTTTTAAATTTTATGTAGTTTCATGTTGGATCATCCCAAAAAAATGGGATTAATTATTCCACCCAAACATATGAATAAATTCAATCCCCTAAATTGATTTTATTATAAATACTATTTATGACATTCATCAAAATAATATGAGCGGAAAAAATAGATCATAATAAGCCCTTGATAAAATTTCTATAAGATCATGGTAGAAGGTAACTCAAAACAAAGTAAATTTTATTTCCAAAAATGTAGTCTCATCTCCAAGTATTGGTTCAATTCCAAATTCTAGTAAGATACTGGAATTTAAAAATGTTGATAAATCCAAAGACACACAATGTTTGGAAATAGTAAATATCAAGAAAAAAAACTCTAGAAATTATTCTCTAAATAAGGAATTTAAAATCAAGAAATGTTATTGTACAAAACCTAATCGAACATATACAATAAGAAATGGTGGGAAATTAATTTTCTATTGTTCATGTAACTAGTTGGTTGTACATTTGTATTTTTTATGTTATGACAACATGAAAATGTATGATGAATATAGAACCCAAAAATTTTGTGGGATTACATATAAATAAATCAGTAAAACATCTCAATAGAAGAAGATTATATAGATGAAAATAATTAAACATTCTAGAAATAGATTCATATTACATTAATATTTATATGACTACATCATCATATGAATCTTCATGGAATATTACTACTGGTTTTCAAATGAAAATTAAACACTCATTATTTTATAAATTGAGGACCACATAAAACACACAACATGGCTCAGAATGAATGAAGAAAATGGTACCTTCAGAGACAAACCATTGAAGGAAGGTGTTCAACATACCCAAAGAACTAAACAAACAAACCCTGCGATGATACAGAAGAAGGATGCCAATAATTTCAAAAATATCATGAAATGAATTGTCTATATTAGAAAGGGATATCATAATATGTACAACATTAAATATCAATATAAATTAAAAAATCTAAAAACTGAAATCTCTTAAATAATTAATATATATTTAATTTTATTCTATAATGCATTCTTCTATGAATGGTTAATTCCAATTCATTCATTAACTATTACTAATTTAGTGTAAGAAACCATGATTCTACCACAAGTTCTGGTTCTCTGGCAAAGGACCAGACACTGTGAACCCGACAACGTGACTTAGACATCATGTCCCAGAAACCGTGACCCAGACACCGTAACCAGTTTCAGATATCATGAAGTATGTGATGCAGGTTTCTTGCTACCATCACCAAGATATCGTTCAATGTTTTGAAAAGAACCAGACACTATGATCCTAACACCATATCTATTCCATCGGTTCATGATCTCAATGCAACTGTGGAATCAGGATTGTCTCACCAATTAATTTCAAAGAAGAAGACTTATTTTCATTGTGACACCTTTTCTAAGTGAGATCGTTTCAAGACTAACTATGACACCATTTTTTAATCTATTTTCTAATTTTTAATTAAATTTTCAACAGTCATATTTGTGTAATTTGAAGGTGCTTATATAATTATTGTTTCTTTACAAACACTTCACCTTAATGTATGGGGTACAAGGTGTAGAATATATGAATCCTCTTGGTTCCTACATGTTCAACTGCAATTAAAAAAGAAGATAAGAGGGTCTACAAATTGACACAGAAATAAATGAAAGAGAATTTTTGAAAAGTGAACTAATGCATGCATCAAGATACAACTAAAGAATAAATGAAGCAATGTATATTACTAAAGGTAGGACAACCCTATATCAGAACAAAAAAAAATATCTTCATTTTACCACCTCCCAAAAGAACACGACGTTCAAAGCTTACACCATTGAACTGGAAACTAGATCCCCAGACATAATAAAAATTGTTTTTCACACGTGGACATGATTATTGTATTTGATTCATCCTAGATATCTATATCTGCATCGAAAAACACTCAGTGCACTTGTAACCGTTTCTCATCATCTTTGACCAATTTTGTACTATTTTTAGCTTTTGAGCAGTTTTTCTGTATGTCTGTATTAAAAACACACAATTTATCTTGTACTAAACTGGAGAATACAAGATATCATTACTCGCATAACTTCTTATGTTGGTTTACTCCCACTAATAATAGTTGGAGAGGTCATTGTATGACCTGGTAGTTTTTACCCACCATGAATAGTTGAAGAGTTCGTCTGACCCAGATAGTCATGTGCACTGTTTTTTACCTTGAACTAGGGTGAGGATAAATTTATTAATATAAACTACATGGTGGAAATTTATCACCAAGGTGAGTGGATTAGGTCTCTGCTTGAGACTGATCCACTTGTTTTATTGGTTGTCTTTTTGAATTTATTTTTTGTCTATATTACTATATATTTCAGAAAACACTAGACTTAACATTGTTATTTAGTCATGGATAGATGTTATAAATTTATTACCTCATTATAATAACTTCAAATGTTTTATCAATAACTCACATTAATATTACTAACAATTAATCAATACAATGGGACGATATATAAACAGTCAAACTATTATAACTGTATTTCCTTGATTAACTGGGTTGTATTCATTATTATTGGAGAATATTTTTAAAAAAAATTAACTGAAATTTTTATAGATTCTCAATTAAACCCCTCAAGAGTAATCTACTCTGACCAACATTTGATATCAGAGGATTTTATTCTTATCAAGACTATGTTTTTAATGTTGTACAACTGTGATTTTTATTTTTGTTTAAATTTATTTTAAATGTCTATTAATTCTAAATTTTTATCTCATTAAATGTATTTCTTTATAATGAATAATAGACTAGAAGGTCATACAACAGCCAGACCACCATTAATTAATGGAAATAATTTTTCCCAATGGAAATTTAAAATGAAAATGCAGTTTGAAATTATGGGTTTTGAAATATGGTCTTCAATTATAGATGAGAATAATATTCTTTCAATTGATATAATTAATTGGGATGACCCATCCATGAATTCTTACAATAAAAATTTCAAAGGCATGAATGCCTTATATTTCACTTTATGATATGACTAATTTAATAGAATATCTACTTGAAAACTGACCATGACATTTGGGAGACTTTGTCTATTTAACATGAAGGATCATCTAGTGTAAAAGAAATGAGAATCAATACTTATACTATTAAATATGATAAATGTAAAATGAAGCATGATGAAACTATTTATTACATGCATCTCAGGTTCAAAAAAAGTCAACACAATGATTTCTATAGGATGCGAAGTTACTACCAATAAAAAAATCATGAGGATTCTAAGATGGCTACCTGATATATAGAGAGGAACCTCTATAACTATTATTTAGTCAGGAAACATCATAAAATTTCATGTAAAAGAAGTAATTTGGAATCTAATGATGTGTGAAGAAGAGGTGAAATTCATCAAAGAATAGGAGTATCAACACACAATAAAATCTGTGGCATTTAATACCACCACCTCTAAACACAAAGAAAAATATAAACTACAAGTCTCTATAGAGAGTTCCAGTAGTGAACCATCGTCACCTAACATTGGTGAGGATATGGCCCAATTAGAATGATGGTTAAGGATATTTTATAGAAGGATGAAATTTTTAAGAATGACTAAAATCAAAGTAAGATAATATCAAATGGGAAGCTAGAATAAAGACAATAAAATTAATGACAAGTTTGATGAGATTGAGTGTTTTGAATGTAGGTTAAAGGGACCTGTAAAGGCTGACTATCCCAAGATCATATAAAAAATAAATATGACGTCAACGATAGAATGTATAAAAAGGCAATTAAAGAAACTTGGAGTGCTTCTGAGGACAACTCAATTGACTCAGAGTCATCACAGGATGAACATGCTAATAAATCAAATATGTGTTTCATGAGAAACACATCTAAGGTAACCCTAGAATATCCTATGATAAATTCTTATTCTTATGAACATGAAATTGATTCTAAAAATTTGTCTAAAGAATAAATTTTTTAGTAATAAATATGCTTAAAGGCACATGTAATGCACTAAAATACAAATATAAGTCATTAAAGAAACATTATACTCTAACCTCAAATGTTAAATCTATATAATGAGAAATTGAAAAAATATCTGGAATGGTTTACTAATGGTAAAGATACCTTAGTAAAAATTAAAGGTAAACATATTTCTCCTAAATACACTACTGGTATTGGGTATCATCCTGGTAAAAGAAATTTTGGAAAAACCAATTTGGTTTCTAAATCTAAAACATATAGTTTAACTCATAGTTCATGAAAACATTCTACTAGTTCAAAATATTATTCACTCTCAACTATTTCGGGTTTTTTAGACCAATAAAATAATTTATTTCTCTTATACATTAAAAAAAGATTATAGAAAACATATGAGTAAGATGTGGGTTCCTAATGCACTAGTTACTAATATTACTGGACCCAATCAATTATGGGTACCAAAGTCTATTTTAATTTTACTACGTTGTAGAAATATTTTTTGAAGGGATCCTATAAAATATTTTGGTACTTGGACCGTTGGTTTTGAAGACACATGATAAGATACTTCTCATGTTTCAAGAACCTAATAAAATTTTATAGTCGACATGTAGCTTTTAGTGACAATGACAAAGGTAAAATCATTGGCCTTGTCCAAATCGGTAACTCTAAATCAGTTTTAATTTCCAATGTACTTTTTTTGATGGACTGAAATATAATGTACATAGTATTTCACAAATATGTGATAATGGATTTAATGTTAAATTTCAAAATTATTTTCATTATGTATTTAAATCTAAAAATTAATTAGTATTTTAATCATTTATAAATGAAAATGTATATTATCTTCACAGAGATTCCTTAGTTTCTCAAAATGATTCAGTGTTAAGTGTATTTCACAATGTGTCTTGGATTTTTCATAAGAGACTAGGACACTTCAATATTCACTCCATTAGAAATCTCACTATAAAAATATTTGTCAATGATATACCCAAACTAGAGTCTCCAAATGATAATGTCTGTATTACTTGTCAATAGAGAAATCAACCCAAAATTTCCTCCAAACCAAAGAATGATGATTGAGCTTCTCAACCTCTCGAGTCGGTTTATTTTGTTTTTTTAGTTCATCTAGAGTTTCTTGTTTAAATAGGAAGCATTCTATTTATGTTCTTGTAGTTGAATTTTCTAGGAATACATGGACATTCTTTTTTTCTCAAAAAAGTGAATCCTTCTCCCACATTACCAAATATGTGAATACTGTAGAAAATTATTGTGGAATTATAATTAAATCTCTAAAAATAGATCATGGCTCTAAATATAAAAAACATGAGTTTGAATCCTTTTTCAAAAAAATGGATATATTCTTAATTTTTCTGCCCCTAGAACACCTCTTGAAATTGAATTTGTAGAAATAATAAATTGGAACTTGGGTGAATTTTCTAGAACCATTCTTAGTGAATTTGACTTACCTATTAATTTTTGGGTTGATGGTATAAATACAGCATGCGACATTATTAAGAGATTATTTATTAGATATATTATTAAAATAACTCCATATGAATCAGGGAACAATAGAAAACCCTAATTAAACTACTTTAATGTCTTTGGTTGTATAGTATATATATTTAATACTAACTACAGTCATGGAATGTTTGAATCCAATAGTGATGAAGGAATCCTTATAGAATATTCAATATCTATTAATTCATATAGAGTGTTTAACAAAATAACTAAATGTGTTGTAGAATCATTCTATGTCATGTTTTATAAGACAGATCCACATGAGCCTAAGACCTCTCTTGAGAATCATGAGGATGATATGTCAAATCTAGACATCAATGCTAAATCCACCAACTATCCTGTAAAGGAATCTGTAAAAACATCATGTTCTAGAAATTCACCAGATTCATTTCATCATGAACCCGAACCTATTAAAGAACCAGATATCTCTAGCCCTTATTTTTCTAGAAATATTATAATCTTTAAGAACCATCCTTTAGATTCTATTGTAGGAGATTTAGATAAAGGAACTCAAACTATAGCTTCTCTTAGAAACTAGGTTGAACATCATGTTTCTTTATCACAACACACACCTATAAACATTAATGATGCTATCAATGATGAATTTTGGGTGATTTCTATTCAAGAATAGCTTAATCATTTTGAAAGGAACAATGTTTGGACACTTGTTGAAAAATCCAAATACATATTTAACATAGGCAATAAGTGGGTGTTTATAAATAAGGTTGATGAAGCTGGTAAAATAGTTAGAAACATGGCTACATTGGTGGCACAAGGCTATAGTTAAGAAGAAGGAATTTACTATGAGGATACCATTTCACCAGTAGCTAGACTTGAATCCATCAAAATCATTCTTTCTATGCTGCCTATCTGAATTTTAACGTATATCAAATGGTTGTCAATATTTCATTCATAAATAGGTATATAGATGAAGATGTTTTTGTTGAACAACCCCTTGGTTTCACAAATCCTCACTCTCCAAATCATGTTTTAAAATTATCAAACTATTTTTATGGATTAAATCAATCTCTCATAGTATAGTATGATAGATTAAGTACTTTTCATGTTTTCAATAATTATTCAAAAGGTATAGATGATCCTACCCTTTTTATAAAACAAATTTTCAATGATGTTTTGGAAGTTCAAATATATGTAGATGATATAATTTTTGAATCATCAAAAAAATTATTATGTATTATGTTTTCAATAATGATGAAAAATTAATTTGAAATGAGTTTAATTGGTGAACTAAAATTCTTTCATGGATTTGAAATCAATCAAAATAAATATGTTATTATTTTAAATCAAGGAAAATACACTATAGGCCTTCTAAAACGTTTTTTCTTTGATAGTAGTTAAAGTAGTGATACTCCAATGAGTACTACTTGTATGTTGGTTCTTGATGAAGATGGAAAATCTATTGATCAAACCAAATACATATGAATGAATGGATTCTTATTCTACTTAAATTCCAGCCAACCTGATATTATGTTTAGTGTATGTATGTCTGCTCATTTTCAAGCAAATCCTAATGAATCTCATTTAAGTGATATTAAAAATAATTTCAAATACATTAAACAAAAACCCAATCTAGGACAATTCTATCATAGAGGACAGCCATTTCAGATAGATAGCCATTCTGATGATGTTTGTAGTTGTTGTATGTTAGATAGAAATAGAACCTCTAGAAAATGTCACCTTTTAGGAATGTCACCAGTTTCATGGTGTAGTAACAAACAATCCTTGGTGCCTTATCTATTGTCGAAGATGAATACATAGATTTTGGAAGTTGTTGTGCATGAATTTTGTCAATGAAACACACATTACAAGATTATGCATATCAAGTCAAGCATATACCTATAAATTGTGACTATAAAAGTGCTATTTACATCTCTAGAAATACTGTTTCACACTCTATGACAAACCATATTGATATAAGACATAACTTTTTGAGAGAACATTGTCAAAAAGGTTAACTCAATTTGGAATTAATTTGAACTAAATGTTATCTTGCTTATAATATCACCAAAAAAATAAATTCAAAAAGGACATATTACATCATACATGAATTTGGAATGATAAATCTCAAGTAGAAAGTGTATTGTTTCAAAAATTTACTACCTCACAGCATACTATTTCACAGTTTAGGGTTTCATCATTTACGGTTTAACGAGTAACTATCTTAAGATTAATTACACACTCCAACAGTTCAATAGGTCACTATCTAGAAGATATTTTATCATGATTATAGTCTCACTGTTACGGTCTCTCAGTTAATGTCTTGTACTTACTGTCTAGCAGGATATGGTTGCACTATTTGGAGTCACACTGTAAAAGATATCACTGTGACAATATGTTCTGGTCTCACCATGGAAATCTATTTTAGTCACTCTGTAATGAAAAATTTGGTTTTATTTATATTTTATTACATGTATCACTGTTTTGATTATTTCGTTGTTTTTATCCTGCTCATTTAAATTTACGATGCTTCAAATCCCTAAATTATTAAAACCAAATATCTTCCACTTTTGTTTTTTTCGATCTCTCTTCTATAAAAAAATGAAACCCATCTCTCTCAAAAAGTTATTTCACATTCATCCATTCATCACTCTCTCGCGAACCCTTGTTCAATTCCTAGAATGAAGCACCCTTCTTTATAAACTCTAGAGGAGCACAGATCTCAAATGAATGTAAAAACATAGCACTGAAAGTATAACTTGGTGGACCATTGAACCCAAATCATGTTAATAGGATAGTCTTACTAGAAAATTAAATCTTTCGTAAGTAGTTGATGAAAATTAATTCCACAGTTTTGAAAGTACTGGAATAGAACGGAAGGTTGAACTAGTTCACAAAGGATATAAGGTCGATTTATCCAAAACATGATGCTCCTTCTTATCAGTTTGTCCAGTTTTCATTCAATGTTGAAGATGTTTCTATTGTAAGAAGCTAGATTAATTGCCAAAGATTCATCTTTTCTTCGATATTACGGTATGCCTACCTAGGTATACCCCATGAAGGAATTTTTTAGGACTACCAGAGAGGTCCACCACTTCCAAGTGATGTTTTTGTCTTTCACGAGGCCTTAGGAGGATTGTTTATAAATAAGAAGAAGGGAAGGGAAATTACTGCTAAGTTGGATGGTGAAATGAGGTTGATGTTTAAGTTTATCCAAAATCTGATTATTCCAAAGAAATTCTATTTTTCTACCCTTAAGTATTGATTTGTATTCTAGATACATCTCAGGAAAAATGGGAACAATATTCATCTGTCTATTTATATTATACTTCACATGTGTGATTTGATTAAGAGAACATCTTGTTTTACCTCTTTGTTTTATTCAGTTTTAATCTCTACAATGTTGTATTCTAATGTAATGGTTGGGTATAATGAAGAAACCATCAAATACTATGAGTTATGTATCTCAAAGGTTACATTCAAAAGGATGAAATAAAGTTGGAATCCATGGAAAAATTATGGGGTAGAGGATAGTGAATGGTTATTCGAAATGCTTAATCTATCTGAGCAACCATCAAGACATAAGAAAATAAATAATCATGGTTTGGAACAATATTAATTTATTTATTATTCTTATGGTTAAGAAGAGGTATTTTTTTCACCATTTGAATGATAGTTCTTGGATTAGGAAGACAGTGGTCTACATGTTCCTAAAAATATTGGTGACAAGGAAGAACCTGTTACTGGAATTTGTGTTATTATAGAAGAATAACTGGATTCTGGAAAGGAATCTACTATTACAGTAAAAGAAAATATTGTTCCTGTGGAACATCTGGAATAAGAACTTACTATTGTGTAAGAGGATATTGTTGAGGAACATTTATTGGAACAATCTAATCATGAAATTCTCATATCTATTGAGGAAAGAATAGAGCAATCCTTCATGTTGGCTCAAAAATAAATGGGTGAGGAGATGACATTTTAAAAATAGATCAAGGAACTGAATCTCTTAGTCCTGTGAAAGATGTTCTAGTTTATGGGGATAAGTATCCCTATCTAGAAAGTGTTTATGTTCCTAATCAAGTTCATCAAAACACTGTGGATACCTGGTATAAGTTTCATAGCTAATTTGATGTGTATAATTCCTATAAGGCCTCTATTTAAGGGACAAATTGTTCTACTATGTTTCAATTGAAAATGGTTTTATCTTTAGATGTTATCTATGCTGAAGAACCTTGACTAGTTTCATCTCAAGTTCAGAAAACCTTCACAAAAACATTCTTCTTCCATAATTCAATGTGATTTTAAATCCTTTGGGGTCACTTTACCAGTAGGATTTGAAAATACCATGAAGACACATCTAGATTCTGTGACCAAACTAACTGAAAGATATGATTCATTAATGTTAGAGAAAAATTATATGGAAAATTTAACAAAAAAATTCTTCATGAAATACAATATGTTCGAATTGAGAACAATATGTTGAGTGATAAGATGAATCCTCTCAAATCTATGATTGAAGATATTTAAAAACTATTTAAATTATGACACACTCATCATTCTCATCCTGCTAAGGATATTATTGGAAAAATTCCACAGAATGTTCCATTATTGATTCAACCGAACATGAAATTAGTATTTGATAAAGTGGTTGAGGGGAACATCCATATAGTTAATGAAATTCATGATCTTGTTGTTGGTTTCAAAAACTGACTGATGAGTACAAGGGATGTCTACAAAAAATTATCAATCTGCTCAGGTCACTTATTTCTATAGATACAACTTCTAATTCCTCTAGACAGTCATCTCAATCCTTGGATTGTGATCTGTTTAGAACTATTGTTAAGGAGAAACTTCAATCAGTGTTAAGTGGATTTGACAAGGATATTTAATCTACGATAGTCATAAATAGTGATAGAGTACATGGTATAGTGAGGATTCATTCAAGGATTTCAAATGATACTTAGGAATAAATTACTAGGAAAGTGGATTTCTACTTTAATATGATTTTCTTAAAGCATGACATAACCAATCATTTCAAATATCTTGTGGACAATTTAAAACTTTATGAATTCACTAAAGCCTTTATGACTCAATTCAAATAGATGAATTATTTCACTCCTCTATTATAAAATTTCATGAAGAACAAAGATTATTTAGAGAATGAAATGCAGTACGGTGGTGAGATCATTACTGATTTCGTCCAATTTTTAAAGCCTTATATTCATGTGCAAAGCACTGTTATTGTGGCTCTTGAAGCTGCACCATTGAGACCTATTTTAACTCCTTCCTCATCCACTACTTTTTCCTCTGCCTCAATGTCCATATCTCAGGCTCTGATCTAGATCAGACCTATTATCCTTGACAAAAACATACCCCAGTATTCAACCAAACCTACTTTGGGAAATTCTATTTTTGAAGGGTTCCATCGTGCTTCTCTGATAGTTGTCTCACTCCCTTGTTCTACCTCTATATCTTGCCTTATGATACCATCTTATAGTGGTTACATGGGAAAAGAGTAGACATATAGTGCTGAAGAAATGTGAAAATTTTATCTTGATTGGTATGTTTTGTAATTTTCACTAATTTTTGTAATGACACATATATTTCTATCTACTGCAATATGCACTCTTTTTGACTATTATATTATGAACATTCATTTTTTATTCTTTTTTTTCTTCTAATATATTTGATAATCCCAAAAGTGGTATAAATGACTCTAAGATTAAAAATCAAATTCATATGATTTGTGATCATCAAAAACGTTGACATTGTTGGACTCCTTGTGTTTTAATCATGTTTTAATGATCACAATTCTAATTAATCCTATTTAATATATCTCAAATAATATGTCAATATTGTTGATTTCCCAATTATCTAAATAAACATTTACAAGATACTGATTCTTATAAATCATGTTTGATTATTGTAAACTGTATTTAATTTTAATCTATAATTATTTCCTTTTTTAATGATTAAGTCTAATTATTTCTGTGAATATTACTACTTGTGTCTAAGAAACCGTGAGTCTGCCAAGAGTTCTTGTTTTCTAGAAAATGACCAGACACCATTACCCAGATATCGTGACCCAAAAATCATAACTAGTTGCAGATCTTATGAACTATGTGACACTGGTTCCTTGCTATCATCACCAATACACAAATCAATATTTGAAAAAATACCAGACACTGTGATCCTAACACGGCATTTGTGCTACCAGTTCCTGATCTCAATGAAACTATGGCATCATGACAATCTCACTACTCCAAGACAAATATGAAGACACTATTTTGTGGTGACACTATTTCCATGTGATACTCTTTCATACAAACTGTGAAACTGATCATTAATCTGATTTTTTGTTTCCAATATAAATTCCAATGGTCATATTTGAGTCATTTAAAAAAACAAACATAATAAATGTGTTTTAATAGACATGTAACCAGACTATATGATTTATGAGGTGAATAATACATTCATCTTGTTCGTTCCAACATGTTTACCTGCAATTAAAATGGATGATAAGTCGGGATGAAAAGATAAATAGAAATTGAATAGATATCGTTTTTTAAATCGAACAAATTCATGCAATAAGATACAACTGAAGAACACCTAAAGCCCTATCGATTCCTAATGTTTGGAATACTGTAGATCCGAAAAAAAAACAACTTCGATGTACCACCTCAAAGAAGAACTTGATCTAGATATCTAAAACCATTGAATTGAAATCCAAACCACCATACTTTCGATACACAATTTTTTCATAAGAGGACTCGATACTTGCATCTGCTTCATCATACATGTCCATATCTTCCTAGAATAACAATCAGATAATTTCTAACCCATTTTCATCATCTTTTCCCTATTCTGTACTATTTTTAGTTTTAGATCTATTTGTTTCTATGTGTATTAAAAATAGACACTGTCTCCTATACTAATCTGAAAGATACAATACATCAATCATGTCATCACTTCATACATATGATTACTCTCATGGATATGTGTGGATGAGGTCTTTGTGTAACCTGGTATTTTTTCCCACAATGAATAGTAGAAGAGGTCGTGTGACCTGGATATTCCATTGCATGGTTGTTTACCTGGATCCAGGGTGTGGATCATGTTTAATAATATAAACTTCTTTGTGGAAGATGATCACATAGTTGAGTGGATTAGGTCTCATCTTAAGATGAAACCAATTTTTTTGTCCGATATGTTTTTAATTTAGTTTATTTATACATTATAGTATATTTCAAGAAAACTGTAGATTTTACATTATAGTTAGTCTTAGATATATGTTATAACTATTTTTCCTACTTATAATAGATTCAATGTTGTATCAATAACTCGGAATGATATTTTTGAGCATTAATCAATCTTATGAGAATTTATTTCAATAGTTAAACTATTATAACTAAATAACCTCGATTAACTGGGGTTTATTCATTTTTATTGGGGAAGCATTATATGTAAATATTATAAAAGAAATTTTTTAGATACTCAATTAACACCCCCCCCCCTGAGTAATCTACTCTGACCAAAAACATTAAATGTAATCATTGATGGGTGTATTCTACATAACATTAAGGAGAGAAGTTAATGATAATTGGGGAGTGGGGAGTGGGATCATTTAGAGTTACCCATGATTTTACTCAGATCGGGATGATTATAACACATATGGAAATCATGGCTCTATCAACATGATTTAATGTAGCTCTCAAATATTTTCCTCCAATCTAGGATCTCTATGAAGAATTTATTACAAATTAAATGATAGGACTACCACATGATAATGTATTTGACGTTGAGCTTGATCACTAAGGAGGTGAACAAAAAATTTTGATACCTCTATGTCATATAGATCTAATAGAAAAATATAAGATAAAGTTACAACTATGTGACATGGATATGATGAAGTTTATCAATCCTTGTAGTTGACCATGGGGTGAACCTATATTTTGTCCATTAAGGTTGATGGTAGTATTTGGATATGATTCGATTAATGGATGTTGAACCAAGTGATGGTGAAGAACTGCTATATATTTCCTAGGATCGTTGACCTTTTTGATTAGTTGTGACTCTCCCAGATTTCCCCAAAGAATGATCATTTATAGGTCTATAAAAAGTTTCATGTTATAGAGGTGGACATTATGAATAATGAGTTTCAGAGTAGGTATGGATAGTATGAGAACTTGGTGATGTCCTTCACATTGAAGAACGCACAAATAATGTTTATGAACTTGGTGAATAAGATCGTAAATACATACATGGATTCATTTTTTAAATTATTCAACAATTATATCCTTTCTAATCACTAAAAATATTAAAATATTATTGAAAATTATAGATAGAAAGTATAGGCTTCAGCACATTGGTTTAATGCCAAAAAGATGAAGTGTGACTTCAATATTCGAGATGTGATGTTTCCATAACATGTGATATCTACTACTAGAATATCTATAGACCCCTGTAATGTTGTGGGTTTCTTTTCATAGGAATTTCCCTATTATATGTTTGATATTAGGAGTTTTATGGGTCTTTTATGGAATTTCAAACATTTTATCCAAATATTTTCATGACTATAATCAATCATGAAAGCACTAAACAATAAGTGAGTACCTTAAAATTTGTCAGACAAGTGTGAAGAGACATTATGTGTGCTAAAATATGGTTAACATAAATATCAATACAAAAAAAATCCATATACATGGGATAGGTTTGAAAGTCTACTATGATTCATAATGAATTGGATTTGGAGTAATGTAGTTGCAATAGAGATTATATAAGATAATGGGTATCATCATCTATTATCTCATAAGTGGAATTTCTCAACACATTACAAGGAGCTGACGACTATGGTCCACCCTTTGAAATTTTGAATTCAATATCTATTCAATGAGAGCTTAATTATTTAAACTTACCATAAGAGAATATAATATATTTTCACATATAGGGAACTGGTCATGGGATAGAGGCAGTAGTTTTTGTATCTATAGAAATTCAACTTTGAGATGGAATATGCAGTTTGGAAAAGTTTGGTCATTATAGATTGTCTTACCCATTAGACATACATAGTGAATGAGATTCATTTGTGGAATTTATATGATATGAAGCGTATAATGGTTTTATTGACTAATAAGAGGGTTATTTCTTCAAATTCTCTATCTTCTATGTATTTTTCCATTTTCATATTACGTATTATCATGAAGATCATGTGAATATTTCTCATGAGTCTGACCATGACTTTGTTATTCTGATTAAGTAGATGGACAAGGCTTAGTGATAACTTTATGGGCTCAATGTGACGAAGATATGATTATGATACATGGGAGAGTATTAGTCCAAGCTTCAGTTATATTGGAGATGATGAGGGATTATCGTACCTCGTGATGGAGAATACTACATGGTTTGACCATGTTGTATCATGAATTAAGGGGGTATCATAGTGGTAGGGGAAGAAGAGACACATTTCTAGTTTGATCTCTCAATTACATACATGTTAGAGGGTAAATGATAATAACCATCTTCCTAGATTTTTTTCACTGCTTACAATACCTATATGGAAGGAGGAGGACATGAAGATGGACTTTGTGATGTATTTACCTAGGACACCAATTATTCATGTTTTATTTTGTTTTATTCTCTATAAAATAAAAAAATTCTCCACATATTATTGATTAGAGAGACTCACGTAGTGGATGATATAGGTAATACCAAAGTATGAGAGAAAATTAATCCACATAGAGTTTCCCTATAAATTGATTCAGATAGATATCCATGGTTTACATATTTATATAGGGAGGTATAATAGAAATCCAATGGGACTCATCTGATATTGAACATCACTTACCATCCTACAACAGATGGACATTCGGACCAAACAATAGGCATATTGGAGGATATGCATTGAGCATGCCTTCTGGACATTAGTGAAGAATGTAATCATTAACAATACATGATTGTGTTCCCGTGAAATAAATATCTATAGTATATGATTCATATATAACCTCATGTGGATCTTTATGGGAGGTTGTGTTTTTAAATTCTCAGTTGGCTTGGGGTGGGTGAGGAACTATTTGTTGGATACAACATGATTCAAAAGACCTCTGATATAGTTCAGATAATATGGGATAGGTTAATCAACACTCATATAATATAGAGATCAAAATACCACCGTAGGTGGATACCCTTAGAGTTTACTATGTGTTATTAGGTTTTCTTGATATAGACTCCTCAGTTCGGGAATTGATGTTGGGTGGGGCATTTCAATCTACAATAAAATTTTGTTGGATCCATTGAAAAAATACAGGATATCGCAAGTGAAGTACCATATAGACATCCCTTCTTAATATCGAGGTATGCATGATTTGTTCCTTATGTAAATGCTTAAACAGTACATACTTGGCCCATTGCATATTAATGATTACAAGGATGTTGATATTTAGACTACTTCAGCTTATGGGAATCATCTTGTGTAGTTCCTAAATTGATTAGGGAAGGGGTTTCGATGAAATATTTTACCTCTAGTCCGGATATGGTGGTAGCATAGATGAATCCATAGGGATAAAGGAGAGTAATAGTTTCTTATTCAGTATTAGTGGACTAAGTATTTCAATAAGGATGCCTAAAGATAATTCTTGCAGTTGATAATTTAATAGGTGGGAAGAATTGTAATATCATAAAGATTTAAATATAATAGAAACCTTCTTTTTTATTGACTTGTAATTATTTTTATGTGATATATACTATTTCATTTAAATTAAATTAATAATTTTTTAACAAAATTTCATAAGGTTAAACTTATAAATTGCATCTTGGAATATTCAATGAAATACATTCAGATTTAGCTGCTATGTTAGTGTGAGATTCTAAGGCCCATAGAGCCTCTGAACATATGAAATGAGAATATTATATATATTATACTACAAGTTCATGAATTTTCAAATATAAATTTATATTCCTCATAATTTATGTCGTATAATAAATATCATATCGTAGTTTGTTTTAGGATGTTCGTTTTACTCTTGGCCGGACATAAATATTATGCATAATGGGTATTTTGTCTATTGACTCATAATATTAATTATTTAAAATATTTAATAGAAAAAAATAATTTAAAAATAATTTAATATTACTTATACTTCAACACAATGTCTTATAAAAACATTATTTTTGATGGGATGAATTAAATGTATTGTTTTTATGCATTTTGAAACCACAATGATTTCACCACCTTAATGTGAGGAAATGAAGGCCTTTTTATTCAATTATATAGTGAATAACATATTAAAATTCATTGTTAATTTCATAATTCAAGGAACATGGAGTTTGGGGTTTTCCGTATAACTAAAAAGAACTTTGTGGTTCATAGTGGATGTGGTTGAGTGGGAGTGCCCTCAAAATCCCCTTTCATGCGGTCAGTGAAGGTGTTACTTATTTAAAAGTCATTAGGGACTAGGTGGAACATAGCTACTGAGCTAATGTCCATCTCCCATGAATAAGGTGACATTTTAAAAAAAATATTTACTATTTCTATTTATTTTACCCTTTATTCCAGAAAACCAATTATTAAAAATACAGGAAAATATATTTGATCATAAAAAAATGAATACCCTAAAACAAAAAAATGATAATTTACACAATTTTTGGATTGTCCAAGGAATGATATTAAAAAATTATGAAAATATTTTTAATAAAATTATAATGGGGTAATTATGTGATGTTTTCTGAAAATAATAATTCATATAATTACACAAATATTACCACACCACGTTATCATATCGGGGGGTCTATGCTATCTAGATTTGATTTTCCATGTTCCTTTCACCATGTAAATTCCATGTTAATGTGAGTACTAGATATTATCATTCATTGGTTCTAGGTCACATGGATATCTTGAGGGGTAGATGTCATAAATTATCATATCCATAACATAGTGAGGAAACCATATACATGATGATGTGATACCTTTGTGTCCTTCAATTATCAATCATTATGTAGTTGAAGATGGTATAATCAGTGGTTATGGAAGATTTGGTTAGGTCACTATCAACCAGTTCTAGATTGTATTTCAATGATCATGATAAATTTATTAATAATATGGAATAATAATATATAAAATAGATCATCTTATTAAGGACACGGTGTTGTTGTCTTACTAAGATATGGAATCACACCCAACTCTGGCATTTTAATGTGCTTGTGTATTTATTTATAGAAATAGTGAAGGTAATGGTCCCTATTATGGATGGATGAGTAGGTGGACTGTATACCTGGAGTAGAATATGTTAGGTACCAAATTATCATATATTAATTTAATTTATCATCTATTTTTTAATTCTGGATAGGTTTTAGACATTGGGAAAAAAATAAAAATTTGAATATTTGTGATGGGATATTTTCAAGAGGATTATACGCAAAATATTTATTAGTAGTGGGGTATATCCCAATGACCTATAAAATGAAAATGTTTTCATTAAATAAATTTTTCCACATACCATCATCAATGTATTCTACTTGATTATTTAATAATGTATTAATAATTGAACATGTTGAATGTCACAAAAATGTATTTGGGATCAGGTTTCATCACATCCCAAATACTTTTTAATGGGTAATTTATATGGAATTTTCAATGGGCGAGGAGACCCTTCAATAGAATATTTATTATATGAATCCAACCCATTAAAAATACATTTAAAATTAGAAAAATGATAATAAAAAATTACAAAATATATTAAATATAAAAATATTTTATAATAATGTAATAAATAAAACTAATAAAATATTAAATAAACAAAATAAACAAAATATTTACATTCATATGTTAACATAATTAATGTGTACATCATATTCAAGGTAGAGGGGGAGATAGAGGGTTAACTCGTAGATGAGGGGTAACTCCATCCCAATATCTTGAGACAATTGTTGTGTGTACTCTATCAATTGATCATGCTTTTTTCAGTGTTGTTGTCCCATATCATCCTCCTGTTGCTCATACTGTTGAGAAATCCCTTTTTCCTTCCTATAAAAGTCCTCTATAAACTAACTCTAATCTCGTAGCTACTCCTTATATTGTGAAGAATATGATGGCTAATATCCATGATCACACCTCTAGATAGATTATGGCCATGAAGTACTACCTTAATAATAGTCATGTTTCAATCGAGAACTGATACCAACCACTGGAATATTCTCGAAAACATACTAAATCGCCTACATAAATTATGAATCATCAAATGTTGTTTCACTAGTGTTCCGACTCTCGATATCATCTATATAGTCAGCTTGTGTTTGAGAATTCAATTTCTCACATGAAAACGTCAATTTCAATTTGATATTAAAATAGTTAAATTATTTTTTTTATGTTCAAAACTGAAAAAATACAAACCACATTATGATGTTGGGGACCACTTGTAATATCTCCATTAATATGATCAATTTATGGCCACATATAGATGATGAACTCCATTATATCATAATGATTATATACCAATATTATTATAACATAAATAGTATTCATTTAATGTAATAGAAAATATTAAAAAAAATCCTACCAAGTGTAAACAATGAGTACAAAATATTGGAGTACTAGCACGAGGTGTCACCTCATACCTCCCCTGCTGCTGCCGACCTAATGGCGCCCTCATCTGGAAACTATCTCTAATGAATTTTTAACATAATCCCTTTGAAACAAGATATGATATGTAAATGGTTGGTAGGTGAAAAACCTTATCATAATCCATGACGCCTACATTATTCATGTATATCCTCCTCATATTGTAAAAAACCAGATGATAGTGATCACGAATAATGACCCAGAGTCCTCCATTATAGAATTATTCATGCTATCAGCAATAGATACCATAAAACCAGAATACTCTAAACAATACCATGTTAATAATTAAATCAATTTCAAAATTACCCTTTTTTATTTGGGTACCATCTTATTATCAAACATGCATTGTCAAAAGTCAAGGAGAATCTGATAACCATTAGCATGCTATAAAAAATATTTCCTTAAAATAACACTCTTATTTTCGAAAACTATTTGGATAAATATGTGGAAAAAAGGAGAGAATAATCCAAAAATTAACTAATAAATTAATTAATAAAAATAAATAAAAAATATCTAAAACACACAACTAAACATACCTTCACATGTGTGGATAAAACTCAATATGTGGACATCACTTTGGGATAGAGTCCTGAATCATCAATATTACATACCCTCTACCCCTTCGAGAGGACAATGAACCACTAGGATCCTGAGGCTCATATGAAAAAGCATCATGATCATAACCATGTCATACAGCCTCCACGAGGCATTAAATTTATACTTTTATGTCTCATCAACCATTTTAACTATGAAATGAATTTTTACCAAAAATAATTGAAAATGTGTATTATGTATATATATATATATTGATGATAAATGACATGTAATTGTGTCATTATTCATCTTCATTTTTAAATGTTATAATATCTTCTTCTTCCTTCACTGTATCATCAATTTCCATTGGATTTTCAACTTCCTCATAACATGTAAATTTAAAATCCTTTTTATCATCATCAGCATCATCACCACCCTTTACCAATAAATTTTTGGTATCATAATCAATATTAATGTCTCTTTGTTTAAAGGATGTATTTGGAGTTTTCTCATGAAAAAATTGAATTCCTTGTACTTCAATCAGTACCAGTAATATGTACTTCTACATATCCCTAATTTTTTTTAAAATACATCTAATTATTATAAATATTTACTAATTACTTCTATATTTAACTAATTTCCAATAATGAAAGATAATTTCTCATAATTATTAATTATCATCACTATTTTTTACAAATTACAACAAATTGTTACTAATTACAAGAAATTGTTACTAATTAATGTTAATATTTACAACATGCCACTACAATTTTCTATGTTCAACTAATTTTCAATTATTTATACTATTTACAACTTATTATTTTTAATTTTTACTAATTACATCTATTTATCACCAATTTTTAATATATTCCACTAATAATGGCTAATTTTATTAATTATTATAAACATTTCTAATTACTAATGTATATGGTTTACTAATTACTGCTATTTTTAACTAATTATGGTAAATTTTTACAAATTAACAGTAAAAAATAATAATTGATGAAAATTAAAACGAATTACAACTAATTACTACTAATTACTTCCTATTATTTCAATGTACTTCAATTTTTTAAATACCAGCAATTATCATATTGTTTTACTATGTACCACTAATTATTAGTATTTATTACTAATTACAACTTATATTTTCAAAATACTAATAATTTATACTAATTTCCACTCATATTTTATAATTACATCTAATTATAATTAAATTTAACTAATTTCATCTAATTATCTATAATTTTTATTACATAGTACAAATTACTTCTAATTACTAAAATTTATTTCTAATTACTACTAGATTTTACTAATGAAAACTAGTTTTCAATAATTTTTAATAACAATCACAAATTATAATTTATTTTTTACTAATTGTAACAAATCATTACTATATACTTTTATGAAGTTTATTTTTTTACTAGGTACTCATAATTATTACTATTTTTTACCATGTAACTCAAATTAACACTAATTTTTACTAATGAACAATATTTTTTACAAATTTCGACTAATTTTTAATAATTACTTCTAATTTACAATAGTTTATACTAATTGTTGCTAATTTCTATTAATTACTACTAATTATCACTAACATTTACAAATTACCCATGATTTCTACTAATTATCAGTAAATTTCTACTAATTACCACTATTTTTTACTAGTTACAGATAATTATATCTTATTATTACTATGTACTATTAATTATCTATAATTTTTACAAAGTACCATTGATTTTCACTAATTTTAACTATGAATTATTATTTACTATTCATTTTTTGTAATGAAAAGTTTTTCTAATTACATATAAATTTCACTAATACCATTAATGATAAAAAATTACAACTACTTTTTAATAATGATAGCAGTTTGATACTAATTACAGATAATTTAAACTAATTGAAATAACATATTACTATGTAACTCTAATAAAATTTATATTTTAGTAATTACCACTACTTGTTATTATGTACATCAAATTTTTACTATGGTGTTTCTAATTATTGCTAATTATTACTATTTACCATTAATTATCACTAATATTTACTAAGAACCACTAATTATAACTATTATTTTCTATGTAACTACAATTATTACTAATTAAGGAAAAATTTACTAATTGTAGTTAATTTTTTTCTAATTACTTCTATTTTGTATTATGTTCTTCTAATTAGCTCAAATTATATGTAATTACCACTATGTTTTAATATGTAACTCTAATTTTTAATAATTACTAATAATATTTAAATATAACTACTAATTTTTACTAAGTAATTCTAATTACTACAATTTAGTATTGATAATAGCTCATTTTTAGTAATTACCATTAATTTTTATTAATAAACGTTGTCTTTTTTTGTGCCACTTATATTTACTAACTATCGCTAATTAGTTCTCTTTAGTGATAATTTATACTAATTATAATTAATTATTAATTTTTACAACTAATTAATTATAATTATTTATATGTACTACTAATTACCGCTTAATTATTTTAAGGGCTACTAATTACTACAAATTTTTAGTCATTACTTCTTATTATTAGTAATTACCACTAATCACTGATAATTATTACTAATTATCGCTAATTATTAATAATAATTTTTTATTTTTATTAATTACCACATATCCATTGTAATTGCTTCTAATTATCGTTAATTTCTTCAAATTACCATTAATTATTGATATTTATTGTAAAAACCCATGTTTTTAGAAAAATAAATAGAAATGCATAGAAATTTGTCTTTATTAGATATTTTTAACTAGCCTTTAAAACCTAACTTTTCTATTTCTATGTTCTAAATTTCAAGAAATGGTCATCTACAATTATGTTCAGTATGTTATTTGGATTCTATTGGAACCAACTTGTTTTTGGTGAATAGTAACATACCCTTATGAATAGTAATATGAAAAGTGATATGACCCTAATGAATAGTAATTTTTTTTAATATGTTATTCTATTAAGGATTTTAGATAATTACATGAAGGTTAATTTTTCATTGTGAAAAAGAAGTAGTTATAGAATTAGAACAATTAATTTATGAATTAAGTATTCATTTATATAAAAATTAAATTAATTATATTTAGAAAAATATTTATCGAAAATGGACTTCAGTTTTTAATTCTACACAACGAATAAAGGGTAAATTTTTGGGATTTTTTTGAAATTCAAGAATTTTTTATGAATAGTAAAATACGATAACATAATATAAATGCTAAATACTAGATTTACTGCATCATTGGTGATGCAAGGATGATGTAATCCCCCTTGGTTTGAACTCACATGCAAATTTTACTATTTGGGGTCACATGAATTAATATTATTCGTTGTCTTCAGAAAAAATATAAAAATAATGATTAAACTAATGAAAAATACCCCCTCCCCTCTATTATAAATACCACCCTCACTACCCTCTTCCTCCCACACCTCTCAAGACTTGATAATTGTATAATTTCTGTCAAATTCCATCCTCAATCTTCTTCCCCACGTCCTAGAGCTTCTGGTCTCACGAAAAGACCAAAACCAAAGCCTTTAAGGAGGATCTCAAGGAGAAGAGATCAAGAGGTAAACATCCCATTTTATTTTCTTTATTTTCATTTATTTTATGTTATTCTATTCCACTCCCTTTTTCTTATGATGGGATATTTCATTAAATATTCCCCCTTAAATCCCATATTATGTATTAAAAATTAGACATCTCCTTCCTCTCACCAATAGTTTTTAGGAAATTTTAAGAGACGCTGTTAGGCTGTCGAATTTTCGTGAGATATTCTTCAAGTATTATTTTATTTTAAGATTCCTCTCTTTTCATCTTCTTTCCACACCTCCAATTAACCAAGAGGCATGAAATATCTAGAATCTTGTATATTCTTGATGTTCTCATGTTCATAGAAAATTCATCATCATTATTTTTCTCCTCCGCCACTTATTCAAAGAATTAAAATATTGTTCGTGATGTGTCGAATTACCGACATCATGGACGATGTGATTTTAATTTGCATTAATTCTTTCAAGTATGTTCATATTACAATTTTTATGATTGAAACAGGTTATAATATTTGTTTTATGAGTCACCCATGGTTTTGTAATTCTTTTGTACTCATGGTTATAATTTATAAGACAAAACGAGGTTGTTATTATCAAAGAACCACCAAAATGATCTAAACGAACACCGTTAATTTTATAACTTATAAATCATCCTCATGTAAGAATTCAAAATGATAAATGGAAAAATTTATGTTACTAGATATATGTAGATACTAATCCATTCCAATTCTATAATTTCACTTCCAATCGACAAAAATGTCTACCATGAACCGATCATAGAATTCATGTAAAGAATTCACCCAAAACAGTGCAAGGGAAAAAATACTAACAATTAAGGGTGAAATGATGTTATTAAATGATAAAAATAAGATGTTATAAACATGAACATGTTTCTATAAAATATTAATAACTCTCTTTTAACCATTATACAGGAGTCTTAAACAATTTGGAAGTATGAAAATCCCGAGGTAAGGGAATTCGTAACCTGGTTTCCCTTCTTTGGGTTAACCTTCTACTTCATTGTTTATGTGCAATTTAAATTGTTTTTGTGAGGTATTCTGTTTATATTATGTTTTATAATGTGTATTTACATTATATATTCATACTAAATCCACTCTATTATATATCTCTTCAATTGTATGATTTTTATATGGGGAATTTCTTTAAAAATAAACTTTTTAAATATGGTTTTACGAAATTACAAAACAATGTTTTCATGGAATTATTCATGTTGTATGATTATGTTTTGGTTCTTGGAAATTATTTATGAAAAAGGGTGGGACCTATATCTCCCTCTAACGAATAGGGTATGATTAAGTTGGAGGTCGGCCGTATGGTTACTCCATGTGTAACTGCGAGGGTTATACAAAGTAAGGTAGTCATGAGGGTTACAAATTATACGGTAGCCCAGAATGGTTACACGATTATGTAAGTAATTCCCCATGATACCTTTATGATTTTATTTATATTCTCATATTCTGTGTGGAATTCTGTAATTATCATGTTACACAAATTAATTATATATGGGTGACAAGAATGTCTTTTAAAAATACTTTCACGTATTATGAGTATTCATGGACTAATGTGAAATTTTCTTCTTTTCCATCAATTACTGAGATTTTGTGATCATCCCAAGTTTTTAAATTATTTTTCACAGGTTAATGGATGTGTAATACAAGGAATTAAGCCATTTTAAATGTTTAAGACTTTTCAAGGAGTCTTGTATTATGTTTTAATGTTTTATATTTTGAAAAAAATGGACACTACTTTTATGGTATCCACTCTGTAATAATGTAATGTAATGACTGTATTGTCCTAATTATCTAAAGATCTAAACTTGAAAAGATCATCAGTGTAAAATAAATCGTTTTATTGACTAAATCCATGATTATATATGTAATAAGGTCGGGTCCTTATAGTTGTTATCAAAATAATGTTTAGATAACTTTAGGGGTTAGGGTGATGTGAATATAATACCATAAATGATTTTCACTATATGTTTAATTTGTTATAGGATTTATAGATTACCATGTTGCTTTATCTAATACATTTTTGTTCAGAATGGTTTACAGGGATGCTAAAGAGGAGAGGCACCGACCAAATAACATCATTCCAGAACTACATCCCAGAATGGTAGGGATTATAACTGAGCAGTTTGTGACAGTAATGGCTCAGTTAATGCATGAAATAAATTGTGCTGCCATCCATGCAAGAGAACCCATAGTAGTAACACAACAGAACCTGACAGTAGTTGAACATTTTATGAGACAACATCCTCCTGTATTCAATGGATCTTCTAACCCTGTAGCAGCTGAAGGATTGATCAAATCCCTTGAAAAGATATTCGATGTTATTGGATTTTCAAACAATCAAAAGGATAGTCTTTCCATTTATCATTATGAAGGGGAAGTTGGTCAGTGGTGGTCAAAGATAAGGAATATCAGGGGTAGAGAGGATTTTTATTCCTTAGAGTGGGGTTAATTTAAAAGTCTTTTCCTTGATAAAATATTTTCCTAAGGTGGTGAGACATAGAATGGAGAAGCAATTCCTTGAATTGAAACAGAATGAAGAAGAATCTATGGCTATGTATGAAGCGAACTTCACCTGATCGGCAAGGTATGCTCCAAATATTATTTTGGATCTTGATATAAAAATCAACTGATTTTACTCATGATTGAATCCTATGTATCGAAGGGAGTTGGCCTCTCATGAATTAAAAAGTTAGGAGAAACTTGTCTGATGTGCTGAGAGGGTAGAGATGAAGGTTTCTAATGATCACATGCATCTTAGAAACAAAGAGAATAAGAGGTAAATTTGGAAAGAAATGGGTAATAATCAACCAAAGATATCTTATGGAAAGAAAATCAAGTTTCCAGTCTGTGAAATGTGTGGAAAGAAACACCCTAGGGAATGTCTTAGAAAAACTAGGAAGTGTTTTAAATATGGTAAGTATAGATATATGGCCTGAGATTTCAATGAAAATGATCCTAGGAATAATACTAATAAGAAAACTCTAATGTGTTTTAAATGTGGTGAGATGGTTCACTATGAAAACGCCATCCCAAATATAGATCCTAAAGATGAAAATAACCATAATACAAGTAGAAATGTGTAGTGAGATACTTTGTGACTACGTCAGCAGATATCGGGCCATCCAATGATGGCGTATCAGGTACATTGTTTGTTCACTCAGATTTTTCTAAATTTTTGTTTGATATGGGGTCTACAAATTCTTTCATCTCTAAGAAATTTTCAAGTAAATTGGAAATATCACCTCAACAAATGAGAACTGAGCTTGTTGTTAAAACACCAGGGGGGAAATATTGTTATAAAGAGGAATTATAAGAATATTTCTATTGTGGTATGTGGAAGGACATTACCTGAAAACCTTGTTGTTTTACCCTTATTTGAGTTTGATGTTATTCTGGGAATGGAATGGTTTTTTTTATTATCATGCTAAGATTGACTATAGATCTAAAGAAGTTGTTTTTCCGAACGAATTTCAGTTTGGATAAAAGTATTAACCCATACAATTGATGACATATTAAGAATCTGAGAAACTATCGAAAGATGGAAATTAATGTTATCTTGCTCATATTGTTTAAAACATGGGAACTATTCAAATTAATGATGTTCTAGTGGTAAATGAATACCTTGATATTTTTTCTGATGAGTTATTCGGTGTTATACATGATCTAGAAGTAGAATTCACAATTTACTTAGTTCCTGATGCTAATCCAATTTCAAAACCCTCATATCCTATGGCTCCAATATAACTTCTTGAATTGAAAAATTAGTTGCAGGATTTGATTGATAAAGGCTTCCTTGATAATATCACTTCACCATGGGGAGCCCCTGTTTTTTTTGTTAAAAAGAAATATGGTTCCATGATACTTTGCATTGATTGTAGAGCTTTGAAAGAAATCACTGTTAAAAAAAGTATCCTTTTACTCATATTGATGAATTGTTTGTTCATCTTTTGGGAGCTATGTACTTTTCCATGATTGACGTCAGATCCGGATACCATCAGCTGAAGGTGGAGGAGGATGACATCTTGAAAACAACCATTTGTACTAGATATGTGGATTATGAATTTTTTGTTATGTCGTTTGGATTAATTAATGAACCTGATTTATTCATGAATATTATGAATAGATTATTTTATGAGTTCTTGGATAATATTGTGGTTGTATTTATTTATGAAATTATGGTATTCTCTAAAAATAAATAGGATCATGAAAAAAATCTTAGGGTTGTTTTTCAGACATTAAAAGAGAAGAAACTATATGGAAAATTCAGAAAGTGTGATTTTTGGTTACAATAGATTTCTTTTCTTGGTCACATTGTAAATAAATATGGAATAAAAGTTGATCCTTCCAATACAAAAGTAGTTGATGAATGAATAAGACCCACAAATGTTACAGAGATTCGTAGTTTTCTGGGAATAGAAAGTTATTACCGACGGTTGTTTAATAACTTTGAACGGTTATGTAACCCGATAACTATGTTAACAAGGAAATGGGTTAAATTTGTTTGGACAGAAGAATGTGATTTTTGTTTTCAGAAACTGAAGAAGAGATTGGTGAATGCTCACGTTTTGGCCTTACCTTCCCAAAATGGTGAGTTTGTCATCTACAGTGATACTTCATTGAAGGGACTTGGTTGTGTTTTGATGCAGAATGATCACGTAGTTGCCTATGCATCGAGACAACTTAAACCTCCTGAGCTAAATTATCCCACACGTGATTTGGAATTGGCAGTTGTGGTTTTTTCATTCATAATTTGGAGGCATCATCTGAAAGGAACCAAATTCCAAATATATACTAACCATAAATGCCTAAATAATATATTCACTCAAAAGGAATTAAACATGAGGTAGAGAAGATGGCTAGAACTACTAAAGGATTATGACTGCACGATCAATTACCATCTTGGAAAAGAATACAAAGTAGCATATGCCTTAAGTCGGAATCATCATGCATCATTAACCATGTTACATTTGGAACATGATCACTTGATTAATGATTTGATGAATTTTGTCTTAGATGTTGTTGGTGTAGGGAATACCTCTGTTTTGTTTCATGTTTCAGTGCAGTCTTCGTTGTTAGACAGAGTTATGCAAGTGCAGAAGGAAGACTGTGAGCTAAAGAAAAAGGTAGAATTGGTTAAGATGGGTAAGTTTCCATAATTTAATCTTGATAAAGATTGTGTTTTAAGATTTGAACAAAGGTGGTGTGTGCCTAGTGATTCTCAGTTGAAAAAATATTTTTTTTGCGAAGATCATAGTTCTCCATTTTTTGTTCATCCTGGCTGTAACACCCGAGACTTTTATGTTATATAAATCATCAATGGAATATTTTTCTACACAACACTTTCTTGGCTTGCTTTACATGAAATCGCGACCTTCCTCAATAGCTTGCATCGTACGCAATACCGAGTTTCACTAAACAACGATATGCTATTAAAATATTATTAAAACTAGCTGTTATGAATAGTAATAACCACTTTTTGAAATTTTATAAATTTTATTTTTCAAAATCGACTTCATTTTTGGATTCGGAATATCGAAATTAGACTAGGGTGAAATTTTGGTATTTTTCTGAAAACTTTCAATTTTTGATGAATAGTGAAACCACTAAGTGGTAGTTAAAAAACTGAATTTTTCATAAAACATAATTTTACCGCTTCTGTGAGTGGAATTTCAAAAATCCGAGAGACACGGTTGATGTCAGTAAGTAAAATGTGGTTCAATGAGATGAAAATAATTTTTTGGTGAATAGTAACTTTTTACTTTTTTTTACCACGGTTAAAAGTAAATAGGGTAATTAAGGATAAAGATGATATTATTATTACCCTAACACATGTCCTAATTCTATTGGACAAATTTAATTCGACCAAAAACAATCTTAGGAATAAAATATGACCATTTAGGCCCACTTGGATTAGATTAGGACATTTATTATTAATTTATTTTAAGAAGGGTTAAAATAGTTAAAATCAAAGTTTAATAAGTAAATAATTTTTAATATGGTGTTATACATAAGATAAATTCGACTATAAATATTAATTAGAAATATAAAAATATTTAATACATAATGGTATTTTATTTGTAATTTTTAGACATTAAATAATTTAATTTATTTATGACACAAAGATGATGTAGTAATTATCTTATTAATGAAATATTGACATAATTAATGTTATAAACACCAAAATAAATGTGATTTGAGACTTTTTATAAATTAAACTAATTTTCTAGATTAATATGACATGTTATTATTGATTTAATTAACTTATTTTGAACTAATCATTCTGTTATGATTTTCACAAAAATCAATTACTAAATAGTGTCAAAATTGAC
Organism: Viscum album; assembly: GCA_963277665.1. Classification (NCBI taxonomy): domain Eukaryota; kingdom Viridiplantae; phylum Streptophyta; class Magnoliopsida; order Santalales; family Viscaceae; genus Viscum; species Viscum album. Next base: position 928,406,761 of record OY728133.1, read on the forward strand.
ATAAAATAGTTTTTAAAACAAATATTATATTAGTAATTGTTATTTTATTCCTAAAAATCTAAGGTTCGGCCAAATGACTTAGATAAGGTTATATATATTAATAATAAACAACTTGGGGTTCGTTTGGCTTCTTATAGTATGTTTATTAACCTTATAGTATAAGAACACAAGAAGACACGGTAAAAGTAAAATTATTTAACCTAATGTCAAATCTAAATGATAAGGTTAAAATATGAACATAAACTTGTCTAAATTCTATTGGATGAGAGTATTTCGACCCATCCTCACCTTAGCTTAGAAATATATAAATTTGGAGCTATTTAAAACTGAACATGACTTTATAATAAAATAATATTTTTAGTTTTCCCAAAGGTGCCCCTCTCCTCCCTTATAAAAGGGCACCTCTTCCCCCTCTTCCTCACACCACTTTGATCCTTCAAGCTCGGCCAACCCCTGCCAATTCCTCTTCTCCACTTCCCTAGAGACATCCTAGAGGTCCTGGTCTTCTTCAAATACCAATTTTAGTGCCCTAAAAGAAGTTCTCAAAGAAGCACTTCAAAGAAGAGGTAATGTCCATTACCGATTCTTTCATCTTTATTTCTTCTTCCTCTTCTTCTTATTTAGTTGTTTCATTATGAAGTAATAACATTAGTATCAGTAATATACTGATATGTTATTACAAGTATGAAACAACCCTATTTCATCATCTATCCATCCTACGGAAAAAGAGATCACTGCGCATGCGTACGTACGGAATACCGTCTCCACGCCGTGGTGTAATCTATTTTCCACCACCACCTTACTTGGATGGGTATAATGGTGTAAATAATGACTATATATTACTATTATAAAGTAATACTAATTTTGAAATATTATACATACACTCCAATACAATTCCACAATCATAGGCACGATATCATCACTCGTGCGTACGTACGGAATACCGTCTCCACGATGTGATGCTACTCGTTCTACATGATCTTCATTTCATAATGATTATATAAATGAATTGAATGAATTAATATGATATATATTACACTAATACCATTCTGGAAATGATTTATCTATAACCTAAAGAGAAGAATAAGAATTTATTCGACAAGACACGCATAAGAACAAAAAGTTATAAACACCCGAATAACAAGTAGCAATGAAATATTACTACTAAAAAGCTAAGAATATGACCATATATGATATCATAAAAATAAGTATGATTCTGGAATAAGTCAATAACATTATTTAAATCATTATACAGGAAGTTTTGGACACTTACGAAGCAAAACGGACATAAGGTAAGTGAAATATCACAATCTCATTTTTATCTGAGATTGTTTATACTTTAGTATTTACTAGGGTGTATTTTATCATCCACATCCATGTTTCCTGAATATGTAATATTATTTCCATCTACCTACAATTTTTTAAATCCAATTTTACCCTTCGGTGAGTTTTTAGTAAAGAATATGAAAGGAATCTTTTGTCATTTTTCATACGAGGTACTTTTTGACTTTTCTGACAAAAGTACAAGAAGAATGTTTTTTTTAACTTATACGACATGAATGTATTTTTAAAACATTATTTCCAAGAAGATTCCTTTAAAAGTTTTCAAGTTTATTTTTAATCAACTTCTTTTAGTTTATAATTGTACGACATGTTAAGAAAGGAAAAGTGTTTTTGAAGCAGAAAGGATATTTTCCTCAAGAATGGAGTTCAAGTGTTTTATCAAAATTATTTTCCATCTAAGATAATAAAGGGTTTTGTTTCTATACCTATTATTAAATTGATTTGATTATGTTGTGATGGAATTATATTTATTAATTCCTTTATCTTATATGAATTGTTTTATGATGTCATGATGTTTAAGATTCCCATTTTTATTACATGGGTTATGCTATGATGTATGGTTTATGATTTTGTGGCACACATAAGAATGGTATCATTATGAGATGGGTAGGACCTATATATCCCTCCAATTCATTGGGTAAAGATTTTATATCTCATGAGATAGACATGGCTGGAACGGTAGGTTATACCGGTTCAGTGAAACAGGACTGAAACGAGGGTGACTCGGTTCAGAAAGGGACTTTGTCCACTAAGATAGTCTTGGAAATGAGTCTTGAATAACAAGAAATGATTCTCTATGATTATGTGTGTATTCCACAAAGTTTCATGTTTTATGTTATGATTATTGTGATTACATTTCACTTCCATGATTTATCCCATGTTATGAAATTATGATCTCTTTTGTAGGTTAAGATTTCCAAAAGTTATGTTCTTATGTATACGATGTGATTGATATTTCTTTTGTTTACCCTTACTGAGAATTTGAGCTCATCCTTTTGTATGTTTTCTTTCCCCAGGTCCGGAAAAAGGTTATTAAGTAAGATATGCCAAAAGGTACTATAGATATGATGAAATAAATGGGAGACAGTGTATACGCTTTATGAACCAGTTGTTTATGTTTCCCAGTTTCTAAAGACACTATACCTATACGGTACTTTCGTGGTTTTGTTATATGTTGTAATAAGTATGCTTCAATTTTGAAGTATTAAAAATGTATGTAAAGTATGGGTCGTTATAGTTGGTATCAGAGGAAAGGTATAGTCAACCTTTGGAAACTAGGATGTGAAATCCTTAGTAAGAACCCTAAGGATAAGTCTAAGCATAGAACACAATCTTAGTGTTTTATAAATGGCCATGAATAACCTAGGATAAGACCTTAAGTGTGAAATTTTATTCTTGAGTATGTGGTTTTCCTATTATAATTAGTGTTGCTCACACTATTCTTCTTGGTTTTAGTCAATGGCTGGAACCCGAAAGAATCGTGTTAATGCGGAATGCAACGGGCAATGTAATGATTGTCCCCCTGAGAAACCAAACGTTATGGGAGCTGGAATTAAAAATAGTGTATCCATGCTCACACTACTTTCTCAAGCTATGAATCATGTAGGACTTCCAAACGAGCAAAGGAAGGAGCAACATTCGGTTGAATCCTTCATGAGGCAGCGTCCACCTTCTTTCAGCGTGTCGACTGATCCATTAGTTGCTGAACAATGGATTAGTACTACTGAAAATATATTTTCAGTTCTTCAATGTTCTGAACATGATAAATTCATCCTAGCAGTGTATCGTTTGGATGGAGATGCTGATCAATGGTGGAATCTTATTAAGAATACGAGGCAAAGGGATGAAATTCAGTCCATGTAATGGGATGAGTTCAAGAACTTATTTTTCAATAAGTACTTCCCTCGTATTCTCTGAACAAAGATGGAGAAAGAGTTTCTTGAACTGAAGAAAAAGGATGATGAATCTGTTGGTACCTATGAAGAAAATTTTACAAGACTTGCAAGGTATGCTTCTGGTATTATTATCCAACCTGAGAGTAAGATTGATCGACTCTTTAGTGTCTTAAAACCAAGTCTTCGAAGGGCGTTAGTGATAAGGGACTTCAATAGCTACGAGGAAATCATTCGATGTACTCTCAAAGTCGAGATGGATATTGGAGTAACCCATCAGTCATATGGGTTTGATAAGAAGAGGAAAATGGAATTCAAAGGAAAATCTAAAGAGCACACTGAAAAGATGTTGAGCTTTCCCTTATGCTCAAAGTGTGGAAAGAAACATGGAGGTAGTTGTATTAAAGGTACAAGTAAATGTTTCAAATGTGGAAAGGAAGGTCATCGGGCATTTGAATGCCGCGATGATGGGAAGAATATGTCTAATGATGCAAAAAAAGGAAGGGATACACAGAATGAACCTACTACACTTCAATGTTTCAAGTGCAAGGAGATGGGAAATTATGCCAATAAATGGCCTAATCCAAAGGTTGATGATGATGGTTGACGTCAACAAACTCTTAAGTCTAATGACAAAGGAAAGTCACATGCAATTTCTATTAGCGATGAGGAGTACGATAACGATGTGGTGAAAGGTACACTTACCATCCACTCTAAAGTAGCAAATGTTTTATTTGATTCTGGATCCACCCACTCTTTTATTTCTGAAGAATTTTCTAAGGGTATCACCATATTACCTCAACAATTAGATGTTGAGTTATCTGTGACAACACCTAATGGCACAACAGTCGCATCAAAAGTTTATAATTCTTCTCTGATCGAATTTTGTGGGAAAGTGCTTCCTGCAAATCTTGTGATCCTTCCTATAGTGGAATTTTATGTGATTCTTGGCATGGATTGGATTTCATTATATGGAGCTCATATCAATTTCCAAAGAAGGGAAGTCACATTTCATATTCCAGATCAATCTATGATCGTCTATCAATGCAAGGATGAACATAACCTTCCAGTGGAAATTTCTTCCATTTTATGGATATTGATTCCACTAAATGAAGGTTATTTATCTCAAATGGTTGGTGAGAAACTCTCGATTAAGAATATTCTCATTGTACGGGAGTTTGATGATGTCTTTTCGGAAGAATTACCGGGTATTCCACCGAATCGTGAAGTTGAGTTTTCAATAGAACTCGTACCGGGTGCTTTGCCTATTTCAAAGACACCTTATAGAATGGCCCCAATTGAGTTGCAGGAATTGAAGAAGAAACTCCAAGAGAATCTTGATAAGGGATTCATACGCCCTAGTGCGTCACCTTGGGGAGCACCTGTTCTATTTGTTAAGAAGAAATATGGATCAATGAGACTCTGCATTGATTATCGAGAACTTAACAAGATCACTATCAAGAACAAATATCCTCTCCCGCGCATTGATGACCTATTTGACCAACTACACGGAGCTCAATACTTTTCCAAGATTGATCTTCGTTCAGGGTATCATCAATTAAGGGTCAAAAGGGAGGATATACCAAAGACATATTTCCGTACAAGGTATGGACACTTTGAATTTATAGTGATTCCATTTGGTCTTACTAATGCCCCTGCTATCTTCGTGGATCTGATTAATAGATTCTTTAGAGACTATCTTGATCAATTTGTGGTAGTCTTTATAGACGATATTCTTGTCTATTCAAAGAGCAAGGAAGTACATTAAGATCACTTGAGAATTATATTGATGACCCTGAGAAAGGAGAAGCTTTATGCCAAATTTACCAAGTGTGAATTTTGGCTTCAAAAAGTTTCATTTTTGGGTCACATGATCTCAAAAGAGGGGATATCTATGGATCTAGCAAAAACAGAGGTTATCGAAAGATGGTCGAGACCAACAATAGTAACTGAGATCCGAAGTTTTCTTGGTTTGTCTGGATATTATCTACGTTTTGTGAAAGATTTTTCACGATTATCTAATCCACTCACCATGTTGACTCGGAAAGGAGTTAAGTTTGTCTGGACGGAAGAATGTGAAGAGAATTTCAAGGAGTCGAAAAGAAGGTTATACAGTGCACCTGTGCTCACACTTCCTTGTAGTGGAGAAAGGTTTGTGATCTATAGTGATGCATCCAAGTAGGGATTGGGGTGTGTTCTTATGAAAAATGATATGGTGATAGCTTATGCCTCACGATAGTTGAAAATCCAAGATCAAAATTACCCAACGCATGATTTGGAGTTAGCTGTGGTAATATTTGCATTAAAAATTTGGAGGCATTACCTTTATGGTGAAAGGTGTGATATTTATACTGATCATAAAAGTTTAAAGTATATTTTCACACAAAAGGAGCTGAATATGCGCCAAAGAAGATGGTTGGAGCTGATTAAGGATTGTGACTGCTCAATCCATTACCACCCTGGGAAAGCAAACAAGGTGGCAAATGCATTAAGTCGACAAGACCATGCTAGTTTATCCATGATTAGGATCACAAAAGATCCAATATTTATGGATATACAAAGGATGGATCTTGGAAATATAATGGAAGGGGGGAAATCTTATCTTTCTCAAATGAATGTTCAACCATCTATACATGTGAAGATTAAAGAGGCACAGAAAGAAGATGTAGAGTTACAAAAGAAGGTGAGAAATGTTCCTGAATTCAACCTTGATTGTGATGGGATAATAAAGTTTAGGAATCGGGTTTGTGTTCCTCCCATCCCCGAATTAAAGAAAGAGCTGCTGGATGAGGCTCATAGTTCTTCATTCTCTATTCATCCTGGATGCACGAAGATGTATTGGGACCTTAAAGAGTACTTCTAGTGGGATGGCATGAAAAGAGATGTTGTTGAATATGTCTCTCGATTCTTGGTTTGTAAACAAGTTAATGCTGAGAGACAGAAGTCTAAGGGGATGTTACAACCATTACCCATACCCGAATAGAAATGGGAAAACATCACTATGGACTTTGTCACAGGACTTCATAAAACATCCAAAGGTAATAATGCTATCTGGGTCATAGTTGATCGTCTTACAAAGTCTGCACACTTCATTTCTATTAGAGAGGATTTATCTCTGGATCAGCTTGCCAGGATATATGTAAAGGAAGTGGTAAGATTGCATGGAGTGCCAATTTCTATTATATCTGATCGGGATCCTAGATTTACCTCGAAGTTCTGGAGAAGTCTTCAGCATACTCTGGATACAGAGTTGAGTTTCAGCACTGCTTATCATCCTCAGACAGACGGTCAGTCTGAGAGAACAATTCAAACCCTAGAAGATATGTTGAGAGCTTGCTCTATAGATTTCAAAGGTGTTTGGGATCAACACCTTCCTGTTTTGGAATTTTTTTATAATAATAGATTTCACTCCAGTATTCAGTTGGCTCCTTATGAAGCTCTCTATGGAAAGAAATGCAGGGTTCCAACTTGCTGGGATGAAGTTGGGGAAAGAAAGCTATTAGGACCTGATCTCGTTGATGAAATGGCAGAAAATGTCAGATCTATTCAACAACACATAAGATCATCTCAGAGTCGACAGAAACGTTATGCCGACAACCGAAGAAAAGACCTAGAGTTTGAAGTGGGTGATAAAGTGTTCATACGAATATCTTCCTAGAAGAGGGTTATGAGATTTGGAAAGAAGGGGAAGTTGATCCCTAGATATATTGTTCCTTTCGAAATACTGGATCGTGTTGGGAAGGTAGCTTACCGATTGGCACTTCCACCGAATCTCTCTCAAGTTCACGATGTGTTTCATGTATCTCTCCTGAGAAAGTACATACATGATCCTTCACATGTACTCAGCTCAGAAGTTGTACCGCTAGAGCAAGATCATTCTTATGAAGAACAACTGATAGAGATTCTGGATCGTAGCGAAAAAGTCCTACAAAACAAGACCACTCGATTGGTGAAAGTTTTATGGAGGAACCACCAATTAGAAGAAGCTACATGGGAGCTTGAGGATATGATGAGGGAGAGGTATCATCATCTGTTTGTTACAAAGTGACGAATTTCGAGGGTGAAATTAATTTTAAGGGGGGTAGAATGTAACACCCGAGACTTTTATGTTATATAAATCATCAAATGAATCTTTTTCTACACAACACTTTCTTGGCTTGCTTTACACGAAATCGCGACCTTCCTCGATAGCTTGCGTCGTACGCAATACCGAGTTTCACTAAACAACGATATGCTATTAAAATATTATTAAAACTAGCCGTTATGAATAGTAATAACCACTTTTTGAAATTTTATAAATTTTATTTTTCAAAATGGACTTCATTTTTGAATTCGGAATATCGAAATTATCCTAGGGTGAAATATTGGTATTTTTCTGAAAACTTTCAATTTTTGATTAATAGTGAAACCACTAAGTGGTAGTTAAAAAACTGAATTTTTCATAAAACATAATTTTACCACTTCTGTGAGTGGAATTTCAAAAATCTGAGAGACACGGTTGATGTCAGTAAGTAAAATGTGGTTCAATGAGATGAAAATAATTTTTTGGTGAATAGTAACTTTTTATTTTTTTTACCGCGGTTAAAAGTAAATAGGGTAATTAAGGATAAAGATGATATTATTACTACCCTAACACATGTTCTAATTCTATTGGGAAAGTTTAATTCGACCAAAAACACACTTAGGAATAAAATATGACCATTTAGGCCCACTTGGATTAGATTAGGACATTTATTATTAATTTATTTAAAGAAGGGTTAAAATAGTTAAAATCAAGGTTTAATAAGTAAATAATTTTTAATATGGGGTTATACCTAAGATAAATTCTACTATAAATATTCATTAGAAAGATAAAAAGATTTCCTACATAATGGTATTTTATTTGTAATTTTTAGACATTAAATAATTTAATTTATTTATGACACAAAGATGATGCGATAATTATCTTATTAATGAAATATTGACATAATTAATGTTATAAACACAAAAATAAATGTAATTTGAGACTTTTTATGGATTACACTAATTTTCTAAGTTAATATGACATGTTAGTATTGATTTAATTAACTTTTTTCGAACTAATCATTCTGTTATGATTTTCACAAAAATCAATTACTAAATAGTGTCAAAATTGACATAATATAGTTTTTAAAACAAATATTATATTAGTAATTGTTATTTTATTCCTAAAAATCTAAGGTTCGGCCAAATGATTTATATAAGGTTATATATATTAATAATAAACAACTTGGGGTTCGTTTGGCTGCTTATAGTAAGTTTATTAACCTTATAGTATAAGAACACAAGAAGACACGGTAAAAGTAAAATTATTTAACATAATGTTAAATCTAAATGATAATGTTAAAATAGGAACCTAAACTTGTCTAAATTCTATTTGATGAGAGTATTTCGACCCATACCCACCTTAGATTCAAAATATATCAATTTGGAGCTATTTAAAACTGAACTTGATTTTTAATAAAATAATATTTTTAGTTTTCCCAAAGGTGCCCCTCTCCTCCCTTATAAAAGGGCACCTCCTCCCCCTCTTCCTCACACCACTTTGAGACTTCAAGATCGTCCAAAACCTGCCAATTACTCCTCTACACATCCCTAGAGACATCCTAGAGGTCCCGGTCTTCTTCAAAGACCAATTTAAGTGCCCTAAAAGAAGGTCTCAAAGAAGCACTTCAAAGAAGAGGTAATGTCCGTTACCGATTCATTCATCTTTATTTCTTCTTCCACTTATTCTTCTTTAGTTGTTTCATTATGAAGTAATAACATTAGTATCAATAATATACGGATATGTTATTATAAGTATTAAACAACCCTATTTCACCATTTATCCATCCTACCAAAAAAAGAAATCACCGAGCGTGCGTACGTACGGAATACCGTCTCCACGCCGTGGTGTAATCTATTTTCCACCACCACATTACTTGGATGGGTATAATGGTGTAAATAATGACTATATATGACTATTATAAAGTAATAATGATTCTGAAATAGTATACATACACTCCAATACAATTCCACAATCATAGGAATGATATCATCACTCGTGCGTACGTACGGAATACCGTCTCCACGATGTGATGTGACTCGTTCTGCGTGATCTTCATTTCATAATGATTATATAAATGAATTGAATGAATGAATATGATATATATTACACTAATACCAGTCTGGAAATGATTTATCTATAACCTAAAGAGAAGAATAAGAATTTATTCGACAAGACACGCATAAGAACAAAAAGTTATAAACACCCGAATAACAAGTAGCAATGAAATATTACTACTAAGAAGCTAAGAATATGACGATATATGATATCATAAAAATAAGTATGATTCTGGAATAAGTCAATAACATTATTTAAATCATTATACAAGAAGGTTTGGACACTTACGAAGCAAAACGGACCTAAGGTACGTGAAATATCACAATCTCATTTTTATCTGAGATTGTTTATACTTTAGTATTTACTGGGGTGTATTTTATCATCCACATCCATGTTTCCTGAATATTTAATATTATTTCCATCCATCTACAATTTTTTAAATCCAATTTTACCCTTCGGTGAGTTTTTAGTAAAGAATATGAAAGGAATCTTTTGTCATTTTTCATACGAGCTACTTTTTGACTTTTCCGCCAAAAGTATGAAGAATGTTTTCTTAACTTATACGGCATGAATGGATTTTTAAAACATTATTTCCAAGAAGCTTACTTTACAAGTTTTCATGTTTATTTTTAATCAACTTCTTTTAGTTTATAATTGTACGACATGTTAAGAAAGGAAAAGTGTTTTTGAAGCAGAAAGGATATTTTCCTCAAGAATGGAGTTCAAGTGTTTTATCAAAATTATTTTCCATCTAAGATAATAAAGGGTTTTGTTTCTATCCCTATTATTACATTGATTTGATTATGTTGTGATGGAATTATATTTATGAATTCCTTTATCTTATATGAATTGTTTTATGATGTCACGATGTTTAAGATTCCCATTTTTATTACATGGGTTATGCTATGATGTATGGTTTATGATTTTGTGGAACACATAAGAATGGTATCATTATGAGATGGGTGGGACCTATATCTCCCTCCAATGCATTGGGTAAAGATTTTATATCTCATGAGATAGACATGGCTGGAACGGTAGGTTATACCGGTTCAGTGAAACAGGACTGAAACGAGCGTGACTCGGTTCAGAAAGGGACTTTGTCCACTAAGATAGTCTTGGCAATGAGTCTTGATTAACAAGAAATGAATCTCTATGATTATGTGTGTATTCCACAAAGTTTCATGTTTTAAGTTATGATTATTGTGATTATATCTCACTTACATGATTTATCTCATGTTATTAAATTATGATCTCTTTTGTAGGTTATGATTTCCAAAAGTTATGTGCTTATGTATACGATGTGATTGATATTTCCTTTGTTTACCCTTACTGAGCATTTGAGCTCACCCTTTTGTATGTTTTATTTCCCCAGGTCAGGAAGAAGGTTATTAAGTAAGATATGCCAAAAGGGACTATAGATATGATGAAATAAATTGGAGACAGTGTAGATGCTTTATGAACCAGTTGTTTATGTTTCCCAGTTTCTAAAGACATTATACCTATACAGTCCTTTCGTGGTTTTGTTATATGTTGTAATAAGTATGCTTCAAATTTGAAGTATTAACAATGTATGTAAAGTGTGGGTCGTTATACTAGCAGTACTATGATGTACAAAGGCCTTCAGGAGTATTATTGGTGGGATGGAATGAAAAGAGATATTGCTGATATTACCATGAAATATATGATATGTCAACAGGTTAAAGCAGAGCGGCAGTTATAGAAGGGGATGCTTCATCCTTTTCTAGTGCCAGAGTGTAAATGGGAGAATGTATCCATGGAATTTAAGGTGGGACTACCAAAGAATTCTTGAGGTAACAATTTTATTTGGGTTATTGCTGATCGGCTAACAAAGTCTGCACATTTTCTATCAATTCGAGATAAAATTTATTTGGATCAGCATTCTCGATTTTACCTCAAGGATATTTTCAGGTTACTTGGAGTTCCTCTTTCCTTTGTATCTGACTGAGATCCCATGTTAACTTCTATCTTTTGGAAGGGAGTTCAGAAGTCGTTGGTCATAGAGTTAAATTCCAGTACAGATTTTCATCCTAAATCTGATGGACAGTCAGAAAGAACGATTCAAATATTAGAGGATATGCTTTGATCGTGTTCAATGGACTATCAGGGATGTTGGGATAAACATCTTTCTTTAGTTTAGTTTTCCTATAATAATAGTTTTCATTCCAGTATTCGGATGACACCATTTGAGGCATTGTATGGGAAGCGGTGTCGGACTCCAGCATTTTCAGATGAAGTCAGTGAAAGAAAGTTGATGGGACATAATTATTAGAAGAAGTGGTTGATAAAGTAAAGATGATCTAGTAGCAAATGAGGATAGCTCAGAGCAGGCAGAAAAGTTATGTAGATAACAGAAGGAAAGAATTCTCATTCGAGGTAGGTGACCATGTTTTTCTTAAAATCTCTCCTTGGAAATGTTTGATGCATTTAGATAAGAAAGGAAAGCTATGTCCAAAGTTCATCAGTCCTTTTTAAATCTTGGAGAATGTTGTAACAGTTGCATACCGTGTAGCTTTTCCTCCAAGTTTGTTTCAGGTACACAATGTTTTTCATGTTTCGATGTTGAGAAAGTATGTGCCAGATTCATCACATGTCTTGATCCCAGAAGCAGTTCAACTGGAAGAGAGCCTTTTTTATGAAGAGAAACCAGATCAGATTCTTGATTGATGAAAACAGATATTGCAGAATAAGTTAATCCATTGGGTAAAGGTTTTGTGTAGAAACCACATGATTGAAGAAGCAACATGGGAGTCTGAAAATGTTATGAGGGAAAAGTACCCTCAGTTTTTAATAAGTAAATAAGATTGAAATGACACAATTTCAAGAAGGTGGGGATAATGTAACACCCCATGTTTTTCTAAAAATAAATATAAATGCATGGAACTTTGTTTTTAGTAGATATTTTTAACTATCCTTTAATACATAACATTTCTACTTCTATGTTCTGAATTTCAAAAAATTGTCATCTCCAATTATGTTCAGTATGTTATTTGGAATCTATTGGAACCAACTTATTTTTTTGGTGAATAGTAACATACCCTTATGAATAGTAATATGAATAGTTATATAATCCAAATTAATAGTAAATTTTATTATTATTTTATTTTATTAAGGCTTTAAGATAATAACATCTAGGTTGATTTTTCATTGTGATAAAGAAGTAGTTTTAGAATTAGAACTGTTAATTTTTGAATTAAGTATGCTTTAATATGAAAATTAAATTAATAATATTTAGAAAATTAATTTTCAAAAAATGGAGTTCATTTTTGAATTTTATACGTCGAAAAAATTTTAGGGTAAATTTTCGTGATTTTTCTTAAATTCAAGAATTTTTTATGAATAGAAAAATAAGATAAAATACGATAAATGCTAAATACTTGATTTACAGCATCATAGGTGATGGAAGGATGATGTAAGCCCACATGTTTCGAACTCACATTCCATTTTTACTATTTGGGGTCACAATAATTATGATTATTCAAATTCTTGAGCAAAAATATTATAATAATGATTAAAATAATGAAAAATACCCCCTCCCCTTTACTATAAATACCACCCTCACTCCCCTCGTCCTCCCACACCTATCAAGCCATGGTAATTGCCTAATTTCTTCTAAATTCCCTTATCAATATTCTTACATATGTCCTAGATATGTTGGTATCACCCAATGACCAAAACCAAATCCTTTAAGGAGGATCTCAAGGAGAAGAGATCAATAGGTAAACATCCTCTTTTATTTTCTTTATTTTCATTAATTTTATGTTATTCTCTTCCATTACATTTGGATTATGATGGGGTATTTCATTAAATATTTCCCCTTAAGTCCTATATTATGTATTAATTATGAGATATCCCCTTCCTATCAACAAATTTTTTTTATGAAATTTTAAGAGATGTCATTAGGTTGCTGAATTTTCGTGAGAAATTCATAAAGTTTTCTTTTATTCTATGATTCCTTTCTTTTCTTCTTCATTCCTCACCTCTTATTAACCAAGAGGCATGAAAGCTCCATAATCTTGTATATTATATATTTTCTCATGTTCATGAAAAATTCCTCATCATTATTTTTCTCCTCCCCCACTTATTCGAGGAATTAAAATATTGTCCGTGATGTGTCGATTTACCAACATCGTGGAAGATGTGATTTCAATTTGAATTAATTATTTCATGTCTGGTAATCAAACCATTTTTATGATTGAAAAAAGTTATAATATATGTGTTATGAATCTCCCATTGTTTTGGAATTCTTATGTACTCATGGTTCTAATTTATATGACAAAACGATGTTGTTATTATCAAAGAACCACTAAAATGATCTAAACGAACATCCTTAATGTTCTAACTTATCAATCATCCTCATGTAAGAATTAAAAATGATAAATGTAATAATTTATGTTACAGGATATTTGTATATATTAATCCATTTCAATTCTATAGTTTCACTTCCAATCCGCAAGAATGACCACCATGAACCAATCGTAGTAATCATGTAATGAATTCACCCAAAAACAGTGCAAGGGGAAAAATACTAACAATTAAGGGTGAAATGATGATTTGAAATGATCATATAAGGCGTTATAAACAATAACATGTTTCTGTAAAATATTAAAAAGAATATTTTAACCATTATACAGGAGTATTAAACAAGTTGGAAGTAAGACAAACCCGAGACAAGGGAATTCTTAACCCGATTTCCATTATTTGGGTTAACCTTCTACTTCATTATTTATGTGCAATTTAAATTTTTTGTGTGATGGTTTATTTTTATATTATGTTTTATTGTGTGTATTTACATTATATATATATTCTCCATCCACTCTATTATGTCTCTCTTCAATTTTATGATTTTTATAAAGGGATTTTCTTTAAAAATCCTCTTTTTAAATTCGGTTTTACGAAATTCCAAAGCAATGATTTTATGAAATTATTCATGTTGAATGATTATGTTTTGGTTCATGGGAATTATTTTTAAAAAAGGGTGGGACCTATATCTCCCTCCAATGCATTGGGTATGAGTATGTTGTAGGCCGGCCGTATGGTTACTCCAACTGTATCTACGATGGTTACACAATGTAAGGTAGTCGTGGGGGTTACAAGTTATAAGGTAGCCAGGAATGGTTACAAGATTATGTAATTTATTCCCCAAGATTCCTTTATGATTATATTTATATTCTCACTTTTTGTGTGGATATTTTTTAAATCACATTTTACACAAAGAAAGTATATATTGGTGATAAGAATGTATTTTGAAAATGCTTTCATGTGTTACGAGTATTCATGGACTAATGTGTTCTTTCCTTCTTTTCCATCCCTTACTGATCTTTTCTTCTCATACCAAGTTTTTAAATGATTTTTCACAGGTTAATGGTTGTGTAATACAATGATATAATCCATAATAAATGTTGAAAAATTGTCAAGGAGTCTTGTTTTAGGTTTAAATGTTTTATATTTTCAAAAAAATGGAAATTGTATTTATGGTATCCACGGTGTAATAATGTGAAATGTAATGAATGTATTTTCCTAATTCTCTAAAGCTATAAACATGAAAATATCTTCAATTTAAAATAAATTATTATCTTGACTAAATACAAGATTATGTATGTAATAAGGAAATATCTGTATATTTACCACTCATTGTTTGTAAATATTGCAAATTATTACTAATTATTTATAATTTTTACTAGTAATAATTATTTGTTAGTAATTATACTTAATTTATAATTTTTCTCATCAATTACTTATAACTAATTCTGGTTTCTAATAATTAACCCACATAACATATAATTATCTCTGATTTTTACTGGTTATTGTAAATTTTTACACATCCCCACCAAATTTTACTAATTGTTGTATAATTATTAGTATTTAATCTTAATTATTAATCATTGGTACTAATTACTACAAATTATTAATTACTAATTACTATTATTTAATACTTTTTACATCAAAATATAGTTATTTATTACTAAGACATATAATTTTTTTTATGTTCTGTTAATCTCACTGGTTTCCATTAATTTTTCCAATTTTCTGCTTGTTACAATTAATTTCTTATTAATTACCTACTATTTTATACTAATTATTTATTTTTTCATAATAATAACCTCTATTTACTAATAATTATAACTACAAACTTTTAATTAAAACTAATGGATTCTAATTATAAATAATTGTTAACAATTAAAACTAAATATGTCCAATAATTAAAAATTACTACTAAATAATAAAAAATAATACAAACTAGAAATAAGTAATTCATAAAAAACTAATTTCTTATCAGTAATAATAATTTTTATTAATGTAGAAAAATGAATAAAAAATCAATAACATTAATGAATTTCCGTAAAAGTAGACCCTTTATCCAATATAATGGTCAAAATTTGAATCCCTATAAACATTAATTCATCAAAAAATTTATAGACAAGAATAGATGAGAAAAGGAAGACAAGAGTGTTCAAAGGTGGAGAGAATAAAAAACTGATGGTGGTATATATATGTTAGATTATTTTTTATATGATTAATTGTGATGGTAAAACAATTGTAAATAATACTACTGGTGGTAGATATTATCATAATTATTACCCTCAATTAATAACCTTGTCAGCAGTAAAAAATGTATTTTCGATGGGAATTAATTACCATCATAAATAAATTTAATGGGGTTATGTGTGCGATCCTCAACAATGATTTTGGAATGAGATTATTTTTTGATAAATATTGTTTTTTATTAATGATATTTGTTATGGGAAATATGTACGTGAGTAATGACCACTTTGTTGGAGCTGGTTTTCTAGAACCAAATTTTTTGAAGATTTATTACATGTGTATTTAATTTATTTATATATTAAAAATCATATTATATATTTTTCATTATCTTACAAGACTATAATTTAATAATGTCTTAGAGTATTTTTCACATTAATAATGTCATATAAATTCCACACTATGATGAGAACCTTGAAATTATTTGACAATATTCATAAATATAGTTATAAAGTTGGATGACATGCTATGATGAGACACATAGTATACAAACCTTCTGGCGCAAGTATGCATAAGAGGATGATACTTCATCTCATTATGTATGAACTTGGTAATATCCAAGATGGGATATTACGAGAACAAACTGGCCAATATAAATTCCACAAGTTTTGATGTCATCATATATTCTTATCTAAGAGCCTTTGTAATGGTTCTTAGACATTATGAGTATCACTAATATGTGTCATGACTCACACATTATTATTTTCCAATGAAAACTGGAATGCTATATGTTTGTGGGTAGTAGGGTATTTTGGGTGCATCAGTCATGAAATGTTATTGATCAATAAGTCGTGGAAGGATTTGTCCCTCCCATTTGTGGAAGATGATATCTCATCCCATTGATTGAAACAGAATTGTCACCCTAAATTCCATGAAAATTGTGTAATGATGAAATTATTTTAGGTAGTTAAAGAATTATGTATCTAGAGTATAGGTTGATGACACTATTGTGAAACCTTTTTGATGAGATATTGTGACAAAGGGATTATATTACATAGAGAGTTTTTGTACGTGGATGTCATCATAACAACATTACTTTATTTTTATTGGGGGCCTTGACACATTGATAAATAGTAATATTGGAATTTAGGCAATCCAATCAAATGAAACTGAGAATGAATCCTAGAGGGTCACACACTAAGTGTTTATGCTCGTCTTGATTAAATTTTATTTGAATATAATTATGGAAATAAATATTATTATCAAGACTGACGAATAACATTATTCAAGTTAAAATGATTTCATAAATTAAATAAATATTTATTCAATTGATTGTGAATAAAATTTATTTATTTATTTTATTGATCATTTAATTAATATTTATATTCAATTTCGTAAATAGATGTATTTATTTAACAGAATGGTATATTTTTCAGAGTGTTCAATTAATGGAAGAGGAGTTCCAACAAACCAAGAATGTGTTTGTTGATAAATTATTTATTTAAATGTCAGTAGATAATTTTTATTCAGTTGGTGGAAGAAATAAAAATAATATTTTTATCATTATGTGGCACAAAAAAATCATTTATTATGTCCTTTTCTACAAGTTGGAGAACCACAAATAATGGTGTTTTTATTTTCATTATGTGGCATGGTATTTCTCTAATAGTTATAATTTCATTTAATAATTATTTCTCAATTAATTATGGTAATATAAACCCCATGTTAATTAATAGAAAGGTACATCTAGTTTTCCAAACCCCAGTGAATTACAAATTTTTGAGCCAAACATTTTCTCTCTCAACTCCTCTCATCACTCCTCTCATGAACAAAAAAATTACTCAAGACTAAAGAAGTAGTGATCGAGAATGATCAACGTAAGACATTAATTTCTCTGAAATATCATCCATTAAATTAGTGGATTATTTGTAAGACTATTGGGAAATATCTGGATCATGCTAGAGGGATTCTACATTGGATCCTTGTGAGTACAATAATTGAAATCGTGGAAGGTCATTCAGGACAATCAATGATCATCAACGAAGAAATTACAAATTCCCATGCTATTTAATTTCATTAGAAATTATTAAATTAATTATAAACATGATGAGAAAGATCCTCTTTCTTGGATCTAGAATTTTTATCCACTTCATCTAAATCATAGATTTTAATTCTAGGATACATTCATCCATCGTCAAATTGATCGTGGATTGGACATCAATTAGGGGAAAATCAATGTTGGGCCCTCCCAACTACCATGATTCAACTGTGTCCATATCCTTTAAGTGTTATCATATTTGGTTCACCATAATTTAAAATCATTTTAAAAATTATCTGATGATTTATGATTTAATGATTTAGTTTTTTAATTCCTGTTTATTCATTCTTGTAATCTAAATTTCAAGATTATTTCTTCCACAATATGATTCTCGCTAGGCTAATAGAAAAGAAATTTTAATAACACAAAATTTATGATCTTCTCAGGAGGCACCATTGATTCCATCTAGGTAACATGAAAGTACACACCATGTATTCTGAATTACATGTTGTGTAATCTTCCATATACGTCGTGTAATCTGGATTACACATAATGTAGTGGTGTTCATGGAATCGAGATTAATTTACAAATTACTCAAGTCATATGCATGTATTACATGTGGTGTAGTTATGTTTTACACCTCTTGTTGACCAGGAAAGATAGTCACATTATCATATTGTCATACGACATGTGGCCCTGTGGACATAGTAGATAGTCCCTTTAGGTCTGGGGATAAACTGTGAATCCCATACACAGCTAAGACGACAGGTAACCCCGTAACCTGGACACAACATTGCATGTGGCCCACTGGGAAAAACATCTAATCTGAGATTTGAAAACTAAACCTCACATTACAATTCCATATCCATGTACATCAGATAATATGGTGAAAGTTGTACACTTCATGTTGTCAAAACTACATGTCGTGTACTTTTCCAAATTACGAAGAATTAAAACATTAATCTTAGTGTAATGTTTATAACTACATATCATGTATATATCATACTATATGTTTTAACTATGTAAATTGAGACATAACATGTGGCCCAAAAGATAATGTGATTCTTTTAATCATATGTTATGTACATGTTGTGATAGTAGGTATTAAATCGTGTTTTACATATGTCACATGAGTAAAACAACATATTAATACAATATAGGTTGTGTATATTTGAACGGTTTTTCATTGTGTTACCTATATTGGACATTTATATACAAGTTTAATTTTAAATAGAATTTATTTATTTGTAAAAAAAATTGATGATAATCTCATAGAAATTCATAAAAACGAGTAAGTTATAATGATTGATTAAATAAAAAAATAATTAATTAATTAGAGCATTATTTTTCTTAATAAGAATGATTAAATAATTGAATGATAGTTTTATTAAATGTATAATTTGTTTCATGTATGTGGATTATAATAAGCTAGTAAAGACCATTGTATATTATTGGTTTCTTTTTAATTTATTTTAAATTAAATTGTTGTATTGTGTGTCATCTCTCTTCATTAATATGTTGGGTCTTTGTGCTGGTGGTTTTTTTAAAACATTGTTTTTACCACTCACATGAATTTGAGTTAAAAATCATATTTAATAGATGGATCTATGAAAATTGTGGAGGTGTTTCATCCATGGATCTGAGGTGAAACCGATCAAATGAGATCCAAAGGAAGATATGTGGAAAATATTAGACATCCATGATAAATGGTTCAAGGTTCTTCTCCCATAGTTTAGTGGTTTGTTTATCAACCATAAGATAAACTAATCATTAGAAAAGAACATGATCACGCCCATTTTTTTTATTTTTTTCAGTTGCATGGTTTCTCATTATGGATATATTGTCACAAATACATAATTAATGAATTTACAAGCATGCAAGATGAAAATAAAATAAACAATTCTTATGCAAAAATATTATAAAGACATGGTTATTCACTTATGTAAGGTAAACATAATATTAACAAGAATGTGATAAAGATAATGAATCCATTTACACATATGATATAAAAATCCCTCAATAATATATTATGTTCGACTAATCGTTCTATTAGTCGATTAAATGTATGGATCAAAAAAACTATGTGTTTGAACAACCCTTATTGAGAATCTTCCAATCATATAGGATTCACTTGCCATAGTTTTCGGTCGAATTAACCATTTTACATCAACAGTAGTTTCCCTTGTTAGACTTGGTGTAAATTTGGAGTCAATTGTTGAGGAATTCTAATTCATGAATTAAATATTTGGGATTATACTCAATGGATCAAGGATCTTCAATCCCAATGATAGAAGAAACCATCCTACCTAAATACCTTCATATATCTTGAAAAAATAATATTGGGTTTATGTGATGGGGAATATGGAAACTTTCCTCTAAAATGTCTTAGAAACGTGACATTATATGGTCAGTGGTGAGGACCATTAAAACTTGATAAAATAGTGGGAGACTTAATAAAAATAAATTATTATTTCCCAGAAAATTGAATTCAAGGAACGTACTTATAATATTTTCATTCAATTGTATAAAAAATGATAGGCTTCTGAACCACACGTTCCATATGATAAAAACTAGATAATGAAAACATCCTCACTAGTAGTAACTTCTAGAAATGGTTTTCACACATTTGGGTTATTCTATGCCATGAATGGAAATCTTACAAACTAGAGTCCACATTACCTGATCCTCCAACCCAAAGTCATGTGATGAAGAGTTCCCATTCTATGAGAAACATGTGAATGACATGTTCAACATTCAATGTTTGATTCTTTCATCCATGTTTAGTTAACTCATTATGTCTCAAGAAAACATGGTTGTGTACCACATGCATGAACACCTCTATAGTCTTGACCTGAAGAGATCTTGACATGAACAGTTTAAGATCTCCAAAGAACTCTTTTAGAGTAATCATGGAGAGGGTTCCCTAACTAGGCCAAACATTGAAATGCTCATTAGCTAAATTGAGCACATAAGGGTTCTAGGTTTTGAACTCCCTAATTAGCTGGGAGTTTATCTCATTCCTTTGTCACTCCCTCCATGCTTCTCCAGTTTTCACAGGAATTTTAATATGAAGAACATTAAGAAGACTCTACCTGAACTTCTCATCCTACTTCACCAAGTATATTAACATATGAAGATTGATAATCCTTCAATAATTATGGTGAAAAATGGAATGGGCGGACAATTTTCTTTAAGCCCAATGCTTCTTCAAGCCTTTCCTAGAAAAGTATGATCAAAGGAGAGGAAAGGGAACATGAATCTCTACGTTCTACTTCTGATAGTCAATAATAAAGTTACAAGACATGGATCATACAACACAAAACATTAGCTGCACCATCTAGGTCATGTAAATGATAACTTATTGAAAAATTACCAAATGATGTATATTTAGATTATATCTAACTAAAACCACTTAGTGTATGTCATGTATGTTTACAAGATATAATAAAAAATCCCCTTTTAGTTGGAGTGGTGGAGGTGCTAACGATGTTCTTGAATTAGTCCATACTAATGATTGTGGGCCATTTCTAGATGAATAAATTGGTGGGTACTCACACATCCTATATTTTACTAATAATTTTAGTAGATATGTATATATCTACTTAATTATTAATAATTCAAATTCTTTGATGTGATCAAGGAATACAAGAAGTATTATGAGAACCATCTTGGTATGAAGAATAAGAAACTCTGCTATTAATGATGTATATAATATCTTAATCAAGACTTCATTGATTAATTTCGAGTGTTTAGGATATTATCCAAAATCCCTCCTCCTTATATGCCTTATTGGAATGGTGTAAGTAAAAGGAAGAACTGCACCTTGTTTGACATTGTATGAACAACAATGAGTCATGAAAATCTTCCATTATCCAGTTGGGGATATCAGTTACGAATAGAGCTACACATACTAATCCAAGTTCAAACTAAATTGATAAATGGTATTTCATACGATCATTCTAGTGGTAGAAAATCCATTTTAAAAATTTACATGTGTGAGGAAGAAAGGCCTCTTCATGGAATAAACTCTCACCTCAAGGCACATAGAGCACCATTATATGATACCCTAGTGAAACAAGGTTATATTACCTAATAATCCCCTTAGACAAAAATTTTGTTATGGCAAGACACTCCATTTTTCATGAGTGGGGTAATATCTCCAAAATGGATAGTGGGAGTGAGATAGGCTTTAATGAAGTTGAGGATCAGTGTACAAAATTGTTGGTACAAGAAAATATTCCATAAATCCCCTTTGATGAATGGTCTTTTCCATATACACATGTTCTTTTTATGTATAAAAGAGAGGTTAGATAAATAGAATGGTATGGTTTTCTTGTCACCAAGTATGGTGACACAATATTAATTGGTAATAATGATCCTATAACCTATAACGATTTAGTAAGTGCCATAGATGTTTCCCTGTGGAATTAAGTAATGAATTATTTAAATGGATTTCATTTACCAAAACCATGTCCGGATTTTGGTAGGTCGTCTAGTAGATGTTAATATTTTTTTGTTAAAAATGGGTATTATAGAAGAAACTATACTTGGAAGGATTAGTTTCTACCTATATGTCATTATTAGTTGCAAAATTGTTTAAAAAAATCTGGGCATTGAGAATTGTGAAACCTTTCTACCAGTTCCAAGTCTTAAACTGTCAGAATTCTACTAGGAATTTCTACTTACCATGATTTTGAGATTTTGAAAATGGTTTTCAAAACAACCTACTATAATGGGATCCATCAAGAATATGTCTATATGACTCAACCAGAAGGTTTTAGGACTCCAAAGGAAGCCAATAAGATATGAATGTTGAAAAAAATGGATTAATGTAAGAATCCAGGTCATTGAATATTCATTTTGATGATTCCATAATGGAATTTAGGTTTATAAAGAACGAATCTGAGACTTGT